>JASFAT010003808.1:642500-1285000 GCA_031353405.1 Baronia brevicornis
GATTTAAACAACTGTATAAAAAAACATTTTGAATCTTACTTATTCTTCTTTTTTTATATTTCTTATTTTTTTATATTTATTTTTATCAGTTCAATTTTATAGTACTCTCTTACGGTGCCGAGACGTGGACACTGACAGTCCGTCTCCTCGCCAAGCTCAAATTCGCTCAGAGGGCTATGGAGAGAGCTATGCTCGGGGTTTCTCTGGTGGACAGAATTCGAAATGAAGAAATTCGCCGGAGAACCAGAGTCACCGACATTGCTCTTCAAGTTAGCAGACTGAAGTGGCAATGGGCTGGACACGTTTGTCGGAGAACCGACAATCGTTGGAGTAGACGAGTGCCGGAGTGGAGACCGCGACTCGGCAAACGTAATGTGGGAGCCCTCCTGCTAGATGGAGCGACGATCTGCACAAGGCGGCTGGCACTGGATGCGTGTAGCCGAAGATCGGGCTAGGTGGCGCGCCTTGGGTGAGGCCTATGTCCAGCAGTGGACTGCCGCGGGCTGATATTGTATTTTATAGTATTTCATTATTACATAAGTAACCCTATTATTAAAATGTAGCCATGCTGTGCACAAATTTAAAGAGTTACAGTCCGGGCTTTGTTAAGTTTATATTATATTATATTCTTTAAGATTGTTACTAGTTTTTGTGCCTAATAAATAAAATAAAACAAAAATATTTAATATTAAAAGATATCTATAATAATATATCGGCTTGATTCTCTAGCGCTGCGGAGGGATATCTCATCTGTCAGCATTTTTACCGCTTTTACCATGGGGAGTGCTCCGAGGAATTGTTTGGAATTCCACAACTGTATGCTTCTCTCGAAACTTCTTTCCTCACACCACCATTCTGTGGAACTAGCTACCTTCGGCGGTCTTTCGAACCGAAACGACATTGGCACCTTCAAAAAACAAGCCTACACATACCTGAAAGTCCGGCAACGCTTCGGCGACTTCTGCGGCGGTGTTTATTGTTTTCCATTAGGCGACACGCTTGCTCGTTTGCCCTCCTATCCCATAAAAAAACATATATTTATCCTGGTTCGGGAATCGAACCCATGGCCATTGACTAGGAAAGTTTTAGTGTTAATAATTTGGTTACGGGTCCAATAAGGATGTCAGACATATTTTACAATAATAAAAAAATGTCAATCCCTACGCAATTGAACTGCATTAAACGATTGTCATAAATAAAGGCGTGAGCATGCAGGTGGGTGATTCGCGAATGCTCGAGGGAGCGGTGTGTGCAAGCCCTTACGTTCTTAGGGAAAAGGATTGCTTGTTTTATTATTTTTATTAGCTATCTTGTTCGGTGTATCTGATAGCTTATACAGAGTGTTCGGGATTGTATGAAATTTTTAATTTTTATTTAGAACCTTCAGAAAACTAGCCTGCATTTTTTTAAAGGCCGACAATGTTTCTGCAATGCCTATGGCACTAAGGATGTCTATGGGCGACGTGGATTGCTTTCCATCAGGTGACACGCCTGCTCGTCTGCCTTCCGATCCCTTAAAAAAAGAAAAACTTATTTTTTGAAGAGTTCATATAAATATGTCGTATCGGCGATATATTGTGACGGTTTACGTAGGATACCGACTGAAACGAAAGGTAGTTAGAATACTTGATTTTTAAAATATTGGGTTATGGTTTCAAATCCAGGTAGAAACTTAATTTAGTTTACAGGTTTTTGGATGTAATTACATTTATTGTAGGTATTTTGATGCATTTGAATTCTGTTCCGGTTGTATCGAAAATAAATCTTTCTACCTTCTGTCAAATATTTTGTGGTTGGATGTTTCTATAAATTGTTTTTAAAACGATTGAAATATTTTAATGGGATATATGACAGTTTGTTAATGGCGTCAGGCGTTACTTTGTGGTAATCCATCACTATGTATACAGTCAAAAGTTTTACCTAGCTAAGATCCGCGACAAGCAAAACAATAACAGAAAACTAGTAATGTGTGTTTTTGTGCTGGATGAAGTTGATTTATTTCGAACTTAAACCAAAAACTTACCGAAAATCGACTATCAATTCTCCACTCACCAACCACTATACACAACACCAAACACACATTACCACTTTTCCATCTTGTAAACGACACGTGTTTTGCCCCAACACGAGGCATCTTCAGGTATAGTAGACTCTACGGAAGACAACTGAAAAACTTTTGACTGTCCACAAATGACAGTAATTTTCAAGAATTAATTTCGGATCCTTTCTGCTCGTAGAATTCCTGTGTAGATATTAACAATTTCGTTTAAATCATTTTTTTTTAATAGAAATGTTTCGGTTGAAATTTTAGCAATACCTCGTATATAAAAATATATATAATTTATTATAATTATAGTTACATAACACCATAAAGTAAAATGTAATTACTATAACTATCTATGTGTAATAGTAAATACATTTATACCACACAAAGTTTTTATTATAAAAATAATTTCATTTAACACATAGATTGCATTTTTATTCATACTTATATTCATTTATATTTTATTAGAAAAATATATTTTGCAAAAGTTTTTTTCAGACACCTGTATTTTCTCCCTTCCACCACGAAAATATGTTAAACTAAGCACCTTGCTTTTCCGAATATAAAAACGCTGTAACCCGTGTAATGACGATTTAAAGTTCCTCGTCATGCACCATTTGCCTTCTACAGTATTGTCTAAATTCACCACCAATTTTAAATGAACTTTAAAGTCACCTGTTTTGATGTTTATTTCAGGCAACTTGTGAAATAAAAAACTTACAACGCAGATCCGATTAAACTGGTCACATTCTTTATAGGACCCTCTTATTGTCTATGGCTCTAGAACCATAGACAAGCGTTTTTATTATCTGCGGGGACGCTTTAAAGTGAACTCGCGGGCCCTTAAGGGTTGTAATAGGGGTGATGTTCTGTTTTGTACAAATGTCTTTTGTTTATCCCGCCTTGTATAACTTGATGAATATTGGATAAGGTGAGATTATTTTATTGTTAGATTAGGTTTCTTTTTAAAATAACAGTAAAAGTTTTTTATTCAAATGTACATATTATCACTTTTATATTATGTTTCAATGAAAATGAATTTGCCCTTAATTTTTTTAAATAATTGTCTTACAAAATATCTTATCTGCTTTAATTAATTAATTTAATATAATAAGATTTTAAATTTAATAATCATTTTCAAGTAACGTCTGTAAATCAGATTATCTCAATGAAATTGATTGATGACATTACTTGCAGTTTAGTTTATTTTATTTATAAGTTATTATTCAGAAAGTCAAGAAGAAAGGGAAAGGAGGGGAGAGGAGGGGGATGAGTGGTTGGGCCTCCGGAACTCAGCCGCTCACCGTACGAAGCGCGGTAGCTAAGCTACCATTTAGATGCTGGTTTTCTCATTTCGTAATATAGAAGCTATTTTTTTATTGAATATAGAAGCGATAAGCCTCAAATAACAATATCTACGGTTGCTTTTCAACTGCGTGGAAATTTTGTATAGATGCATATGTATTTTTATCACAATATACAGTATACGTTTCATAGTCATTTATCAAATCAATATGCGTTGAACAGTTTATTTGGTTATATAAATGTATAGTTTCACTTGACGTTTTTCATTACATAAAAAGTATATGATAGCATGTTTTGATATAGTAAAAGGTTTTCACCACATTTAATACATTTGCACAAAAAATAATAGTTATTTATAATAGAACATTAGATATAATAGTTTATACGTTGAGTCGAGGTTCCTTCTCCCTCCTACAATTACTACATTCTTACCCTAAGGTAGATAATGCATCTGCGGTGTCTGAATACTTTTACTCGACTTTTCGGGGCTTCATGACGGTACCATGCTGTTAAAATTTAGGGTAATTTTTCTATGTAATGACATCGAACACATAAATCGTGCCCAATCGTCGACAAAGCACAATAATTTACACAAATCATTAAATAATCAATGCACCTTTTGGCAACCATCGCATTCTAACATTCTGACATTTAACATTTTAACATTAATAATGTGGACAGTTAAAAGTTTTACTTAGCTAAGATCCGCGACAAGCAAAACAATACCAGAAAATTAATAATGTGTGTTTTTTGTGCTGAATGAAGGGAATTTATTTGGAACTTAAACCAAGAACTTACCGAAAATCGACCATCAACTCTTCACCCACCAACCACTATACACAACACCAAACACACATTACCACTTTTCCATCTTGTAAACGACACGTGTTTCGCCCCAGCATGAGGCATCTTCAGGTATAGTAGATTCTACGGAAGACAGCCGAAAAGACGCCTGACTCCATTAATAACATTAATAATGTTACATTTAAGTCTTTTAACATTAACATACCATTTATAAGTATTTATCCTTGTTAACAATAACTAAGCATAATAAAGGGTTGTTTACTGTAACAAACTTAACATTAAAAAACACTCCTATCCGTACCCCAACAATAATGGTAGAATAATTGCAAATGACGATATGTATTATGAAATAAATTTTATAAAGCGTTCTTGTGTTGGCGAAATTAATCAATTTGATGAAGTTCACAAGATTAAGAATTTATTTGTATTTAAAATATGTTTTTTTTATATATACTATAGTTATTTATATAACATATAGGTGTCTTATATAAATATAAAACATATTACACAGTTTATTAATCATTTAATTAAAAATCATTACAATTGAAACATCTTGCATAGTATTGAATAAAGTCTTCCAGTAGGTGAAGATGGATTTGAATGTAGACGATAAAGAGTGGATGAAGGAATAAATGCCTTGTGTGCTTAGGATAACTTGTATAGTTGAAACATCTACAATAAGTAGAAACGCCTACGTGAATGCAAATTAAAAACCTAAAGTCTGAAGCGAAACTGAATTAACAGTGAATTACATATAACATATAGTTTTTGCAGTGGTAGAGCCACGCTGCAGACGAATATTTTGTCAAGAATGGCATATTATTTGTCTGTAGCATAAATGGGCCGGCTCGCCCGAGAAAGTACCACACTCCCGCATAAAACCGGCGTCTGAGTGGTAGCTTAGCTACCGCGCTTCGTCCGGTGAGCGGTTGAGTTCCAGAGGCTCACTTCCTCCTTTCCTCCTTTCCTCCTCCCTTCCCATAATGACAGCTTCCTTAAAAGCCGTCAACGCTTCTACACTGTCTTGCCATAGATTTGCGAATGTCTATGAACGGCGTTGATTGCTTTCAATTAAGTAATACGCCTGCTCGTTTACCTTCTTCTCTTATAAAAAAAGACAAAATCGTTCAGTGGAAACCGACCTTAAATATAAACATAGAAATTTACTTACTATTCCTGACCAAGTTTGGTAAGCAATGTACGATGACATTGGTGGCACTGGAGACATCAATCAAATAATATATTCCGGTCAGGGACTGAATCGACTACCGCTTCCTGCCAATCGGACAGTTGGGCAACTATTTAATACAGCCTTAATAGTTTGTAGAAGATAATAATTTATGAAATGAAATAACTTGATTTTCCATTACGGCTATTTCTTCGAGGTTTAGGCATATTTTGTTTTTATAGCTAAAAGTTTTAAATTTATTTTATAACTAAGTTAAATACAGAAGCAAATCCTTTTCTTATTTTGCGCGAAGCAGTGAAATGTAGTCGTAGATACCAATAGAAACATTTCAGATTAAAAGTAGTAAGAAAAGATTTCGGTTGTCTTCCGTAGAGTCTACTATACCTGAAGATGCCTCGTGTTGGAGCGAAACACGTGTCGTTTACAAGATGGAATGATAATGTGTGTTTGGTGTTGTATATAGTGGTTGGTGGGTGGAGAATTGATGGCCGATTTTCGGTAAGTTTTTGGTTTAAGTTCCAAATAAATCCACTTAACCCAACGGAAAAACACACATTATTAATTTTCTGTTATTGTTTTGCTTGTCGCGGATCTTAGCTAAGTAAAACTTTTGACTGTCCATATAGAAACAACTCAATAACGCGTCAAAAAAAGTTACATCCTCACCATTTGAATGAATGGCGATCTTGTACGGTGCGTTTCCCCGAAACTGTATTGAGGTGGAGGCATAAAAAAAATCTTTGGATGGTCATGCTTCCAAATCCTCGACTGATTTAAATGCGCTGTTTTGCATTCAGTCTCATGAATTCTTAGTACATGAATCTTTAGTACATTTTGCTTACAATTCTGTTAATTTTAAAAAGGAAACATCACAATCTTATGTTTCTATCTACAAAGAAGCCAAAAATCCCAAGGCGGCAGATTGCCAAATTACCATTCTTGTAATCTTCGAGCATCGCGCAAATATACGAATGAAATATGTAAATTTTATCCGGGGAAAAAGAATAACGAAATCTCTACGGAACCGCGATACTAAGTGCTTGTGGAAGGTGCGAAATACTGTACAGTGACTTGCGACAGGCAAGGAGAAAAAAAATCACTGTGCATTGAATATTTTAAAAGGATTTCTTTTGCGGCTTCGTTTTTTAATGTTTATTTATGCGTTTGTGAGGGGGCACGGTATTGGTGAAATATTAACGAGTTTTATGACGACAGTGGTTTGTATCCGAGTTTAAGATAATTGAATTATCATATATTCAAAATAAGATAATTAACATTATATAATTAATGTTTAACGTTAAATAAATTTATCTTATGCGAGAATTCTTCGATTTCTTATGCGAGATACAAGTCGATAGAAGAAGTAATTTAGGCTAAATAAAATTTGACTCAGTGGCGGGGCCCTTCGCCCGCGGAGTCAATGGTCGCGGGTTCGATCTCCGCATCGGAATAAATATATGTATGGATGTTCAGCAGTGGGACATATACGGGCTATTAAAGAAAATTGAATTTAGGAAGATTCGACAGTACCATATGGATAAGTGGCGGTCAAGCAGATACGGTACATTTTCCCGTGAAACTATTTTGCACGCACAATGGACTATCGCTACGCGGAATCGGCTACCTTCAGTGATATTTTCGAACCGATGGAGTATTGGAAGCTTCAAAAACTCTACATATTTCTCAAAATCGATTCTGTAAAACATATAGTGTTGTATATGTAGGTAAAGTTGATTGTTTCAAATCTAAAAATACTACTTATTACGTCGGCATAACGACCTAAAGTGTGTTTTGGTCTTATATACGAGAACTCACCACTGGTCACCATAGAGAGACTGTCCCTTGCCAATTGCCTGCTCAAAGCTCGATCAGGTCAGCGATCACTGCGTCGTTCCATCGGTACTATGGCGTGCCAACCGAACAACTTACGGCGACTCATGGGATCTTTAGGGAGTTTCATCTTTTTATTTTTGTATTCACTGTACATTTATATCTTATTCATACTTTATTCACGCTTTATCAATTTACATTTTATATCTCATTTTCTTATGCCGAAAGGGGGACATGTCTATCGAAAGACGTCAGACGAACTAAAGTTTTGGTTTTTCTAAAATGATTTATTTCTTTTTTATTTTAAATTTTAAAATTACGAATTTAAAAAGAAGTAATATAATATAAAAGGTTTTATATATTCAAATAATTAGGTCGAGCAACCGGACGTCGACCGGGCTGTATTGCTATGTATGCCCTTTTGGCCACACGTTCCTCTCCCATACTCTCCAGGTCAAGAGCTAACGAAGACTGTGCGTTAAAAAAATATTAAATAGTAAAAATTTAATTCATTACAGGTGATTTTCGTTCATTGGACGACCACTTGTTACCAATAATATGTATACAATAATGATATGAAAACAAAAAAAACGGTACCTATGACACGCATAAGAAAAATTATTCATAGCTGGCATTACACAAATCTCTGTCCATCAGCCAGGGTAAAGCCATATCACATCATCTGACATGACAAATGATGGCTGTATCCTTGTACCAGCGTAGCGTGACCTTTCCCATCTCGCGAGCCACGAGTTAAATAGAAGGCGTCAACGTTGGGCGTAGGAGGGATGTTGTTACAGCTCAGACTATAGTGGACGGTGCATATCCTTCTTAAACAGGGGACTTTGATAAACGCCTGTATGCAATTCTTCTGGCTCTTTATAATAACAATTTATACAGTGCTCTTTGCGGTGAATCTTGATGTATTTTTTTAAAGAAGACTAGGTTTCTTTTTTAATTTTGTGATGATGGAGATGGTGTAGGAATGTTTAAGTATATCCATAGGTATCTTCATATTATAGACATAGACATAGTAGAAGCGCTGTCAATTCTTGAGACGGGACTGTTTTTTGATTTAATGTCGTATCAGTTCGGAAATACCGCTAAAGCTAGACCCATAGAGTGTTTGTGCATGATGTTGGTGTTATTATATAATTATTAGCTTAGGAATCCGGACTATGGGTATTATGTAGTCTACTATCAAGTGGTACCATATTTATACTGTTATACTGGCTCGAAGCCAGTATTTACCATATGTATCTACATACATATGGTAAGTAAACTGGCACAGTTTTATTGGGAACATATAAAAGTAATATATGTGCATTTTAAGGTTTTCAACTTACAATTTCAATATTTTATCGAAGTAGCAAAGTCGAGCCAAGTCAACTAGCGTTTAACAACACGCCTTATGAGCCAATAGTTTCGAGTTCGAGAAATAAAAATTGTTTTTTGAGCCGGATATTGTTTGAATATGTCTCAAAGACTATATCCTCGCTCTCTTCAGACCGTGTGGAAAATAAAATTCTCCTATTGGACATTTGCGGATTCGGACTAGAAATTATCTTGCTTATTTGTACACACATTATCAGGTTTATATAAATAAATCACTTTAGATTATATATTAATTATATATAAATCCATAGGAGTAAATTTTACAGGAACCGATTTTCTTTCACAGTTTGAGAAGTTTTTATAAAACTGTTCTTACTTTAGGTAAAAAAAGGGGTATTTTTGGAGGTAAATATGAAGTATTCTATCGCAAAGGTATGCTTTAGGGTTATCCGTTAGATCAGTGATTCTCAACTTTATTTTTGTTGCGATACATTTTTAACAATTTCAAAATTTAAAGGCATACTAAGAATAAAATAAGAAAAAAAGAAAATTTGTTTAAAAAATGCATTACTTAATTTTAGCTTGACGGCACACTAAAGTACTCTGGCATAATGGTTGAGAGTTATCGCATTAGATGGCATCAAGAGTGTGAAGTGAGAAAAAATAATTTTATAGAGTTACGAATTTTGATAATTAGGCTGATGATGTACTGTGCAGTTAACATTTCGGGGATTTATTATCAAATGTCATCGTCGCCGAATTGGCTGCAGGAACTGCGTTTAGTGAGCGTAGAGAGGCGGATGTCTAATTCCTCTAACCTTTTGTTACTTCTTTCTTCTCCTGCCATTACTTATCTTTTTCTTTTACATTAGCTTAATATTAGTCTAAATTAGGCAACTTATTAGTTGATCTTTTTACTCATATGGCTATATTTTTATTAATAAACACGTAGAATAGAACCCAGCATTAGATTAGAAGTCCAACCCTTTAATATTTACGCTACTACCGTCATATTTATTTCAATCACGTAGCACGTAAAAAAATTATGAATTCAGTTATACTTTTGAACATAAATACCCTAAAACATAATCTTTCATCGTGATATATCCCTGTAACAGGCGGTCAGCTATAAAGTCTGGCGCCGACTACATAAGTCATAGTTACCTCATCCGCTTGTACTTACGTGTACGGCTCTTGGACTATAATATTCAGCGCGGAATAATACGGAGTACTAACGGGTTAGTCCGTGATACAATCTCATTCTTAGCGTAATGGATATTTTCACGGGAATATATGTATGCCATCATTGTTTTACTTAAGCCCAGTCCACACTTAGATACTTATTTTTTTTTGTCTAACATTTATTATATTAATTTAATTATTTAGCTTAAACTTAAAATTGATTAAAACTATTTCACTTTTGGTGTCGTGGTTAGCCTTTGCAGTCCACAGTTGGACATAGGGCATAAGAAAATAGGGTACACAAATCTATTTCTTCTAGAGAATAGAAAAAAAATACGAAAAATTATTGTATTATATTAAAAAGAAACTTAAAACAAAAATAACGATTAGCAATGTACATTACATAGTTTGCAGGTTTAAAAAGGCCCTGTTCATTCGATTGGGAAATGCATTATTTATTCAGATGGAGAGCCAATAGTCCATACTGAGATCTCACCGAGCGTCTTGATCTTCTAGCACTGCGGAGGAATCTGCCGAACGCAATTCGCCTTAAATATAAATTTTATTCCCACCGTCTGGATAAGTAGCGATCCAGTACTGTGGGGTTTTACCGAAACTTTTTTCCACGCACCACCACCCTGTGGAATCAGCTACCTTTAGCGGTGTTTCCTAACCGATACGACATTGAAACCTTCACAAAAGGCCGGCAATGCTTCCGTAATATCTATGGTGTTGTAGATAACTATGGGTGGCGTTGATTGCTTTCGATCAGACGACGCGCTTGCTCCTTTGCTCTCTATCCCATAAATGAATTAATTAATGAGGAACGTATAGGCTTATTTTTTATTTTAAGCTAAAGGCCGGCAACGCTGTCGTAATACCTATGGTGGGGCGAATGTCTATATGCGATGTTGATGGATTTTCGTCAAGCGATATACTTGCTCGACTATCTTAACAGTTGCCTTCTTATGCGTACAATATTTGTTTATATATTCACGCCTATCCCCCGCAGGTGTTGACAGAGACCACAGAGCTCCATTCGCTACCATTCATTGCAGCGAAACGGCTCTCCATTGGTCGGATGGCGAACCAGGTCACCGTCATTTTTTAACAAATTAGGTATATTAAATTCGTCTTAGTGAATCCCACGAGCCGCAATGGAGGATGGAGGTTAGCCCCAGCAAAGCCCTGCATGCTAAGGTAAGGCACCATAGTACCCGGGGAGCCCGATCCTGGGACGCTCGGCACGCTTGCGACTAAGCTCGCCCTTAGCCACGCATCCTTTGACACGGCAGACCGTGGATTGGCGAAGAGGAAGGGAAAGGGTAGAGAAGAAAGGAAAGGGCAGGAACGGAAATGCGGATTGGGGGATACCAGATTTGGAATAAATATTTATAAATCCATATATATATTTATTCCGATGCGGGAATCGAAACCGCGACCATTGACTCCGTGGGCGGTGGGCCCCGCTTCTGAGCCAATCGGTCTTCAATATTATTATTCCATTTTGTTTCTTTGCGGATCTTAGGCATATAGTTAATGACATCCATCCACTCGTGCAAACGTGGTCAACGCACAAAGTGTGGCTCTGGCTTTATTCATATATCATTGTGCGATAAAATAAATGAACTGTTTAATAAGCTGGACATGCACGGCTACCGTCCACCTGCTCGGTATGGCCGGCGGGTTCTATTTCTGAAATGTGGCAGTAACGGACCGCGCGCGTGATTGCGGTACCATTCGAATTTTGACGTTGAGAGAAATTCGGGCGCGGCGCTGACCAATCGCCGACCTCGACGCGATATTTGCATCGTTTCTCTTTTTAAATATTCAAATTAAATGGATTTTGGCGCAATTTCTTTCGTCCAACAGTATGCCGAACGGTTTTTTCCGGGTAACTATGTCTTTTAGACGTATGTATGTATGTATGTATGTAGATAAAAGAAAAAGAGGCAGACAAGTTAAGAGAGTGACTGATGACATTAAGGTGAATGGAGAAATAGAGATGAATGGAAACAGCTGGAAGAGGCCTATGTGTCACAGGACACGCTAAATACTAAATCTTTAACAACAACAACAAACGTTAATATGTAATTAATATGTTAAAATTTCATTGCATGTAAAAAATAAAAAAATAGTATTAGCAATAAAGTAGTAGGTATGTAGGTATTCGCGAAAGTTTGTCTCCCGTTATCCATCCAGCATTCCTTCGGTCATCCGTCGTGCGATTCTTTAGCCACATCATCAGGCAAGAGCCGGTATTATATCGACGCAAAAAAGCGAAAACGTAGTATACCCCAAAATGAAAACTTACCACCAGAGCCAAGGAAACTTTTATTTTTCTGAAAAACAGTCAGTTTCAACGCTGTACAGAATTTTCTTTTGGTCGTAGAGCAATAAGACCCAGACTATTCGAGGCAGATATTTTTCTGGTTTGAATAGAGATAAAAAAATTAACATCTGTTTCATTTACAGCGTTTACGCTTTTTTACCTTGTATTTACATGTATTTACTGTAGTTGTAAGTAAATTCTTGAAGTTTTTTGCATGTACAGAAAAAGAAAGGGAAAAATGTATATCTATATGTGGGTATTTTCTACGATTAATAAAAATTCAGTTGCAATTATGTGATCATCATGTAATATCACATAGAACGCAACAATCTACTAGATGTCACACACACAAAACTTTGTATAATTAAATAAAATATTATCAAAGTTGAATATAAAGGTAAAAAAATATCTATGTAGTTATTATGAACATATCGATGGCATTTATTCTTGTTACTAAAAAGCAACACACCTTGAGGCACTTTCATTATTTCTCTCTCCATTTTCATTATATCAAAGTGCAGTAAACGCATGTAAAAATCAACGTAACCTCCTACTTGAAAAACTTTGCCTCGACTATCGTGGAATATCATTTGATGCAGCATTTTTGTTTATAACATAGACGTAGAATGTTTTTTACACTAAGTTATTGCAATCCGTACCATATATTTATTGCAATCATAATAAACGAGAAAAAAATATATAAAATGATAATAGAATAAAAATAATTAGCGCTTATAACGATTAATATATAATTATTTTTTTTTAAATTTTAACTTAAATTATATTAAAGCATTTTTGCTATTGTTTATTTAAATTTAATAAAATATTTATTGATATTTCATAAATATTTTTCTGAAAATATTTTCTTCTTTTGCTAGTTAACTAATTAAAAAAATAAGCTAGTGATGCTAAACCAGAAACTGTTTTCACTTACTGACAATAGATGGCGCAAACA
Source organism: Baronia brevicornis (assembly GCA_031353405.1). Classification (NCBI taxonomy): domain Eukaryota; kingdom Metazoa; phylum Arthropoda; class Insecta; order Lepidoptera; family Papilionidae; genus Baronia; species Baronia brevicornis. The sequence continues at coordinate 655,477 of JASFAT010003808.1, forward strand.
ATATATTCTAAGTCTACATATTCACATTCAAAATTGCTTCAAAGTGTGTTTTAAATAAATAGCCATAAATATCATCATATTATATTGAAAGCAGAAACATAAATACGTATATATGAAGGTAAAAACAATACCGGGAATATGACATTGAATATACATAGATTTGAAATTTTATTACACCCAAATATAATATATTTTTTTCAAATATAAAACTTTATAAATTATATTTAATTTTAAGTTTAATTATTTTATTATATAAAAAATATATTTTTTTAATTTCTATTTGCAAATTTAATTATATTTATAACAATATTGTCTCTTTTTGCAAAATGAGGTATTCTGTACAAAAAATATTCATAATATAAATATGTTTTTAGTAAATGAATATATAAAAATAAATTTTGTATTTATAATTGCTTTGGCTTAATTAAAAGTTTTGTATATAACTTTTTGTTACTCCTCTTTCGAAACAAGATGGCGCCACTAAATGGTTACATTTCGGTATGGTTTCTTTATTGTGAGTAATTACTACCTCGTAAGAATGTAATTCTATCAACTTTGCGCAGAGGCAATATCGTAACCAATGAGGTTAATCCGAGGTGCGATTATTGCTAGTTGAAAACTTTACCAATACCCCGCCTTGTGGTCGTGAAATACCGACCGCTATGGCAATTTTTGAACGGTCGTTTAGGCCTAAATATAATCAGAGTAATAATAAAGGATGTATTTTCAGGCATAAATCCTACAATATGCGTGATATTGTGATGTCTCTCTCATGTTTAGTTGAGCCATCTTATTTTAATTTTCATCAGGCGATACGCTTCTCCATCTTCATATCCCATAAAAAAACGATTAAGCAGGTCATCTCATACAGATGCATTTACCTACTTTAGAATAATAGTATGCATTATAAACAATAATAGTAATGACTATGTTTTTTTAGTATGAAAATATATTACATTACAAATGTACATTTAGAACAAAAAGTAGATACAACGGGGCATACCTACTATATTAAATTATTAAAGAAATTAAAATTTATAAATTTGACTGAGGACAACGATTACAATAAACATTCGGAGACGAAAGTTGGTTCATTATCATCATAGGAACTTGCTGAAAATAGAAGACGAATTACATCAGTAAGGAAGGGTATTAGCGATTAAGTGTTTATTACTAGTAAAGTTGTGACCGCAGCTTGAGCTGATATTGGTATGAACTTTACTGCACAGTGTATAGCGGTGTGGTGTTTTCTGTCCCGATAGATGTCCGGGGTTGCAGTTATTTAGGGGGGGTATTTGTCGCCAATAAATTGGATGTTGCGACATTCCGGGCACGGACAAGATGCGGCCTTCACACCGACTTACAGCCGGATGTAAAAGCACGTATCTCAAAAAATTACGAATTTAAATTTTTGTATTTTGTTTGTATGACATGTCTACTGTTTCTACTTGGTTCTAGTATATGTATATGAAATGTATATTTATTTTTTATATTTAAATATTTGTAAAGGAAATAAAGTGCTATCATAAAAATTATAATACGTTTTAAAAAAAATAGTGAAGTGTAACAACTTTGTGTCGTGTCTTTGCTTTGGTTCTATTTTTCATTTGCGGTACGGTCAGCAAAGAGATTATATAAAGAGACTACTATCAATAATTACCAATAAAAGTCCATTGCTGGGTTAGTTCTTGCAGATTAAGAATCATTGTTATATATATGTAATAAAAAGATTTTTTTAGTTTTCTTCAAGATTCATTCTTAGTCCAAAGGTCCCTTTCTTCTTAGTCCATTAGAAAATAGTGGGAGTATTTTGATAAATAAAATGTATTTTTTTTATGTTGTAATAATTAGGAATATACATTTGAATTCGTAATAAATAAAAAAGTGAGTAAAAGTACTTTTTGCAATATCATCTTTCCCTAATTCCATATTTTTATCTTAGATCACTTCGCCGGCGGGTTGACGGTTAGGGTTGGATGAAAAACGACTCGCCAGAAATTAAGTCTCGCTTGTGAAAAATGACTTTCTTCGTGGACAGAGCCTGTACGGTGAATTCTGCTTGCTCCCTTGGCTATTATCGTATGTAAAGTTGACTTTGGTGACCTTTAATTTGCATTTGGCATTTACATTGTCTTTAAAAAGTCCCTGAAATATTACTGACTAAAATTTTGAAAATACATACTTAGTATATTTGTACATGTAATAAAAAGGTTTTTTACATACATACTCGGCATACTTTCCTTGCTTCCTCCACACTCATTACTCTCCTCATGCATGTCCGCCGGTTAAGGGTATTCTTGACCTGGCCTTCCTTAATAACGTCAGCAATTTGGTCAAGATTTCCGTAGTCTTTCACTACCGATCATCACCACATTTTTTAACCCCGTTTAAATTTAAAAAAAATATTTTAGGACTTAATAAACATGTCACAGACTAGGCTAGCTTTTGACATTGCCAGGAAAGTTCATAAACATTTTAGATTAAACAAACAATTTGTGTTAGCAAACAATGTACACGTAAGTAGTCTAGTGGTAATTAGAATTAAACCCACGATGTTAGATCGTGATTGCAATCCCTAATCGAAATAAATGGTTTTCCTAAGCTCATGTATTTATTGTATAACTAAGCTAAGCTCATGTATTTACTGTATATTTATTGTATTGGCGATCTACTACGGTGCGCTTCTCTCGAAACTTCTTTGCACGCACCACCACTCTGTGGAACTAGCTATCTTCGACGGTCTTTTCGAATCGATACGACATTGGCACCTTCAAAAAACAAGCCTACACATATCTAAAACGTCGGCAACGCCTCCGTGACTCCTGCGGCGTCGCGGTTGTCTATGGGCGGCGTTGATTGTTTACCATCAAGCGGCACGCTTGCTCGTTTGCCCTTCTATCCCATAAAAAAAACTTACAGATACTTATTTGTTAAACATGAAAATTCGTTTTTTAAATATTAGTTTAATATTATTTTATTACTGTCTTTTTGCCGATATTAATAATTTTGAAAAACTGCTTTTTGTAAGGAACACACAATAAAAAAATGACGATATAGTAATATGAATCAGAACGTAGAATCTATTGTAGAAAAATATATCATAATACTTTCTGAGGTAGTCTTCTCAGATCTAGCCATATTATCATATTAAATAATATTATGAAATTGATTTTTCACTTTAAGCTTCTTGTGAATACAATTATACTGTAGTACTTATTAATTAGTAACGATTAATGGATCTAGAGCCCAACGAAAATTTGTCTACATATTTTGTATAATTGTGTATAATGTTAATGTTCATTATGATGAATCAATTATAATTTTAATGACAATGTAATAGTTTATTAATAATTTAATGCTTTGTAATCATAAGCGACTTATGTATTTAGATCTCTATGTGTATATACGTGTATATAGTTTATGTTGAGTTGACATTATAAATAAATAAATAAATAACCAATGAAACTTGTACGACACATAAGTGGCAATGTGATGGATCTCACATTATGCAAATAAATAATAAATAATAATTATTATTATTACCTGTTTGTACTAATTACTAATACTCATCTAGGCATTAGATTTTTTCATATTTATTCATAAGTTTTCGTACTAATTATAATTTGTTTTGATGTACGACAAAAATCATTAGTAAAATATATGTATAATATTGCGAAAGGTTTTAAATTTTAAATATGTTAAAAAAGGTTTTCTCTAAGTTTTGATCGCTATTCAAAATGAAATTGTTGGCAGAAACGGTTTTGAAAAATAAATCAAAATACACTATAAATCTGTGGAATAAACACAAAAAAACTATTTTTAACGATTGTGAGACAAAACAAAAACTCGTTCAATATTTTGAAACCTTAAACTCCCGATTGTATCTGCAGCAATTTGCGGATAAAATATGACTTAATCCAAACCGCTAAGGGATGCCTGAATGGACCTCTTGACATTTATTGCCATTGTAGAAATCGTGTAAATCATAGAGGTGAACCTATTTTTTGTATCGCTAATTTGTCTCTTTCATCCTGTCTCTTAAAGCTTTGTTTACAAATACTATATCTATATATGAAAGTACATTATACAATTCCTGTTAATTAATCCCTTGACATACAATGACGTCTGTCGTCTCTCAACATCTTTTACCTTAGATAGTGCTCTTACGAATAGTTCAAAATTCCTGCCGCTGAGTTTTACTACAGTACAACTATCCAGAAAGAGAAATTTCATCCATGTCACCTGAATAAGTGCGTTTTACTCAAAACATTTCCTTAAATTTCCAAGTATCCATTATTCTGTGGAACAAGCTATCTTCATCTCTATTTTTGAAGAAGCACTTAATAATTTCTCAAATCTTGGCAACGTTTTTGCAATGCCTATGGTGTTTCAGATGTCTATGGGCGGCGTTGATTGCTTTCCATCAGTCGATATGCTTGCTCGTTTGCCTTTTTATTGGATAATAAAAGATAATATTAAAGCCTGTCATTTATTACAACAAAAACTGAAGCCAATAATTGTAAATAACACAAAACAAACACACGCGATTAAGCTATAAAAATGCTACCGTTTTTTGACACCAGCCACCTTCCGGGAACATATAAAAGCGCAACGATTTGTTTATATCGCATTAACAAGAAGAGAGGCTTAATAAAGTAATAAAAACCCGAAAACGGACGGCCGGGAGGTATAATTTCGCTATTAATATTCAATTTTACCCCAAAACTTAACTCCCACTTCAAAGAAAAATCTCAGATGGGGATCTAAAGAGAAGTATCTGCTTACGTTGTTTCCAAGTAAGCGTTCGAAGGGTTGTTGGGTAGTTGAATGTGTGTGTGTGTGTGTATGTGTTTGTTGTGTATGTGTGTGCTGTCGTGTTATACAAATGAAAACAGCGCTACAAAACGTTTTAGATTGTACCACGTTGTTTGAAATCTTCATTTGCGATGATCATCTCAGCACTAAACGAAAATATCGTTCACGATTAATGGCATTCTGAAGTCACTGTTGTAGCGCGTGGCATACTACTAAAGTGGAGAGTACTACTAAAGTCGTGGCGGTCATTTAGACCAAATAATTTTTAAAAAATAAACCTCCCACTTATCTTCTTCATAAAAGTTTTTAAATTTACTTATACCAAACTTTTGTAGGTCTTTTTAATATATATGTTCGAAAACTTAATTCTGCAACCGGACAATCTATAGTTGCTCTACAAGAAGATATTTAAATTGGTGATTAATGGAGTCAGGCGTTACTTTGCGGACATCCATCAATATGTGGACAGTCAAACTTTACTTAGTTAAGATCCGCGACAAGCAAACAATAACAGAAAATTAATAATGTGTGTTTTCCTACTGGATGAAGTGGATTTATTTGGAACTTAAACCAAAAACTAACCGAAAAACGGCCGTTAGCAACTCTCCACCCACCAACCACTATACACAACACCAAACACACACTACCAATTTTCCACCTTGTAAGCGACACGTGTTTCGCCCCAAAATGAGGGATCTTCAGGTATAGTAGACTCTACGGAAGACAACCGAAAATTAACCGACTTTTCAGTTGTCTTCCGTAGAGTCTAATCATCTAGCAGGAAAACACACATTATTAATTTTTTGTTATTGTTTGCTTGATGCGGATCTTAGCTAAGTAAAGGTTTTGACTGTCCATTTAAATTGGGTTAGTCTCTTATTTTTATTCTCTATTATGGGTTCATTCGCTTAATTATGGGTTCATTCGCTTAATTATGGGTTCATTCAGTACCTTCCTGCGTTAGGCCCTAAATATTTGGGTACATACATAATACATTATGCCATATATTTCAGCAAAATGTTCAAAAGCTACCGTGGTACCTATCAAAACAAAAGCACAACTTCTTTCCGCGCACCACCACTCTGTGGTACTAGCTATCTTCGGCGGTCTTTCCGAATCGATACGACATTGGCACCTTTAAAAAAGCAAGCCTGCACATGCCTAAAAGTCCGGCAAGTCTTCCGTGACTCTTGCGGTGTCGCGGTTGTCTATGGACGGCGTTGATTGCTTTCCATCAGGCGACACGCTTGCTCGTTTGCCCTCCTATCCTATAAGAATAAACTCAGTTTGAGCCTGAGTACCTGAGAAGTCGGTCTATACTGTATACTGCCTGTTATTCGTGTCCCATCCGTCCGACCGATGTATCATCGTACAAGCGTCTATTATTTTCAGTGTTCCTATTTGAATTTTACTTTAAAGCAATAAAAAGTCTTAAAATTTTCGGATAATGCTTGCATCTTTAGGGACTTTTGTGTTATATGCATTTTTTTAATATTTTTACAATATTTAAAATTATTAAATTAAGAAAATAATATGTTCGTCATTGCAAAGTTATGTCGATTAGAAAAATCTACATCTGTCAAAAAGATCAAGCTAACTTGTACAGGGTATAAGAGAAAGTGTGCATATTGTGTAGGTTTGTGAATGAATACAGATTGGAACAAGATAAACTTTAACATGTTTTTTATTGTTAAAAGGAATGGTTTGGTGTGGCAGTCACTTAGTTTGTGTAGGATTTGATAATATAAGAGTGTGTTATAAATGACCAAAATAACTAACTCGCAAAACATTTGCTTATATATATATGCATGCATATATGCATTTGCACTGATATATAGAGAGGATGGATGAAAGAAATCTGATAAAAGTAATTTACGTTGCGGATGTGGATGGAAGGATCGGTAGAGGACCAAAGAGAACATTACCTTCATCAAATTGCTGAAGTCCTCAAGAATGGCCAGGTCAAAAGTACCCTTAACCGTGGAGCTTGTACGAAGAGAGTGATGAGTGTGGATGAAGAAAAGAAAGTGTCGTAGCAGATGGAGATCTGTGGTCTCTGCCTACCCCTACGGGAGACAGGAGTGATGATATTTATGTATGACTTGATATGGAATTGATTCCCGCACTAAAATTGATATTTTTATGCTGTTTATCGTAACTGGTGATCATGATGAATAGATGTTCGTCCATGTCATTTAAGTGTTTGCAGTAAGTAACACTCACTATAAGGAATTCTAGTGTTGCAAGTTACAAGTGACATGATAACCAATTGGCGACTCGCGACCATTGACTCTGTGAGCGGGGGGCCCACGCAGTCAATACTGGTCGCAGGTTCGATCCCCGCATCATAATAAATACATGTTGTTGGTTTGTTTTTTTGAAAGATCATATGTATACGACGTAAGGTCTTTTGGAATTACTTCTCAAAGTAACTGATTGTACAGTGTTGGTACGGGAAATTCATATTCGGGAAAAATGCACCGAACCGGACCGCCACTCGTCCAGATGGTAGAGATGAAACTTCTCTTTAATTGTCAAGATCTTTCAACGTCGATTCTCGTAAAAACAAACAAGTGATTTAAGTGTAAAAAAAAAACCCGCCCCCGAGCGTGTAGGTACTGAACACCTGAGAGTTTTGACAGTTGATTATCAAGCGATCATAATGCCTGTTCAGATTTACGACGTCGTAAGCCGCGGCGCTGGCGCACCACAATAGACTGTTGACAAAACTGCGGCATAAACTTGTATATGCTAGAATTGCATGGATGTGCCATATCAATTATTATCAGCGATATAATTATTGTACAAAATCAGTTTTTAGATTTTATTTATTTTCAATGTTTTTCTATTAAAATCGGAATTTGAAATTTAAATGACATTAACATCTTTGTACAATAAAGAATAAATAAATAAAAATTGATCGAAATAATCCCATAGACAACCTAATTGCTCGCCAACGTACCTTTTACAAAAAAAAAATACATAGACTTTTATTTTTATAAATTAAACGATTTGGCTATCTCATTACTAAAATTGAACATTTTGGACTTCTAAGTGACATTGGCGAAATCATCCGTGCTATTATATGGTATAAATCTCATTAGAATTGTTATGAATAATAAATAAATTTATTGTATTTATGTACTTTTTTTAAATTAAAAGGTTCTGAAACTATAAAAAAGGTTGGCAATTGGATTACTTATTAAATCCTAACCAAATCGTGTAGAAGACGTTGGCATAGTCGTATCCATATAAAGTTTACACTCAGTAAGAAAACCAACGAAGTTATTGTTAGAGCAGAATCCGTGGTATCCTTCCTTTGTTCGAGGCAACTAAGTGCAACTTAAAAAAACTAGCTTATTGATAACCTCTCATAATTCTGACGTTTTATTACCCAGCGCCATGTGAACAGTAGCTTTGAATTGCGATAATCGTCATTGATTGTAGTAGTATTTATGGCAGAATTCGGAGTAAGTTTTTTGTGACTGCTGATATTTGTCGATGTTGTAGATATTGATAATAGATAAAGCCGGGACTAGCATAACTGACATCTTCAGCAATCAAAGTCAATGTATTACACTTTATATATTTTGTCAAGAATGGCATATTATTTGTCTGTAGCATGAATGGGCCAGCTCGCCCGGGGAAGTACTACACTCCCACAGAAAACCGGCGTCTAAGTGGTAGCTTAGCTACCGCGCTTCGTACGGTGAGCGGTCTTAGTTCCGGAGGCCCAACACCCTCCCCTTCCCACTCCCCTCCGATTCCCACTCCCACTCCCATAATTTCACTTTCCTTTAAGTAACGCTTCCACACTGCCTATGGCGTTGCGGATGTCTATGGGCGGCGTTGGTTGTTTTCCATCAGGTGACACGCCTGCTCGTTTGCCTTCCTATGCCATAAAAAAAAACACGTCTTGAAATATTTACAAGCACCGTTAAGATGAAAAACGAAACAAGAATAAAGTCAACCCTAACAATGGTGCTACAAATTAAAAGGACTTGCCGTTATAACAAATGGCCTCGCGACAACTCCACCGGGCGATGATTAATGCCCAGCGAAATTAAAACGAGCGCGATAATGTTACTTTTATCTCGTGCATTATTTACGACAAACGGGAGACTGTATTTCCTTGGAGATTGGATTGTACAGTACATCGGAATCGTTGAAAGAAATTTTTTGGAATATTTTTAGAACATTTTAATGTTATTTACATACGAATTTCTCATATCTCTCTCTTAAGGGCCATTGCAGGCAAACCTCAGAGATATCATTTTGAGGATTTGTACCGGGAGACAGGAGTAGTGTTTGCGCGCGTTTTCTCCACCGCTCCATTGCTCATGTGCTATCATGTAGCGACCACATACCCACCAGGGCAGCAAGGGACAGGAAACTAACTACGATAAAAATAAGAACTAAACAAGATACTATAGTGTTATTGTTAAGTAAATACTATATTGTTAAGTTCTTGTTTAGTGCTTAATTTTATCGTAGTAAGTTTCCTGTCCCTTGCTGCCCTGGTGGGTATGTGGTCGCTATATTATAGTACATGACCAAGCGATGTAGAAAACAGACCTATACCTAGGGAACTTAGGCTACAATATACCGAAAAATAACCGTCAGCAACTCTCCACCTCCCAACCACTATCAACAAAACCAAACACACATCACCACTTTTCCACATTACACGACACGTGTTTCGTCTCAACACGAACCATCATCAGGTATAGTAGACTCTACGGAACTCACTTAACGGTTATTGGTGAGTCTTTGCTTGTTGCCGATATTAGCTAAGTAAAAGTTCTAACTATCCACAGAGTAAGTAAAGAAAATATATGAAGGAATAGCATTTAAATAATGTAATTATTGTTTGAAATAAAAAATAAATACGATTTGAATAAATTTTAGCTTCAAAACCTCGTCATCTACGTTTTTATTAGCATTTCCATTAGGTTCGTGACTAAAAGAATCTCCTCGGCGTACTTAGAAGAATCGCAAAACGACGCCCAGGGGCCTCCTATACCCCGCCGTAGTGAAAATTTCGCGAGATTTATTTGAATAAATTATTTTTACCCACCTGCAGTGAAGGGTTGTTAACTGGATTTATGGTTTTTTATTGCAACTTCAGAACGTAGAAGGCTTTCCTTTCTTACATACATGGGAAGTATGTAATGTATTAAATTTTATTCTTTTTTGATTTTTTTTATGGGATAGAAGGGCAAACGAGCAAACGTGCCGCCTGAGGCAAAACAAACGGTGGCCATAGACAAACGCGACACGACACGACGTATGTGTAGGCTTATTTTTTGAAGGTGCCAATGTCGTATCGGTTCGGAAAGACTATCGAAGGTAGCTGGTTCCACAGAGTGGTGGTGCGTGGAAAGATGTTGACGTGAAAGACGTGATGTTTCGAAAAAAGCGCACCATAGTAGATCGTCACTCAACCAGATGATGAGAAGAGATCAAGATAAAACTTTTATACACGTCGAGCTCTTCTAACACTGACAAGGAATCTTATAGAATTTCTTCACATAAAAACATCTTATTTTTTTTTACACCCCATATATACTCCAATCCTGGATAGGGACCTATTTTTTAAGGAATAGATATTAACTCATCGCTCTTGTACAAGGCGGATTGATGAGACTGTTTAAGTATAGGTGACTTGAAATAAATACGTTTCAGTCATACATAGTTATCCCGATTCCATTACATTCAGAAGTACTAACTGCCTCTGAACCAACTAGTTTGTTCAATATAGAATATGTTAAAAAATAAGGAATTTTTTTTTACCACATAACGTTATGTTACATACATAACAAGCACCTTCAAGTGAATTTGACATCCGTCATAACAAATACAAATAAATAACTCATAAAACAATAAAATATATTTATGATTCCTTTGAAAGCGTTGTATGACATCATCACTGCCAGTACCACAAAGAGAAACCAATAACAATGGGCGAAAGACACATTTTAACAGGAAATAGTTTATATTCTCAAAACAATTGCAATAAACGGCTGTAACTTATTCATTGATAAATGAAAAGAACCTCTATTGCGTAAATAATATATTTCTAATTCGGTTTTCTGTTATACGAAGGAGAATAAAGTGGAGAGTTTGAATTAGGAACGTATAACAATTGACCGTAGTTTGTATTTCAATTGCCGGTAAAAGATCATATGACTATTGGAAACGGGAGTGGTGATTGGTCATTTCGAATTTGGAATTCCACTCGCGAACCGAGTGGATAGATCGGCGATGGCGGCCGCTGACCGGCGCGTCCATCCACCGCTCAGTTGACCAGAAAAATCAGAGTACGTGTTTATTTGCGTACGACCGATACAAGATTTGAACTTCGTCTTTTTTGTACATTTTGGAGGAGTAGCGTTTTATATGGAGGAGGAACAATGGGGATTATCTAGGGGGAAACTTATGCGACATTGGTGCTCCGGTGGATATCAACATAGAGAAATTCTGAGTAGGTATATAATTTCCCTCTTCAAAGCATTCTTAGCCAGTTATTCATTTTATATTTACCACTTTACGCAGAAGATTTGATAATCACAGTCGACATCTCGAGTAAGGATAAAAGGGACAAGATAAAGATAAAAAATTCTTTAAAAGGTGCCAATTATTTCAGGAAAATTTTCTTGCTTGTGTCACGAATTAGTTATGATTAATTCAAAGTTAAACTTGACATATTATATTTTTGATAAGGACACATTTAGTATTCGGTTGTTAAATTTGTTCCTTTCTTCTATGTATATTTGATATTTCTTGTAAAAAGAGTGACGAGTAAACTATTTCGCAGAAGAAAATTTGCGTCACAAGAGTATATAAGTATCTGTTTATAATTTATCGGAGTATATAATTTCTCTCTTCATAGCTTAGAACAAGTTTTCCCCCCCATATTTACCACACTACGCTGGAGATTTGCAACGATATAAGAGACAAAATAAAGACAAAAAAATATTTCTTGCTTCCGTATATTTTTGATATACTTATAGTATTTTACTTATAGTATTTCGACGTTTTTTTTTATGAGATAGGATGGCAAACGAGCTAGCATGTCACGTGATGGAAAGCAATCAACGCCGCCCATAGACATCCACATTGACATCCACTATGGCATTGCATAGCGTTGCCGTCCTTAAAGAAATGTGAAACGTTAATTTTATCCCTTTCTTTTTTTGTATATTTGATATTTCTTGTAGAAAGAGAAAAGATTTGGCAGACGATACCCTACATCGCAAGAGCGTCCGTGCGTACTCCAGTGAAAAAAAGTCGAGGGTCGTTGTAGACAGCCCGGTGACAAACGCAATAGGCTTTTCTCGGCTGTACTTACACATTGTTTCTCCCTAACATTCTAAATTATACTGATATATTATTATTATTTCTCTTCCTAAGATCATTCTTCTCTAAGAAAATCATCTTCTATAGGAAAAATTAAAAATTTACTTATCAGCTTATAAGAGTCATTCATCTTTGTCACTACTTTTTAAGGAATTTTATATGTACGTATATTTTTTCTATACACATATTCATTATAATAACGTAATGAAATAACATTTATTTTATTATTGTATGTTTAAAATAATTGAACTGTCGAGTTTCTTCATGGTACTTTTACAGGAGTTAAATAAATGTCATTTAAAGTTCTTTAATTTCCTAATAACTAGTATATATACGAATAATAAACGTCAAAATTTTTTAGAGAAATTAATAAATATATACCATAATGTTTAATTTCGGGCATAAGATTTCCGCTATGTGGCACGTCGATTCTACTGTCATTGTACCCATAGAGGTTTCTGTGAATGGACTTATCGGTAAAAATTTGGACGCCCATCAGTCCAAGTTAGTTTTAGGTTAGCGATATTGTGCACGGCTAGGATCGTGAGAAAGTTTCTTTCCTTGGATGTATAATACTTCGTGTGCTTGGTTTATCCCGCCACGAAAGGTTAATAACCCTAGTAATAATAATATTTTTATAGAGTTTTTTTTATATTAATAATATTGTTATTAAGAAAGAAATATGTATACCATAATGTTTTATTATAATTATTTTTGCGAGCAGCCTCTAGTCCAAAGGTTCCCATTAATCTTCTTGCATTGCTATGTTGGATGGCGATGGCCTGGATTGGACCAAGAACGCCCTGGAGCGAGAGTCAAATCCTTTACTTCGCCGGCGACGGCCTATCTCATTAAAAAAATCCTGGTTTCCGATGACCTGGCGATTCTGGTGCGTTTCGGGCAAAACGACTTTGTCCATCAGTGGTTCATGTGTAAATAGGTTTTTTCTTTGTTATGGAAGCAATACACAATCTAATACGTGTCACCTGATAGTATACAACTCCTACTTTAGAGTAAAGATGTAAGTATAAGAGAGGAAGGAGGAAGTAATATCAGGAGAGAAGAAGTTAAAAGAAGGGGAAAGAATTAGGCCTACAAATCTCTGCAATCAACCTATAGAATACGGTAACAGTAAAATACTATTATTTGTCTTTAGTATTTTATGCCGGTGTATTATTATATACTGTTATACTAATAGATAATTTTTTTTTGTACCATACTGTCGATAATCTGTTACCAACCCACAATTATCTTTTTTTAACATCGTCTCCATACAACGGTTTTCTGAAAAGAAATCACTATTATTATCGATAAGACCGTCCTTTATAAATAAACAATATCACAATAAATAATTGTGATATTGTTTATTTATAAAGTACAATAGGAGAAATATCTTTGTTTTTGGTGTACAATAAAGAAAATATCTATCTATCTACGACTGTTTTAAAAGCACTTTTATTAAACTTAAATAAAATAATGATTTTACTTATACGTACAATATCTAACAAAGACTAGTTAAAAAGGCTTGTTTTCTGCTGAAATTTCAAGATGAATTTTATTTATAAATAAGTATTGAGTTCCATTCATTTCACTACGACGCACTCAAAGCAGGATATCAAACAGAATCTATCAACGCCTCGCACAGAAATGTCAAAGCGCTTAATTCGTCAGCAATGGTTGGCATTGGCTGGGTAGCACTAGGGTAACAATGATGTCGATTTTTGTTGGGACTTCGATGAACTTTTATTTAGTGCTAGAACATAAATTCGATAAGAATGGTCCGGCTCACAGAATATTAGCGTCAAATTAATACCACCAGCATTTTACTGTGTTACGATATCTCGTACGGACAGTGATGATATTCGGAGACTCAATTTTATTCCTTTTTTTATTTCCTTCTTAGCATCACGTTATTTCTCCTTCCTCTCCCATTATTTACATCTTTACTCAGAGATAGTCCACAAATCTGCATGTAGTCATTTTAATATTACAGATGTCGATGGGAGGCGCTGATGTCTTAACATCAGGTAACTTCCTTACACGTTTGCCTAAGGTCTATAAAAATATACAGTGGTCTAAATGATATAAATATTTACTCTTATTTATTTATTACTTGATATTCTATCTATGACCTATTCATTTTAAAACCATAATGTGCTTTTAACTCGAAACAAGGGTTAAAATATATCTGATGTTCCCTTACATAATCTTGTGATTGCCAAAAAAAAAAATAATTTTTTTAAACTTACATACATACATATAGTCACGCTTGTCTACGTATAGGGTTAGGCAGAGACCACAGATCTCCATCCGCTACGATCCCGACACCCCTTCCTTGCTTCCTTCACACTCATCCATCTTTTCATCCATCCTTCTTCTCACATTCATCGTAGTGAAACGGCTCTCCGTTCATCGCTTCTCGCCCTCGTGGGAATCAAGACGTGACAGCTGTCCGTCATTTTTTTACGAATTAAGTATATATAGATTCGTCATAGTGAATCCCACGAGCCGCAAGGGAGGATGGAGGTCAGCCCCAGCAGAGCCCCGCATGCTGAGGTAAGGCACTATAGTACCCGGGGGAGCCCGATCCCGGGACGGTCGGCACGCTTGCGACTAAGCTCGCCCCTAGCCACGCATCCTTTACCACGTGGATTGGGGAGAAACACGGAGAGGAAGGAAAAAGGATAGAGAAGAAAAGAAAAGGCAGGGGAAAGACATGATACTACCGCAACGGAAGTCATAGTAGCTCGGGAGGCGCGTACCCGTGTACCAATACCATAAATACCGGACAAGCGGTTAAAGTTTTATGAGAATATAAGATATTTATAAAGAACAGTTATAGCTCCTTTTTACTTTGTATAAATTTGGATATCCTACACGATAATCGATAATAATTAAAAGTAACAGGCGCAAGCAAAGTAAAACAGCTTGCATTAATCACTATAATCAAAGTTATTCAAATTGCTGTTAACTGAATTTCTATTCTCATAATAGAAAACAAATAATTTATTTGTTGGTCAATGCAAAATAATCACCATATCAAAATGATTGAAATATTAAAAGAATAAATAGTAAACTTAACCAAACTTTGTTATTTAACTTTGGAAGTCTTCAGAGTTTATTTCGGTGTTTTCGTATTTTTGGATATCCGGAATTATTTTGTTAATCATGGTGACCCTTCATACCATCCAGATTTCCCGGTGGATATTCTTTAATATGAAACGAAAGATGTACTAGACTGATAAGTTTGAAAGAGAGGGATGTACCTCCACAGGCGCGATTCAGATGATTGGTGTACGTGCGGTGGACCGCGCCTCTACGTGACTTTTGAGTTTGACTTTGAGATCGAGACGTGTGAGGTGCAATAGGTCTTGATACTTGATAAAAAAAGAGAAATCTAAAAATGAACTAGTTCTTATAAGATGTCGTTATTGAAGGAAACAAGTTAAAAGAAATTTCACGATCTTCATTTCCTTGAAAAATTTGGTTGTAACAAATATATTCTTTACTTTTTGCCTCACTGGTAAATAGTTTTTTAAAATATATCTATTTCATATTACATTGATTTTTCATTTACTTTTAATCATCACTTAGGGGTATTTAAGAGCGTGTGTATGAGTCCACGAAAAGCTGTACAACGCATTTTTGATCCCTCTGACGTTATAGATTTCTATGGGAGGCGGTGATCACTTACCATTAGGTGATTCGCATGCTCGTTTGTATGCTATGCTATGAAAAATAATTTAATTTTTCAATACATTTCGTAAACCCGATTTGACTATCATTCTGTCTATATGGACAGTCAAAAGTTTTACCTAGTTAAGATCCGCGACAAGCAAAACAATAACAGAAAATTAATAATGTGTGTTTTTCTGCTGGATAAAGTGGATTTATTTGGTACTTAAACCAAAAACTTACCGAAAATCAGCCATCAATTCTCCACCCACCAACCACTATACACAACACTAAACACACATTACCACTTTTCCATCTTGTAAACGACACGTGTTTCGAAGATGCCCAACACGAGGCATCTTCAGGTATAGAAAACTCTACGGAAAACAACCAAAAAGTGACTTGACTGTCCATATAGTGATGGATTTCCGCAAAGTAACGCCTGACTCCATTAATAATCATTCTATCTATAAATGAACCATTTCCTAGTACAAACCAAAGCTTAATTTTAAGAGAGAATAATAGGACATTTCTAAATAGAAGCATTGTAGAATTGTTTTGGTAATAAAAAAGCTTGTACGTCACTCCTATCACGATAAGGTCACCTACAGAAAAAGTTCATCAGAGATGCAAGGGGATGCAATCACGTATTGTCGAGTTAATAGTTTGACTTACAAGCAAAGGAACTTGTTATACAATAAACACGGCTTCGACGATCGATTAATGGCTAATTCCTATCATGAATAAATAAATAAAATAGGATAGGGATAGTTTATAAATTAAGGCACTGATAGTTTAGTCGGTAAGAATTAAACTTAACATCTTATACATCATGATCGTAAGTTTATTTAGGAAATGCCGTTACTGTTGATGAATTTTTTTTATGGGATAGGAAGGCAAACGAGCAGGCATGTCATCCGATGGAAAGCAATCAACGCCGCCCATAGACATCCGCAGTGCCATAAGCAGTGCGGAAGCGTTGCCGACCTTTAAGGAAAGTGTAATTATGGGAGTGGGAATTGGAGGGGGAGGGGGCGAAGGGAGTGTGTTGGGCCTCCGGAACTTAGCAGCTTACCGTACGAAGCGCGATAGCTAAGCTACCACTCTGACGCCGGTTTTCTGCAGGAGTGTGGTACTTCTCCGGGCGAGCCGACCCATTCATCCTACAGACAAATTTATGCCATTCTTGACAAATTATTGGTCTGCAGCGTGGCTCTACAACTATTAGATTAAATTAGATAAGGTTTTCCTAGATGAATCTTAAGTCATAGTATCAAAATTATCTGCGCGCTATTTCAAATTTGTAGGCGTTGTAAATGAGAATGAGCGCATACCTCGACTACTGTCTATTTGGCTGCCGTGCACCTACGCTCATTCATTGTTTTACCGTCGGTTAACTGTCTAGCCGATTACGTTTTGTTTTCCCGTGGTTATAACTGATTGTTGGCATGCCACGACCTTACAAGCTCCTTTATACATTTCATTTTTATTTAGTCCTACTTCTACTAATTTTTTATATTGTATTATTTTTGTTACTTGTGCTATAAATATATAGTTAGTACATTACAGTTCATCATCATTAAGGTATTATAGCCGCAGGTGGGCCTTAGCCTTATTCAGTAAAGTCGGATCTTAGTTTGGCTTTTTCTCTCCAGCCCGTCACACCATCTTTAGAAGTAAGGCGTAGGTTTAAAAAAAATATTACCAATGTTTTAATATTCCTAGAATTCTTTTTTTTAATACTTTATTGTACACAAAACACGAACATACAAGAATTAAAAGGAAAGAAGATGTACAAGGACGAGCTTAACTCAAAATTGAGTTTTCTTCCAGCAAACCCAGGAGTGAAAGAGAGATAAGATAAGCTGTGAGGATAGAAATAAGTGTACAACAACAAAATATAATATTAATATACATAACAATATATACTATATAAAACCATAAATATATAAACATATAAATACTAATAATGTATAATATAATACTATGTAAATAAGAGGATACATATATATAATATACACATAAATATATACATATATAAATATTTTATACTGAAAGGAAATGTTCTTTAATTCTTCTCTTGAATACATCCAGTGAGAGGCTATCACGTATAGTATGTGGGAGAGTTTCACAGGAGACAAGCGTGTACAGTGAATAAGCCACCGTAACGGCTGGAAGAACTCTTGTTAAGGATTATAATAAGCTACGCTTATTTCGAGAGCAGATGAACTTATTTTAATCGGAATCATTATGAGAAGTCTAGGGGGATATACAACATATGATGAAGATGAAAATCGTTGGTTGTTAGCAAAAAGCTTAAAATCACTTTTTTAAATAACGTTTTTGATAAAATACTGGCATTTTTTTTGATTAGACAAAATCGTGTTATGTTATTTATTTTCTCAAGATTGAGATTTTACTGAGCGCTTGACAGGCGGATCGGGGATTGCAGATTGGTTTTTGTTACTCAAGTAGATGCTAATGTATAATAAACCAAAAACTGAATTTCAATAAAAAAAAAAAAACGAACTCGCAGCGCACGTTCCACTGCCGTTTTTCAAATGAACTGCAATGGTCATTATTTATTTTTAACTTCTTTCTATATTTAAGTTTTTGCTACAGCTCTACAAAAACAAGGAGGACAAGCTACCTGGTTGTCGAAATTGTTTTCGCGTGGAATTTTGGAAGATTCTGAATTCATTGTACTAACATGTAAAAGTTCTTTATAAATTATATAACAAAAAATTCTATATAACGTTTATATAAGAAAAAATAAGTTAAAGTAGATATGTAGATAAAATTATTATCTACTATCTAGTTTTGTTTTCGCATGGAATTTTGGAAGATTCTGAATTCAAATTCATTTTACTTAAGTATGTAAAGGTTATTCAGATTATTAATGGAGTCAGGCGTTACTTTGCGGAAATCCATCACTATATGGACAGTCAAAAGTTTGGTGTGTTTGGTGTTGTGTATAGTGGTTGGTGGGTGGAGAATTGATGGCCGATTTTCGGTAAGTTTTTGATTTAAGTTCCAAATAAATCCACTTAACCCAACGGAAAGACACACATTATTAATTTTCTGTTATTATTTGCTTGTCGCGGATCTTAACTAAGTAAAACTTTTGACTGTCCATATAAAGGTTATTCCTTAATTATATAACAAAAAATCTATATAACGTTTATATAAGAAAAAATGATTTAAAGTACCTAAATATGTTCAGGAAATTGTTACCTCCACAGCCCACGGCAGTCCATTGCTGGACAGACACCTCACCCAGGGAGGACACAATGGTCCTTTAATCTGGCTATCTGCACTACCATCGAGAGGAACATAAACTTCTAAAGTTGGAATGGGGTTCCTCGTCAATAGGGTCCTCACTAACAATATTAAAGAAACATCTAGTGCGTAAGGGTGGCGTACCTTGTACTGTGGCTATCTGTTAGTTATAATTATAATTTGACAACCAATTGGCTCAGTGGCGGAGCCCCCACCTACGGAGTTAATGGTCACAGGTTCGATCTCCGCATCGCAATAAATATATGTATGGCCTACAGATATTCATTCCGAGTTTGGTAACCCTGCCAGTTAGCATTGGACAAGCATGGTGGGTTAGTGTCCATCCCTCCAGAAATGTAGAGGCTTGTCCCTACAGTCGGACATATATGGGCTGATAAACCTACATATATCTTAGGTATGTGTAGGTTGTAAGCCTACACAAACCTAAAAGGCCAGCAACGCTTCCGTGACTCCTGCGGTGTCGCGGTTGTCTATGGGCGGCGTTGATTGCTTTCCATCAGACGACACGCATGCTCGTTTGCCCTATCCCATTACAAAAAAATACATACATACGATCACGACTGTTTCCCATAAGAGAAGGCAGAGATCACAGACCTCCATCTGCTACGATCTCGGCATACTTTCTTTGCTTCATCCACACTCATCACTCTCTTCATACAAGCTCGTCGATTAAGGGTATTTTGACCCGGCCTTTCTTGACAACTTCAGCAATTTGGTTAAGGTATGGTCTCCTTGGTCTTCCCCTACTGACCCTTCCATCCACATACGCAACTGAATTTTTTTAACAGTCGTCTTTCATCCATCCTCTCTATGGTTTGGGCACATAGAGAGGATGTGCTGTAAAAAAAGGAATCTTACAGTTCGTCAACGAGTTAGCAAACTAAAGAGCCAATGGGCTAGTCACGTTCAGTCATAAACAGTCAATCGTCGGAATAGACGAGTGGTGAAGTGGAGATCTTGTCTTAGTTACCGTGGCGTCGAACTGTATTAGCTTGAAGCTGTATTAGCCTTTTTAGTACATTTCTTATAAGCATTTCCGAATATTTTTATTCTATCGTAATGTTTTGAGATTCGAATTCTGGCCGTTGTTCGTCATAATGCACAAGTCATGTTTTTAAGGCGGAATTTTTTCTACTTACTTTTTCATTTCACTTTCGAGTCACCCACAAGATTGCTCCTGTTACAACTAACTGAGGGGTGCTATATAGATATATAAAAATTCAGATGTGCCCAAATTACATTCTCTTAAATTTATATGTATTCACTAAAAAGTATTGTTTTGTCTTTTGACTGAACCGCATAATTCTGAAGACTAGGAGACTAGAAATATAATTCGAACCTTCACCTCTTTTAACAGCTAGAAATAAATAAAAATGAAATTTTTTGTAATAAACTTGCCACTACAATTTTTTTGTATTTTTTTTAAAAACAAATAGAATTTCCGATCAAATGCCTGTGGTTAAGTACGTTTTTTGGAAATATAATAATAAGTAAGCAGGTGGTAATAGATCGAAGGAAATTTTGTTTATATAGAAATTATATAAACACTATTTAGGAAAAAAAAATAATTTTATACTATGTGGATTGTAGTTAACAATCTTTACCAGATTTATTTGTTTATTGACGTGGATTGTCTAGATATCAGTAGCTCTATGCCAAAATTAGCTGGCGCGTAGAGTTGTGGGTCGGCAGAAATTTTGCCGCCTGTCAACACGTCATTGACAAGCATTATTTTTTTTGTCAGTCTATTTCCAAACAGAAAATCACTTTAAAGCTTTTTGTCTGTTTTGTTTTTACACTGTTGTAATAGCTTCCTAGGATATAAAATGTAAATTTTTGTATAAATGATTTTTTCTTAATTTTGGTTAAGAATACAACACAATTATAATGATAAATAATAAATAAATCACTAACGAGGAAATCTTTAGGTTACGGATAATAATAATTAAGCGACTGATTATAAATTGGTAATGACGTTTTAAGATTATTGTCGTAAAAATAAGGTTTACTGTCTAAAAAAATTGAACAATTTCTCTTACCTACCGAGATCAATTTAAAACAAAAAATACACCATATTTTAACACAATAATTGTTTACAGTATTTTTAAGTGAGCATCTCTCATTTGTTTCCAAGATTTACCAATTAAGAATAATAATGGAAACAGGAAACATTTTATATATTTAATAATAATAATGTAGTTAAGTATAAAACAAGAAATTATTTTTTGTTTTCCAAAACAAATAATAAAACTTTTTTTTGAAAAATATAATATATTATAGATTCAGTTATAAATTAATTTTAACTCCTCTCTATAGGTTATGTTGTTTAAACCATGTTGTTTAAACGTAATAATACATTATAAAATATCTCTGTTACTGTATATTGAAATAAATAAATAAGTAAATAATAAAAAAAATATTTATTTTAAGCTACGTGGCGCCTCAGTATAACAAAGCTGTTCAAAGTAAGTTCTGTGGACGGTCCCACAGGTCGCAATGTTTGTTTTTAATCCACCGTGTAATATGCGAACAAATTCCCCTTTACAACATATATCTGTATATATATCAAAATTAATTCTAATATTGATAGAAATGCTAAAGATAAATAAGTGAAAAATTCCCGCCGGTGAATTTCACTATCGTACAACTCGCTACAAAGAAATCATTCATCCCCACCATCTAGATGAATGGTGATCCAGTAGGATGTGTTTTTTCCGAAACTTTATTCTACGCATTACTACGCTGTGGAACCAACTACTTTCAACGGTGTTTCTGAAACATTTCTTAAAGGCTAGCAACGCTTTAGTTATGCCTATAGTACTGCAAATGTCGATGGGTGGCGTCGATTGCTTTCCATAAGGCCATTTATTTTTTCGAAAACAAAGATTTATTTCTGCTTCCCTCAAATCTACTGTGTAATAATTTATATAGGCCCAGAAAGGTATCTGGTTTAGACAGCCCTTCTTTTGTTGGAAAAAATATGAAAAAATTTAATATAATATAAATACTTATTTTGCATCAAGCAATAGAAAATCAATTATGGACATACATATATGTTAATTTTATTAGGTCAAGTTTCTTAGTCGATATTGTTATATCCACAAACATACAGGAATATTTACTTGGTTTGACAGCCGAAGCGTAGTTACAAGTAAGTAGATAGTTGGTATTTCCCCTTTTTAAATTAACTTAAGCAAGGAAACTGTCAGGAGGGCAGTTTGGAATTTCGTTAGAAAAGACGAATTGTAAAGAAACTGTTTAAGGGAGAAAAAATGTGTATGCAAATTGCCGACGCGTGGATGGTTTTATGCAATAAAGTAGCATAATATATACATACGTACATAATATATACAGACGACCGATTGGCTCAGTGGCGGGGCTCTCCGCCCGCGGAGTCAATGGTCGCGGGTTCGATTCCCGCATCGAAATAAATATTTATATGGATTTTTAAATGTTTATTCCGAGTCTGGTAACCCCCCAATCCGCATTTCCTTTCCTGCCCCTTCCTTTCTTCTCTATCCTTTCCCTTCCTCTCCGCCAATCCACGGTCTGCCGTGCCAATGGATGCGTGGCTAGGGGCGAGCCTAGTCGTAAACGTGCCGATCGTCGCGGGGTCGGGCTCCCCCGGGGACTATGGTGCTTTACCTCAGCATGCAGGGCTCTGCTGGGGCTGACCTCCATCCTCCCTTGCGGCTCGTGGGATTCACTAAAGATGAATTTAATATACCTAATTTGTCGAAAATGACGGCGACGTGGTTCGCCACCCATCACGTCCTGATTCTCACGAGGGCGAAAAGCGACCAATGACGAGCCGTTTCGCTGCGATGAATGGCAGCGGATGGAGCTCTGTGGTCTCTGCCAACCCCTGCGGGGGATAGGCGTGAATATATAAAAAATAAATATATACATATCAATCTCAATTTCTTATTCCAGAAAGGTGACGTGTCTATCGAAAAACATCAGTCGAACTAATCCTATTGTTTTATAAAACAATTTTTTTTTATTTTAAAATAACGAATGTAAAAAGAAGAAATAGGTAAGAAATATAAAAGGTTTTATTATATTCAAATAAAAAGTTTTAATACATTCATCAATGTATCACTACAATGCTTCTGTAGTCGAGCCTGTCCATTCATGTTACGCAGTTCACGATAGAGCATAAAAGTCTAAAAATGTGTATATAAAATATGATTGTTATACCTACTTATTCTAAAACATTATTAAATGATTAATATTTATGATTAATTAAGTTTTGATTACCATATTTAAAGTATAATGATTATGATTTTTCATAATCAGAAAATAATTAGAAGCATCAGTTCAGAAGCAAATCAATCAAACTTTTATATATATTCTTAAGATGATTTCATTTTTTACAACTTATGTCTCACTGTTGGCACTAAGCCTCGACTTTTCCATATATGTATTTACCAGTGTTCTAGCTAATGTGTATAATAACAATTTGTCAACTTATACTTTTAACAAAACGAAATTCGTTTGCATTGAATAAATATCGTGAAATATACGGAGTCAATTGTTATTGCATAATGTTATCCTAAAAGGTGTCTTCGAGAATTACACGTAGCAGTTCAGCACGGCCAATTGAAAAATTACACTCGTTATTGGGTTCTGGAGCGGCGCGAAAAATTCACTTACGCCCTTATTATTAGCAATTTGAAAAAAAAAAGAAAGAATACACCAGACCCGTCGGAGTGCGAAAAGTGTATAGCGAGCGAAAGAATAAATTACATATTTAAAATGACCCATGCCAATGTATGCTTTATTGTTAACGAATAAGTGATACTTTAGCTTCTTATATTTCAAAGAGTGGAGAGATAACATGATGTAATTGCTGTATAAAGTTGAGGGGAAGGTGTTAATGTAGTAACTTTTATAAATTGTGTGAAACAGTTTTTACGAATTTAACTATTTCGAAATTGAGATATTTTTTAATGTGTATAATGTACATCACAAAAAGTATATGAGATTATATTCTGTCTTTATTACGAGAGGTATAGAGAGGAAGGTTTTTTTTATATATTTAAATAATATTTTACTATATCAGGAACAATGTATGGTGACAAGTATTTATCATTAGGTTTTTTAAAAAAACAATTTGGGCCTTTGAGTATAAAATGTTTAATTTTTTTACACTAACATTAAATATAAACATTAAGATTAACATCTGAAACATACAAAACGTTTAAATTAAAGTATATATATAAAATATTTCTGATATCATTATTTTACGAATCGTACCAATGAATAATATACTTAATTCCAAGTGAATAAAAGCGATTTATCTCCGATGCTATGTTGACGGCTTGTACCTATACCATACTGAAGTCGTATATCCGTATATAAAATATCTCAAGACGAGGCTGGGGTACGTCACTGCGTGCGTGGAATGCCCGATCAGGTCTCAAGCCCCGAAACTCATATCCGCCTCAACTTTCCTCGTTATATCAGGCACTGGCTTAACTCGTTAATAGCGTGTCGTTTCCTTCGAAAATATTAAATAAGGTCTTGTTTATGGTTATTATCTATGCTATATATTCAATGGCGGTCATTTGTTCTTGCATAAAACAATAGATAAATTATACTTTATAGACTATTTTACGGTAATAAAAAATGTAATGTCCTTTTAATTTTCAACAAATGCCTACTATTGACTTAAAAAATGTTTTTATGTTACGAATCAGTGATTTTTTTTATGGAAAAGGAAGGCAAACGAACTACTGGCACTGAAATGTGTTGCTTACCTTGGGGCCATCCATAAATTACGTCACACGTTAAGAGGGAGAGAGGTGTAAACAAAGTGTGATATCGAGTGTGATGAAGGAAATAAGCACGATTGTGGTACAACTTCTATTATTTTTAACTTGTGAAACTAAACTCAAAAATTCACGTGTGTCAAAAAAGTGGGCTCCAAAATCATGGCATTTATTTGATGTAATTTATGGATGGTCATTTCAGCGTATAATGGGAGGGTAAGAGGACGTAAAGGGAGGGTAAAGAAGTCGGGCCTCCGACTTTCAACGAACACAATGCACCGCAATAAAAAGCTACTTCTCAAAAGAGTATGGTACCTACTTTCTCGGATGAGCTGGTCAATTACGAATAAAATTTTGTAAACTAGCCGCAATATCGCAAATGTTAATTGGCGACGGTGTAAACCATTCATCAAGTTGTTCGTTTGCCTAATTGTTTTACAAAAATAATTTTAAAAAATATTGAATTTTTTAGATTATTAATGGAGTCAGGCGTTACTTTGCGGAAAGCCATCACTATATGGACAGTCAAAAGTTTTACTTAGCTAAGATCCGCGACAAGCAAAACAATAACAGAAAATTAATAATGTGTGCTTTTTCGTTGGGTTAAGTGGATTTATTTGGAACTTAAACCAAAAACTTACCGAAAATCGACATAAAAATAAATAATAATTTATATTTTTCTATTTATATAATATCTTTCTAACTAACCGAAAGGTTGAGTCAGTGAGTGAGAGGCGGATAATGTATTTACATATACCTACAATAAATACATAATATTAACTTAAATAATTTTTAGAAACTTCTATTGTTTTAAAAATTGTTTTTCTTGTTTGAGTATCATAACACCCAGAAATTACACAATACGACTTAGCCCTAAGGGTTGGAAGATCATATCGCGGCCGCTTAAATCTTAACCCTTCACTATGGGGTTGTTTTATTAATTTATTTACTCGCATATCTATGGAATTATACAAATTCCGCCCTAATTGACCCCATATGCAAAGTTTAATGTTTCGCTTTGATTTTATCTAGCTTTAATACATTTTCTTGGGTGAAGGGTTGTTTTGCACAACTATTGCATAAGAATTTTATTTTTAATATTTCGTTCATTCTTTGAATATTATTTAGTTTAATTATTTTATAGTTTTACATTATTTAATTCATTTATAACTAAGATAAACAATGTTTAAACGATGACATACATAAATTTAATATTTTATAATAAGCGTTATAAAACTTATAATACTTGCATATTTTATAAATCGAACCCGCGATTGCTGTATGTACAACTTTCAAAAATGTATTACAACCTCTTGTACCCGGTAATAATACATATGTATGTATATAAATTGTACATTTCTTTTTTAATTTAGCAATAGTTTCCTTAAATACTTGTAATATAAATATTATTTTTCACACAGTAAAAAAAATGTATTATTATATTTAATTGGTAAAATATTAGTTTAATAGCAAAAACGTACAAATAATTTCCCTAAATAAAAGAGTCTATTTTGTATTAACACTGGCAGCATGCAATTAAAATTAGAATATCTTAATTCATATCAAAGTATCAGGGTTGCCATCTTAATATGTGTATCTGGTTCCCTAATTCCGGGGTAATGTGGAGATAAAGTGTCGTGCGCGTTTGGACATGTTTATTCCTTTGTAAGTGAATGTTATGGAGCTAATATGTATGGGGATGTTGTTTTGTGGCTTTTAGGTTGTTGTTACGTTGGCTTATTAACTATAGTTACTGTTGATCTTTAAGCTTAAGAGTATTATTATAAATAAGTACGTTATTACTGAATATAACAATAATAGTTTTTTATTTTATATAATAAAAGTATCGACAAATTGACTTAATGGTGGGGTTGCGACCTACGAAGTGAATGATCGCAAGTTCAATCCCCGCATCAAAATAAATATACGTTTACAGATATTTATTCTGAGTCTAGTTACTTTGCCACTGTGCATTGAACAAGCTTGGAGATTTAAAGTCCGTTCTTCCAGAAATGGGAGGCCTATGATCCACCAGTTCAGCCTCAGTTCTATGGCTAAAAGAAGTTATAGCACATTTTCAGATGGACCCTCTTTTTTAATCCTATATCCACATTCCAGCTGAGACAAAGAAAAAAAATGTGCAATCAAATCTTATAAGAGATATAAGTTAGGGAACAGGTAGGTATGTTACAATGATATATTTTAAATAAGGCGATTAGGCTTTTTAGTTATCAAATTGATTTATACTACCTACCTACCTACTGTTATAGTAGGCTAATCACGTCGAAAATGTCAAAAAATCGTCAATTTTTTGAGCAGACGATTATTGGTGTAGAGACTGTGTCGTGGCTAACTTAGCGAGGAGGATACTACCTTGGTGGATGGAACAAAGATCAGGACGGCAGGCTGGAATTGAATTCATACAGTTGAAGATCAGGCTAGATGGTGTTTTAGGAGACATCTATGACCAACAGTAGCTGATGATGATGATGATGATAATTAGATATAATTTTCTATGAACTTATTAGTGCTTCAACCGTAATTTTTATTTTTCTTTTAAATTTTAAATCAACAGTAGTAGAGTTATGCTACGGTATCTACGAATGTCTCAGTCTCGATCTGAGAAGTATCAGATCTTCATGTGTTTATGTTACCGCGATTCGTACGATGTGTGTAGGGATCCGGAGTTCTAACTTCTTTCCTCTTTCTTTACTTCTTCCTCCTTCATTATTTGCCTCCTTTTCTAATACGCATATCTTATCTTTAGTTAAGCAGTACATTTTCACTCCATTAGTTGTTGTGGAAATCCATAGGCGGCGATGATTTCTCACGTTCAGATTATACGCCCCTTCCATAAAATCTGTTTTTTTAGTTATTATCTTACCTAAAGTTCAATCCATCAGCGAATGCCTCTTCATTATTGGCATAGATGAGATAAGAAATGTACCCATCCTGTAATCGTTTTGAAGAAAGGTTTAATTATGCATAATAGTATTTTTTGAAGATTTAAATTTATGATTATTAATGGAGTCAGGCGTTACTTTGCGGAAATCCATCACTATATGGACAGTCAACTATATGACTATATGAACAGTCAGCTAAGTAAAACTTTTGACTGTCCATATATTTATATTTATGTTTGATTTAATAATTATTTTGTAATAACATATTGAAAAAAAAAAACTTACGTAATTTCTGTTAAAAGTTTGGTCCACTTAAAATATCAAGAGTATTACTATATATTTTTAGTTATCTCTTTAAGTCTATCTATTTTGAAGTGTATAGTAAGAATTACCTAAAAATGAGGCTGTCTTCTCTTTAGAGACCTACAAATAAATAAAGAAGAAAGAAAAGGGTTTTGTTAATTTATATATTGGTTGAAGTCACCGCAATAGCCTTTCGTATTAGCAAACTAAAGTGGCAATGGGCTGGTTACCTTTGTCGGAGATCTGACAATGGTTGGAGCAGACGAGCGCTGTACTGGAGATTGCGTCTCGGTAAACGTGGTATGGGACGACCAGCTACATGGTGCCACGATCTGCGCAGGGCGGCTGGTAGACACTGGATGCGTGAAGCCGAAGATCGGGCTAGGTGACGCTTCTTGAGGAAGGCCCATGTCTAGCAATGGACTGCCACAAGCTTTTGTTGTTGATGATGATAATGATATATTGGTTGGCCAATCGAAATCAATGGGTTTGTGTATGAATATTAAACGGGAACCTATCTAGAGACGAAAGGCATTTTTTAAAGCCAAGATTTAACTTCGAAATTTCATTATAAAGTTAAAAATTCACCACGCTACAAATAGATCATGTTGTGAATAAAATTGTGATCATTCACTCCTCTTCTTTCCCATATATAGACATATTACTCTTATCTCAGAGATGGTAGAAAATTCCAAAGCAGGACCACACATGTGTTCGAACTTATTTATTAACAGATTACGAGATCTCTGTACACGGAGCACATGTCGGCATATTTATACGCGACACCCTACCAATAAACTTAAGGGCAGGTCATTGCACGAGCCCCTCTACGAATGTAGGCCACAAGATGCGTTCGATCCTGCTTAAAATTCAGTATCGAACGCTACCGTGGTGCGGGGGATAAATTAACAAGGCGTTTGTGGTGCTTCTAGAATTTGTAACCACGAGAAGCGTATGACTTGGAGACGGGGTTAATATTTTGTTCTGCGCTCTGATATATTAAACAATCAATCTTTCTATTGTTCTTCTAGTCGCATCTGATTTCCAGTCATGCTCTGCAAGGAGTTGCATTCTAATTGCGAATGATTCTAGTGTCATAGCTGATTCAGCTTCTGCGATATCTTTGCGGACATAAACGCAGCGTGATCAGCATTTCTTACTTTGAGCTGCACAGTATCTTGAGGTATTATATGCTGTGTGGTTTTTGGCATATGATGGGACCACACCGTTTCTATCTATGGGTTTCTTATCAGATGATTAAATGAACAAATAGCACGGCTCATAAGAATCATCTTTGATCGCATCCCCATAAACATCATTATTCATCATTGGATCACTGAAAATATAATCCAGCTGCTGTAATGCTTTCAAGACGATCTAGTGGTCGCGGGTTTTCGCATCGAGATAAAATACATACATATGTATCGTTCCTGGATCGGGCTCCCCCGGGTACTATGGTGCCTTACCTCAGCATGCGATTCATTAAGGCGAATTTAATATACCTAATTTGTTGAAAAATGACGGCGACGTGATTCGCCACCCGTCACGTCCTGATTCTCACGAGGGCGAAAAACAACTAATGGAGAGCCGTTTCGCTGCAATTAATGGTAGCAGAGCGGAGCTCTGTGGTCTCTGTCACCTGCGAGGGAAAGGCATGAATATATAAAATATGTATATATATAAAAAAATATGTATATGGTCTACAGAATTTTTTAAAGTTTAAATATCTCGCCAATTCGCCTGGAACAAGCATGGTGGGATTGTGACCGTTATACCAGAAATAGTGAGACCTGTTGGTACAATGGAACATATACTGCCTTCAAAGAAATATGCTTTCGTATTTTTAATCGTTTTTGTGGAATAACAAATAGCTCATTTTAGCAATTTACAGACAATTCTAAAGTCTTTTACTTTAAAAATAATAAGCAGAAAACTAACAAAAGAGTTCCCTATTGACTTCTTGAAAATCGATAGGATCGAAAGCATCTGTGAGATCAAAAGCAATCTTCGCAGTTTTTTATTCTTAACCAAGACGTGGCCGCGTTTCTTTCGGTCTTCTTTTACTTGCTTTGCAATTATCACTATCCTAATCAAGGTTAAAAATCTTTATTAAATAAAACAAACACGTATTTTTCGAACCAACACCGTTTAACTGATTAAATCGATTCCTAAATCGATTGCCTGCGTAACTGTACAGAGTCGCACTCGATTTAAGCCGGGGGCGTTGAACCGCAGTAGGTACCATTGGTGCGTTTAGATATCTCCAAATCACCAATGTCAAGATCGTGGCTAACAGGTTTAGGCACCTGTCACGCTAGAGTAGGAGAAAAAAAATCACGAATTATCCAATAAGAAGACAGTTTTCTGGGCGTCGTCTTTGGCTATTACGGTTTAGTGATAGGCGAAGCGTATATATATATATATATATATATATATATATATATATATATATATATATATATATATATATATATATATATATATATATATATATATATATATATATATATCGAGTTCCGAATGCCTTTCCTCTTCTTTTATTACCTACTTTTACTCAAATTATTCATACCTTACTCTGTAGTTGGTAACGCATCTGCAATCTTCTTGGAGTTGCTGACGTCCATGGGTGGCGTTGATTACTTACCATCAAGTGAGGGGCTTGCTACTAATACATATATTGTTTTTATAAATTTACATCGATATCAATATTTATTATTCCGCACTCGCTCCCGCTTCGCCCATCACAAGGCCCTCACCTCGCGTACCTTCGCGTCCGAGCTTCTGAGCGCTCTTCGCGTGACCGTGTCCATCGAAGCGATCTCTTTATTGATTATAACCAGATAGACTCAGAAAGCTCTTTACTTCAATAAGTGGTTACGTCAGAAAAAAATCCGGAAAATTTCCCAGTCTTTTGTTTACGGAAAAGAATGCTTATACAGATTGCGGAAGAATGAAAGAGCCTCTATAGTATATCAACTAGAACATATGTACATACGTTATCTATTGTTAAAACAAAAATTCTTTATAGAAAAAAATTAAATGTAATCTTGAATGAAAGGAAAATGAAATGACATAAACATTGTTTCGTATCTATTGTGAAGGATCACATTAATGTCGGGATAAAGTTACAATTTTAAGAAGCGTTGTTTCAATCCCTTCACTTGTCAGAAGCATTGGAGAAAGCCGATCTACTGAAGGTGAACTACTGCAGGTTGAAATAAATAATAATTCGGAAAAAAACATGCCACAGACGGGCAGTGACGTCACTGGATCAAAATACCACTTGTTTCTGCGGTCAACATAAGCAGCGGGCAAATCCTCGCTGTTTTATAAACGTCTGCCAGTGGATGCCGGATTTGAAAAAATAGAGGGTCCATTTGAAAATCAGTGCCTGAACTTCTTTTTCACTGTCTATGGTACTGCGATGTCTATGGCCGGCGTTGGTTGCTTTCCATCAGGTGACAAGCCTGCTCGTTTGCCTTCCTATCCAGGAAAAAAAAGGTCGTAAACTATTTTTTATATCTAATAATATAATTTATACGTCAAAACAATGTTTGCCGGATGAGTTAGTATTCGAATATTATTCATTGGCTTAAGTAACACAATAAACCAAAAACTTACCGAAAATCGGTCATCAATTCTCTACCCACCAACCACTATACACAACACCAAACACACATTACCACTTTTCCATCCTGTAAACGACACGTGTTTGTGATCTTGTAGACTCTGCGGAAGAAAACCGAAAAGACTTTTCGGTTGTCTTGCGTAGAGTCTACTATATATACTAGATGACCGATTTTCGCTAAGTTTTTGGTTTAAGTTCCAAATAAATCCACTTCATCTAGCAGAAAAACACGCATTATTAATTTTCTGTTATTGTTTTGCTTGTCGCGGATCTTAGCTAAGTAAAACTTTTCACTGTTCATATAGTGATGGATTTCCGCAAAGTAACGCCTGACTCCATTAATAACAACCCACCAGTTGCAATCAATTTGGACTTTCACATCCCATCCCTAATCAACCGCACCTCAAATAGGTAACAATAGAAAATCAATAGGTCTAGCTGCTATCAATGGAGGCATTATCTAAACAGGCGATAGTCGAGTCCAGTTAGGCGACCGCGGGGCGGAAGTGGCATGCATTTGCGGCTTCCGTCCGCCATTCGAGGCCAATTTGTGTGCTAATACATAGCCTGGGGTCCCGCCATAATCTGCCCGACTGATGGAGTCACTGACATGCTTTGTGTTCCGGTGAAGTTTTGATATGTTTGCATCATAATCAAAGAGCGGCAAGTTTGTATGAAGAGAGTGATGAGTTTGGATGAAGCAAAGAAAGTGTGCCGAGATCATAGCAGATGGAGATCTGTGGTTTCTGCCTACCTCTACGGTGTGTTGTGTACTGTAGTTATACATTGATAAATGTATCACTAATGTAATGAATCTTTTTATTTGAATATATTAAAACCTTTTTACATTATACTACTTTTTAAATTCGTAATTTTAAGATTTAAAATAAAAAAGATATAAATTGTGTTATATAAACAAAAACATTATTAGGTCAACTGATGTTTTTCGATAGACATACCACCTTTCCGGCATAAGAAATTGAGATTATATGTATTGAGATAAAAAATATAAATTGATAAAGTGTGAATAAAGTATAAATAAGATATAAATATTCACTGTACCTAATAGTGAATAGAAAAATAAATTAATTTCATTTGGAAGAATTTCAATTACATCAAAGATAAAACCCCTTTAAGATCAAGTGTGTCGCCATAAGCAGTACGGCTGGCATGCCACAGTACCTACAATTATTTTCATAACAAGGGATTACAAGATTTCATCTATTCTACATCTATAACGATCAATTGACTTTATCAATGGGCTTAACTCTCTCCAAAGTAGGTATATATAGTCCACTGCACCCCAAGTAGAAAGGATTCGCCTATAGTCAACCGATTAACCAATTATTTGGTAACTGTGGGATCGGCATTCCTCCTTTTGATTTTTCTGTCAAGTCCAACCAATATTTCCGTATTTAAGTAGATACTATATTTATATATAGTATAGATGTAATCTAAAGTTTAGTATTAATATATAACTATATGTCTAAATCATTTGGGTTTTATATATATGTATATATATATATGTATGTATATATATATATATATATATATATATATATATATATATATATATATATATATGTATGTATATATATATATATATATATATATATATATATATATATATATATATAGCGATATTAGATATATTATTTATATAGAATAGGGATTGCAATCCCGCAGCTCATTCGATTCCGCGGGATTGATATACGGGAATACTCAATACCGCACGGGGTCATGCGGGATCCCGTATCTTTAAAATTATGTTATAAAATCAAATTGAAACTACAGATTTTTGTGTAAAATCAACTTTTATTAAACATTTCTTACATTAAGCAACATAAATTATTTATTTACTATTAATTAAGTATAAGTAATTAGTAATCTGTTTTCTTAGATTCATCTTTAAATGTTTGGCGTAGTTCAATAGTTTTGTTTAAGTTTATCCTAACTCCTAACAACAGTTTTATATTTTTTATTCAGTCTTATTCATATAATGTCGAATAATCAAATCACAACTTTCTCTTAGATAGAGCTACTCGCGATATACGCGGAAGTTTTAGCACTAAATTTTTAATTTGTGGGATTCGCGCATCCGCCCTTTAAAGATGCGTGATCCAGCAGATTAATAAAAGTAGCGGGATCCCGCGGGAATGCGTGATCCCGTTTTCGGGATTCCAATCCCTAGTTTAGAGCCAACGCCCTTAAAGAGATGTCGATTTGAAAAGTGCAGTCAATAAGTGGTTAATTTCTATGAATGGCGTTGACACACCCATTCTACGTTCATTGAGACAACATTCATTATACAGATATGGCTTAAACGGGACTCCATTAACGGCCCATCCAATAATTAACCAGCAAAATGCCGCCCGGGAGCGAAACCGCACCTCGTCGACTGCTCGGCTGGCGTACGTCCAATCTTCGACTCACTTATTATATTCTATGAGCGCAAGCTATAAACGTATTCCCGAACATATCACGTAGGCTACTACTACCAATTTCAACCAATCAGAGCGCGACAATTCAACTTAATAGGCTTAGCCACGCCCAATCACGTAACCGCCTATTACCGACCGTGTAACGACGCAGGCTTTTAACTTCGCCGTGACGTCCGACCGATGCATCCTTATCGTTTATAGAGCGGCGTCTCACTCCCGTAAGCCGAGCGTCGGCCTGCCGGGGTGTCTAGCCCGAGTGTGATAGAGTTGCGTTTGGCGCGTGCTTGGTTTCAGTTGCACGTCCGAAGTTGAAAGAGGGGGACGCATGCAACTGTTTTCGATAATCGCCCGCGCGTTCCGTACGTGAAAATCGGACAGTGCACGGCGAGTCACGTCCGCGTAAAAACGGATATATGCCCAGAATATTTATTAAGTGGGTGGCTGTGCGTGACTTTTCCCCAGCGGATAGCTTGCCCCGTAAATGATCGGTCGCGAAAATGGGACAAGCGTTTGTTTGCTAACTGAAAACGTCTGCGAGAGTGGCTCGTGAATTTTCACGACTCCGTAAACTCCACGTTTCAGTACTGGCTGACAACATACAAGGGACACGGAACGTTTTACATTAAAAAGTATAGAAGTGCATGTGTGTGCGTGTGGAAATTCAAAAATGGAACACGTTTGAACATTGTCAACAACCGCGTTATTCATACTGGCACGTTAAAAAAAAATGGTGCGTAAAACACGAGAACTTTCCAGTGAGATTATTTTGGACTAAGTTTGCATTGAAGTGATAATGTTGCCGTATCAAGCGGTAGCGATGGACTATGCGGTAGCATCCGCTGGTTTCCACCATCACCAACGGACCGGTGGGCTGCCTGGAGTGATGGGCCTCCCTGGGCCCGGGCCTGGCCTCAATCCAAGCCTGAACCCAGCCTTCACTCATTCCTGGTTCGTACAGACAAGCCCGGATATCTGTCGGCAGCAACAAGCATCCAACCAATCGCATCTCGAACCTGGGCACGTTTCATTTTTTCTTTATATTTTTATTTTTTAGTTATAGTGACTTTTTAGATATTGCAATTTTAATGGCTGACTAAATGAATGACACATAAAAAAGAAAAAATAAAATCTTTATTTTTTTTTAAATTGAACTAAACCAATAGTTATAGAAAATCAGGCCAATAAAATTACAAATCAAATGAGTAAATATGCCATTTTGTTTATTTTGCCATTTATTTGCATCTTACGCTTCTTTCAACGTGCTTTTAGAAACACTAGATAAAATTTAGATTTATCAATGTTTACTATTGCTTTTAAGAAGAAAGTTCGTGTAAAAATGTATATAATTAACAAATAAACAAATTTACAACAAGTAAAGTTCACCAATTCTCATAAGATAGTTTTTTTCTAATAAGATATTTGTAGTTCGCCAAATATCAAAACTCTAATGACGATGTAATTAGAATTTAGTGATGAAGTTACACCTATTGGAAGACGCCGGTTGTTTTCTAGCCTCGGAATACATCGATATGTGGGCTACAGGAATGAATTATGAGTCTGGGTTTTCCGTCCATCCGTCCTGGACCCATATATTTTAATACAAAGTATGGAATATAATGGTAGGCAGAGACCTCTCCACTCATTCAATCCAGCTGGTTAAGGGCTTTTCTTAACAACTTCGGCAAGTTGGTCAAGGTATGTTTAAGGTACTATTATAAACATACAAATTGATACGTAAATTGATTGAAATCTACTGAATAAATTTCTAAAAAAATAATCTTAACGCGGAATCGAATCCACAACCTTTAGGCTAAATAGCGAACGCTTTGCTTGTCATATATATTATCAGTTCTATATTTTCTAATAAAAATATTTATTGATATCCAAACCTAACCAAAGAAGGTTATTTTAACTTTAATCATTGCATATAATAATCAATATTATAATTTGATAATTTATGTAAACCGAAAAAATACGTAAAAACTATAGAAATTAATGTTAGTTTAAAGGCACACTGATTTCAAAATGATATAATGTCTTCCAGCAGATTTATGAGAAAAAATGGAAATACTGAATATGTGTACCGTGAAAGATAATATAATTAAAAAATATATAATTATTATGTACATAAATAATTATATGACCAATGACGACCAATTGGGGCAGTGGCGGGGACTCTTGCCTGGACTCAATGGTCGCGGGTTCGATCCCTGCATCGAAATAAATTTATGTATTACCTACAGATATTTATTTCGAGTGTGGTAAGCCCGCCTATCCACATAAGACAAGCGTGGCAAGTTAATGTCCATTCTTCCAGAAATGGGAGGGCCCGTGCTCAACAGTGGGACATATATGGGCTGTGAAAGAAAAATAAATGATAATTATAAGTGTGTATTCTAAATGAATCAGACTGTTGTTTTAAGCAAAACATTTTGTTATAGAGACAACAATACAATTTGTTAAGTTACGTCGTTGATTTAACTTCTTTGATTTGATTCTATTTTGAGAATTGTGATATTAAGTATTTTAAAAACTTAGTGGAAACTCTATTTTTTTAACGGGATAGAAAGGCAAACGAGCAGGCGTGTCACATGATAAAAGCAATTAACACCGGCCAGACAGACATCCGCAGAGCCACAGGCCGTGCAGAAGTGTTGCCGGCCTTTAAGAAATGTGTAGTCTTGCAGCTGCACATGTAGCTAAGGATTCATTAATAAAAATTCTCCGAATATTGTGGATTGTGTTCTCTGTAAGTTTTATAAGTCTCTCTCTGAGTCCTAAGTCCCCCTGGTGGGGCATAGGACAGAAACGACGTTTCTCCATCTCGACCTGTCGGAGATCATACGCTTTACTTCGCTCCAGGATAGGCCCACCTTCTGCATTTCGGCCGTCACTACGCCGCCAAGTTTGTTTTGGGCGCACACATTTTTTTTTCTCCTGCGGATTCCATTCGAGGGCATATTTGGGAATATGACTGGAGTGGCGCCGGAGAGTATTCCCTATCCATCTCCATTTTTGTCGACGTTTTATAAGTAAAAATAAAAAAAATATCTTTCTATAATATCAATAATACGTGTGGTTCCTAGTCTCAAATAAGACCACACAGTTTCCCCTTATGGGTATTGTACGAGGTGACTAAGGGAGTAAATACCAGGCAATGGACAACGGCATCTACCTGAATAAACCCACCGGTAAGCATGGGGATCATAACATCATTTAGTTTAAACTGAAACCTATGTCGAAAGTAGACTTTTAAGTCTGTATTGAATATTAGTTTTATAAGTGCAAAGAACCGAACCATAAACTTCTTTATTTCTTTCTTAACCTCCCATTATATCCGTCTACCCTTCTTTTATAATGACACGTGCGATGAAGAAACCCCTGATAATAGGTTACGAGTGTTTGTGGCATAAGGAGGCAAACGAGAGAGCGTGTCGCCTGATGGATGAAGCAATTAATGCCACCCATAGACATCTGCAACACCTAGGCATCGTAAATGCATTGTCGGCCTTTGAGATAAGAGTAGGCTTGATTTTTGAAGTTTTCAATGCCGTATTGGTTCCGAAATACCGCTGAAGGTAGATGCTTCCACAGAGTAGTGGGGCGTGGAATGAAGTTAACAGTTTGGAAAGTTTCATTTTGTTTATATGGTCCAATTAGAGTACCCAAGAGTCTAAAGAATAAACCTGCAACTCACGTAAGTTCTATCAGTTTTAAATTGATCTTCTTCTTGAAATTACTTCTTTTAAGTACAAGAGTTAATAAGGTGAACAAACAGGAGAAACGACGTTTAAAGCGAGTACAGAACAGCAAAATTACAGTCAAATTTTTTTTCCTGATTCGTATCTTGGCAACATTGCCCAACTGGTTCTTGAATCGCGATTGTAATGAGCTAGTCCTAACTTAGTATCATCATTCATGACAAACATATGTACAGGAAGTAATAATGTATTATATTGTTCTCGTTGAGATGTCCATATGATCATAAAAAGTTATAATAGCCTCTATGTTAGGAATTATCTTCTTTTGTTCACAGTCACTAAAATTTAAAAAAAATACTGTTATCTATATCCTTATAGTTCTGTTTCTAAAATGTTTCTATCTTAATTTATAAAATTTACATAACAATCATTCATCTTACTAACTGAACCAGAAACATTTACACAAATATACTCACACAAAAATAAACATCAATTTTTAAAATTTACCGTTAAAAATAAATTTAACAGTCAACTTATATTGATTTTTAAAAAGAACTTCAAAATATTTTTCTGGAAAATATAAGGATGAACATGGCTAGTGTTATATTTAGAAAAAAAAATTAAATCACAGATTCGACAAAGCATTTCATAACATGTGCCCACGCGGTACTTTAAACGATTTTTACAAACTTAAACGATTATATTTTGAAACAAGCGTGGACAGAGCGAGTTGTCTACACAAATTAAGATTTTATCTCGTCGTGACTGTCGTACTGTACCACGGTACCTTGCTAAGAAAGTATAGAAATAATTACGTTTTAAATATAAGTAATTAAAATTTCTCATTTTTCAGAAATGTGTTGTACTTATCTTTTATATTTAAATCTCATCTGATATTTAAAAGCTATTTATTTAAATATATACGATAAAATAAAAAAAATAATGGTATATTATGTTATATTTTATAATAAAAATGTAATAATTTAATAGTAAAATAACTAAATGTAAAAACATAAACATACACGTATGAAAATCATTCTTTTAAAAATTAAAAAAGTAAAAGCATCCTGTTATTGTACGAAACAAAAAATATATATACTCTTTCTTATTTAAATTTAATAAAAAAAACAAAATTACAATAATTGATACATAAGAAATAAAATATAAAAGACTACAAAAAAAAAACACGAAAAACACGACATTAAATATTATTAATTATTTTTAAATTTCTAAATTTATCAGTAGCATACTTGCAGACATAAAATCAAACAAAACATTTTTTTATTCTCAGATCTAAATCTTTCATAGCTCTATAATTTTGTCGTAAGCATATGAACTGTGTAACGTAGTTAACCTTAGTAATTTGTTATTTTCCCAGAAACTGCTTTTTCATAACAAGAATTGTGATTTGTGCACAAATTGAAACACTTATTATTATTGTATTGTGTAAGTTAATTGGCATGGGAGAGAATTCAATTTAGCCTGAAAGAAGACATCTTCATTACATTTTAAAAATACTTCTTTATCTGTGGC
The DNA here is from genome assembly GCA_031353405.1 of Baronia brevicornis. Classification (NCBI taxonomy): domain Eukaryota; kingdom Metazoa; phylum Arthropoda; class Insecta; order Lepidoptera; family Papilionidae; genus Baronia; species Baronia brevicornis. The sequence goes on from JASFAT010003808.1 coordinate 694,909, forward strand.
AGTTGTGCACAGATTTGAAAAAGTGATAGCATGGATTAAGAATCTGTGTTGTGCTTTTATGTATTATGACGAGACGGTTTTGAAGGAAAAAGTTTTAGGTATAACAATTCATATCTGCCCAGAAATATTTTTTTTTCTATTATAGTTATCAATCCTATTTTAACAATTTAGGTACAATACTGATTTTAATTATATATATGGAGAAAAATATTATTTATTCATATTAAATTAGGTGACATTCTCTACAAGGCTACAACCAACCTGGGCAAGGCGTATTTTTTATAACTATGCTACCATTGTTAAAATCGTTGTCTAATTATGTGAATGTTATTTTATATCCATTGTACTGTGATCACACTAGCTGTGAACTTTTCCTTCAAATAATTTTGGGCCTTTTCTTAAAATGTAAGTTTAAAGCAAGTTAAATATGTTCCTAAACTAGAATACGGTATATATTATATTTTATGTTGTCGTCTACAATTGCCCAAGCGTACCAAGACCAGTTTCATTGACTGACCAGATCAATTGCGTCAACATTACGCTAACCCAACTTTATTTTACTTGACCAGTAGGTACTCTTTATTTAAATAATTTCATCCACATATGGCAATCTAAATGTTTAATAATATAGTAATCTAAAAATATGGCGGCTGGCAGAGACTGGATGCGTGTAGCCGAAGATCGGGCAAGGTGGCGCGCCTTGGGTGAGGCCTATGTCCAGCAGTGGACTGCCGCAGGGTGATATTGATGGTAATGTAACATATAATATTACTACTAATCCCCAAAGATTAGTGCCGGATGATCATCCTAGACTGAGAAAATATATCAAAAGCTGCCTGTTCATGTGTAAACGCATCTACAACAATACACCTCATGAATTAAAACAATTGAACACAAGATTATTTAAAAAAAAACTATATAAATGACTAATAGATGGCAATATTAATAATACTAAGGATAAGCTTTAAAAGTTGGATCGAATGTAAGTAATAGATAAATCAATTATACTTTTAATGACAATGTAATAGTTTATTAATAATTTAATGCTTTGTAACAATATATGTAATAATTAATGAAATTTGTACGCCATAAGTGGCATTGTAATGGAGCTTTTAAACATCTTTTTTTCGATTATTAATGGAGCCAGGCGTTATTTTGAGGAAATCCATCACTATATGGACAGTTAAACGTTTTACTTAGCTAAGATCCGCGACAAGCTTGCTTTGCTTGTCGCGGATCTTAGCTAAGTAAAACATTTAACTGTCCATATAGTCTTTTTTTCATCTTTTTATACTTCACATTATTCTAATAAAGAATTATTATTATTATTACTCGTATTATAGTTTAGTACACAATATAGTTCTTTTTAAAATCCTTAACAAGATTTGTTAACTATGATTATTGATGTGTAAACGCATTCAAAAACAAACAACATTTTAACATGGATGGATGGTATACTGAAAAACTTAGTTTCTGAAAAAGTAAGGAAAACTCTGTATGCCGTAGCAAGCGATTTCACCATGTTATTTAAGACTTTTTGGTGTAAATCATAAATAAGAAATATAGTTCATTCAGTTATGGCGATCTCTTTCGGAGAGGTCCTATATTTGTGAGGGATTTGCCTTTAACTGTGGTAGAGTATTGTTAATTATCATGATGATGTATAGATACGTACATAGAAATTATAATAGATCAAATTCGGGCTCAGTGGTGAAGTCATCGCTCTGTCCAGGGGTCGACAGCCAGCGGCCCGTAAGCCACTACTGGGCACAGTAGTACAACCTGCGCAAGTAAGTAGTTGCACGCGACGAGCAGACAGACTTTTTCAGTCCTTGATTATCGAAAAAAGACAAGCATTGTTCTTGATTGACCAATGAACATTTAGATGCGACACAGTGCGATTCTACGTCTGAAATAGGCCAATACTCCCTGACCCTCCCATAATTGCCGGACACTTGCCGGACATTCCTTAGTGGCCGGCGTGGTTTCTGCTCTACCTATCGCACTGCGGATGTTTATGCGCGGCGTTGATAGCTTACCATCAGGTGACACGCCTGCTCGTTTGCCTTTCTATCCCATAAAAAAAATATTTGAAATTTTTATAAATAGTACATTTCAAACTACATATTTTGACTAGACGCTAATGATGATAGGTTCCGTCAATTTTCTCTTAGGTATGTTATATTAGGTATTTAATATAATATATTATTTTTGAATTCACATACAAGTATGGGGAAAGAATATTATATATACAAAACAAAATAAATAAATTGCTAACAATAAGTAAAATAGCAACCTTCTCTGTGTTAGAAAAGATTTTTTCACCATCTACAATGAAAACAAAAACCAAACTTTTGACTCAATCACAAGACAAGAACCCTTTCACACCTTATTAAAATTTCCCCATCGAAAGCTGGCTGAGTTTAGAAAAAAAAACAAAGAAACCCCATATCCGTTGTCTAAAATATTTTGATTGAAAAATAAGAGCCGTAACTAATTCATGTAACACGAGTTGCTATATGACTTTGGCCGGACAATGGAGACGATCTTTTCATGTTATTGTTCCCCAAGATTGTGGTTTGGTGAGTTTTCTTGAAGATAATGCAAGTTAAACATATTAAAAAACATAAAAAAAAAACTAACTGTAAACATTAATTATCACAACCAGGCGAGCTGGTCCATTCATGAAATGCCCTGTTGCTAGATTAAAAGCAACTATTAAATCTTAATTTAATAATTTGATTTAAGACGACAATAAACTAATTCTGACCGCTCTTTAATCCTGAGTTAATTAACTCGCTAAAACTGAAAGTAACCGCGTTTCACTAAATTTGTGAAATATGGACCTACTAATAGGCACAAGTGGCAAAATAAGATTTGACTCGAATGGCCAAAGAGAAATAAAACGACTTAGAGAACAATATTACAATGAAATATTTCTTATAGTTAGATGAAGAACGCAACATCTAAATACATACATATGTGGAATATTGGAAGAAATATATAATCTAGACACACTTTAACTAGATATATATGATTTTTTCAAAATAATGTTAGTTTTCAGAGATTTATTTATTTATTAAACAAACAAGCGACTACAAAAAATATATAAAAGTAATAAAACATATAATTTAAAATTATACCAAAGATGGCGTCATTAGTGAATTACTATACAAAAAAAAAAACAGTCCAACAGTCATATTAATTTATTTATGCTAATAATAAATTTATTAATGGAGTCAGGCGTTACTTTGCGGAAACCCATCACTATATGGACAGTCAAAAGTTTTACTTAGCTAAGATCCGCGACAAGCAAAACCATAACAGAAAATTAATAATGTGTGTTTTGTGTCCACTTAACCCAACGGAAAAACACACATTATTAATTTTCTGTTATTGTTTTGCTTGTCGCGGATCTTAGCTAAGTAAAACTTTTGACTGTCCATATACTAATAATAAATATTAATTTGATTATAAGAAAATGAAGACTTACTTCTATTATTTCCCCTGAATTTACACACTAAAGTTAAATATAGAAGTAGTACAATGGACGATGTCGAAGCAGGATGTTAATATAGTAAAATGAGTGTACTAAAACGAAAAAAAAACATTACATCATTTTCGTAAAATCTGCAAGTCAAACAATGTCAAAAAGTTAAATGACTGAGAAAAAAGCGTGGTCTATACAAGCAAGTCTTCGATATTTATTCGTATAAAGCAGAATTTAATCGGTGCACCTGTACCTATAAAAAACGTCCGAGCACCAACAGTGGCTGTAAAAAAAGCTTCGATTTCGGCAACTCTTTTGTGTGGTGGGACCGCAATTAGAGGTTTTATTGAGAATAACATGTTATTTTTTTTTTGTCGCGACATAGTGCCAAGCTTTCTGGTGGCCGGTGTTAATTTCAAAAATATAACAGAGAAAGAGTACGAACGCTGTTTAAAACAGAAGAATGAAATATATTTTTCAATTTCGTATTAATAAATAAGATTCACATAATATAATTCCAATTAAATCTATATTATAGTTTGGCATATATATGAAAACTACATAAACAAACAAGGTAGAATGGTGCTACTTTTTATGGTTAAACGCCATTCATATACACATTCATTACCATAGGCATTGCAGAATCATTGGCAACCTCTCAGTTAAGTGTAGGTTTATTTTTTGAAAGTTGTACTGCAGTTCCAATGTTCCCAGGAGTCACAGTTTTATTTTTGAAATTATGTGCTCCAAGTTAATAATCATATTATTACATTATTTTAGTTTTATGTTGTCTATATCTACTTATATAAAGAAAATAATATTTGTTGACAGGTAAAATGAATTTCCCTTTTTTAGCTTTTTAACTGCTTCATTAGGAAAAGGCGGTTTTGTGGGTTTTTGCGGAAATTAAATTACGACAATGGACATTTTGAGATCATCGGCAAATAAAAATAAACTATTCTACAACGCTAGGATGCACTCGGCCGAACACAAATGAATAATCAAGCATATTTTTATAGTAAAACTTGCTTAACAAAAGAAAAACTATTTATTTTATGAATAAATTAACGAACATTTTTTTTCACAGCCCATATATGTATCTTTTTATTTTTAGTCCATGAAGTTCTTTTACCACTTCGGCCTCTTTTACCTTCAATTCTGCCCTAATTTAATAATGAATAAATTCAATAATGACTTTTAATAAATTGTATTTCTCGTTGAAAATGAAGAGAATAGAAAAGTCGATTTGCATTACTGAGGATAGGAATAAATACAGGCAAACGGTTGCCGACTTCTTGGATGGAGACGGCACATGAAGAAGAAGAAGTTATACATAAAAGTATGTCCCACTGTTGAATATGGGCCTCTTTATGGGCAGTCTTCAACGGACCTTCCATGATTGTCCAGGGCAGTTCAGCGGGACACTCAAACTTGGAATAAATACATGTTTTTGTTTACATTTCATTCTTCATCCATATCAACATCCAAAAGACCGCCAACCAAAATATCGGTAAAAATATAATTATTTCGGTCTAAATATTCGGTCTAAAAAACGTCATATTATGCGATCAGACAACAAAAAAATATGCAAATATAAACTATATGCAGTTGTAACAATGTTTTGATGTTGTCAATATGGATGAATGTGTTGTGGTCATGGTACACGATAGTTGGAGCCCTTTTTTGAATATATGGATCTATTACGTTTTGTCTTGCGTTGTTTTTTGTTTGCGTTAATTCACAGGCTGTTCTATTTTTCTCTAAACTCTTAGTCATACTTTTATTTGTTGACAATTTTATTTAACGGTTATATACCTACTAAACGGATAACGTATAGTTTCGGTTTCATCACAAAAAAGGTGATATCTGCAGAGTTTTTTTCGCCGTTTCTTCTCCCTTCAGAAGAACCTCATTGCAATATCGTGGTGAAAGCTTTATTGTTAACAAACTAACGTTCGATAAATAAAATGTAATTCCTTATGTCAAAATAAAATACTTGAAATTAAATTATTTTTTTATATTCTGTTATTTCATTATGATTCTTCGTAGCATATTCCTTATTTAGATGCAGGGTATATTTATCTACATTTTTGTTATCATATTGCTATAGAATAAGATAATCAGATCTAAAAGAATTAATCAGATATAAAATAAGAATTAATCAGTATTATCGTGCTTACGAGGTTACCTTTGTTTAATTTTAAGTGCTTTTACGTGCGTTGTGCGCGTGCAAAAGTTATATTATCATCAAGCAATCACTGATACTCCTATCTCTCGTTAGCTTTGCGGTCACTAGAGCTAAATAAATAATAAATGAACTTCACATTACTTATTTTGGATGCCAAAAATAAAATAAAAAGAACACTAAAATACTCCATAGAAATATTTTAAAGTCTATATGTTATATTTACTGAGGGTGTGATTGTCATTATTTATTACTTGATACTAAAGGTAAAACTAATTATGCAGTTAAAGTACTTAAAATATTCTATAGTTAAAATAATTACGCTTTGGTTTTTTTTTTTTGATTGAAAATTAATGAAATAATTGATAGAAAAAGAGAACACGCTGTATAGTGCAGTACTCAGCTTCAATCAGCGGGCAAACGCTGAATCACGGCAATTCGTCGCGCCCTCTATCTATTCGAGTTTTTACGCTGACGGACGAACAGACAAGCGGCTCGGGTGTTAAAAGATAGAAAATTACGTTTAAGTAGCTAAATATAAATTTGTCGAAAGTCATTTCGAAATTAACATTGGTATTTTTTAAAATTAACTTACAATAATTAATTTAATCCATCTCCTCTCTCTATTGACATTTTATCAATATTATTTTCATGTGCAAGGAAAGGTGATATGTTATTCGAAAGACGTCAATCGATCGAATGTTATTTTTATAAACTTAGGAACGAAACAAAATTACGAACGAAAAAAGTAATATATTAAAAAGGTTTTATTATATTCAAACAAAAAGTTTTAATATATCATATATACAATGTATATATGATATGCCTATCTCCCGTAGGGGTAGGCAGAGACAACAGATCTCCATCTGCTACGGTCTTGGCATACTTTCCTTGCTTCCTCCACACTCATTACTCTCTACATGCAACCCCGCCGGTTAAGGGTACTCTTTACCTATTTTTATAAAATTTAATATATTAGTTATACATTTAGCAATGTATCACTACAGTACACCAGCCATTGAGCCGAAGTACCTACTGCTAAAAAGAAAATAAATGTTCAATTTACCAAACACACCTGCAATAAAGCGAAGAATCAAAACCGCAGACACATTTCGATCGAAGTTTTCGTGTTTGAAGTTCCGATTTTCGAACTTTAATTTCCATAATTGGTTGGTGGCAACGGTGCAATTCGATCTCGAAACCTCAACATTGTAATATTCTCGTGTTCTTTTTTTATAACAGAACAAACAAACGATCACCTGATCATCAACGCCGACCATAGACATTTGCGAATGTGTAAGGGCGGCAGAGGCGTCATAAATGTGTTATATGTATTTCGTGTTAACATATGCTCGTCTCTTAAATACGCTAATGTCGTAATTGATCGGGAACATGGCAGTAAATAGATCGTTTTTTGTTTGCACCGTTCGTGGTAGAAAATTGCGACTGAATTGTACAGTGCTAGACTAGTTTCTATCAAGGCGGTGGTATGGAATTTATTTCGACGGTAGGTTCCACCATCAGCCTACGCGCCACTAAAATTATTGGCCGTCCTCTACTGTTTAATTTAGTAGTACGTAGTTTTAAAGCTGGTAATCAGGTAAAGGTGTGCATTCTTTATGAAGAATCAGAATGTGTCTAAAACAGCCCGATTGGCGGTTCGTCAGGGAGTGCTTGTTCCGACTCTGATGTACGCTAGTGAAAGTTAGGTTTGGCAGAAGAGTTATGAAAGCAGATTGAATGCGCTGGAAATGGAAGCATTCAGAAGTATGTGTGGGGTAACTTTGAATGATAGAATAAGGAATGAAGATATAAGAGAGCGATGTGGAGTGAAAGATGATGTCGTGACAAAAGTGGAGAAAGGGATGCTTAGATGATTAGGGCACATAGAGAGCATGGATTTAGAGGAGATCGTTGCAGATGGAAGATATGGCGTATATATATATATATATATATATATATATATATATATATATATATATATATATATATATATATATATATGTTTGTTTTACAAGGAATTAAATTGAAATCTCAAAAGGTAAATAGAAAAACGTCTACCATACTAGTAGGTATTTCATAAAATCGCATTTTAACCGCAATTATTTTGTCGTTTTACTTTACCTGCAGGGATTAAAATAGTCAGTTTTTATTTCCTATTAAGTCTTAAAAGATTCAACTGAAAGATTTTGTTTTATGTTTTATAATACTGCAATTGTTCTTACGGGTATATCGTGGAATGCAGTTATTATCATGCCGAGGAATCGGAGAGTTGAGAAGCGGTACGAAAAAATAACGTCGTACAAAAGTTATATTTAATCCGTGCGCTTAAAAAGTTTATGCGCTCATTACAGAGTTGATAGGATAGAGGATAGGAAATACTGTTGTCTTAGAATTTAAGTACACATACAAGCATACTGCCCACAGATACATTTAATTACTATATTAGTTCACACTCTCCCTTTATATATGTTTACATATATATATGTTGTTAAAATTTTCAATCGTTATTAAAATACTTTTTATTCATCAACTCAAGTTCAAATACATTTTTTTAAACTTGTAGTGGATGACACTTGATGTTAATTAATTTTAGTTTTATATGAGAGAAAAAAAAATTAATATAAGATACTTAGCAGGATATAAAAAAGGTATTGGTTGACTTATCGGTTGTCTTCCGTAGAGTCTACTATACCTGAAGATGCCTCGTGTTGGGGCGAAACACGTGTCGTTTACAAGATGGAAAAGTGATAATGTGTGTTTGGTGTTGTGTATAGTGATTGGTGGGTGGAGAATTGATGGCCGATTTTCGGTAAGTTTTTGGTTTAAGTTCCAAATAAATCCACTTAACCCAACGGAAAAACACACATTATTGTTTTTCTGTTATTGTTTTGCTAGTCGCAGATCTTAGCTAAATAAAACTTTTGACAATATCCATATAGTGATGGATTTCCGCAAAGTAACGCCTGACTCCATTAATAATCTTAAAAAGGTATTGGCTTTAATTTTTTTTATAATATTTGTGTATATATTCATATAAATTACATGTATATTTACATTGAATAAATTACCGTAGGAAACGCTGAGATTGGAGTCTTTACCAACATAAGGTCTTCTTTACATTGTTTAAGCATATTTTATATTAAGTGTTTTTGGTTACAAAAATAATTAAATACATATTTTTTATTTGAATTGACTCGAGTCCAATTAGTAAAATATTTGTGTTTACGGAAGGTTAGAACTATCGACGTAATTAATTTTATTTTATACAAGCATAATTGGCTTAGCTTGGAAACTATATTTTAATAGCATTGCCAGTCTATTTTAAAAAAAAGATTTGAAAATTATAATATTTGTCGGCCAGTGAAATATTTTATATTTCATTCCTATTTACCTTTTGTAGTTAAAATATAAAATGTATTTATATAAAATGATATAACCTTTAATGTGAAAATTTGGAGTAGAATCATGGGTAATATCTTGTAGAAGAATATCCAGGTATAAAATAGCCGTCTTCAAATATTTTAAGTGTATAACTAAAAATATAGATTGAAAGGATCAAAAAGTAGCTATAAGAACTTACATACCAAAATTCAGTTTGCAATTTACTTCCAACTTAACTGGGCATTCCTTTAGAAATTGAACGATAGGGTGATGACAATCGATCACTAGTCCGGTCAGTTCGGATTAACTGCGGGTGAAGTGTCCCGAAAATGATGCATTATTTCCCCCTTTACCTCATCAGCGGGCTTTACACAGCCCCTTATTTTATTCGATCTCTAGGGTTATTTATACGTGCAGCATCTTTTCATTACACACCATTCTAAGATATTTGACAATATTAACCCTTTGCACTCCACCGATGAGTTTCACTCGCCACTCCATTCCTTGTATAAACTCCGACGGTTCTTTACATTAATTTCAATTCTCTCATTTTCTTTAAACTTTTTTGCTTCAGTTCGTATATTTAAACATTGAGAATATCAAATGTATTATATTTGTACAGTGGTCAGTTGATATTATTACGAGCTGGGGTTCGGGGTTCGGAAAAATGAAATCGGCCACTAGTTTTACTTCCCTTCACTTCACTTCCACTTCTTCTCTACTACTATTTTCTTCCTTATTAAACTTTTAAACTCCGCTTTCGACGCATCGTCGCCCCTTTATATAGGTAAAACCATCGAAAGTTCTAGCATTCCAAAATTAGAAAATATTCCAGCAATGTTTAGTCTTTTCTAGACATTGTCCTGTCTTCTTTCCACGCGCAGCTATTTTCTTTTAACTGTTCTTGTCACGCATTGACGGTGGTATTGGCAATATATTTTTAAAAAGTTCTAATGGCTTGCTTGACCAGGATTTTGAGAATTCAAAATGAGGTTTTAATCGTTTCAAAAAACAAAATATGTGTTATGCAACAATATATTATTGTATAGGCGATAAGTGCTATATTATTGGGGTATGATTAAATACTAAACATTTTATGAGTATTACGAGATCTGGTTTTAAAATTTAGAAGAGAGATCAGTTTTAGAGAATCAGTATACGAGTGGATTATTTTATATCATCAACAGCCTGCGGCAGTCCACTGCTGGACATAGGCCTCCCCCATGAAGCGCCACCCAGCCCGATCTTTGGCTACACGCATCCAGTTTCTGCCAGCCGCCCTGCGCAGATCGTTGCACCATCTAGCCGGAGGACGTCCCACACTACGTTTACCGAGACAATGTCTCCACTCCAGCACCCGTTTGCTCCAACGATTGTCGGATCTCCGACAAACGTGACCAGCCCATTGCCACTTTAGTTTGCTAATTCGAAAGGCTATATCGGTAACTTTAGTTCTCTGGCGGATTTGTTCATTCCTAATCAGAGAAACTCAACATCAAACTCAGGATCAACCCAACACGTCGAGAGGATTCATTTAGGCTGTTTATCATCTATTATTGCAGCATCAGCATTATTAGCATAATAAAAAAAAATTGACAAAATAGAACGTACGATGGGTGTTGGAGAGAACGAACCTTGATACGGCCACTAAACCACATTAAGCTCACTAATGAACGATATTCCGAAACTGCAAGTTGCCAGACAAAAGTGCGGGAAAAATTCTCCCGCCCCGAGCGCAATCACCCGTCCCTTCAGTCGATTATTGCAAATAACTATTATTTCCTTCTCCTTTCAATTGGCGACGATGCGGCCCCGACATTTCTCTTTGTATTGCTAATTCAAGCGACGCTAGTTCTATTCCATTTAGTTTGAATTCAATGCCAAACGGAAAATTCTTTATTTTCGAACACACACTATATTCAAAATTTTATTTATACATTATTTTTTGTACAACTATGAAATCAACGCTGTAAGGCATTCTCTCAACTTTTTGGTTAATAGAAAAAAATATTGTATAGGTACAAAAAATGATATAATTATATTATTTTTCTATATTTGATTATATATATTTTTTCTATCTTCTTTTTATTTAAGGTTATAATTTATGCAATTCAAATGTATTTAAAAAAAATATTTGCATTGTAATAATTTAAAACTAATCCATATTGAATTAAAATTCAATGGTTTGCACAAAATGATAAAACTTTAATTTTTTTTTGAAAAGACTAGCAACATTTTCATGTTACTAGTATTTTTGTTAACCACTTCAACAAAGCTTATAATGCTTGTGTTTAGTAATTGTTTACATCAATAGTCCAATGGAAGATACGAACTCATAACTTCAGATAGTAAGCCCGACCCTTACCAACTGAGCCATAGTGTGTCAAATAGAGTGTTTCGTATAATAAATAAATAAAAATGGAGAGATATTTGGTTAGTCTCAAATTCAAAAACGGCTCGAACGATTTTAATTATTTTTTTTATTTTATTCTTCAATTATTTTTTTTATTTTCTTCATACCAATACAGGGAAGGTTTATGAATAAAAAAATATGGGGATAAATAAAAGAAAAATGAAAATTTCTTTTTCTTCTTTTTACTTTTCTTCCAATTACTTTCGTTTCGACTTTATCGTCTAATAGATGTATTATACAAATCTATCGTTTCTTTTGTGCTATTTTGAAAAGTATTGCATACCTAAGTACTGGTACGTGCTTGCTGTACTGCTCACGCCGACACCCGGGATCTTTAGGGGGTTTTTATCTTCTAATATTATATAATTCTTCAAAATTATATTAATTTATTTTTCCATTTTATTGTACATTCATATCTTATTCATATTAATACTTTTTTATATTTTACACTTTTCAATTTACATTTTATGTATGTGCCGAACGGGTGACATGTCTATTCAAAAGACGTCAAACGAACTAAATTTTGTTTTAATAGAAAACTATTTCTTTTTAATTTCAAAAAAAGTTTCATTGCTTTAGTGAAACATTTATTAATGTATCACTACAGTACCTATTAAGTATTGCATACCTAAGTATAAATAAATAATATACCAGGAGAAGATAAATACAGTGGAACATAAATTGTAGGGAAAACGAAGTTCACCAGGCCATCTAATTATAAATAATTAACGATTTAAGCATGTTGATATTTATTCAAATTGTTTATAAAAACAAATGCGGTTACAAAAATAAAAACGAAGAATATTGGGAAGCAATCCTCACTAAATGAGCCTATGGTAATGCTAATCCAAACATTTGTCCATTTGACATTGGACCAAACTCATATGGGGATGCCAAACCCCTGTACTATTGGAGCTATCGTTAAATCCCTACTATTGCATTTATGAATGAAACAATTTGCCGGCATCGCTGCGACTCCGTCAGGCAATCTGCTAAGCGACGAGAAACCATTAGTCATGGTCGTATCGACGCGTCAAACAGATTGCTCATTTTTTGTCCATTTAATAGGATCCCCGTCCACTAGTGTGTGCTTCTTGTGTGATGTCATCTCGTCTAATACAGCTATGAATCTGTTTTCTTATCTTTCCTTTTTTGCTTTAACAATTCCGCTGATAAAAATTGAATGTAACCACGACAATGTTAACTATGGTCGGGATCAGCAATGGCAAACCTTTTTACACAAGCGTGCAATATTTCTCTCATTTTTTTTCTTTTCTTTGATGTCAATTAGTTATAATTATTATGCCACTGTCAAGTAAAATACAATAATATCAAATCTTCTAAAATGTAACTAGTCAGCTTGTCACGTTACGTCTTGATAAAATGGTGGCTATTTTACCAAAACCTTCTATGGGATTTTTCAGTCAACTTAAAAACTGTCAATACACGTATTTATTTTATATCAATTTATCGAAATATACCGCATAATACGCCACCACAATTAAAAAATAAAACTGATAATAAGATTATAAAAATGAAATAAAAATACAACGTTACTGATGTAAGTCCGTCCCTCAATTATTTTTATGTGACTATGGCGTGGCCACAGATTATAATATAATAAAATATTTATACGAGTATTAATATTGTATAATAGAATCTTTAATAAAATGTAATTGAATATTTAGTTTTTTGATTATTATCAACAACCTACGGCAGTTCACTGTTGGATGTAGGCCTCCCCGTAGCATTATCTTCAGCTTTACGCATGCAGTTTCTGCATTTCTGGCCTGGAGACTCTCACTTTACGCGTACTAAGACACCACTTCAGGGTTTGCTTACTCCAATGTTATTCAGTTCTCAAATGAACATAACCAGCTTTTTCTATAAAAATATAAATAATAATATTTTGATACTATAAATTTTTGAGGTGATTCGTTTTATTTTCTTAGAGACTCAAATAGCATAGTGATGAGATAAACATTTATATGGTGTACAAGTCTACTTATTTTCATTTTGGATATTTTTCTGAGCACGTTTTCTTTTCAATTGCTTGATAATGGTGTCCATGGCAAAAGTGATTCTAATGTAAGGTACTCAACCTTCACAGTTTTTACACAAGCGTGCAATACATTGCACGCTTGTGTAAATATGTCTTGTTCAAATTCTCCTTGTTTGTCTTGAAGTAAATCCTTAATAAAATACTTTTTATTCACTCAAGTTTAAACACATTTTTATATACGAGTAGTGGATGATGCTTGAGTTTATACAGTTTTTTCAAATATTAATTCATTAATTAAATTTAATCAATAGTAGGAATTTACATTAAATGTTTTTTATATTAACTGTTTTATTCGGTAACTCGTCATTTCGTAATTTTTTGCCGCGTTTCGTGCTTACTGTTGTGAGTTTGGAACGCATACCAAAGGTTTGTTATCCCTGGTATAAATCTTTTCATTACTTTTTATGAAAAATTCTGAAAAATATAACTTTAATTATTTAACAGAGAAACTAGTACAATGATACCAGAAGGCAAGGTCCGGTTCTCAACCAGATTTAAACATTTGAATTTTCTTGAGCATTTGCATCTTTGATGTCATTATCATTGGATTGAAAATGTAAGAAGGTATTTAGTCTTAAATTGTGAAGTGGTTAAGTGTTCGCTTATGGCTTTTTGTATCCACATCGGGATAATTTTATTTATGGGATAGGAAGTCAAACAAGTACGCGTGTCACCTGATGGAAAGCAATCAACGCCCTCTATAAACATCCACAGTGCCACCCGGCCGAGCATGAGGCCTCTGGAACTCAACCGCTCACCGTAAGAAGCGCGGTAGCCAAGCTTCCACTCAAACGCCGGTTTTTGCAGGGGTGTGGTACTTCCCCGAGCGAGCCGCATTCATGCTACTCTCTACCACTAGTAAATTCATATAGGATACATTTCTAACAGAGTTTTCAGATTTATCTATGAACAAGAAAACTTACTCTAATATCTTGTTACCTCGGGTCATAAGTCTGTAAAAACCTACCCACGTAACACCATTCAACTCTTTGTTTTCTAAATAGGCTCTATCGTCATCAGACGTGTTTATTGTAGCAAGTAGCGTCAATTATACATACAAATTGAATGTTTGCTTTCTCTTCTCTTTTTTCCGTGTTAAAATACCTCTACCTCACGATAATCAAGTGATTTAATTATAAATACATAAATATTATCATTAAAGTATAAGGGTCCATTTCTGGACTTAAACGACTTACTGCTTACGAAAAGGACTAATCATTTAAGGACTATTACAATCACCTTAGATCAGTTTCTACGCTAAGAACTATTTTTGTTTCCTGCAGCCCAAACAAATTGGACTGTTGTCTCTTTAATAAAATGTTATGCTTAAAGATCTATTATCGTCTTTAAGAACTGTTCTGATTCTTTAAGAATACACACTTATAATTATCATTTATTTTTCTTTCACAGCCCATGTATGTTCCACTGCTGAGCACGAGCCTCTCCATTTTTGGAGGAACGAACAATAACCCACCACGCTTGTTTACTGCAGATTGGCGGGGTTACCAGACTCGCAATAAATATTTGTAGGCTATACATATATTTATTGCGATGCGGGGATCGAAGTCGTCACCATTGATTCCGTGGGCGAAGGGCCCCGCCACTAAGTCAATTGGTCGTCTAAAAGAACTATTTAACATAAGCTTAGTATTTTAGTAGTTATAAATTATTAATATTATGGTATTTTAAACTATAAAGAACAGATATTTGATATACAAATACGCGCGTTAATTTAAGATATTTCTCCTCTAAATAATACTCGAATAATTGTATTATCATATATTTTCTTTTCTTTGATGGCTATAACTATAACTAATTATAATTATTATGCCAGTGTCAAGTAAAATACAATGATATCCTTTGAAATGTAACTAGTCAGCTTGGAAGCGTTACGTCTTGATAAAATGGTGGATATTTGACCAAAAACTTCTATGGACTTTTTCAGTCAATTTAAAAAGTCACGATAAACGCATTT
Source organism: Baronia brevicornis (assembly GCA_031353405.1). Classification (NCBI taxonomy): domain Eukaryota; kingdom Metazoa; phylum Arthropoda; class Insecta; order Lepidoptera; family Papilionidae; genus Baronia; species Baronia brevicornis. The sequence goes on from JASFAT010003808.1 coordinate 710,418, forward strand.
ATTTCAATTCACTTCACTTATACACCTTAATCGAACTATATTGTATAATACGCCACCATAATTGAACAATATAACTTATAATAATGTAAGGTAAAATGAAATAAAAACACAACGTAAGTTGGCGGGAAGAGTCTTATAATATGTTGTTTACGCGAAAGGTTAGTTGAATTGCGTTTCTGCTTTACTTGCGTTGGAACATATATTATATTCTGCGTAGAACGCGTTTGAAGTAATTTCAAATATGGCGGCCTAAGTGAAACCGTCATATATGTATTGAATGCATTAATTAGATACTAATTAGTATGGGCATCGTAAACAAGATGGTTAATCATCTTCTCACCTCCCCATTTAGTATTCCCAGCGCGTTCGAAAGGAAAATTGGATATGACGTGATTATTAAAGCTGTTGTAAAGAGCTGGCAATTTGGCAGCGTACAAATCGTTAGTCCCGATGGACCCCCGTTCGGACGGGGCAGTTATATCCCGCCTTTATTTATTTTTGTCCCGAATGTTCGCCTTGTTAAACATCGTACACCCATACGCAACTTATTCGTATATTTTTATCTCTAATTATTTTAATTGTTAATATTTTTGATGATTTCATTCTAATCGATTCAGCTTTGGCTTTTCATCAGATGTTTTTATTGTACCAAGTAGTATCAATTATACGAACAAATTTGAATGTTAGCTTTCTCCCCGTGTAAAAATACGCCTGTCTTATGATAATCGAGTAATTTAATTAATTATTTATATATTTATAAGTGCTTCATTATTATCATCAACGTATAATTCCACTTATGAATTTAAACCACTTACTGCTTACGGAAAACTCTAATCAGTTAAGGACTGTCCAAATATTATAATAACAACGAAGACTAGCAATGTTTTTAATGTTAGTAGAATTGTTGTTAACATTTTCAATTACACCTAAAAAAGCAGAATCATTCGCAGAATCTTTACCAGTAACAGTATTGCGCAGAAAGTATATTTAAATCATTAAGGCATGCAGACAGGAATAGTCTAACGAAAGCGTTAGAATACTCGATTTAAAATTTTCAATGTGATTGGAATACAGTTTGAATATGGTATCTTTAAAACATAAAAGGCATAGACAAATTAAATCGAGTAACTTAATTTATTTTAAATTTATAAAAAATCTTAGTTTCGATCGGTATTTTAATCCATAACTCCAGGCTGAAAAGTCAGGTATTGCTAATACCAATTGTTCGACATTTATTTAAACTTGTGTTGTTTATGTTTTTATATTTGATGAAAACTTTTAAATATGTATATCTTGCCTTTACTTCTTGCTTTGTCTTAAAACCAACTGATCCTCACAGATAACTAAACATTTCTTGAATAAAACTTATTCTTAAAAAAACCTTATCAAATCTTTTCTTCTTATTATTTGACAAAATTTACATTTATTTTTAGTTTATATTGCAAACGGGAGTATTAAAAAATTAACGGCGTTATACTGGCCATACTTACCAAGTAATTTGTCTTAAATGATGCAGACAACTATATCATCTTGTTCAAGGACCACTTCACGTCGAATTTGACGCAATTTTGCACCTTAATATCTTGTTATAAGGTGAAAATTTGTCGTACATATGTACTTATTTCAAGTATAGATTGCATCTAAAATGTTATACTGAATACAAAAATGTATCCTTTTTTATCCGTCCACACCCATGTTTTATAAAAACACTAAATTCCACAACAGCATTACACAAAGTTTGAATCCAGACTTCACAAAAATTACACGATCTTAACTCGAATGCATAACTGTACAAAGGTTTCGAGGTCCGGCAACTCAGATTAGGTATGACACCGAGATATAACTTTGAGAGCCACAAACAGAATTATTCTGTGGCTATCTATGTGTTGATTTTACATACTTTTTTATGTTCGTAACCGATGACTTTTTTATATGCGATAGGAGGGCAAACGAGCAAGCGTGTCGCCTGATGGAAAGCAATTAACGCTGCCCATAGACAACCGCGGACACCGCAGGAGTCACAGAAGCGTTGCTGGCCTTTTTGGTATATATAGGTTTGTTTTTTGAAAGTAGCAATGTCGTATCGGTTCGGAAAAACCGTTGAAGATAGTTGGTTCCACAGAGTAGTGGTGCGTGGAAAGAAGTTTCCAAATAAACCCACAGTACAGGATAAATATTATAATTTCACCAAGTCCTTTATACATTGTTTCGTCTAAAGGTTGAATGGGTAATTTCACGTACGTTTTTGGGCATAAAAGTTTAAAAAAAGTCTTTTTTGAAGTTGACGACCGATTGGCTCAGTGGCGGGACCCTCCGTCCGCGGAGTCAATGGTCGCGGGTTCGATTCCCGCATCGGATTTTAAATATTTATATGGATTTATAAATGTTTATTCCGAGTCTGGTAACCCCATTTCGCATCCAATCCGCATTTCCTTTCCTGCCCCTTCCTTTCTTCTCTATCCTTTCCCTTCCTCTCCGCCAATCCACGGTCTGCCGTGCCAATGGATGCGTGGCTAGGGGCGAGCCTAGTCGTAAAACGTGCCGATCGTCCCGGGGTCGGGCTCCCCCGGGGACTATGGTGCCTTTCCTCAGCATGCAGGGCTCTGCTGGGGCTGACCTCCATCCTCCCTTGCGGCTCGTGGGATTCACTAAGACGAATTTAATATACCTAATTTGTCGAAAATGACGGCGACGTGGTTCGCCACCCGTCACGTCCTGATTCTCACGAGGGCGAAAAGCGACCAATGACGAGCCGTTTCGCTGCGATGAATGGCAGCGGATGGAGCTGTGTGGTCTCTGCCAACCCCTGCGGGGGGGATAGGCGTGAATATATAAAAAAAATAGAATATATTTTTTAAAGTTTTCTTTTAAATAGAATTATTTATTTCTTATATTCTTTTAAATAGTAATTAAACATAGAATCCTATGAAGTAAAGTACAGTAACAGTCAGCCCCTTAGTGCGTCTATTGTACACGAGAGCCCGTTCGGAAATTCGCCGAGTCATATTTAGCTCATCTCGGGGTGCGAGCCAAGTAAAATGTCTGTCCCGCGAGACGGTACCCTCGTGATTATTTCACATTGACTGTGGTTCAGTAAGTCTTGATACAATTAATTTATTGTCTTAACTATTTCACATCTAAAGACGGGATAAGACTAGTTTATAAAAACTAGCAGGCGGATGCATCTTTTTACTTAATTTTATCTTTTTTTTTGTGATTTAATCAGCTCAGGTCGTATGTATTGTTAGTTAATAGTTTTAAGTGATTAATAATTATTTCGCTCGCTCAGAGACGAATTGCATCTTGGCCTTCAAAAAGAGCCATCGTGCCCTGTTTTACACCTCCTCCTGCCAGTTACTTAGTGTTTTTTTTTCTGACAGCGCACATGTACACTGCTGGACACGAGCTTCTTCATTTTTTGCGGAACAGACAATTCACCCACCACGCTTGTCCAATGCGGATTGCTCGGGTTATCAGACTGAGTGTTTAATACACATTAATTAAATATATAGGTATACATATATATATACTTATATAGAAATAAACTATAAATGCATTAATTACGATCACGCCTGTTTCTCGTAGGGGTAGGCAGAGACCATAGACCTCCATCTGCAACGATCCTACTAAACTTAATTAATATTAACAAAAAAAAACAGTTGAATGTTTAAAAATGCTGATTTACAGATAGGCAAATACGCAAACGCAATTTCGTCTATTAGAACAGTTTATTTTCTTTCTCTTTCAAAAAATTGTTTCGCTAAAGGTAGGTACCTTATATTCTGTTCATATACCCTTATATAATATTTTGTTCATATATTGTAAGAGATCACATAAAATTATAACAAGAATTTGTTTATATATTTCTTAATTTAAGATATTGATAGTTAAAAAAATAACTCATATTTTAAGGCAATTTTTTTTAAAGTATCAAGATGATTTATCTGTTTCACATTGTAGACAGCATTTCTTAACAGTCGACCCGGTCGCTGTATCTCATGTCGCTACGGGTGACCGGCGTGACCTACGGTTGGACACGCCTGTACTCATTCAGATTTCGTGCCACTGTACTAGAACATAATAGTCATGTTTCGTCAATCGCTTTTGTGGCCAAACATTGACAGTAATATTTTTTTCGTAACTTTTTTTTAAGCACACGGCACTGACATTCATACTATTCTAATTTGTAACTGGCTAGAAACAAATAATCTTGTATTATTATCAATTATATTGTTTAATTATGGTGGCCTATTATACAATATAGTTCGATTAAGGCGTTTAAGTGAAGTAATATGAAATAAATGCACGTATCGTGACTTTTTAAGTTGACTGAAAAAGTCCATAGAAGGTTTTGGTAGAATAGCCACCATTTTAACGAGCTAACTAATACGTTACTAGACATTTGATATTATTATATTTTACTTGACACTGGCATAATGGTTATTTCCATCAAAGAAAAAAAGTAATGTGTTATAATACAATATGAATTTCAGCACCTTTAATAATTATTATTACATATAAATTGTACTAACTTACTAAGGTTATAGTACATATTTACTAATGTTAATTTAAATTTGTACTAACTTTTGAAATCCTAAAAAAGTCGTCTAAATTTAAACTAATAAAAATTATCTTTAAATTATTGTAAAAATTAATGCAAATAAAAGTATTGTTTAAAAAAATTAAATATTATTAATTGTTACAAATTAAATTTTACCAAGTCTTATTTTTGCTAATATATTCCTCACATAAATACGAGCAACAGATAAGATTAAAAAATGTTTTATGTATGTAATGTACCTATTAAGTTTCACACAAAGTGTGTGTAGTCGCGGCGAGCTTTGTCGAAGCAATCAACCCAATCAAAAATGGCGTCTGCAATATTCCTTCATTAACCATTACACGGTCGTAGATTATATCGAAAATAATCGTCGGTAATATCAATAATCCCAAGGCGTAATAAGCCGATGACATTTTCATTTCCTACGTCAAATATGGCCGTGGCACCCTCCATTTATATTTATTTAATTCCCTTCGTATAAATAACGTATCGTGGCGTTGGATCGCTTAGTTAAGATCACATGTCATTTATTGTATTTAACAGAAACAAATATCAAAATAAGAAAATAATCTTGGAATAAATTTCTGGAATCTTTTGAAGTTTTTTTTATAGTAGTTTTTTTATTATGAGATAGAAAAGTAAACGAGGTGGCGTGTCACCTGATGGAAAGCAATCAACGCCGCCCATAGACATCTGCACCCCATAGGCAGTGTGGAAGCGTTGCCGACCTTTAAGGAAAATGTCATTATGGGATTGGGAGGGGAAGGGAGATGGGAGGATGTTGGGCTTCCGGACTCAGCCGCTCACCGTACGAAGCGCGGTAGCTAAGCTACCACTCAGAAGCCGGTTTTCTGCGGGAGTGTGGTACTTCCCCGAGCGAGCCGGCTCATTCATGCTACAGACAAATATTAGACAAAGTACTCGTCTGCAGCGAGGCTCTACCATTATAGATATATAAATGGCAGTGCGGGCAAACGAGCATGCGGGTCACCTGGTGGTAAGCGAACACCGTCGCCCATAGACATCCGCAACGCTGGATGCGTTGCCGGCCTTTAACGAACACATACACACTTCTCTTAAATACCCCCATATCGTAATCATGATGGGACCACCACAGGTAGTAAGTTGTTCCACATTTCCACAGTTCGTGGCAGAAAACTGCGTGTAAATCGCACGGTGGTTGACGGCCAGCCATCCCCATCACCTGGATGATGGGGATGGAACCTATCTTTGTGGCGCGTAGTGCGATGGTGGAACTATGCGACTGGGAGAAAATTATACCACTTCTCAGAGCATTCAGAGCAACTCAGACCAATATATTTGTATACATACGAAAATATATTTTAAAAACAAGACTATCAAAGTACACAACAGTGCTGGATTTCTTAAAAAATATATTACTAGAATTTTTGCTTATCATTCCAATGATCTAAGTGGCTAGCGATACCGCTTTCAGAGTCAATAGTTGCTGATTCGATATTCATATCGAGATAAATATAATATATGTATGACTTACAGGTATTTATTCTAAGTTTGATTATTTTGGTGCTGATTGGTATTTTTATTAATAACTTATATTTTTATAACTTAAGCTGTTACTGATTTTTTCAATGAAATGTAACTTAAGAGCTCCCGAGAAAAGAAACATGAATCGTCAGAGCCTTGCCTGAACTCACTTTTTCCTGCTGAAATTGACAAGATTCCTTACAATCCATATAACTTTATTAATGTTGTAACTTAAGGTAATAAAACAATAAAGATTCTCAGTGCACTTTGTTTCGACATAAAAAATGCAAATTAAGTTCTAAAATATCTGCACACACGAGAAAGTGTAAAAAGAACTAAATTCTCCCGAACTTCTCAAAGAGATTCACACCCTATAAAGTTAAGGGTCGGCTAGTTTTCTTTAAAAGCGCGGATATTTGAGCCCTTGGAATTTAGTCAACCGTTCGGTCCCTTGGGCCTCAAAGACCCCACCGGTCACTTGCAAAGAAATTCAAATAAATTGACTAAACTTAACGTTGGAAGGTGTTCGTATTTATTGTTGCATGACAAATTTCTTCTTCTGTGATGGTAAGTCTTCATCTTTTTCTAAGTGAAAATTATTAATTTAATATTATGCCAGTCTCAAATAAAATATATAAGACATTGAAATATAAATTCAAATTTTCACCAAAACTTATATAAAATTTTGCAGTCAAGTTAAAAATGTCACGATAGACGCATTTATTTCATTTAATTTTATTTCGACGCCTTAATCAAACTATAATGAATAACAAGCCAACAGAATTAAACAACATAACTGATAATAATATGAGATTATAAAAATGAAAATAAAAAAATTCTATAGTGGTAGAGCCACGCTGCAGACGAATACTTTGTCAAGAATGGCACAATATTTGTCTGTAGCATGAATGGGCCGGCTCGCCCGGGGAAGTACCACACTTCCGCAGAAAACCGGCGTCTGAGTGGTAGCTTAGCTATCGCGCTTCGTACGGTGAGCGAGGAGTTCCGGAGGCCTAACACCCTCCTCCTCTCATTCCCACTCCCATAAGGACACTTTCCTTACAGGTCGGCAAGGCTTCCTTACTGCCTATGGCGCTGCGGATGTCTATTGGCGGCGTTGGTTGCTTTCCATCAGGTAACACGCCTGCTCGTTTGCCTACCTATCCTATAAAAAAATAACTTGGCAGGAAAAGAGAGACACATACTAATACCATAGGTAACCCGCTTCATCGTTCGCATATTTTTTTACCTCTTCTATAAAAAAAATACTTTATGAACGTATCCAAATTTAACGGGACAATACAACCGTTAAACTCCTCAAGTGCATTGGAAATTTCTTTATTAATACTTATAATGCCCACTTATAACCCCAGGGCGGTAATAATTCTCGAAATATTACCACTAAGAAGCATATTGTTGTCGTCCATTAAATTTCATATCCCCACAGTAGTGAAGTGGGTAGTATTTTGCGATAAAAACCACTTCACAGTGACAATACGACGTGTCATATTTGTCACTTGTGATATAAGGGTTGTGCTTTATGGATTCGATCTATGAAATGGAGTGTCGTAACCGTAGTTGCGATTGCGAAACCTTAATGATAATATCATTAAGGTAAATTATACCCCTCATATAATAGGTTACAATATTTATAGTAGGTATAATATAAATATATAAATATATAAATAAGTTAAAGGCTTTACTTCTAACATTGTAGTTTGAGGTAAAAAAAGGTACCTGTTCTCAAGAAATGTAAGGAAAAACAATTTTTCTTGAATTTTAAGTAAAAGATGTATATTTTATTCTTCTTATGGTCCTTTGCCCCCGAGGTGGGGCAGAGGGCGTCCACGGTGCTACTCCGTTGGGATCGGTTTTAAGCGACGCGCTCCACTTCAGGCTGCGGAGCGCTTCCAGGTGTGTTTGGGTCGGCCTCCCTTCCTTTTCCCTTGAGGAGTCCAATCCAGCGCCTGTCTGGGAATGTGATAGGGGTTCCTTCGGAGATTATGGCCTATGCAAGTCCACTTGCGGCGCACGATTTCAAGTCCAATTGGTGGTTCGTTACAAACGAATTCGTAACGAATATTTTATTAGTGTTAATTAATTATGTATCATATCATACTAATATTACTACGCTGGTACTACGACCCAAAGTGTGTTTTGGACTCTATAACGAGAACTCACTGATCACGATGCTAGGCTGCCTCTCGCTGACCCCAAAATGTGCTTAGGTCAGCCATCACTGCGTTGCTCCATCGATACCTAGGGCAACCGATCGGACGTCAACTGGACGGCATTGGCGTGTATGCCCTTTTGACCGCACGATTCTCTTCCATCCTTTCCGATTATATTGGCATCAGTCACAACCTCGTCGATTTTAGTAGTTTTAAAAGAATTATAAAAAAGACATAGTACAGTAATAATACGCCATCCATGTTTGTATCAGGAGTTCGCAATTTTTCTCATGCTCTCTTTGCTCGTAATCTCCCAATAAATGCATTCAACCACAACAATGGATGCCAATGTTTAGACATGTGACTATTCATGCAGAAAATACTCGAGAATTCCCATGCGCGGTCTATAAGACCCGTAACAGAGAGATTAAGGAACCCGCTATTTGAGGGGTTAATCGTAGAAGTGTTAAGCCTTTCAATCGACTAACAGAGGTGACGGTTGACAATTTAACGAGCAAGGTCTTATGTACCATTGATCTATTTTTTTATATAACCTTCCGCTACCTGATAACGATTAAGAGACATTGGCGTCAAATTTGAGTTTACAACTTTTACTATAGTACGATTATAATGGTGTCCATGACAAAAGTGATTCTAATGTAGGGTTGTGTGTAAATTATTTTATTTAATTCCTTTTTTTTTATGGGATAGGAAGGCAAACGAGCAGGCGCGTCACCCGATGGAAAGCAATCAACGCCGCCCATAGACATTCGCAGTGCCATAGGCATTGCAGAAGCGTTGCTGACCTTTGAGGAAAGTGTAGGCTTGTTTTTTGAAGGTTACAATGTGGTATCGGTTCGGAAATACCGCTGGAGGTAGCTGATTCCACAGAGTTATTATTTTAATAGAAGTGATGGGCAAGCGAGCAAGAGTCAATGGATATATAATAGGAGTATATTTTTTTAAAGAAAATTAGCAATATTTTGATGTTACTAGAATTCTTCTTGTCGTTTATCAAACACCAGACGTCTAATATTAAACTTTTACTATCATTTCTCTCTCTACAAAACTCTCTCTTCAAAACTCAAAAAACGGCGAAAGAAGCTGCAGGTATCCTTTTTGTATTTTTTATATCTTTTTACACCATGGCAATATGTGTAGATCAAACTTCATAGTCTAACAGATAACTTGGAAACGTTCAGCTATGATTAATTAAATAACATTCAAGTTACAAAAATAAAAAAAAATACTTCTATGCGAAAAACAGGCCTGGATAGAGCGGTATCCACAAGCAACACACAGGTTGATGAATGTGGTAGCCATCGCCATTATAAAGGGATGTGGACGACCCGTCATATGATGCCAGGCACGAAAATAGGTACTTTTAAGGTATCATGAAATACCCAAGCCTATTCTACATTACAAATCAATATTGTAGTATACGGACGATCACCGTAGCTATCGGCGCGAGCATTTACAAATAAAAACACAATTTACATTTTAATATTGATTATAGATACAGAGATAGCCTTTTACAATACACTAGTGTGTATAAAATAAGCCGTAGCCACACAATTAACCAGGAAAACGTTCGGTTGTGAATAAATAGATTATAGCATAGATACAAGTGTACTAACTATTACAACTTAGATTATAATATTAGTGATAGAAAAATATATAATCCAATCTTAGAATTTGGACAGTCAGAACTTTTACTTAGCTAATGTTACCGCAAAAACGCCCGTCAGCAACTCTCCACTTCCCAATCACTATTAACAACACCAATACGAAACACACACTTCGCTGTTTCGCTTCAACACGAGGCATCATCGGGTATAGTAGAGTTTACGGAAGAGTCTCTCTAAGTGAAAGTTCTGACTGTCCACATAGTAATGGATTTCCGCAAAGTATCGCCTGACTCCATTAATCAGCAATGTTAGAATTAAATCGACTACTTCAGATCATAAGCGTAAAAGAACTAGTTAAAAATTTACCGTCGATTTATGTCACCCATGAACCACTGTAACCCCAAGGTCACTTCAAAAATAATGCATACTTCAAGGAAAATTGTGGACAGTCGGAGAAAACGCGAGATGTAATGGAAAACCACACAGAAAACAAGTTTAATTAGTTCATATAAGTTGACTAAAATCCTCCCAGATTCCACAGTTTCCGATTTAAAATGTCAAAGATATGGAGCGATCTTTATCCACCGTTACAATACACGTAGTATTCTTTCAAAGTTCAAAGAAAGTCTTTTGGACAGAACTCCTTAGCAAACCCTTACTGTTTTGTCATCATATAATATATAATTTCTTCTTTTTCTTTTCTCCAAATTTTCACTATGTTTTATTTTTAGATTAAGAACGGTCATTAATGGCCTTTGTAGTTATCTATCTATTATTTTATACATAAATTGTGATATTATGTATTGACAAGACGAAGCTTAAGAGTATTTAATATAACAAATTGGCCGTAACTCCGTCTTTGCATCCGTAATGAATCTCATTAGTTAGTACGAAATGGCTGTCATATTCGCCTAGCACAATATACGTGCACGAAATCCCAGGGGACAACTAATTTTCCTACCAGTTCCAACTCAATTTGTCCCGGACACATTAAGCGTAACTATTGCGACACGGCTGCTCGCTGGCCGGCTTTTTACGACCTCACCGCGGGTTCGATTTCATCACTATTTTTCCCCGACTTTCTCCAATTTCAATTTGCAAAGAAAATTCTTTTTGTACTCAACAACACTAGTCACTATATAATCTATACTTACATGATAAGGTTGAGATTCGTTTGATTCGAGTAACAAGTTAAGATCTTTTCCCTCCGATGGCAACCAATCATGGCTGACCAATTCGAATTTGTGCAGACATTGAAAACTGTATCTTAATTTCTACGCTGTATGGTTTAGATTGGGTTGTTTGTTTTGGAGTAAAGTTTTGCAGGGGGTCAAGGCGTTAGTAGCGTACTGCGGGTTTGATTCCCAGGTGTACAGGGCGTCGGGACACGTACGTGAACACTTAAAGACAGCTACTTCTAAGATGAAGGGAGGTCCGTCATAAAAATTGGACAGAACAGGAACGAACTCGGTTTGAATAAAATATTTTTTTACTAAAGCATATTGTTGTTAGCAGCAAGTATTAACTAATACAGTGGAAATGTTTTAAATGGTTTGGGATTGATTTAAGATACATTTTAGATTCAATTTCTTTACTTGAAATTGACGAATTCTTCACATAAGTATTCTTACTTTAGTTACTTTTTAATGGAATAAAGAGCCTTCTTCTTTTTGCTTTTTAAAATGAGAAGGAATGGGAAAGTAAGATTTTTGGAAAGCTGGGAGATAGGTTAGGTTCTTTACATCACTCATCGAAAGAAGTGCGAAGATCTCATCTTAGAAATGAGATTTCTATATGAGTTGTACTTCGCCGCTGCAAAATTTTTAATTATTTGTTATATTTAAAGTAACTTCTGTTTAAAATTTACATGCAATCTGTCTCGCATTGAATTAGAGAGGTTAGCTAAAACTAGTGATCGCCCAGTGATCGAAATCTCTCTCTCGATTCTTTTCTTTGATCGCATTAAGTTATAACTTTTATTTCAGTATCAAGTAAAAAATAATAATATCAAATCTCTTAAACTGTAACAAGCTTGTTATGCTACGTCTTCATAAATTGGTGGCTATTCTACCAAGACCTTTTTTGGACTTTTTCAGTTAACTTAAAAGTCACGCATTTATTTTATACTTAATCGAACTAAACACCACCACAATTAAACAATATAATTGATAATAATATAAAATTATTAAAAATAGAATAAAAACACAACGTCACTGGTGCACTTTGGTGGGAAAATTCCTCGTAATTGTTTTTTTAAGTTTAAACTAAACATACATACGTAGGTACTATCATAACTAAATTTTACTATTCTACCTACACTCGTTTTTCATAATGCAATTACACTTTATAAAATCTCACACTCTTCATGAGCAACGTGTTTAAAAGGTAAAACTTCTTTTCACGTATGAATATACAGATTCTTGTATTATTAGAATATTACTGTTATTATTAGAATATTACTGTTAGTACTATAACGTGCCTGCCGTACTGCTTACGACGACACCCGGGATCTTTAGGGGGTTTTTATCTTCAAATAAAATTCTTCAAAACGATATTAATTTATTCTTCTTGTTTCAAATCATATGTACATTTATATTATATCTCACACTTTATCATCACTTTATAAATATTATTTATTTGTACTAAGAAAGGCGATATGTATTCGAGACGTCAGTCGATCGAAAGCATTTTGTTTTATATCACAATTTATTTCTTTTTCATTTTAAAATTAGGAATGTAAAAAAAGAGTATATTTTATTACTCTTTTTTTTGAAGAAGGTTTTAAGGCATTAGTGACACATTTATTAATGTATCACTACAGTACCTTATGTTTAAATACGTAATGATTAAAGAGGGTTTTCTTAAAAATTAAATTATTGAAAACATTTTATACATGTATCAACAATATATACTTTTTTTAATGTACCTAATAGGTTTCATAAAAATCTATGGTTCATATTTTTTAATAAATAGCGGTCCATTTAATAGCGGTCAAGATTTACTTTGTAATAGCCAGGGGCGTTCAACCCTCGGTCACTTCAAAGTTATTTTAAACAATTTAATGCCCCCGGAGCGGGACTGCTTAAAACTGACCATGCGACCCTCGAGAAACATTAAATCAAATGCAATGGTTTGGTTGTTTCATACTTTAAACGGTTTGTAGCCATATCGGGAAATTTAATCTTTTATCGTTAAAAGGGTCTGTTTAGGATTTCTTTATATTAAAGAGTTATTAGTCCCAAAGCGACATTTAGGTTGTGATAAGGTTAAGATTTAAAAGTTGAAGCTAACAATAGTGAGAAAGAAATAACTACTTATTGTGCCATACATATGTTTTATTTCTTGACCCTTTGGACATTCTCATTTTTAAACCATATATTTATTCCAATGTTGGATTTGAATCCGCGACCAATAACTCCGAAGGTGGTAAGTTCTTCATTGACCTAATTAAAAAATAAGTCTTCATATTTCTAAAAAGCCGGCAACCCATCTGAAAAAGGCATTGCGTTTCTATTTTTTATATATTATAAAAGTAATAGATTCATAAAACTTGAAAAGACAATCACGGCACGTACTGAGAAAAGGTCAGTGTACGCAAAACATAGTAGTGCACCTACAAAGAATATTAGCTTTCGTTGAAAAAAGCCAAAGAAAACAAACATTCCATTTTCAAATGATCTTACTCAGGTGACAATAAAACAAGCACTCTCGGGACTAGAGGACGCTGTAATCGCTCGATCGTAAAGCAAACCCATCGCGGGATCGCTTACGGAGCACCTTGGGTTTAGCACCCCTGGCAGTAAAGTTTCGGCTGATGTTCGACTCCTTAATGCTGGAAGAGTTTCATTGCTTATTTTCTTACGAATGCTGTCAGCGAACCTGGGAATAAAACGGTTGTTTTACGTTTATAGGAGACAACTCGGGGAAAATGGAACATCATGACAAAGAAAGAACTGCTGATAGGTATACAATTATCGTTATATAATTTAATTTTAGGTTTCATTATTGTTATTGTAATAAACAAATAAAAAAGTTACATTTTTTATATAATACAAAAGAATTAAAAATTATTCATCATATTCATAAGAAGAATTAAAAGAAAAACAAAATATTATTGAAACACATAAATTAGTATGACTGTTTCGAAGACAGCCAGACTGAAGCATTTTTTTACATTTTTTTACAGCCCATAAAATCTATGCTTTGGTTAAGACCGAGATAACCTTGAACCATTTGGTTATCGTATCGATGAGATGCTTGAAAATGTATTTTAATAGATTAATATAAACTAAGAAGGCACAACAATTAAAATTTCAAATTAGTTTTTATGAGATAGGAAGGCAAACGAGCAAGCGTGTCGTCTAACGGAAAGCAATGAACGTCGCCCATAGATATCTGCAATACCAGATACATTGCAGTAGCCTTGTTGGTTTTTGAGAAATGTGTAGGTTTATTTTTTTAATATATTTATAAATCTACCGACAACTTAAACAGTAACTTTATTTTATTTTCATAGTCTTTCGATTTAGGAAATTAAAGTGGCAGTAGGCTGGTCACAATTATCGGATATCCAACAATCGTTAGAGCAGACGAGTGCGTCTCGGCAAACGTAGTGTGGAACGCCCCCCGGCTAGATGATGCGATGATCTGCGCAGGGCGGCTGGCAGAAACTGGATGCGTAAAGCCGAAGATCGGGCTAGGTGGTGCTTTTTGGGTTAGGCCTATGTCCAGCAGTGGACTGCCGCAGGTTGTTGATGTTGATGTTGTTGACATTTTATTTTAGATTATTAATTTAAAGTCCAGTCTAGATAAAATAATGAAGTAATAAATTGTAGAATTCAATTGAATCAAAAAAGCGAGAATACACGCATCGTTATATGTTTATGACATAAGTGTATTATTTGCCGAAATTTAATCACTGAATTAATTATTTAAGTCCTTACTCATACGAGGAATAGGTGAATCAGGACTCAACACGATTTTCCGTAAAAATGATAAGCAATAAAGGTTAATTTATCACGTGAAAATTTCTTGGTAACCCTTAAAGTTTTTTTAAAAACTACAATGAATTACAATTGTATTCGAAATAGCATTTTATATGTAAATAATAATAGAGTTCATTGTAAATTAACAACTAGGTATGTAAGTATAAATAAGTTAACAATTGAATTCCCGCGACCGTGCACGAATTGCGTGCGACATAGGTATGCAAATGACCAAAAGCCAGTTTCAAATAAACTCCATAAGTACAGTCAATAAAACAGAGCGCTCATTAGTGGCCCCGCCCGCGGGCGTGGCGCGGGTGTGGCGTGCTTTGACGTGTGTACACCCACCTGACATAATACTCTTCTAGAAATATGTAACAAACATTTGTCAAATATTTGCTCCAAGCTACCGAGAAAATTATACTTTTCTGTATTTGTTCACTTGAACAAGTTCTGTGCCAAGGCGTTTTGGTCTGACGTGTCGTTCGGTCCATTTGATGTTTTGACTAAAGATTGATGTATCATCATACAATATTTCATTACATTATTATCTGTAATTAGCTTGTTTAGAGTATTTCATTTATTATATCGTGTACCATTTATGGTACACGTGATATGGAAAGAGTTAAGACAGACATTAGTATTTACATTTTGCTGGCAATGGGTTCCATAAGTTATATAGCATAATCATAAGCCCTAAGTAACGTTAATAGTAATAAACACAACATTAAATATATCATTTAGTGATTAGAATGTACTTATCATCATATTACCCCCATTTCGTTTTCCTTGTTCTTCTTTAAAAGTAATTGAAAAGTTATATTTTCAATGTATGTCTTACAACCCATATATCTATGTCCCAACCCATATATCACTGTCCACGGGGCTTACTTATTTTCGGAGGAATGGAAGCAAAGGTGAAATGGCGACAACACGACCCAGAATAAATACCTCTAGAAGGTCTACAACATTGTACATTGTATTTTTTTCATTTTTCAATGATAGAAAACTTTTATAGAATACACACAAAGAAGATTAATTATAATATATTTAATGTTTATATTTGTATATATACCTAACTCGAAATAGTCAGAGATCTATAAAGAAGAACTAAATAAAAAAACAACTTTAGATGAACTTTAGGCGATCCAGTACGGTACGTTTTTCGAGAAACTTCTTTCCACGCTCCACTAACCTGTGGAACCAGTTACCTCTAGCGGTGTTTTCGAACCTATACGATATGGAACCTTCAAAAAACAACCCTGCAATTTTCTGAAAGATCGGCAACGCTTCTGCAACGCCTATGGCATTGCGGATGTCTATGGGCAGCGTTGATTGCTTTCCATCAGTTGATACTCCTGCTCCTATCCCATAAAAAAACAACTCGGCTGTCAAATTTTCTAACCTCAAATTCTCTCTACAGTATCCTCGAACTCAGAAAAGAGAAGAGTCGAGATGCGGCGCGCTCTAGACGCGGCAAGGAGAACTACGAGTTCTACGAGCTGGCCAAGATGCTCCCCCTGCCCGCCGCCATCACCAGCCAATTGGATAAGGCGTCGATCATCAGGCTGACGATAAGCTACCTCAAGTTACGCGACTTCTCAGGACACGGGGACCCACCATGGAGCAGAGATCCACCGCCGACCAGCAAAGCATTAAAAGGTTTGTTTGTAACATTATTAACAATAACAAGTATGTGTACAATCAGAATTTTTCACTGTCCACATAGTAATGGATTTACGCAAAATAACGCCAGATTCCATTAACCATCAATAAGAAGTAATGTAAAAAATCTTTAAGGTCAATTCCTACTTCGGTAACAAAAAGAAAAGTTTTATTTTACTTTTTATTAAATAACTACAATTAATATAAATATGTATAGAGATTTTTTTCTTCCATACTGTAGTATAGTAAAATTAATTACTTAAATTTAATTAATATTTTAATAAAGTGTTACCTATAACATCAAGTGTCATCCTCTAGGAGTTTAAAAAAATATATCTGAACTTGGGTGCTTGAATAAAAAGTTTAGTTTAGCTATCACTTCCATAAAAAAAGACATTGCTAACAATACTTGCATAAGTATTGATTGCATTTATCATTACGCTTAGGTAATCAGCTATGTAGGTGTGTAAACTGGTTTCAATACAAAATACAGCAAATAGCTTTAGTTTCTCAAGTGCCCACAAGATTCACCCCTACAACTATGCAAAGTGAGTGAGTGACTTTAAAATAACCGGGAGGGTTGGCAAATCTGATTTGCCTTCGTCAACTCATTGTCGGCGCTAACCGTGTTACGCGCCCCCGGTACGGTCGGCAAAACAAATTGTTTTATGTTAACACTCACTCATCTATGGTAAATATATTTATTATTTTAGAAACATTTTAAAGCAATGTAAATTTTTAAGAATAAAATAATTTGGAAAAATTTTGATGCGTGCGAGTTTCGAACCTACATCGTTAACCGTACGTTGCAAAGGCTAACTACCAAATTTATACTTGAGCTTAATTTTTAAACATCGTTATTGCATATACTTTCTAAACCTAAATGAGTACAATGAAATATTTATCAAATAAATAAAATAAAAAAAAATAACATAATATTGGATCAATATGGAATAAATACTAATATAAAACGTATTACATATATTAACAAAAAGTCTTTTGATTTTCTTAAACTGTGTAGTAATTCATTTTTCCCGTCATTCATTAAATTGATGACCCAAATGACGTAGAAGAGAAAATTTCCTTTTAAGAGGTTTCGATTTTCACATCAAGTAACATTTGATATATGCGGGGCTATGAGTGTCTTAAAATGAATTGTCTTAAAATTGAAACATAAAAGATTTTTGGTTAAAAAATCGATGCAGTCAACTTACAAATTGCGGTTTTTATTACTTGACTAGATGGCCCGGTGAACTTCGTTTCACAATTTCAATATATATATATATATATATATATATATATATATATATATATATATATATATATATATATATATATATATATATATATATATATAATATATATAAAGTTCATAAAATATAAATGAGTCATAATTATTAACAATTTCAATCTTTTCATGACGCAGAAGCATTGAAGACTTAATAGTATGTTACGCAGGTACATAAAAAATAACATTATTAACAACAAAGCTCATTCTTCCTCAAAAAAGACCCAACGCCGGCTAAATCACACAACATTGACAATCGAGGCGTGCACGCAAATAAATGCGCCTTGGGGACACTGATTCACCGCAACGCTTCAAATAAATAAATTACCTATGCGCTATCGGGAAATATACAGTTTGCTTTACTGAGTAGATACGCGTGACTAGTGCTTTTGTTATGTGATGTTTGCTTTTTTTTTCAACTTTTTGGCTGTGATTTATATATTTTTGTGGTTACACAGATATGTGTAAGTGAAATCTTTTTAGCCTGTGGTCAATTTAAAATCGTTTATATGCACCGAAACACTGGCATAATAGAAACGTGACTAATATTTTTTGAATTACGTCAATGGCTTTTGTTCTGCACAGATTCGAAAGAAAAAATTAAATTACTAGACTAATATTTCCGTTTAATTTCAGCATGAGTTTGAATATGGCAACATCATCATCAGACTAAAATTTTTTTTAAAGCACCATCTATCTGTTGCATTTTGAATATGTAGGTAGTTAAATTTAAATATATGTACATTATACGAAACTGTTTATTATTAATTATATATCAATGTTCAAACATAAGTTACTCAGACAAATATTATAAAAGAAATATTTATTTAATTCCAGAATAAATCGACATCAGCTATAGAAAATAAATGAGAAAAAGAAATTAATTAATTATAAATATTATTATAGTAGGCCCATAATAGAATATAATATGTCATAGCATTACAATGAATAATTTCGATTTGAGAATAGAACCCAAGATTCTTGATACCATGAAGAGTGTGCGAATATATAACCAAAAGGTCATTTTATCATTAACTCTCTCGAGTTCACACAGCAGAAAAAAGCTTAAAAGGTGTTATAAAAATTAGAATGACCTAATATTATTTTTTATCTGTGCACAGAACTATCAAAAAAGTATAATATTTGGCACAGATAAAAGATTAATGTGTAATACGCGAACATCTGTCAACATTTAGTTATACTTTACAACACACTATTCTATTAAAAGAAAGACAAAAAGTTAGTTAACAATATGTTTTGCTCTGCATAGAACAGTCAAAAACCTAAAACAAAATTCGATGTTTTAAGTTTTGAGACTGGCATAATAGTTATAATTAATTGCCATAAAAAAAAACAAGAAAAAAAATTGGTTCCTATGTTTTGTATCTGTAATACTTTTATTTTCTTTGCCTTTTTCTAAGTTACACAAGAGCTTTTTTGAAGTCACACACTCGGTTCTAAATTCTTAACAAGTGCATCAATAAAACACCCCGCGACAAATCCAATTTTGGCCCCTAATGCGCTTAATGCGACCACGGGGCGAATCACTACGTATGCCACTGTCATTTTAACTCAATTTTGGAACCGGCTTTACATCCCACCCACATGTATTAAAATAAACATGGAGCGTTTTATTCTTTAGTTATTCAAGTTTTGGGCGATTTACCAATTTCGATATTTAAGAAAAAAAGAATACGAAGCTATGCTTTAGGCGATTTACGAAGGAATAAAAGGAACATTCGATATTTAAGAAATATCGAAAATAGTAAATAAAACTTCACAAAAGTGCAGACTCAAAAAAATTTGTTTACTAAAAATGGTTTCAGTTTAATTTATGATTTGAATCCAAAAGCATTATACACAAAGTTGGTACGCTCACCACTATTTCAAATGGCTGTTGTGTAAAAATTTAAACATTAATACAAAATAGCATTCACAACATTCAAGAATATTTCGGGACGAAATAATTGTCTTGAGAAATAATTCAGGAGGTAAAATTTTGCAATATTCAAACATACTATTGTATAAGGTCTTTGTTCAGTACTCATAAATAAATACACATCGATTTGTCGCAAATGTAGACATAAAGATTGATACGCGAAACGTTTTCGAAGTTACTTTTTGTATTGATGTTAAATAAAGATAGCGAATGCTATTTGAAACGTGCACACAGATTTATTACATATCATAAAGAACTTAGTTTTTTACGTATAGATTACGTTTATGCGTACAAGAAGACGTAAAAAGTACGTAAATATTTGACAGTAAACCCCAGGCAAATTGCGACGCAGATTGATTTAAAGTGTGCGACGTCTAGAGTCATAAATGGAAGGGGGGGGGGGGTGATTCTATGTCTGAAACCATACATTTGGTTTTAGTAAGACTGAATATATATTTTTTACTTATTGAATTCAAATTCTTCTTTAAACGTTCATAACGAACGAAGCGGGAGGGGGTAGAGGTGTTGGGCCTCCAGAACTCGGCCGCTCACTGTACGAAGCGCGGTAGCTAAGCTACCACTCAGACGCAGGTTTTCTGCGGGAGTGTGGTACTTCCCCGGGCGAGCCGGCCCATTGATGCTACAGACAAATATTATACTATTGAATAAAAGTATTTATAAAGGGATTACTTTGGAACGCATCTGTCAACATCTAAATTGTAAAAGACACCGTTGCCATTTAAATGTATAATTAACCGCGAACCGACCCCCCGGTGTAACAATACGCCCCGAATTGGGACAAAATTTTTAATGTAATCAATTAACAATCAGTGCAAGCGATATAGCGCTTGTTAGGACTGCTTATTTGGCGAACGTGACTCGGTTGGTTTATTCAAATTGTGACGGGGTTCGTTTGACGATTCCGTCTGGGCAGCTTAATTGGTGTTACTGTGGCACGTCTTTTGATTTTGGGCTGTGTCAAATAAATGTATGTGAATAATACCATGATTATTATAATCAGTGTAAAGCAGCCCACTATTGGATTTATCTCTCAAATAGGGAGAATTGGCATATAGTCAACTCACAATACATTAATACATACATACATATAATCACGCCTCTTTTTCGTAAACCCCCACAGAGATCACATATCTACATCGCTACGATCCCAGCACGCTTTCTTTGCTTTATACATACTCTTTCTCTTCATACAATCGCGTCGGTTAGGAATACTTGTAACCTGGCCTTTCTTAAGAACTAGCAATTCATTCATCCATCTACATCCGCAACGTATATTTCTTTTATCAGTCGTCCTTTAATTTTTCCCGGTCCAAGGATAGTTCTTCCATTCTCTTTATATCTTTTCCCCTGCTTTTTCTTTCCTTTTCTTTACCTCTACCTCTATTGCTTTTACGTCTTTCTTATTTATTTGCCCTTCAATTATTCTCTCTATTTTTATTGTTGTTGTCATGATGAACCAAATGCCCAATCATACTTCCCTTTCTATTCTCAATGTGGTGTAAGATTTATCGTTTATCTTTCATCTTGTTTAATGCTTATTAGTTGGAAATCAGTAGCAAATGGCGATTACTAATACAATTTTTGTTAGTTAGCACTTATCTCAGGAATGATAACCGATTTTGATGGGACTTTTAAATAAAGATTGAAGAGTGTAAAAATGTTTTGCGCTTCTCTACCTGAAGCAATTTTCGTCTTCCACTTACGCGAAAGTTGAAAGCTATTAGTAACGGGTGCAGGCCGTTAAAACTACATAAACATATAAAGATATGTACGCATGTTCGATGTCCTTCCACGTATTTGCATTTTCCAATAAATTAATTCGATTGATTTCGAATTAAAATTGAATCGTGTGTTCTTTATATTCATAGCAGGCGTTACTATAATATTGTTCATTACAACGTTGACAATTGTCATGCTGGGAATACGGCGTGTGTGTGTTCATAATGATTCCAGCAACCAATTACTTTGTTGCGAACTATACAATATACGCGTCAACAACATACAAGTAAATTATTTTTCTTCTAATTTGGTTATAATAAAAATAAACATTTTTATATTTATTTATATTTATATTTAAAATATAATTTTTAAACAGAAAGTTTAAAAATTATATTTTTGATCGAGATATGAATTCAAGTACTCTGTGGAGTTCACTCTAACCAGTAGTCGTCTCAGGACTCTAATATATTCTAGTCAGGAATGATCTATGACGAAGTCTCCATCCTTATATTATAGTTGGAATTGCTTTGAGAATTCACTAACTTGACGATGGTTTATAAAATTCGATATCATCCCCTCATGTAACATGCGTACTATCTACTCTTCAATTCCTCTGACGTTATAGAATCTATAAAGCAAACAAAGTCATTATGTTAATTAACATTTGTCATGGTTAATAAAATTTATTTAATATTTATAGTATTATATCAAACATAAAATTCTTAGAATCGATATAAATTTACCTCTTGTGATATTTATTTTACTTCGGTATTGCACTGTTTATACAACTTTCCAAAAACAAAACCACATAACTCAGCGAAACGCAATATTTCTCAATACAATAACAGGAGACAAGCAGATAAATTCGACAAATTAACTCCGGGGTAAACACATGTTTCGTTCCCCATATTGCCGTTTGGTGGCAGCACGGTTGATTTATGGCATAAGGGCGCCGTGACTCGCGAAGAGCAGACGTGTGTTACTTCAAATCGATTTTAAAATTACTCGTTAATATTAAGAAACATTATACGTCTGAGATATAAATTTTCTCGTTGGAATAAGATTGCAAAAACTTTTCATATCAGTATGTGGAATCAAAGGATTAACAGATGAAACAGCATTGACATGATAAAATTAACACTTTTTATTATAAATAAGAGATTTTACTACAGTGATAAGCGATTGATCTTATTTTTAATTCAGCATAGAGTGATCTTATTTCTAATTCACAAGTTTTAGGATCAAACCCCAATTATAAAACATGCCATTGTAAGGTCAAAAAGTTATTATATAAAGTCGTTAACTAACACAGAAATCGAATCCTCGACTCAGGTATTTACTAGGTATTTTACTTTTATTAGGTATTCAAAAATGAAAAAAAGACAATTGTATAAGAATCAAATGAAAGTGACTTTAAAATAATGTATCTCCATACTCTCTTTTAGTTCACTATTATTTGAAACTACTTCTTAATTAGTTCAGTGGCGAAGCTACCGCTTTCGGATTCCTCCATCGGAATATATGTATGTATATATGGCCTACAGTTATTTATTCTGTATCTAGGTGCCCAGTCGATCTGCTGTAGACAGACGGGGTGGGTTTATATCTATTTCTAACTTCTAGAAATGGGGTGGTCCATTGCCCAGAAGTAGGACATACATGAAATATTGCTAGCTGCTGCTACAGGTGGCTGGCATTTATTAATACTAACCATTGATTCCAATAATTTATGGAGTCAGGCGTTACTTTGCGGAAATCCATTATAAAAATGTTCAGTAAAACTTACTTTGCTAAGATTAGCGACACATATCAGAAAAAAAATATCGTTTGGTCGTGTATAGAGAATCACTTAACGAGAAACAGTCGACAGCAAATCCTCCAACACCTCGCAATGGTTACTAAAATTCAAAACGTCAAACATACAATACCACTTCGTTTCGATACAAGTATAGTCTACTACATTTGAGTAGACTCTACGAAATTCAACCAAAAAGACAATCACGATTCAACATTCGACAAAATCAAAATTCAAAAAAAAACTATAAATCAACATTCCAATGAAATATAAACTGTATTGATAACGCGGTTTGATAGTTATTATTAATTGTAACATTTGGGTTTGAAAATTAATGAGAAGAAATAGCGCAAGTGGTAGAATTTAATCAGATTAAACTTGGCGATATAATTCTCGTACCTTCCTTAATACTAGACCACCGTAAATCATGGCTCGGCACATCTGCCGGCAAAATAGAAAAATAACAATAAATAAGGGAAAATGTGACCGAACGGCGGGCGAGCGTCGTGCGGGTTAAGACGAAATATTGGAGGAAATGTGTCGGGAACCTTTTTTATACTTCTTATTTTATTCCTGTCAGTTTCAACTTCGTAAAATATAGGAAAATAATGTAATATACTAAACATATGTTGGAGACTTTTCCCGCCAACTTACATCAGTGACATTTTGTTTTTATTTTATTTTCATAATCTTATATTATTATCAGTTATATTGTTTAATTGTAGTGCCGCATTGTATAGTTCGATTAAGGCGTATAAGTGGAGTGATATGAAATAAATGCGTCTATCGTAACGTTTTAAGTTGACTGAAAAAGTCCATAGAAGGTTTTGGTAGAATAGGCACCATTTTATCAAGACGTAACGCGACGACCTGACTAGTTACATATCAAAAAATTTGATATTATTGTATTTTACTTGACACTGGCATAATAGTTGTAACTAATTGCCATCAAAGAAAAGAAAAGAAAAGAAAAAGTTATAAAACAATTATTGAAAGGAGTTTGTTTTTTTATTGGCATCATCAACAATAATAGGGCATGGACACATATATGTACATCTGGACATTAGTCTCACTCAAAATTGAGGGATGTTACTGTAATCCCCACACTTGGTGGTTGAAGTGGGATCATAGATTGCTTTTTATTCGTTGGTCGACGCCACTGTTTATTGACTGGTATCTATTTGCTCCCATAGTTTCATAATACGATACATATATATATATAATCCTGCCTGTTTCCCGTAGTAGGCAGCACCACAGACTTCTGTCTGCTACGATTTCGCACACTTTCTTTGCTTTGCCATACGATACCTAAAAGAATAAATGTTGCCATATTATATGCTGGTAATTCACAAAAATCCAATTATTGAGTCGTTACTAGATATTATTAACACTAAGTTATCATAAATTTAGAAACTTTTAAATTTGTAAATTAAAAAAATTCGGACCGAGATTCCTTGAAAAATTTCATAATATAAAATATACATCATTTCGTATTGTTTTTAATACTAATGTAATAAATTTAAAATAATACGTTTCTTTGCAGCTTTCTTAGTACAATTAAATCAGAACTTGCGGTCAATTGATACATAATCAATTTGGTATTTTTAGGAAAACTTTTAAGTTCGTTTATGAATAAATATTTCAAACAATCCCTTTATATCTGTTATAAAAGGGTCAAATTTTTTATGTTTTTTTTTTACTTTTATTTTTTACTTTTTTGATTATTACTTTTTTTAACTTGGGGCTAATTTGTTTGTCAATTTTAATTTTTACGTACTAGTAGTAGTATTTTCTTTGATATTATTTTACAATGAAACTGTTTGGATACTTTCTTAATAGAGAAGCCCTTTTGCTCTTGTAAGATTCTGGAATTTCTTATTCTCGGGCGGGTAAGTTAACCCTTGTTAATCCGAGAGGTAATGAACTGGTTGCCTTACCCTCATGTATTAAAAATACCGGGGTGTGAGATGGCTGGCTTCTATCAATTATTTGATGGATATTTGTTCGTATTGAGAGGCTATTAAGACTAATAAGTGTGTGCTCAAAAATATGTATAATTATGTATTTTATGTAGTTGAGGTATTTTTGTACGACTTATTATGTCCTCTTGCTGGGCCTGTGCCTAGCAAGAGGACATAATAAGAGAGTGAGAAGAGAAGCAATATATATAATAGGAGGTGTGTAGGTAAATAGGAGAGTGAGAAGAGAAGCAATGAGAAGGCGAGACAAATGGACGTTAAATCCACTACGCTTGTGTAAGGCGGATTAGTAGAGTACCCATACTCGTAATAACTGTAGGCCCTATATTAATTTATCTCGATGCTGGAATCAATCCTGCAACCATTAACTCCAAAGGCGGTAGTTTCACAACTGAGCGAGTTTTTAAGTTTTTTTTTTTACAAATATAGCATTACAGACCACAATAATACCTGATCGAAGAGTCGCGTATTTAATATTAATTTTTTGTTTATATTGAAGAGTGATATTCCTAACTATTTATTAATTTATATGTTAATTTAAATTGTGCCGTTTTAACTAAAATACTGTATAAGTGTTATTGTTGATTAGGATATGATAAAATATATTTATGTACAATTATGTATCGTCTTCTATGTCTGATTTCTTTGTTACCCCGTTTGGTATGTGTGTACAAAGATCCGGTGGTCAATTTCCTTTCTTCATTTACTTCCTGTTCCTCCCATTGTTCAAATCCTCATCTTAAGGTAGACAACGCACCTGCGGTACTTTCAATTCTACAGATGTTAAAAGCCGGCTATGGTCCTTATTATCAGATGACCTTGATTATTTGCTTATGCATTAAAAAAATCATATCACTCATACTACATAATGCACGTAACACAATGACAGTGGATTAAGGGGCCATCCATAAATTACGCCACACGTAAATCGGGAGGGAGTCACCAGTGTGACATTGATAGAGTTGCCTTAAGAGTGATTACATGTATAAACTCAAAGTGCTAAAATTCAAAACTTCAGATTTGACAATTTACGTAATTTATGGATGACCACTTAAATGTCTACAGACTGTGATGATTGGTTCTACAAGTGATCTATTTGCTCGAGTACATACCTCTTTCATAAAAAATGCAAAGCAAGTCATAACAAAATGTACTCATTCATATAGACTCGTACGGTTATTTTCAATCTATAGCTGAGGAAACGCCATTTTTGTGCGTCGTCCCTTCTGCCGGTGCATCACAATCATCGCCCTGCGCCATTCTATATTGACAGTACGTGTTCTGAATGCTCGCATCGTTTTCCGGGATTTTGTAGCTATTTTTATTTGGCGTCGATCGATTCCGTCCCGATTCCGTCCCGACCGACCCCGCGTCGGCTATTGAAGGGTTATCCGCCCGTGTAATTGGTTAGTTACAATTCATTACTGCCCGCTGCTGTGATTTTTGGCTATTTTCACTCCACAAACAAGTATAGATTACAGAGTCTATCCCAGCACATTTCAACAGCGAAATTATATTTAAAACAAGCAATTAAACTCTATTTTTCAATTTCTACTATTAGCTCACACTCGCTATATATGTACATATAAAATATTTTATATTGTTAAAATTTTCAATCGTTAATAAAATATTTTTTTATTCGTCCACTCAAGTCCAAATACATTTTTTTTAAACTTGTAGTGGATGACACTTGATATTTGATGTTTGAGTTTTTTCAAATAATAATTCATTAATTAACAAATTTTCTCGTATTTAAGATATTTAACAGGATATAAAAGTAGGAATTTACTTTAACTTTTTTTTATTTTAAATATTACTAAAGCCATTTCAGCACAATTATCTCCGTCTTTATCGATGCGGAACAGTTCAGGAGCATTCGGTATTCCTCTCCACTCCTTAATATTGTATTACGTAGCCAAGGCTACCTTCTCTAATAAGCCCATCTTTGGCCCGCGACTTTTCTCATCGACACTACTTGCAACCCTTTGTACCTGGCATATCTCATAATTTTTCCAACTTCGAAATTATATTTAAGACAAGTAATTAAACTATTTTCTACCTTCTCAAGTATTAAACAAACTAAATAACGTACACAAAATTCTTATATTATCTGTTGTATTTGTTAATTTATTTACTGTATACAGGAGAAAATTATTAAATGTAAGTTGTATACAAAAATCTAGGGGAATGAACAGTAAACCCAAACTTATCAAAGGTTTAATATTTATGCTCTCATAAATATGTGTGGTATGGTATGGTAGGCCTCATGCCCAAACCACATATGGATTTTAAAAAAGAAAATCTTTCGAAATATATAATATGTTTACTATACCTTAAATATTACATACAATTATTGTATAAACATATGTATGTACATAGTTAAATTTAATAAAATATTAATAGATATTTTTAATTTTTTAATATGCAAAAGACATTTTAAAATTTATATATATAATATATTACAGCGTTATATATTGTTTATAAAGATATATCTATAGGTTCTACTGGAGGTATAAATTTCATTGAAAATTGTTCGATCAATCGACAGTTGTCGAGTGAAGAGGTTCGGCCACAAAGGGCGGTAATTCTTCATTAGAGATGCCGGGTTCCGGTCAAGTGATGCCCCCAGGGGTTGGTAATCAACGCTTCTTACTTGTATTATTTTTGAGGGAAGGCAGGGCGTTTGCAGAAAAATGTAAAAGTGGTACAAGTGGACAGTGAGATTACTTATATAAAAATACTTTATTTTAAAGAAGACTATGATTGCTTTGCTTTGCTTTATATCTTACTAAAACTCTACTGAGTTATTAGTGCTTACGCTAGGAAAATATAGATCATATCAATAGTCCTATAGTAAAACTGAATAGACGACCTTAGACTATAAACGTAACTACATACCGACTGCGTTATTACGGTTTAAATTATTACATATTAATAAAACAAATACTACAAAGTTTTAGCTAACAAAAACATAGCTTAATGTTATATTTTCAAGATTATAAAAAATAGTTTGGTTTTA
Organism: Baronia brevicornis; assembly: GCA_031353405.1. Lineage (NCBI taxonomy): Eukaryota > Metazoa > Arthropoda > Insecta > Lepidoptera > Papilionidae > Baronia > Baronia brevicornis. Next base: position 738,694 of record JASFAT010003808.1, read on the forward strand.
TAATATATTCTCAGTTCCACGGCCTTTACTATTTCCTCGAAAAAAGGAGGCCCACACCTTGTAGACTGAAGGAGACGAGGAATTATTGACAAAGGCTAATTTGCAATTTTTATACTCTGCTAAAATGATGGGAAAGACATCACGATAGCAGAAAGACTATTTGTCATCCTGGGACTCTTTTAGTGTTATGTGAGCCTACCAGAAAACTAAAATATTTGATTTCGAAAATAAAATAGATCATCTTACTACTTTTTCATCATTCGAGTCGTAAAATCTTTTCTTATAAAGCGTCTCTGACTAAGGAAGTTTGGCAGCCAATCCAGCACAATTGTCTTCGTTTTTAGTGAGGTGGACCAGTATAGCACTCGCTATCCTCTCGCTGATACTGCGTAGCTAAGTCTTTCTTCTCCAACCAACCCGTCTTTTGCCCGCGACTTTTCTCATCATTAGTTGCAACCATTTGTACCTGTCATGTCTTATAAAGTACCCTTAACTGGCGAGCTTGTATAAAGAGAGCGATGAGTGTGGATGAAGCAAAGTGTGACGAGATCGTAGAGATCTGTGCTCTCCGCCTACGGCTACGGGAAACAGTGGTCATGATATGTATGTATGTATGTACGTTTTATAATATGACACAAGTAAACAACTTCTCTGCTTTTACTGATTTGTAAAAGTTTACATTTTGCTTGACTTATGGGAAAACCATCGTCCAGTTTTTATTATTCTTAAATAATAGTCCTTTTTTTAAATTTGATGGCAATTAGTTATAACTATTACGCCAGTGTCAAGTAAAATACAATAATATCAAATCTCTTGAAATGTCTAGCCAGCTTGTCACGTTACGTCTCGATAAAATGGTGGCTATTCTACCAAAACCTTCTATGGACTTTTTCAGTCAACCTAACAAGTCACGATACATGCATTTATTTTATATCACTTCACTTATAAGCCTTAATCGAACTATATTGTACAAAACGCCACCGCAATTAAATAATATAACTGATAATATTAATAACAATACTAATAAAAACACAACGTCAGTGATGTAAATTGGGAGGAAAAGTTCTAATAGTCCTTTAATTCGGAATGTAATTGTATGTAAAAATTTTAAATTTCAGTAATATATAATGTATTATTTTATTATTAATCTGAAATTTTATTATTATTATTCTATTAGCTCCTTTTCACAATTTAAGAATTTCTCCATTCTTTGCTGACCCTCCGTTATTAGGAGTGAGTTTTATTTAATTTCGTCTTGTGAAAATACCAACCCCCGGCCAATGTTAGCTCTGTCCGCACATGTCGAAATGGGCAAACACGCTCAAATTATTGCTTTTTCTGCCAAAACATGAGGTTATAGGAAGACGTTTACATTAGGCTGCGTTTACATCGCTAAACCACATTATTTATACAGAGATTATTTTAATAAAAATAATAATCTTTATTTCAGATAATTTTTTTGGTCCATACATTTTACATTTTAACATTTTTAGTGTTAGTAATTATGTACACATTAAAATTATGTTAGTAAATAATTTACATTGCACCGATTTAGCTGTATCATAAGGCGCGAGTTGAATCTAGCAACAACGGTTTTCATTATTTTAAGAAATTACGTTTTATATAATACAAAAAGGGGTAAGAAAGTGGTATACAATCTATATACATATATACAAAGTTAGTAAAATTAAATAAATATAATTAAAATTATTTTATTATTTTGCATAATGTCGAGAACTCACTATGTAGAAAACCAGAATAAGGTGCTTCAACATATAAATATTTTTTCAAAAAAAAATGGAAATACAATTTTTTAAAAGTAGGTATTTCCTTGATACGACCTGGTAGAAAAACTTGACAACCTAATTGACTCAGTACGATTTTATCCTAGTCCATAAGAAGAATGTAGTGGAAAGGGAAGAAGAAAATAAAAGCCTTCTTTTAATTTCTTCTTCGAATGAAATTTAACGTCTGTCCTCGGTCGAGCCAGTCATTTTCTATCGTAGCATGGCTTTAGTTCTATAAATATTTACTTATTATTTTCAGTTAAATTGCTGGCATAAAAAGTAAGAAACCAATCTTTATTAACTTCTGCTAACACCTTAGTAAATTATTGTCATAATCATGACAATGTCTGACTTAAACGTAATGCTCGCAGCGGCCGAGTAATGAGAAAATTATACCAGAGTCTTAGCGTCCCTAATAAAAATTTGCTTCTTACTTAGGGTCGATGGGGTATATAAATGGGTTTTTTCACACCTAGTTCATCAGTGATTACATATTTTAGATATATATATATATATATATATATATATATATATATATATATATATATATATATATATATATATATATATATATATATATATATATATATATATATATATATATATATATATATATATATATATATATATATATATATATATATATATATATATACATTTTAGACCACTGAAGAATAGCAAGAGCATCTTAGATATAGGTTTTTTAATCTAATTAATTTATTTGAATATTAAAATCAATTTCATTCATTAATTTGTGTAAAATAATTGGACATTTTTATTATTCTTTATAAGACACTTGACATTTTTTTATTTGGCACAAAGTTATTAAGTTGAAAAGTTAATTTTGGTAATTATAAACATTTGTATGCTGTTGTGGAGATGGAGAAATATGTATTTGTACTTCTAATTAATGTAATCTACTTTAAGACCATTGTAAAAATATAAAATCAAGTGTATTTTGAAGAGAAATTAAAAAATGAATAAAATATTGATAATATATCTTTGATCTTACACCACTTACCATAGAACTTTTAAGCATTATTCAAAATCAACTAACCTTATTCAAAATATAACTATTAGTAATCAGGATCTAATTTCATAATCATAACTTTTTTGTAGATGACGTAATCATTTCGCGACCGTATCACGTATTAAAAAGCCAGTGGCAAGCAGATTGTCAGCTCTCATTTATCATAACTGAAAATATGGTCCAACCAGAAATATAACTTTTTAAAATATACATTTATCTACAAATTAATGCACATTGCGGACAAATATACATAAACATGCACACACATTCATAATAAAATTAATGTATGAAGTTTAATGGTTCCTTATGTATATATATCTTTTCTTTTATTTATGTTTAAATAAATACGAGTAAACAGCAGTAAGAGGAGTCGAATATAGTAATAAGGCGTGAAAAGTTAGAGACCTGAGATACAGCCTCACCCCTTGTTCAGCAATTAACCCACTACATAAGAATTATTCTTATATTGTAACCCCAAACTTTTGGTGTCCAAATAAATAAGTATGAATGATGACTGAACATGTGGTTATCAAATAGCTTGCAGAATTACAGAAGGACATACTTCTTAAGCACTGTTTCATACATACGTATATAATAACACGTCAGCCATAACTATTAAGATAATCTATGTAACTAAATTAACTATACTAAGGTCATAATGTTTAGAATTGCGCGTAAAATACATATCAGATCACCGACTTACATCTGCCCTGAAATTTTACACTGATAAAAACCGTTCACATGGCAGATTTAGGCTAGAGGCCATATTTAACCCGCGAGATGTCGCGATAGAGCCGTCGCGTTCTTTATTACGATTTAATTCAACAAAACAGAGAAAACGCCGCTTTGACAATGCCGACATGCTGTTCCCATGCGGTGGCCATGTTTGTTTTGTTCCCGAGACTGATGGGTACTTTGCTACTAACCATTGTGTTGATTACATGCCTCTACATGTTTTCTTAGCACGGAAGTTTTGTGTTGAGAATTGAATTATTATAAATAAGGGTGTCCGGTGGTTGGTAGAATTAGTTAATAAGAATAAGCCGAAAGCGTCGAATAATCAGTAAACGTATGCTTACTGATTGATTTATGTCAATATTGAGAGAACATCATGGTTCAACTTGGATTCAACAAGAGAGCGCCTCGAGGCACACTTCTAGAGACCATGGAGCTTCTTCGTAATTTCTTATCTAACAAATTAATAAGCCATTTCGGCGATATCTCCTGGCTACCCAGGCTACCGAATCAGCCTAATTTTTAAGTGGGGGTACCAAAAAGTAAAGCCTATGAAACAAACCTGATGACCTTGTAACTAAAAGAAATATCGTCAACATTTAAACAAATATGTTTATAAAAATAATACCCGCACTTTTCGTAAAATATAATTTTATTTAAATCCTTTGTAGTTTTTTATTATTAAACATAAATAATAAAAAACTACAAAGGATATAAATAAAATTAAAACCTTATTCTACCACTGGACTGAACCTTTATACTTGTCGAGTGTATCAAATAATAGAATTGTTGAAAAGTAAATTAGATAAACTATCATTATATATAATATATATTTATTTATATCTGTCTTCAATATATTACTGTAACAGTCTATTTCTAGACATGAGTACTTCCAAAAATTGGGGGCTTTGTTCTAATCCCACGCTTAACGTATGGATCCCCGGCCGTCGATTGTTTTTCTTATTTAGGAAATAGCTGATGGCCAACGAATGCTTCGCTTCGCTTCCATATTTTCGTTAAAATTTGAGTGTTTAATTTGAAAATCACTTTTTTATTAAAGTAATTTTGAAATTCAATTGTTATAAATACTATATAAGTATGCCAATAATAATTGTATTTTTAAAAATAGTTACGATTAATAAAATAGTTGTTTATTAAGAGTAAAGTGATATCATTGATTTATTTACTAATGTAATTCATTAAATCAACAAACAATTTAATTAGCCAACATATTTATTTAAATATAGATAAGCGAAGTGTAGATAATTTATACCTACGTGATTCATTACAGGAATATCCGTACAAAGTTAATTTGATGGAGAACATACATTTGAGCAAGATCTAGTATGAAATTCTTGTTTTGTTGTTTTGAAATTATTCAAAAGTTATGATTCGCTGTTGTAACAACAATATTCGTACTTTATAATGTTATAACTTTAATATTAAACTCACTTTTTTTGCTTTATGGTTTAAATAAAGCTTTATTTTACGTGTGTATAATGTCTTGATTTTTTTAATGTGATAAATTCAAATTATTACTCATTATTATTTATTCATATTAGGCAATATAATCATTGTCAATCTAAACTATACGCACGTCGTAACTTGCTTAAAAAAAACAAATGTATTTTTTGTGGTGTTTTGTATATTATATTATCTGTATTTCCTTTTGTCAAAATAGTTTGTGTGTAATAAGGAAATTAAAAGTAAATATTTAATCAAGATTGATTTTTTTTTATGAGAAAACGTACCTTGATTCCATAATTTACAATGACGCATAAATGTGATTAAATATGATACCAATAGCTCAATTATTTAGTTTGTATAGTTTAGATATGTTTATATTTCAGCAACAACGATTGAAATTAGATTGAATCTCAGGGGTGGCCAACTCGATTTTATCCACAATGTACTATTCATTAACAAGACTTTGTGCGATCTATTAATCATATAATCGATGCTTCTTAAATTTGAAATCGAATCGTATTTTTACATTATTCTTAGTTATATTCTTCTTTGCCTTGTCACGATCGACTTGTCTATTAGCCGTTATTGACCGGTTGGTCACCACTGTACTACGATTTAGGCGATGTTTTTGCGTTGGACTGGAAGAAAATAAACCCATCTGATCATCATTATCGTCAACAGCCTGCGGCAGTCCACTGCTCCTCCAAAAAGCGCCACCTAGCTCGATTTTCGACTTCACGCATCCAGTTTCTGTCAGCTGCTCTGCACAGTTAGTCGCACCATCTAGCCGGGGGGCGCCCCCAACCAAGACGTAGTCTCCACTCCAGTACTCATCTGCTTCAGCGGTTGCCCGACCTCCGACAAATGTGACCAGCTCATTGCCATTTCAGTTTACTAATTCGAAAAACTGTACATGACTTTTGTTCTCTGGCGGATTTTTTCATTGCGAATCATATCTACCAGAGAAACTCCGAGCATAGCTCTTTCCATAGCTTTCTGAGCGACTCTTAGCTTGTGAAGCAATCGGACTGTACCCATGTTCGGCTATAAGAGAGCATGGATAGAACACACCGGACTCAAAGACTTTTTCTCAGGCTCTGAGGTATTGGCAACAAAAATACTTGAAGGAGCTGATACGCAACTGATATTGGAGACGAACTGTATAATTCACATCACATTCGGTCGAATTACGTAAAAGTTCGTGAGGGCACGCGTATTTGCTCGCGGTCGAAACTGTAGCGTTGCGCTGGTCGTGCTTGTTCGTCTGTTTGTACGTCCGCGCCGACGTCACGACGCGTCGCTCACGACCGCGCTCCGTGTCCTTGTCCGCGTGAACGCGACCGAGCGACAGCAGTCACTTTCGTTGGTATTTGGATGTTAGCTTTTTAGGAGTTTACAATACTCTGACGTATTACGGGACGTTATCTATCCACGATAGACTTCCTTGGTCAATACTCTGACGTATTACAGGACGTTATCTATCCACGATAAACTTCCTTGGTGAATCGGCGCGCCCTTAGATACTCGGAATCGGTTGACGAACAAGCGTAACACGTAGTGGTGTATGCATAACGTAATCATACGTTCTTCTTTAGGCGGGGCTGTCCCCCTTTCCGGCTCTTTCTCCCGTTGTACTTAGAGAGAGCAAAATGTCCAGCTTTTACAAACAGACTAAATTTATATACCTACATCAATTCATTGCATTCAAATCGCGCGGAAGACGAGAGCGCGGTCGCAAGAATAAATGAGAGCTAGTGGCTGACATGCAAGAACGAGGCAGAACTCGAGAAAATGAAATAAAAATTCATTATATTTTAGTATACTTTTGGTAAGAAATACATTTTTTGATAGTGGTACAGCGACGCAGACGAATACTTTGTAAAAAATGGCATAATATTTGTCTGTAGCATGAATGGGCCGGCTCGCCCGGGGAAGTACCACACTCCCGCAGAAAACCGGTGTCTGAGTGGTAGCTTAGCTACCGCGCTTCGTACGATTAGCCGCTGAGTTCCGGAGACCCAACACCCTCCCCCTCTCGCCTCCCACTGCCATAATGATACGCCTACTCGTTTGCCACCCTATCCCATAAAAAGAAATTTAAATGCCAACAATTCTGTCAGAAAGTATATGAGCTATATGAAATAAAGAGTTGTAGAATGTATGAGGTGGTGGGTTAGCTAAGGTATTTCGGGGGAGGGGATGGAGGTTGAACCCGTAGGGGGTTTAACCTCCACCCCCTCCCCACTCTAGGATACACATAGAAAAAAGGTGAATAAAACTCACAAGATGTATTTTGACCTGTAGATGCCGAAATTGATATAACATTAAAAGAGACGTAATAGCATATTGCGGGTTTCGTTTGCGGAGACGTCGATATATGGGTCGTATGAAAAAGCTTACTCTAGTAGATTAGAAAACGGGCTTGGATGAACAAACCAAAATACATCGCGCAAGTCGCGTCTCAATAAAGCAGCTACCGTGTCAACCGTACGGCGCGAGCGCCGCGATCCTATCTCTCGCGGTGTCGGGTTGCGCGCGCGCATCCGACTGTTTTACGATGACTCGTACCTTCCCTTTGTTGCCCTTTGTGTACACATACGAAATAGAGATGTTGACTGCATTAACTTAAAAGTGACTTTACGTTTAAAAAAGTATAAGGCTATTTTACTCATGTCAATATAAGGCTATTTTAGTCATAGAAGTATAAGGCTAATTTTAAAAAAGTATAAGGTTATTTTACTCATGTCAGTATAAAGCTAATTTTAAAAAAGTATAAGGTTATTTTGCTCATGTCAGTATAAGGCTAATTATAAAAAAGTATAAAGCTATTTAAATTCATAAACAGTCCGATTGCAGCAGTGTTGGTATTTTTGTTATGTATATAAGGCTTAATTTGACATTGTAGATTTGTATGTGGGATTGATCACAAGTATAAATATAAGTATTGTATTTCTTAAGTTGCTCTGTGTTGCATCTCCGTGAGGGTCGGGTGATAGCAGAAAATCAATATGCTTAATAAATGGAGGTTTTGACTGATCTATCGCCCATCCATCCATATGAATGTACTGTGAATTAGTAATGTAATAATTAAATATGTACTTATGTGTGTTACTGCAGAAGGAAATAAATGCATCTATCAATCTATTAAAATAAAATTATAATTTTGTCTTAAAACAGTAGTTTCGGTTGGTTTTTAATAGAGCCGGCAACGCTTCTGCAAGCCTATGACGCTGCAGATGTCTATGGGCGGCATTGACTGCTTTCCATCAAGCGACACACTTGCTCGTTTGCCTTCCTATCCCATAAAAACGATGTTTATGGTGATTGTATGTTGTGATTTTTATAAGATGAAGTACTCAAACCAGCGGGTGTTGATAACTCACTTCTTTTCAAGCTCTACCACTCTGTGGGAACAGCTACATTCAGTAGTATCTCCAAAAAAAAATAAGCCTATATACATCTCAAAGGCTGCCAATGCATTTGCTATGCTTATAGTGTTGCAGATGTCAATTGGCTGCGTTGATTACTTTCTATCAAGGAACACGCTTGTTCGTTTGCCTCTCTACCCCATAACAAATGTTTTATTGCATTTTGGTACTTGGTTAATATATTTTGGTACCTTTTTAGTATATTTTGGTACCTTGTTAATATATTTTGGTACTTTGTTAATATATTTTGGTACCTTGTTAATATATTTTGGTACCTTGTTAATACATTTTGGTACCTTGTTAATATATTTTGGTACCTTGTTAATATATTTTGGTACCTTGTTAATATATTTTGGTAATATATTTGGTATTTTTCTTTGTTCCAGGTGCACAGAGCAGGCGGACATCAGCTGGACTAGCCATGGAGCTGTTCGAACAGCATCAAGGCACTCATATACTTCAGGTGATTGAAATAAGTAATTTTTAAAAAAAAAACAAACTCAAAATTGCTATACATATATTGATATCATAATCTAAAAAAAAAAATTACGACAAACTTATGTCTTTGGTAATGATTGATTTATTATTCAACTGTAGATATATATAAACTATAACGGCTTGGTACCAAAACAATATAATATCTAGTTATATCTTAAATATGTGGACAGTCAAAAATCTTACTTAGCTAAGATCCGCGACAAGCAAAACAATAACAGAAAATTGATAATGTGTGTTTTATGTGCTGGATGAAGTGGATTTATCAAAAAACACACATTATCAGTTTTCTGTTATTGTTTTGCTTGTCGCGGATCTTAGCTAAGTAAGACTTTTGACTGTCCACATAGTGATGGATTTCTGCAAAGTAACGCCTGACTCCATTAATAATACATCTTAAATACAATTTATATAAAAGGACGCAAACCAAAGGGATGAGAGAGTTTCATGCGCCGTTTCCTTTCCCTCAGAGCGCAACGCAACGCCTTTGTTTCCAAAGCGGTGGTACTTTATAAGTTTTTATGTTGACGTCAAAAAGAAATCCTTGTAAACACTTAAAGAATTTGCGGGTAAAAACACTTTTAAAATTTGCAGGTTACAGGCCTACAGTCATTTATTTTGAGTTTGCTACACTTGTATACTCCATCGGTTGTCGGATATCCGACAAACGTGTCTAGCTCATTGTCATTATAGTGTCGCTAAATCGAAGGGCTTTGTTCATCGGTGTTAGGTATATGGTTTACCGGCGTATTTCTTATTTCGGAATCGTTTCCACTAGAGTAACTTCAAGCATCGCCCTCTCTATAGTTTCCTGGGTAACTTTGAGCCTGTGGTATTGTCCATGTTTCGGCAACCTAAGAGAGTACAGGTGGGTTTCACAAAAACAAATTTTACTAAAAGTATGAATATCAACGGCTGTTTATTAAACACCTCAAAAAGTATACACCAGACACATATTTAGAAATCGAATTTCATAAGAGCAAATAACTTTATTTACTTTCGTCATCCGCGAAACTGTACACTATAATCGAACCTCACTTCGCGTTGCTCAATGCGTGACTAACTTCATGCTTTTTATCTCCACCACACAATAGTAAACATACAATAGGCACCGCGTCACACAATCGACGCACTAAAATGAGATCGCAACATGCCATTTTAATATTTCTCCGGTTTCACTGAAAATTTCATAACGGCGTTAATCGAATGTATTATATTTATTATTGGTGCAAATTGTAAAGGGTTGCCCAAATATTTTCGTTGGCTATTCGACCTTGCCGAGTCTAAAATATTTTTTTAATCTTTAATTTACTTTCTGATTATTAATTTTCTGTGACATTGTGTTTGTAATATAGTAAATTTCTTAGTTGTCACAATAAGGTTGGAATTTAGCAAAGCGATATAAGCAACGTGTACTAAAACTGTAGTAAAATTGGCGTTTAAGACCAAACAAGTGATTTGTTTTTGGTCACTTTCTTTGAACTACGTACGTATATACGAAAAGTAAAATCTGACTTCATCTCTGTATTAGTAATATAACCTGCCAGCCGTACTGATACGGCGACTCGGGATCTTTAGGGGGTTTTACTTTCGATATAGTGAAACTCTTTGAAGTGAAGTTCATTTATTAATGAATCACTTTACATTTTATACATTGGCGCTGTGGATGTCTATGGGCGGCGTTGATTTTTTTCCATCAGGCGACACGCAAGCTCGTTTGCCTTCCTATCCCATAAAAAAAAAAAATATTAATTTCTTATGCCAGGAAAGGTGACATGTCCTTCGAATGACAACAGTCAATCGCATCTTGTTTTTATATAAAACAATTTATTTCTTTCTATTTTAAAGTTTTATTTTCTTCAAATATAATGTTTTAATACATTAGTGATACATTTATCAATGTATCATGAGACAATTTACTTTGTTTATTTTACAGCACATATTATATCCCATAGTTGGGCATGGGCCTGGGTCTCCATTTCTGGGAATAGTGGATAACGCAGTACGGTTGTTCAAGACAGATTGATGGGATATCCAGTGTCGGAGTAACTTTTTGTAGGCCATGCATTTTATTTATACCAAACTAGTCCAAGGTCCATGACAGCTTGGACTAGTAACTCTTTATTTATGTATACACATACATTATTATATTTGTAATTTGTAATCGCGAATTTTTGCAAGATATGTTTTGACTTTTCATCTTGACAAATCAAACAAAAACCATACTAGTGGATTTCCAAAAAGAAAAATACGACTAAAGTCATAATATTTATTTTAAAATATATTAGTGTTTATATGATACATACAAAAAATATACTATAAAAAAATTTAAATATATAGGTACATTAAAAAAAAACAGCACGCTTTATACAAACAAAGAATAAACGCGTATATCCAAATCGCTTTTATAGTAGAGCACACGCACCCACTATACATACACCCACACCTCATCACGACGGTATACGGAAAAATTTAATTTAAGTTTGTGTATGCCGTACAATAATGTAAAAACATTATATAATAAATAAAATAAAATAAAAAAACACTCAAAACACTGTTTTAAGACATTTTTTCTATTTATTTGTCCACGTTATTCTTGGACTCCGCTTGTAGCATCTAACGGGACATACAGACCTAACAATTTATGATGGCAAACAAAGTCGCGTGAAATAGCATATACCTACGTTAATATAGACAGTATAAATTCATTGAATTCCCTTACAGTTATTTAATGCACGAGTAATTTAATCTAATCCAATGATATACATTGAAAAACCTTTAAATTAAAATTATACAAGAATAAAAGAATTAATTGAAAAATTAAATAACAATCTTTAATAATGAATTAATAATTAATAACTTTAGATAAGGTGACTAATCTAATACTATTTACAATAAGCAACGACAATGCAATTTTAATTAATTTATAATCTGTGCCAAATTAAATTTTATTTATTGATGGGCAGGTATTTTCTAACTTCGGTTTTATTCTGGTCTATCAATGCTTGTGTTAATTTAAATTTTATTTAATTCAATAGAATATTTTTAAGTGTCTATAATTCCGGTTAACGGATGCTTGAGAAAGATCGTATTACTGTTACTATATACGTTTTCGGTGTATTTATAAAGAATATATCTATCTATCCATCTTATTCCTGCTGCGTTGATTCAATCAATCAACAGCCTGCAGCAGTCCACTGCTGAACATAGGCCTTCCGCATGAAGTGCCACCTAGCCCTTCTCTCTTCGGCTTGACGCATCCAGTTTCTGTCAGCCGCCCTGCGCAGATCGTCGCACCATCCAGCCGAGGGGCGTCCCACACTACGCTTACTGATACGCGCTCTCCACTCCAGCACTCGTCTGCTTCAACGATTGTCGGATCTTCGACAAACGTGACCAGGCCATTGCCACTTTAGTTTGCTAATTCGAAAGACGTCGGTGACTCTAGTTCTTCGTTGATTACTGATTGCGATTTGAGAATGTTGAGGTACAGATTTGAACTTGTCTCTTATAACACTGTTTGCTTAAGATATTTTTCTTCACCTTGAATTATTTGATTGGAAACCAATCAAATTGTTTGATACTATTGTTGTATCGGTGGTACCTTTAAATTAGATTCTTTGTCACTTTTGACATTAAAGGACAATCTATCGATTTTGTAACGTTACGCTTTGCCTAAACGACCGCGGAGTACTTCGAAAAAAAACGATTATAATGTCATTCGATCACGTAAATTATCATTTTGTGCAATCTATTCTGCGTTGTTATAATACTGTGGGTGTTGCGGTTTTCTATTCCGCGGGCTGGAAATAGCTCAGTACGTGATTCCCTCGTGCCAATTGATTTTTTTTTTATTTAAGGCAAACGCAACGCGGCTGTTTGCGGGACAAGTTGTACGTTTTAGTGGAAAAAATAAGGACGCGCATGAAGGAACGCAGCTGCAAAGGTCGTTGGATATAGATAAGTGATATTCCGTAATAGTGACGCGAATATAAAAACGCCCAGACTGATTCCCAACACGATAGCAATAAGTGTTCCGTCTGAGTCTCAGAGACTACAGGTTAAGGCGTAGTGTACTTCTACAGATAATTGTCCAAGTCGAAACATAAACAAAAAAGAATTAAAAAAATCTCAGTGATCGAGATCACAAGGTTTTGTAACAATGGAAGTATGAAGTTTGTGTTAAATGTTACGATTATTTTTTAAAATGCAAAGAATATAAGCACAATATATGAAAAATATAACAAACTAAAAAATAATTAATAGTGCAACCAACGACATTATCCACTTCCTAATTCTATATATAAAAGTAACGTGCAACAGAGAATTAACAAAGAAACTAAATCATAATAGAAGAAAACTGTAATGAAAGAAGAAACTGTACTCGTAGTAGAAGAAGTATTTTTAAAAAGTAAAAAGCAAATTTAAATGATAGAATAAGAAATGAAGATATAAGAGAGTGTTGTGGAGTAAAAGATGTCGTGACAAAAGTTGAGAAAGGGTTGCATAGATAGTTTGGGCACATAGAGAAGATGGATTAAAGACGACTGGCAAAAGAAATTTACGTTGCGAATGTGGATGGAAGAGTTGGTAGGGGAGAACACGGAAAACATACCTTGACCAAATTGCTAAAGTTTTTAAGAAAGGCCAGGTCAAGGCCCTTAACCGCCGGGCTTACATGAGAAGAGTAATGAGTGTGGAGGAAGCAAGGAAAGTATGCCGAGATCGTAGCAGATGGAGATCTCTGGTCTCTGTCTACCCCTACGGGAGACAGGCGTGAGGATATTTATGTAGCAACTTCTCTTTGAGAAAAAAATGTTTACATTTTGGTCACAAAAAAAAATTGAAAATTCCAGTGCATACACAAAAATTTCAAATAAAATAATTACAAAAGGTCAACAAAATAACAAAGATATTCGAGTGCTTGCCCTCTTTCTAATTTCTTTTAACAACGTTTTTTTAATATACAAGAAAAAACTTGATTCACGTCCGTAGAAATACAAAAAATGGATTAAAAACAAATGTCATTTACCAATAAAATAGTCTATAATCCATTTACTTTTATTGGTCACTGGATTTGACACCGGTTAATGCAGATTTTGAAGAAAAAAGCATCATTCACTTCGAGATCATTTTTTGTCAACTATAACTTGTTATATTGAGAACGAAGACAACGCAGATATCAGACATGCTGGAATAACCTGTTGATATACAATAGTAAAATTGAGCACGAGCGTAATATCTATGAATTAAATTATGGGCTACTAAAAAAAACACATACTGAACGAATGATATAAGCGTCTATCGGTTTATAAACTACTATAATCATTCGTTAGTTTTGTTTATGGGAAGAAGATTTGTGTCTTTTTAAGTATAGTTACACACTGTTTTTGTTGCAAATTCCAAAAGATTTAACTGTGGGACGTACGTATATTTATTTACAATCTACTATTATCAATGCAAATATTGAAGCGACTCCCTGGACTGTATTATTCCAATATTTTTATTTTTTATTTACCCTTCATGTATAATACTATATAGCTAAATACCAGTAAGGACTTTAAAATATAATTGTAGGAGAAAATAAATACAGACCAGAAAACAAAATATTTATTGTTTGCTGGTCTGAATTCACTTTCTCCTACATATTGTTTGTGTATTAAACATATACTACGACTCGTTTCGAATGCAGGATGAGTTTAGATTTGACAAATATATAACATAAAACGGGCCCCTCAAAGCTATACGAGCGTTTCGGACTTTTGCCAAATTTTAGCGAAATCAGCCTACAAATGACGATTTAAACTTTGTAAGGTGGCCATGTTGTTTTTTCATCATTTTAAAATTTTTTCTACCCCAATATATTCACACTTGTCACCATTTTTTGTATGAGGGCAACCCCGGTAGGTATTATGGTTCAATCGGGCCGTCGAGCAACTTTTTACCAGGTTCAGATTTTCAAGGTTTCGATAAATTCATCTGCCTCAAGCCCTATCCTACATTCCTCTGGAACAAATTTACCCTCCATCTCTTACAGTTTCATAAATAACAGTCAGTCAGTCAGTGGTAATGCAACTTTATATAATATTAAAAAAAATATGTTTGAGTACTAAAATCAAATTATGAAATAGCTTTGTTTCTTCAAAACCTGTAAAAAATTATATAAGATTATAAACTTGAAAAAGCGTTTAAAAAGGTTATCTTGATATAAAATTTAAATAATTTCATATATTATAAATTTATTAAAATGTGAATATACGTTTGATCGAATCTTATCTCTTCCAGCAATATGATGATCATTTATTTTGGCTCGTGGTAATCGCTTCCCGTCATAGACTTATTTGTTCGGCTTTTTACGTTCAATACAAAATTGGATATTGTATATGAAGTTATTAGTTTTTCGTTACACCATAAATCAAGATGGAGAATTTCAAATCTTATTCTTTATTAAAATAAGACTTGTGTTGTGTTCTCTTAGTTTTGATTGTTTACGTTATACTAAATTTTTTTGATTTTTAAATTCCACTTGATCTTAAAAATAACTGCAGTCGATCAAATGAAGAATTATAGAGTCAGACTTCACCATGCGGATATCTTATATAATAATGAATTGTCAAAAATTATTTTGCCATGTTTCTGTAAACAAATTTAAGGAGGTATTTTAAAAAAAAAAATAGAAGATTTCATACCTACACCATATAGACTAGTGGCGATCGAATATTGTGCGTTTTTCCCGTAACTTCTTTGCACACACCACAACTCTACAGATTAAGTTAACTTTAGCGGTATTTCCGAATCAATACGACATTGAAACCTTAAAAGAAACAAGCCTAAATTTCTCAAAGATCGGTAACACTTCTGCAATGTCTATGGTGTTGTTTTTTTCATAAAAACAATTGCGGTTGTCTATGGACGATGTTAAAACATTATTAATGGAGTCAGGCGTTACTTTGCGGAAATCCATCACCATATGGACAGTCAAAAGTTTTACCTAGCTAAGATCCGCGACAAGCAAAACAACAACAGAAAATGAATAATGTGTGTTTTTCCGTTGGGTTTAGTGGATTTATTTGGAACATAAACCAAAAACTTACCGAAAAACGGCCATCAACTCTCCACCCACCAACCACTATACACAACGCCAAACACACACTATCACTTTTCCATCTTGTACACGACACGTGTTTCGCCCCAACACGAGGCATCTTCAGGTATAGTAGACTCTACGGAAGACAACCGAAAAGTGACTTTTCGGTTGTCTTCCAACGGAAAAACACACATTATTAATTTTCTGTTGTTGTTTCGCTTGTCGCGGATCTTAGCTAGGTAAAACTTTTGACTGTCCATATGATGTTAAAACATAGAAATCTGCAATTGTTTTTATAAACAAAGAATAAAAAAAATATTAAGACTTAACCAAAACAAGACCAGTAACACTACCTACTTTCTCAAACGCTTTACCCAAAGCTTCTGCAATATTTCTAATGTTGCAGATATTCACTCGATTCGATACATCATCGATTCACTGCTTCGTATAGTCCTCATAGAATTAATCATCTTAACATAAGAGCTATATAAAAATTATCACTGTACTTTTTTTTTGCGGAACAGGAGGGCAAATGAGCAAGCGTGTCGCCCGATGGAAAGCAATCACCGCCATCCATCAAATCCATGATCCCACTTTAGCATTGTTTACACTATGAGCACGCTTCATAATCGATTACTAGTTCGCGGGTAAATACTTTTTTTTAAAGTAGTCTAGCAATGTTATTAAATATTACTTAATCGTTTATTAAACATTTCAACTAAGCGAATAACACTTGTATTAGGAAATTGTACGAATCATTCAATAGATTATATCACCAGGCTATATCAATAGATTTTTGGGCTCTCGCGGTAATTTTTTATTTTTGCGTTTTACTACGTGTATGCTTTTTTGCATCGATATCCACATCAGTTACCATTGTTGTAACATCTTCTTTAATGTACATTCTAAATGTTTATCACAAATATTTATTTAATTGCAATAACTTATTGTATGTGTCTGTTTGTTTGTTCACAGTCTCTCGACGGATTCGCGTTGTCGGTGGCTGCCGACGGGAGATTCCTGTACATATCTGAAACTGTCTCAATATATTTAGGATTATCACAAGTAAGAGATTGTTTTACTTTAATTCTTCTTCTTCTTCTTCTTTAATCGGTCCATCATTACTTAGGATCGTGGTCACTAGAACCTATCAAACCTGAAAAATCTGCCTCCATCGGTTCCGGTCTAAAGTAGCCCTCACATCCTGCTGAAATTTGGAAGAGGATGTGGAATCCTTTATTCTACGTACGACGTGGCGGTCTAAATTTAGACTAAATAATTTAAAAAAAAATAACAACCGCATTTACCTTCTTCGTCAAAATTATTGAATTTTTTTTTATATTCTTTCAGGTTTCTTTTGTTATTTATATTTTAAAATCTCATTCTGCCACCGCACACCTAATATATCTGAGCTCTTTCACAACATGTTTTTTTTCCTATAATCTAACTGATAATAAAATAAAAATAATCACGTAGCTTTTTACAATATCTATGGTTTTAATTAATATTTTTTGCATCATCACTACATCTCGCTCGTTCTTTTAATATTTGCTATTTCTTTATATGTTTATATATACACATATATGTATAGGAGTGTGTATATTTTCTATTGTTCTTTGTAAACTTAAATAAAACACACACATATTTACGTTTATAACAACACTTATATTGTTATAAAGATGGATGTGTAGTATCATATCCATTCTAGGTCTGTGGGTCTATCACTGTTTTTTTTATATAATTAGGAAATGTAATTAAATAAATGATGACTAATTGGGCCCTCCGCCCGCGTAGTCAATGGTCGCGGGTTCGATCCCCGCATCGAAATAAATATATGTATGGACTACAAATATCTATTCCCAGTCTGGTAACCCCGCGTGAGTTATCGTGCTCGTGCTCAGTAGTGGGACATATATGGGCTGTTTAAAAATAAATAAATAAAAGTAATCAAGTAGTTTTTTAGATAAATATAACATTGCTATCTATGGTTTTGATTAATGTTTTTCGGATTATGATACATTTCGCTTATTTTTACAATCACTTTGATATTTATTGTTTGTGTAGTTGGTATTGCTTTATATACATATATGTATATGTATAGGAGTGATGTATGTTTTCTATTGTTCTTTGTACACTTAAATAAAACCGACACACATTCACGTTTATAACTATACTTAAAATATTGTTATAAATGTGTATGTTTAGTGTAATTCATATCCATTCTAGGTCTGTGGTCTATCACAACTGTTTTGTTTCTATAATCAGTAAATATAATTAAATAAATATAATCAGGTAGCTATTTTCCATAAATATAACTTTGCTATCTACGATTTTCATAATAATAATCTTTTTCGGATTATTATACATTTGGCTCATTTTTACAATCACTTTGATATTTATTGTTTGTGTAGTTGGTATTGCTTACATATATATATATATATATATATATATATATATATATATATATATATATATATATATATATATATATATATATATATATATATATATATTAGGTGTACAAATAAGTTTCCGCGGTTTGTCAAAAGATGGCCCCACCAGAAGGTTATGGAGAAATTGTCAGATGTAAAACGTAATATCCCAAGTTTAGTCATCTGGCAACACCATAACCTTAAAGTACTAGTGATTCCGTATCAGCATCACGTAATTTTTTTCGTGCAAAAATGTCAAGTTTTATTCCTAATAAGCATCATTTGCGGGAACTTTTGATTTACTTCTTTAATGTGAAAAAATCTGCAGCTGAGGCGCATCGATTGCTTCTAGAAGCATATGGTGAAGCTGCTTTAAGTGAGAGAAGTTGTCAGGAATGGTTTCAAAAGTTTAAGAACGGTGAGTTTGACGTTAAAGACAAAGAACGCAGTGGAAGGCCGAAAGTGTACGAAGACATGGAATTAGAAGTACTATTGGAGGAAGATTCGTCCCAAACGCAAAAAGAACTTGCACTTACTCTACAAGTGACTCAACAAGCAATTTCACATCGTTTAAAATCGTTAGGAATGATTCAAAAACAAGGAAATTGGGTTCCATATGAACTAAAGCCGAGAGACGTTGAACGCCGATTATGCATGAGTGAAATGCTGCTTGCCAGGAATAAAAAAAAGAGTTTTTTGCATCGTATAGTCACTGGTGACGAAAAATGGATTCACTACGATAATCCAAAGAAGAGAAAGTCATGGGTTAAGCTCGGCCAACCATCAACATCGACAGCTAAGCCGAATATTCATGGAAAAAAACTCATGCTGTGTATTTGGTGGGATCAGCTTGGTGTCGTGTATTATGAATTGCTGAAACCAAGCGAAACCATTACTGGAGCTCTCTACCGAACACAATTGATGAGATTGAGTCGGGCACTTAAGGAAAAACGCGCCCATTACTACTCCAGACACGACAAAATTATTCTTTTACACGATAATGCTCGTCCACATGTTGCGGCGCCGGTAAAAACATACTTGGAAACACTCAACTGGGAAGTTTTACCCCACCCGCCGTATTCACCAGACTTAGCCCCTTCTGATTATCACCTGTTCCGGTCGATGGCACATGGTCTGTCTGAGCAGCGCTTCACATCATATGAAGACATCAAAAATTGGGTAGATTTGTGGATAGCGTCAAAAGATGAAGAGTTTTTTCGACGGGGTATCCGAATGTTGCCAGAAAGATGGGGAAAAGTAGTGGCAAATGATGGAAAATACTTTGAATAAAACGTAATGTACTTTTCCTTTACAATAAATTCCTAATTTTTTATAAAAAACTGCGGAAACTTATTTGTACACCTAATATATATATATATATATATATATATATATATATATATATATATATATATATATATATATATATATATATATATATATATATATATATTTATATATATGTATAGGAGTCATGTATATTTTCTATTGTTCTTTGTAAACTCAAATAAAACCGACACTCATAAAATTGTCATAAAAAACGTCGTTACTATCGCAGTAGGCGTCTGTAGACTTATCTATGCGCACTATTAGGTACTGTCCATTCAAACACGCGTAAGTTTCACATGAGACTAGTCCGATTTAATCTGAAATTTTCGGCGGCGCTGGAAAGACATCCGGTCGTATAGCGTCAGATCTGAGATAAACCTTGAAACACGTGTCGTGTTATACCTCCTACGTGGGTTGTTGGAACATTTGTTTCAACGTTGACTTGTAAGGGCTTTTGTTTTGTTAAATCATTTTTTAAAACTTTTTTTAAATTTATTTTTCAATACTTTTAAATATAAAATAAACAATGTTAATGTTAATGTTAATGCAGCTCCATGTAGATATATTGTAGCGTGTCAACCGTACTAATACGGCGACACACGGGATCTTTAGGGGGTTGTATCTTTGATGTTCAGATGACAGATTGAATGTACATGATAGAAAAATTTAATAAATTTCATATATGAAGATAGGCTAATAATGAGGAGATTAAAAATTCTCAAAATTTAATGAAAACGAAATTAAACATTGCTAAATTAAAGCGAGCTCGGAATAAGTCCAAAAACTGGGAAACACTCGATTCCAACATGGCTGGAGGGTGGTGCGAAAGAGACAAGGAACGGGGGGAAAAGGACGATGCGATATGCCAGTCACGTTCCGGGCAAGGCGCGCGCGTGATCCTCATCCTAATACGAACATAACCACTCACACACCCCCAAACTCCCACACAATGCCAAATAACATCTAAACACCTTCTAACACATGGATGTTCATAAGTCTTCTTCGTAGTACCATGCTTGTGTGAGTGAACATAAAATACATAAACTTCCTGGTAAATAAGCTTAGATACAACTTTCTTATAAGCAAGGCTCGAAACGGCTGGCTATATTAAATTCTGTTGCTGGCATTTTTTCTTTTCCAGACTGATGATAACGTCGAAGACGTAGAATCATATTTTTCCTTTATAGACAAATAAACAAATATATTCTACTTTTTGTATTGACACGCCCCGACCCTTTGTAGAAAATTATTTACGTGGCATTTTTTACTTTAATATATTATATCACTTACTGATTACTTTTAATATAACACGTCAACTTTTATTTATTTAATTTGACATACCAACAGTATATATTGTTGAACTAATTATCATAATTTGTAAATAAAGAAGAAAAAAAAAAACATTTTTTCTCGCTTCTAAATGTCGACTGACGGAAAGTTTTAAAGCGTATCCGATAGAATGCTTCACATTTACGACAACAGATACCTTTTTTACGCCTAAATATTTTATAAAATTTTCAAACACAGTGATAAAGACAATGACACAGTGACGAAATAAAACTAAGAGCATATTTATTATATAATATTGTAGTTGTTATTTAATTATTTGTTTAATTCTAGTTTAGAACTAAGTATTGACTCGATTCTTTTCCCGCCAAATTACATCAGTTTCGTTGTGTTTTTATTTCATCTTATATTATTATCAGTTATATTATTTAATTGTGGTGGCGTATTATACAATACAGTTCGATTAAAACTTATAAGTGAAGTTATATGAAATAAATGCATGTATCGTGACTTTTTAAGATGACTGAAAAAGTCCAAAGAAGGTTTTGATAGAATAGTCAATACTTAGTTCTAAACTAGAATGAAACAAATAATTAAATAACAACTACAATATTATTTATACATTAAATTATTTTTTTTAATTATTATAAATATCTAATATAAAAAAACGACATACACAATCTTAAGTTTTTCCGTATACCGTCGTGATGAGGTATGGGTGTAAGTATAGTGGGTGCGTGTACGCAAATTGTGTGTGTATTGTGTTCGAACTAATCATAATAGAAAAAATTGGTTACGCAATATCAGGGAGTGGAGAATGATAGCGAGTGCTGCCGAACTGTTTTGCCTCGCTAAAAAGAGAGATAATGGTACGTCACTATTCAGAGGGACACAAAGAGAAGAACACCACTGATGCGTCGTTTCGAAATTTATGTGAAAAATATTAAAAATGTATTTCCTTGGTCTTTGGTTTTATAAACTGTCTACCTTGGCAAAAATATACATAAATTCACCAACAGTGACATCAACTTTATTCGGCACATTATTTCCAATGTCAAATCACCTGCCAGCGCGTTTAAATTTGTGGCTCGTCAATTGGCGAATCGGTAAACACCATAAAATCCATAGGATCTTTCCCAGAAGCGACCACCGTAACGTCACCATTGTTCATGGTATTCACATGCAAGCCCACACTGCGGATACGCGCTGCCTGAATGCCTAATAGGGTCCCACAATTATATTTGATAAATTTATTTAAAGATACATTTGCATACGCCGTGAAAGGGTCAATGTGAAAGTCACTTAGCAACAGACTGAAATTCGTTGGAAAATTTTCGGACAATCCTAAATATTGTTATTAATAATATTAATAAATTAGTTATTAATATTGTAATATTAATCCGAATAATATTATATTATAATAATTAATATTAATATTAAATATAATAATTATAATAACTCCAAAATGGCGCGAAACAAGATGGCCGCCGTACAAATCATTTATGAGTCGATTTCGCTAAAATTTGGCAAAAGTCGTTCGCGTATATTTGGCCGGCCGACGCAGGCGGATCCTGAAAAGCTAGTTTTATAAAAATTTTATCTTAAGGTTGAAAACTACTGCAATATCGATCGTATTGCAAACATCTATCAGCAGCGGTAATTACTTACCATCAGACGACACGCTTGCTCGTTTGCCTTCGTATCCCATAAAAAACATCCTAGTTGAGTTTTCTACATTTTTCCGAAGCGTTTGTCATAACGTAATCTACTAGGATAACATCAAATATTAGGTAGGTATATGTATGCTTTAAAGACCTGCACTTAATTCCCCAATTGTTTCGTCAGTAGTTTCCTCATTATATTCAAGTTTTATTGGTGTTCCTATGAAGCCACCTGCTATGCGATGCCTGATAACAGCCCGTTCATTCATAACGATGGAGGTGTACGTGACGGCTCTGTTTAATTACAGCGAGCTTCTCGACAACACCAACTGACCAAAATATTAAACGATTCTAGCCATTGTTACGAAGTAACATTGCTCACAATTGCATGCAGGAATTATTCTTTCACGTTGTTGTGCTGTGTTGTAGACCGTATATAATATTATGCTTAGAAAACCAGGTTTGTGTAGGACAGTAGGATGTCTAAGTTGCTTTTATTTAGTCTTATATATTTTTAATAAAAAAATTTAAACTATTTTAGACGTATTAATCATAAATAATGTTATGTGTACTTCCCAACATAAAATAGATTCTTTTATTTCTACGACTATGAGAGCTATATATACTAGTAGATACCAGAGTAACCAGTAGATTCACAGCAATGTCTTCTATAATAATAAAAATCAATCTGCTACTCCTATTTTGCCCGCCAAGAGTGGGAATTGCCTCACTTTTGAGGATCATGCCTCCCAAGGTTCAATAGTGGACTATTGTGGTTGTATTGATGAAGAAAAGCCTTTGTTCCTTTGATAAAGGTCTGAGGAATATAAACTTATGAAATCTTTTTTCCTTCCTCAGGTAGAAATGACGGGCAGCAGTATATTCGATTATGTACACCAAGCCGATCACGCAGAAATTGCGGAACAACTAGGCTTGTCACTAGCTGGAAGATCAGGGGGCGCGGGATTAAACAGTCCAGCGTCGGGGAGTGAAGAGGGCAGCCAACATGGCACAAACAACCCTGATGGTAAGTAGTGATAAATATAATCCTGATATCACTAGAAGAGGACTCCTGTCTCCCGTAGGGGTAGGCAGAGACCACAGATCTCCATCTGCTACGACCTTGGCATACTTGCCTTGCTTTCTCCACACTCATTATTCTCCTCATGCAAGCCCGCCGGTTAAGGGTACTCTTTTTTCTTAATAAATTATTGCTTTAAGCTTTGTTTGATAGTGGCTGGAAACAAAATTTGCCAAGTTTCAGTTGACATTCTAAGTTTTCTTTTCACATAAATAAATAATATATAATTAAAAGTAGAAGAAGAAAAAGAAGCAAGAGAAGATTTTTTCAAAATAAACCATATAAAAATACTGAAATTTAGTCACAACAAAACTAGAAAAAAAAAACATGCTTTGTTTTATAAATTCCTCAAACAATTCAATCGAAAGTTGAAAGAATTAATAATTCATTTATTATTCATTTCATAAATAAATCAATTGGTAGAGACTGCTCTTACGATCAAAGGTTCTTATTTTATTAATTAAGGTTCCATTTTAACCTTTCAGACTATTTATGTGAGTCATATCTTCCTAGTGCAAGCACTAATAGCTAAATTAGATAATTTCACAAAATTATCTATTTAAAAAAGATCATAGAATTTAGAACGAAGAGTTTTTTGTTCTAAATTCTGTGACCAAGGGAATTTAAAACATAAAAAAAGAATTGTTAAATTAAACAAATAAATTATATTATCCCTTTGACAAAATCTTTATTGACAAATTTACATTTCTTCTTATTATTCTTAATGTGTGTTTACTATATCCATATTATATTTCTATAGACTTACATATTTAAATAGACTTTACGTTTTTCATTCCGTATATTGATTTTCCTTGTATCTTAAAGCAAGGAGGTCGGACATCTTTATATGTTTATTGACCTATTGTATTGAGTACCGTTTTCCCTATTTACTTCGATTTGAAGGTAATGTCTTTAAAATGGATTTTTATTTTCCGCAATGTGAAACATTTTATATATTTAGATCTTTTTCTCTTTATTTATAAATAAGTTACACATCACATAGATACTTACTTTTTCTTAACTTTAAAAATCTTATTATGTTATTCCTCAAAATTATTTCTCGACTATATCCGTAATAATATTCACGTATACGCACTTAACTTTTTATTAGTTCGGAAATTTAGTTCACAAATTCAATTTGTTTCTCCTATTTCCTTCTGTATGCTCTCTTATAACGATAGAAAAGTATGAACAATAGCAAATAAGAGAAACATGATATAATTATTTAAAATATCATATTTAAGTGTGCTATAAAAAATTCAACGACTGACAACTGTTGGCGTAAGTGCTGGAGCAGAGATCGTGTTTAGGCAAACGTGATTTGAAGTCCACTGTCCAAATGGAGCGACGATCTGCACAGTGCAGCTGGCAGAAATTTGACACATGAAGTCGAAGATCAGGCTAAGTGGGACATGTTGGGAGAAGCGTATGACCAACAGTGGCTACCGAAGGCGGCTTGATAATGATAATAAAGAGTCAAAAATTAAATTAAACTACGACTTAAACAAGACTTGATGATGATAATAAAGAGTCAAAAATTAAATTAGACAACGACTTAAAGAAGACTTGATGATGATAATAAAGAATCAAAAATTAAATTAGACAACGACTTAAAGGAGACTTGATGATGATAATAAAGAGTCAAAAATTAAATTAGACAACGACTTAAAGAAGACTTGATGATGATAATAAAGAGTCAAAAATTAAATTAGACAACGACTTAAAGAAGACTTGATGATGATAATAAAGAGTCAAAAATTAAATTAGACTACGACTTAAAGAAGATTTGATGATGATAATAAAGAGTCAAAAATTAAATTAGACTTAACGAAAATAAACTAAACTAAGGAACGAACCGTTACTTATTATTATTCCACTGCGATTCTCAAAATGAGTAAAAAGGCGTAAGGCCCCGTTTCAACTCCATTGAAAACAAGAAAAAAAAATCGATGTACACTGAATTCAATTAAAGTTTCCTCATTCCGAACGCCGCTGCACCTATTCCGATCGGCGACAATACCGATCCCGAAATTTTCACTCGGTACATCGAATCGCTCAATGCAGCCTATAATAAGTCTTGTAACAAATTTAAATTAGATTATAGAGTCTTCACGGCGTATTTCACCTGATGAAACGGTCAATGGGGAGTCAGCCTCAACTTTTATTCCATTGATTAATATTTCATCTGTTCGTTATGGGAATATTAAAATGTGGACGCCGTTATAGTTTTCAACAAGTGTTCCAAAGGGAATCCGATTTCGTCGCTGCATTGGTTCCGAAATACGGACAGACACGATGTTCAATTAAAACTTGTGATGGACGAAAAGTAATTCGGATATAATTTCCCCGACAAATAGCCGTTCCGCCACTACGCTGCATTCAAAGTTTTTATCGTTGTTGTGCTTATAATCCGAGTTGTGCCATAAAAACTCGTATATTTGCTATTTGAACGCGGTCATTATATTCAAGTTGTTTAATATACAAACTTCTTTTGGCTTTGAGAGTGAAAAATTCCATTCGTAATTATTCGGGTTGGGTAAGTTTCTAAATTTTCACTTAGCTTAGTATTCTCACGTAAGGCGTCAACTACACCTAATAAACAAATATTTGCTTAATCATTCCATTTATTTGCCTCATTGATAATTCAAACCGCGCAGGGATAAAGGGGGTTTCGGAATAAATAAAATAAATTGGGATGGGAGAGTGGCGTTATTATGTATATCAATATCAGCCCGCGGCAGTCCACTGCTGGACGTAGGCCTCACTCAAGATGCGCCATCTAGCCTGATCATCGGCTACACGCATCCGGTCTCTGCCAGCCGCCTTGCGCAGATCTTCGCTCTATCTACGTTTGCCGAGTCACGGTCTCCACTCCAGCACTCGTGTAGCCCAACGATTGTCGGTTCTCCGACAAACGTCATCCAGCCCATTGCAACTTCAGTCTGCTAACTTGAACAGCTATTTAGGTGACTTTGGTTCTCCGACGAATTTCTTCCATCTACTCTTCATTTCGAATTTTATCTACCAGAAAAACACCGAGCATAACCATCTCCATAGCCCTCTCAGATTATGTATATAATACTTTATAATTGGCATTTTAAGAAGTTACCAATTTTGATGATTGGTAACTCCAAACAGTCATTTCTTCTTACTTCTCACTTTAAATGTCCTCTAACAGGTAAATAATCTGTACATCTTTTTATACCAAAGTAATAATGGTTCTATGAAAGTTTTCTCGAATAATGAAAGAAAATTAGTTTCTTGTTTGTTCCTGTAAAATTTATACATTTCGTATTTGGATATTTATGAATTGTGATTATTAGGATGACAGTTTATGTTGAACGAAAGAAGTGAATTTTAAAATCATCATCATCATCAAGGCATTACAGCCGCGGGTGGGCCTTAGCCTGGTCCAGTAAATTTTTCCAGTCGGATCTGCGTTTAGCTTTTTCCCTGCAGCCCCTCACACCGAAAGTCCTTTTTTTTTTAAATAAAAACCATTAATATTGAATGTTATCGAAGTAAGTCGCTTATACCGTCGAATAACCTAATTGTTTTCGATGAACATTCACGAATTATTTTCACGTAATAAAAAGAACTGCTACCCGTGACCAATGTATATTTGACCCAGTTTTTTTTTATCTAACGGATACCACATTGTGTGCTGGAAGGGCTAGAATTCAATTTACATCAGTGATGTGTTGAAAAAGCGCGGTTGGTGGAAAAAATCAATCAGGAGTTGGTGTGACAGTAGGCCATTGTGTAGTGACTGGCGTAGTTAAAGGGACTGCAGAACAGTAGCGCGAGAAGAACGACATTTTATCACCTGACAGGCATAAAGTAATCGGGATCCGTGTGATGATGTTAGTAAATTTTATGAGGCAGCGCTTCTCAATATGTTAAACTCCTTGCGCAATATTTTATATATATAGGATATTAGATATTATTATAGGATAGGAAGGCAAACGAGCAGGTGTGTCACCTGATAGAAAGCAATTAACGCCGCCCATAGACATCCGCAGCGCCATAGGCAGAAGTGTTGCTGACCTTTAAGGAAAGTGTTATTATGGGAGTGGGAGGGGGTTGGGCCTCCGATACTCGACCGCTTACCGTACGAAGCGCGGTTGCTAAGCTACCACTCAGACGCCGGTTTTCTGAGGGAGTGTGGTACTTCCCGGGCGAGCCGGCCCATTCATGCTACAGACAAATATTATGCCATTCTTGACAAAGTATTCGTCTGCAATGTGGCTCTACCACTATCAAAATGTTAATTTTAGTGTGTGACATTATTTTATCTACAATATGCCTTGCGGAGCATACATACATACATATAATACATATATACATACGATAGTTAATTCTTGTTCTACCGTACAATAAAATAGGTAATTTATAAAGCTTCAATAACATTGCAATAAACATGTCGCGCACAAATGTCGTTTGATTTCGAATTAAAAAAACAACATGTCGATTAGTACTGAACACTGCAATGTCACCTTGGAGTACAAAAAACTTGGTCCAAGGATTTTTACAACTGATGCTTAACAGGATAATTGAAAATTATGACATCATTAAAATTTTTAGGTAAACCTGTCGTCTTTATTATTCCGGATTCTAGCTAAAATAATTATGATTCCGAATGACCTATTTTATATCTTTAAATCAAGATATTAGTAGAATGATTTGTGAAACAGCTAATTTGTGATTTATATATTTGCTGCTAAAGACAGTCTCAGTCAGTCTTCGCTCTATCTTCGCTTGTTCTAGCAAGTCCCACACTACGTCTGCAAACACGCGATCTCCATTCCCGCACTTGTCTATTCCAAACGGTTTTCGTTTCTTTGAAAAACGTAACTAGCTCATGTCTACTCTATTCTTAAATAAAATTAACCTAATATATTATTGTTTGTTTTATTAGCTCATTCATTAGCTTTTGGCAGGTCCACTACTGGCCTCCCCCAAGACTAGCCACTTAGTTTCATGTTCGGATTCACGTATTCAATATATGCTTACCGCCTTACACGGTTCCTAGCTCCATACAACTGGGGGACGCCCCAAATTAATTTCGCTTTTTTCACTTTATTTTATTGAAATTAAGGATTTTATATTTTGTGTATAAATTTAATGTACCTTTTATTATACTAATAAAAATGGATTCTAATTATCTCAATAGACAATTTTATTTAATTGACGCTTTAAAATAATACTACGTGTTCAAAATAGAAAATGCTATGAAAAGTTTAAGAGTCACTGTTAACCATCACAGTGTACCATGGCTTAGTAAAATCAATTAGCCCGTGATGTTGATCTGTCGGAGCCCATCGCTGTACCCCATGAATCTTTTAATTAGCTAACCACTCGACCAATCAATCACCCTTCATAGTTCCATTTAAAACGTTTAATCAGTTTCACAGTGCACTAAAGGAATTTAATGCAACCGAATTTTGAAAACTGTTTAATTGTTTAAATAATTTGTGTATCGATGAAATGTTTTATATTTCTAAGAAAATACTATTTATACCTTTGTTTTTAAGGACTAGTTATAGTTACGTTAGCTAATTATGGCTACGTGGTGGTGTAATTTTGAATGATAGAATAAGAAATGAAGATATAAGAGAGCGATGTGGAGTAAAAGGTGTCGAATCAATGCGACATTGGAACCTTAAAACCAAGCCTATGAATATCTCGAAGACCGCCAATGCTTTTTATGGGATAGGAGGGCAAACGAGCAAGCGTGTCGCCTGATAAAAAGCAATCAACGCGACCCATAGACATACATGACACCACAGGAATCACAGATACGTTGCCGGTCTTTAAGGTTTGAGTAGACTTGTTTTTTGAAGGATGCAATGGGTAGGATAGGGTATGCTGAATGTTTATGGGCGGTATTGATTGTTTTCAAACAGGTATAAATACGCTTGCTCGTTTGTCTATTCTTATCCCATAAAAAATATTTTAACTAAATTGTCTTAAAAATATTAATATATTATATTTAATAAATTTTATCTTTATTGTCTACAGTATCATCACAAATGAGTCTCGCAGCGAGCGGAGTATTATTTCGGGGAATGGACCGAGCTTTCTGCATAAGAATGAAGAGCACACTCACGAAACGGGGCTGCCATTTTAAATCATCAGGATATAGGGTAAGAATACCTTCGACAAGAGCTGAAGCTTTTGTGAAATCTAAGAGAAATTAAAATGTAAATGTGCTAAACAATAATTTAAAATAAATTAAATTAAATCAACAATAGCTTAATTCGTAAAGTTTAGGCTTACGATCTACGATCGTGAATGTATGTACATATATCCTCTTGACTATTGATGTAAACCATATATATACTAACAAGAGCATTATTAGATTAGTTGGGATGATTTAAAATAATTCAAGTAAAATAAAAAATAAATTACACATTTTCTATTAAAAAACAAAATAAAAATTCAAGGTGTAGGTACTGTAGCGTGCCACTCATACTGCTTATGGCGACACACGGTATCTTTAGGGGGTTTTCATATTCTTCGATGTAATGAAATTCTTCCAAATTAAATTAATTTATTTTTCTATTCACTGTACATTTATATCTTGTTTATACTTTATTCACACTTTATCAATTTACATTTTATATTTTACATCCCAATTTCTTATACCAGACAGGTAACATGCCTATCGAAAGACGTCAGTCGAAATAATTTTTTTGTTTTTGTATAAAACAATTTATTTCTATTTTAATTTCAAAATTACGAATTTAAAAAGTAAAAAGGTTTTATTTTATTAAATTAAAAAGTCTTAATATATTAATTATATATTTATCAATGTTTCACTACAGAACATATATTGAGTATTATTCAAACTAATTAAGTCCGATTTTATAAAACCTTCAATATATCTAAATAGAATCTAAACAGAATATATCAAAAAGAATTTATCAAACTATTAAAAATTCACATACAAATTACTTTAAAAACATTAAAAAATATACTAATACAATAATACAAGTAGATAAAAAATACAATATAAATAAAAACATATATAATACAAGTAGATAAAAATAAAATATAAATAAAAATATATATAATACAAGTAGATAAATTTTAAATGTAAGTCGTTAGCAAGACATTATCAGATCAGGTAATATCGATTACTTCCGGGTAGTAGAGGTTGAAAATTTGTGGACATTTTACTTCTTATCTTGACAATGGAATGAGAACTAAATGTACGCTGAATTTTCATTTTCAATATAGGTTGGAAGAGTCAAGGAGGGGGAACCATCCAGATACGGAGAGAGTGGTAATTGGCGGGTGGGTATCTAGAGAGTGAAATGAGAATATTACAGAATGAACTGTTTAGCACGTTTTAGGTGAATTGTTTGCGAATAATTTTTGAAGGATTTTTTTATTTATTTAAAAATATTATATTTTTTCTCAGCCAATATATGTCAGTCTGCTGAGTAGAGGCCTCCCCATTTCTAGAGGAATGGTCATCAACCCATCACGCTTATTCAAAAAGGATTGGCGGGATACATAGGCTCGGAATAAATATCTGTAGGCTTTACAAATATTTATCCCAGTGCGGAATTTTGGGTTCAAATTCCGGTTTTAAACTAAAATTTATTTACATAGAATATATAAAAAATAGTTTTCAGATCTCTAGATGTATTTCGTATATGTAAATTTTGTCTCAAAGTATTGCATATGAAATCTCCTCCAATCGTATTTAAAAAATAAAATCTTTTCATTGGATGAAGCCTTAGCATACACTTAAAACACATATATCCCTCCCAGTTGACATTTCTACCATTTTTCGAAACAAGTTCTGGAAGAATGGACGTTTAACCAACCAATCTGCCATCGAGAAGCATGGTGGGCTTGTTGATGGCGAATTAGTTGGAAACAGAGTCGGAAAATTTTTAAATTATCAAGAAATTTCAAATACTTTATAAATAATAAAAATACAAAAAAACTGTCTCCTTAACAATGAATATGCCTTTATCCGTCTTAAATCGTAAATATTACGGTTCAGAGTTACGATATCGCGCGGGGTGCCCCAAGGCGAAAATCATGCCCATAATTTTTGTCCTAACTTGGTGTTAGAACATAAAACGTGATTATATCAACTCGAAAATATCTTACTAGGTGCGTAAAATAGCTGGTAATAGATTGTTTTGGGGGGTGAGAGTTTCTCTTGTATTTCATAAGGCACGTTGGGGACTTTTTTACGTCAGAGAATCAATTCACGATCGTAATTTTCGGCGATTTGTTACTTTATTTATTTAGTATTGTTATTTCGTTAGTCTTTTTTAATAGTAGTAGAGTCACGCTGCAGACGAATACTTTGTCAAGAATGGCATCATATTTGTCTGTAGCATGAATGAGCCAGATCCCCCGGGGAAGTACTACACTCTCGCAGAAAACCGGCTCTAAGTGGTAGCTTACCTACCGCGCTTCGTACAGCCAAGTTCCGGAGACCCAATATCCTCCCCACCCCCACCCACTCCCACTCCCATAATGACACTTTCCTTAAAGGTTCGCAACGCTTCCGCACTTCCTATGGTACTGCGGATGTCTATGGGCGGCGTTGATTGCTTTCCATCCGGTGCCACGCCTGCTCGTTTGCCTTCCTATCCCACAAAAAAATCATTAAATATAATCTTCAATACGGTATAAAATCATCAGTGGCCGATGGACATTATCTCTCCCACAATTGAAAGATTGTGTTAAACCCCTTGTTAAGTGGACGAATTGGAGATTGCAGATTTATTATTGTCAAGTAGAGGCGGCTAACCATCTAGCTTAGGAGGCTAATCGTCTTTGGATCCCAGAAAAGAATAGGGATTAGTGTTAATAAATATATATGGACTGTAAAAATAACTGAATTACGTCCTCCTACTCAGAGTTTCTTCCGCATTAAGATGTAACTCCTAATACTTCAGGGATGCTAATAAAGTTGTTTAGTTTAAGAGTGGAAGAGATAAAACTATACGAATATTTCATATAATAAATGGGCCGGCTTGAAAATCGATTTGAAAATTACGGTAATAATTTCCAATTATCTACATCTTAATTGCCCGCAGACTCGCATGAGCATCGATAGAGCAATTACTAGCTAACATTCATTACAACAGAAACGCGCGAATCACCGCAGGCTAAGATTTTATGGCTTAAATTCAGTCGTTCTATCCTTATAATTTAAGTTTGTTACCTGAAAATTATACGTACGTGATCCTGAAAGTTTATGTAAGCACGTCTCGTGATATAGGAGCGTGGTTAATTTAAAAAGTTATAAACATATTTTATGTATTCATGTATCTAAATAAAATATGTGAATATCGTCATCGCGGTATAAAACATATAATTTAAGAGTTTCTCTCAAGGGATAACAAATATTTGGAAATTATTCTCCGAATTGCTTATTTTATGCAGTTTTCTTGAAGGAATTGTTCTCTCTTTCCAGGTGGTCCTGATGTTATGCCGCCTTCGACCGCAATATACCTTTTCTCACAGCCGCAAGTCACCACCAGCGCTATTGGGGATGGTCGCTTTGGCGATAGCTTTACCACCCCCGTCAGTGCACGAGATCAGATTGGAGTCGGATATGTTCGTCACCAGGATTAACTTCGACTTCAGAATAGCGCATTGTGAACCAAGGTATTACAATTAAAAAAATCAACTATTTTTAGGACTAGATTGGTTTTAAAGACTAGTGCTTTCTGATATGACAGTGTTTTATAAGAACAAAACACTGACCTTTAAGAAACAAATGTATTCACAAATAAAAGAAAATGTAATTCATCTTTGTTTTTGAACGTAAAACTTTCACGTACTTATTCATTTTAATACTTTTGAGTTCTATACCATTTTTATGACCATTTAAGGGTACATTTAATCTATTTAATATATAACCAGATGTTCCCTAAGACTGTTTACTTGCTCTGTTATTAAAAAAACCATAAGAAATATTAATTTGTATTCCTTTATTGAGAACAGAAGTGGATGAATTTCAAATATAATATTTTTCTATTTTTTGGTTGTTGATTTTTTCTATATAATGAAGGTTGTATGCAAATTAAAACAATATGAAATGTATCTGTGAAGGTGTCACATCTACTGTCACATAACACTGTCACAGGTTAATCGTATAAGTACAAAAAATAAAAACGTAATATACATCAGCAAGTTCTTCAATTACTGACTTATATTTTATTTTAAGTTAGTTTTAAACTTAAGTTACAAATAAAATGTTTGTGTAGAAATTAATAAAATTTCAATACATATTTTTTAAATTTTTATATAATCAAAAATTTCAGATGTAAACAAATTATTAAATACAAATTATCAAAAACATATGAATAACCTATATAAACCCTATAATAAAAAAGTATACGTAGTTTTAAGTTCCGATAACATTTATATTATCTCTTCAGAAATGTTTTGTTGTGAGTTAAAACTATTGTACAAACACTTTTAATTAGTTTTTTGATTATACAAAAGCATTTTTTCACAAAAAAGTTTCTATTACTATATTGTGGGTATTTTGAAATACAACATAGTGTCAATACTTAGGCGACTCCTAGCGCCATCTGTGTCCAATACAAATATCAGAAAATTTTAAAATTCAATATTTTTAAAAAGGTCTGTGCATTTTTTGTTAATTATGCGTCTCGATTTTATAATTAATTGTAATTTTTATACCAGCAGGGTTTCGGAGCTGTTAGGATACACTGCGGAGGAGCTGACGGGGAAGAACCTTTACGCACTGTGCCACGGTGAAGACGCGAATAAACTAAGAAAATGCCATGTAGATTGTAAGTAACAGTTATTTTTCCATCTCATTTGGCCAAATGGCCAAATAAATATATTTATTTATAATAAGTTAGGTAATATTTTGACAGTGTACTGCAGAAATGAAATTTAGTGTATTCTATTCTATAAACTTTACAAATTATTAGTTTTGATTGCGACAGTCAATAAAAAATTATATATACCATTTTGTGCGTTATCATTGATCTGGTTGATACTTAACCAGATTAATGATAACTGTATTAATTATTAATTTATTGTTCCTAATAACTATCGATCTTCCATATAATTATTTCAGAACTATAATTGTATTGACATTGTACTGTAGAAATTAAATTAAGTGTATTCTATTCTATAAATTTTACAAATTCTTAGTTTTGATCACAACAGTCCATAAAAAATTATATATAACATGTTGTGCGTTTTTGCATCTGGTTCATTCTTAACCAGATCAATGATAACTGTATTAATCATTGATTGTTCCTAATAGCGATCGATTGTCGTCCACCCATGACCCAATACGCGTGGTGAAATCCATCGCCAGTAAATGTTGCAATGGCCGATTTGTATTCAGTGTGAGACATATAGGAATCCATGTCAAGACGACTGGCGGCTCAAGGAGGCTCGTAACGAGGAAAATTTATGACTCCGTCGAGTTTTGAGGGAAATTTCGTTTTACCGGAATAAGTTTTAACATCCCAATGTTGTGTGGCATTTAATTTTTCCTTACGAATGCTGTCTTCTCTTTAATCATATTTTTGTTTCCTTTGTATTTCCACTTCAACAATATTGTAATTAGCATTTCTATATAGATTAACTTTAAAAAGAAAGCTCAATTCTTCCATCACTTTTGCTCTTTTCTTCTTTCATACGCCTTTCTTATGCACG
Organism: Baronia brevicornis; assembly: GCA_031353405.1. NCBI lineage: Eukaryota > Metazoa > Arthropoda > Insecta > Lepidoptera > Papilionidae > Baronia > Baronia brevicornis. The sequence goes on from JASFAT010003808.1 coordinate 774,198, forward strand.
AAAGGTTATTTTATGTAATACTTATACAGTTCGCTGTATTTTGAATTGATATATTATTTTTTTTTATTATTAATTGAATACCTGAGTTAAAAATATAAAAACATTAATCAAACCGTCTCTATTATCATTATCGTGATTGTTTATGAGCATGCATTTAACAAGAAAAAATATTGTATATAAATTGGAAATAGAACGATATGCATAAGTATTATATGAAATAACTCATGGATGGAGTCAGGCTTCACTTTGCGGAAATCCATTACAAAGGTAGTCAAGGTTTTGATTGTCAATCTTTAAAAAAATAACAGTTAGTACTTACACTTAAAATTCAATAAAACTTAAAATTTAAAAGTAAATTAAATATACAGAGATATAATAAAATGTGATCCATGCCTTGTATGATTCCTGATATCATTAACTTTATATGTATTCGTCAGAGGAATACAATTTAGGCCTGACGCCATACGCCGTCTTGTCTCCATACGAGTTGTGATTTGAATAATAATTCTTGTGCTGTCATTTCGGTTTCCTTTCCCTGGGCTAAGACGTGGGAAATGTTGAGCCGTAATGTCCCCCATGATGGCTTTAGCCTCAAAGCTGCGGCGCCTATTATTTTATATTGTCTTCACAATTATTAATTCACTACGTGTATTATTCATACTTTTAATTAGTTTGTATATTTTATTAATCAGCACAAGAATTTTTAAAATAAGCTTAAATATATCAACTTAATAAATATATTGTACATTACTTGAACTGTAACTAAAATAATATAAGAATAGTATCGTTCAGGCATCGTAAAGTTCTGGATATTGAAGTTCCTAAATTTTATCTGTAAATTTCCGTTGTGTCATTCACTGCATCCGAATTTGTCATCCTTATGTATGACCAACTACAGATTTTGCAGTTGTATATCTTAGTTTATTCATATTTGTGAATCATATGCTTTTTGCGTTTCCCATAAAGTTTCGCTACAGTTATTACTTAGGTTATTATATGCATATTAATAAATTTATGTATATAATAAGCATGTTAGGAAAATTGACAAAACTGTATTAAATTTCTGAAAAATCACCATACATACAATAAAATACATATCAAATATAATTTTCTGAAACATGGTCGCTTTATCATATGCCGGTAACCAGGTTTAGTGAATTTAGTTAGTACAAGTCCTATATCAAACTGCAAATATTTTATGCAATTTGCATCCGAAATAACCCAATAAGATTAATAACAAGTATTTGATATATTTATGAGCATGGGTGATTTGCAACAAAGACAATAAGAATGCGTCATCGAACAAGGACCCATTTGCAAAATAACTCATGAAACTACATGAATTGAAGGTTAGCCATTATGCAACTGTTTTGTCACCGTTCGCGCCAAAACAAAACAAGATGGCGGTCTTCTGGTACGCGAATCACGAACGCGTTAACGTCATAGTTTTTCTCTAGCACCAAAACCGTTGATAGCTTTACGAGAACATTAGTTTGAATTTAAAATGCACAAAGCCCGTAGAGATGCCGGTCAAATGTGGACAATCCGGGCGCGGAATACCAATTGTTAGAATTACCATAAATGTCCGGGCGTTTGTTAGAAAGCGGGTAATTTGGTTACAACTATTTACGCGGACAGGATTTCTGATGTTGCCAGTGGCGATAACTGACCGCTTGATATTCAAATTTGTACATCGGCCAATAAAATTGAATTCTTATGTTGAAAACTTCCGACAATAATAAACTACACAAGAGTTAAAACAATAGAAACATTATTCTTATATGTTTTATTTTATTTATCAACTTCTCAAATAAATATCAGCATTTTATGTATTTTGAACTTATTTCCAAAAAAAGTCCAAAATTAAAACATCGCTTTTAAATAATTAAATATTGAATACTTCAATACATTAAACAAACAGGAATTAATAAAATATATTCGCCAAAAGGTACATTATACAATAACAGTACTTGTAAGAATTTTAGTATTATATTTATAATTTAAATATTAACTAAAAAGTGCATAACTAAATATGAAACTTATATATACATTTCTGACATACAATTTCCCAAGTTATGTGATAAGATATGTATATATTTATATATTTGCTTATGGCTATTATCTTTATTTATTAATATTTTTATTCTTTTCTATCATTATAACGATAATGTATCACCGAACTACATCTATTAACTATAAGACCGCCATTTGTATAAACAATATTACAATCAATAATTGTATAATTTTGTTTTTGGTGTACAATAAAGAATATAGGTAGATAGATATATTTTCTATTGTATGAATTTTTTGGATGAATATATTTATCTATCAATCTAAGATTAGGAATTATACCGGATCGGTATTTCGACTGTACGATGGTCTTATATGCCCTATTCACTACATAAAATGTTAATTTAGAAAATACTTTAAAAAACGGAAAAGCAAACATGTACACGAGTCACCTGGTGGTCAGTAAAAACCGCCGCACGTAGATATTCACAACAGCCGGGGCATTGCACATGCGTTATTTACTTTGGAAAGGATGTACACCAATGAGAGGGAAGGGAAGTAAGGGAAAGGAGATGGGAAAAGAAGAAGGATTTGAGCAAAAAACAACAGAAGGATTAGAGTTTTAATACACAACGTCCATCTGAAGAAATCTGTCTTATGCGTGCATATGAAACTTGCCTGGATGAACCATTTGAAGCTCATGACAAAAACTAACCTACCGTAAATGGTGAAATGCAAAAAGAAAATGAGTCGGAACATCTAACATGCTAAAACTAAAATAATACAAACGACAAAATTTCCGGGAGGGAGCTTTAACGTTATAGGAAGCTTTCATTTAACATAACTAGAGTATTAAAAAGAAATTATCAATATTTTGTAACAGTGTACAACCGTACCAGTTCAATGCTGGACATATACATTGAGGGGTATTGCCGTAATCCTAGGGTAGGCAAGTGGATTGGGGATAGAAGATTGATTTTAATTCTCAAGTAGATACTTTTGCCTGTCGACAGATATTATGTAAATATCTCGCGACAGGCAAAAGTATTTATGTATATGCTCTGGAATCCCATTTATACAAAAAATATTCAAATCGCAATAGGCAATTGTCCGCGGCCGATACAAATAACAATCGTATGCGTAGATTTGCTTTAAAAAGTCACAGATATCGTAATGTTTCAATACATCACTAAAGCGTAGATCACACCGGGAAACTAAGCTCAATTCAATTAGCTTCGTTCTTGAAGCTATAGCCCTTTATTATACTTTGGTTCAGTCTACGAACTACAGTCTAGCTACGCCAGCGGTTCTAAGTAAGTTAGCCATCGTAGCCAGTCCTGTAATTCGCATCGCTGGCGTGACAATCCGCCCCCATACACGACAAACTAATTAGTGTTTTTGTTCCCTCTAAGCTAAGCTTCACTTTACTTTCGTAGTTTGCCAACTTGAAGTTCAGGGAACTAAGCTTTGTTTCGCTTCATTCCTAGTGTGGCCTGCGCTTTAGTCCAAACAATCATCGAATGGCGCCTTTAAGGTTCCCACTCATTGGACCGCGTCCAAGTGCATCGCTGGTTAAAAACGGCAGCCGACAATAAACAATGCGACAACAAAACCAAAAACCGACTCGTTGCTAATGATTCACGTAGCACAATACACGTGTCGTTCACATTGTCTCAGCTCGCGGTTGAATATAAGGACGCGTCCACACTCGAAATTATCTAGTCGCCACCCTTAGGCGGCCAGGTCGAGAATGAGCAACAAGCCCGACTAAAAATTAGGACATGATCACCTCTAAAGACGACTTAAAATTACTGCATAATGCTCGCTTCCAAACTGGCAGCCAATAACTGGGAAAGACCGAGCAAATGGAATCAACCTCGACGCCGCATACTTTGCCGAAAGGTTTACAAGTCGCTTAACTTTTGGACAAAATATATATCCAGCAGTAAACGGTGAACATTCTTTTATGCTGATGATATTTGTTATTATTTAATAATAAGAGGTAAATTTCCTCTTATTATTGCGAATGTGGATGGAAGGGTGGGAAGAGGAAGACCACGAAAAACATACCTTGACCAAATTGCTGAACTTTTTAAGAAAGGCCAGGTCAAGAGTACCATCAACCGGCGGGTATGCATGAGGAGAATAGTAAGTGTGTAGGAAGCAAGGGAAGTATGCCGAGATCGTAGCAGATGGAGATCTGTGGTCTCTGCCTACGTATGCCTACTGATATGTATGTGAAAAATAAGAGAATTTATTATCCTTTTGGCAATGATGGTTTAATACCAGAAAATATTTTTAAAATACATTTTTATTTTTATATCCGCTGAAACGACCTTGCATTTAAACTTCTAATCCTATTACAAACCTTAATGATTATAATAATTTATTCGCATATGATTAAGTAAATGAAATATCAGCTACTATAATCGAAATAGTGTCATTGTTACTACAACTTAGTGTGGCGTGGCACTTAAATCGGTTTAGGCTTATCGAATTTATTGTTTAGAACAATATGAATAATATTGTCATCGAAAATCAATTTGGGGTACTAATTCAAGGTCAGGATTAAAAGGTTTTAGGTCACTGCGGCTAACCAATCTATATAAGTGTATGAATCGCCTTTTAGTCAAACCGCGAGCCAAGTCGAACCAAGCCACACCAATTATGTTTTGAAACAATGATATACTCCTCAATTTTATTTAAATACATATTACATACAATGTATTGGTACATTTTAAATAGGTAATAATAAAAAATTATTGACGACCTAATTTATTAGTTGTTACGGAGTCAATGGTCGCGGGTTCGATTACCGCATCGAAATAAATATATGTATAATCTACAGGTATTTATTCCGACTCTTGATGCCCTGCTAATCTGCCTTGGATAAGTGTAGCAAGATATTCTATCTTAAAATAAGAAGAATGATAATAAAGATTTTGTCTAACATATAAAAAAAATATTTTGAAAACCACTAGTGTTTTGTAACTTTAATCACGTCAAAGGAAAACGACATGAGAAAATCAGAATGTTCTAGAACAAAGATTCTCAAAGCGGTCTTTGTCGACCCGCAAGGGTCGAACCCCCGGACCTGCAAAATGTCTATGACACCTAAAAATAAAATTGGGATTGTATAACGTATAAATTGGGGTCTGAAATAGGATTTTTTATATATAAGCATGCCCTGACTGCAATTTTGGAAAAATTTACTTATGTATTGTTTGCCATAACAAGTGGATTACTAAGTGGGGATTACTAATTATCTAAGTGGGGGTTTTTAGTGCACTATTTTATACCATATACTTTAGCCTTAAATTTAAAACTATAAACTAGTAATTGATTATATATTTCATAAAATTCTGTATATATTATAGTAGATAAGTTGTAGTAGTTGTTACGATAAAAAATTAAATCCTTAATGTGAATAGAAAAAAAAACAGGTTTAAAGTTAAATGATTCGCAATAATTTAAGTAATGGGTCTACTCACAAAAAATAATAATATAGGTGGTCTACGTGATTATAAACAAAGTTTGAGAACCTTTGTTCACAAAGGTATTCAATAAAAATAATCATGGTATTTTCATATTATGTCATCATATTTTGTTTCGTTGTATAACATGATAATTATTGTTGCAGTAATGAACAAAGGACAAGTGTTGACACACTACTACAGACTGATGAACAAGCTGGGTGGATATACCTGGATGCAGACATGTGCCACAGTCGTCTGCTCATCCAAGAATGCTGAGGAGCAGAATATTATTTGCGTCAATTACGTCATCAGGTGAGATTGTAACAAATTCCTCGCCGTCATTTCTCATTAGTTTGAAAATGTGGTATCTCATAAGTAATTAAAAAATTTAATTATTCATATAAGTAACCAAGGAAGCGATATTGATCTTTCCCAAGTGTTTAGGCATTTTATTGTAAAATTAATATGATCATCTCAGATAGCCTTTTAGTATGTTGTGTATTGAAGTAACTGATTCTTTAAAGCACTTCTTGTAAGAATGAATATTTTACTTGAGAAACCATAAATTCATTTTACTGGTTAATATTTTTTATATACATTTCATTTGCGTATCGATCTGGCATATTATATCTCGATCCTCTTTCATTTGTCATAGGGTTTATTATCCTTTAATTATCCCGAATAAAGTCCATTCCCCTACTTTTAAAACAGGCCAGTAACGCTTTTCCATTGCCTCTTGTATAACAGATTTGTATGTACGGGCGGTGTTAATTGTTTTCATTGTTTTTTTTAAATTATATTTATATTTTAATATGTTCTCTCTCCTTTTATTGTGTTCAATATTAATTAAAACATGATTACTCTAATATATATATATATATATATATATATATATATATATATATATATATATATATATATATATATATATATATATATATATATATATATATATATATATATTAGAGTATATATATATATATATATATATATATATATATATATATATATATATATATATATATATATATATATATATATATTATATATGTATATATATATACGAGAAAAAAGGTAAAAAGGCAACAAAATAAAGTGTATTTCGTTACCTTTTTAGCGTTTTCTTCCATAATAAAATAAATTACGAAGCGTGATTATTTTTACCTTATCTTTATTTTTAATATTTACAGTGGACGTGAATACCCCAACACAGTTATGGACTGCTGTCAATTAGAAGAAAGCGTACAGGGTGTGAAGAGAGAAGAATCTACCGGAGATCCAGAGAATGGACCGCCAGATGCCGACGCCCCAGGCGGACCACCACCACCCACACGTCACACTGCAGAGAGAGCCGAAGCACCCACAAATACAGATTCGGCTTCAACTGCACCACCGACTTCGGACGTTACACACCTAACAAGACTTAATGACACACAACCTCTACCTCTACACACTAATTCCGAAAGGACGTCTCCCATGCCAGCGAGGAGATTAAAGAAAAGAAAACACACAACTGACTGCGAGGATAACGCCGAACAAGATGAAGACAGACGAAAGAGTGCTTCCAATCCCGGCGCAGCAATATCACCCGCTGAACGAGACCTGTCTAAAACAAATCTGACCATCCCCGAGGGTACTAGCGATGCGACGTCCGTGAGAGATTTAGAAAATGCAATGTCGAAACATTTGCCTTCAGTAGCTTTAGACGGTAAAGAGATTTCTCATCGACCAACTGATTTCTCAACTGATGCGCTTTTAAAACAACAGCAGCAGAAATCAACTATACAATGGATAGGGACACAGAATCATCATTTGAATCACCTTAATCGCCAGATACCCGGTAATCACACTCCAAATCCAGCATCAGCGCTGTTAAGGCAGCTTTATGCGAACAGAGAAAGCGTGATACGTAGTAACTTTTTAGGTGATGGCAGAGGAGGGGGCTATTACTCCAGCGATGGACAATCTGGGCCTTTACCCACACCACCTGGAAGTGAGGGATCAGGTTACGGTGAACAGTTGGGGCACAAGGGAACAGATATTGGGTCATTGGCTTACGGAAGCTACGCTGATTATCATTCAGCTATGACTCCACCGGGATCAGTATCGCCAAGGGATAAACAGCAATACGCGTTGTCATACGACAATAGCGCTTATTCCGATGCGTTAAGGCATTCGTATTTAGGCGAGCCACCCTTACCGTTAAAACCACAGGCATATTCTGCGGTGCCAGGTGGTTTGGACTATGCATCTCCATTAGACCAGTCCCAGTTTTTCCATCCACCATCATCATTCCATCTCTATCACCCCCAAGCACATCCATCTCACTCGCACCAACCAGTAGATAAAACAGCACCTCCAAATACAAATTGGTACTCTGCTGGGTCATAGCCATACATGCAGTAGACGTTGGTTTACAAATTTTATGCCAAATATTTGGCGTTGATTTAATAAATTGTTCAAATGTTATTTTGCATTTGTTATTATAAAAATTGGTTTTCGTTATGGTTTTTAGTCGACATTTTTGTGTCATTATTGACTTTGTTGATTATACTTTTTATTTCTGGTAATCCGGGGTGTAAAAAAAAATAAAGTCTTGTCATAAGACTAAAAAATATTCGAAAATTTTACCAGTGAAGTAATGAAATATTTGTGCCAATTAATGTCATTGTAGTAGACGGTATGTCAAATTGTTGACTAATCTACTTATCACATTTAAATTGTAAAAAAATAAATAACACTTTTCATATAAAAACATTTCTGTGAAATTTTTAGTTTTATTTTTTGCATTTATCCAACAAATGACGAAAATTAGAAAATGAAAACTATGCATTATTCGAACATGTTACATATATACCATAAATATTATCTGCATTTTGTTTATATAATACGAAGAGCAAATTAAAAAATTTGAATTTATTTTAAATCTATTTTAGAAACAATGAAATTATTTTTCGTTCAAACATTTTCATTGCCTAAAATTAATGAAAATTTTTATTTCATTAATATTTATTCTATTCATAAAGAAGGTAAAAAATAGGTTCATCTTGGTTTTCCAAACTCTGCATAATTATATCGACTTTAAACAATTAATTGTTAAAATCTGCAATTTTTTTATATTTGTTACATTTTTTGATGGCGATTGTAAGAATGCTCCGTTCTGTGATTGACTGAAATGTGTGTTGCCATCTTAAAAACAATTAACAAGTTGATGATAATAAAATCCATAAGCTATATGTATAGCTTGTTGCATATCAATTATATTTTTAGCGTAAGCTTCCTGTAAATTATTGTACAATAGTATTTCACGACTGTACTTAGGATGTAATAATTTTTAATTCTGTACATTATAGACTAGGTATTGTATATTATTTTTAATATTCAAAGTAAGATTTCATTGTAAATATTGTTTAGTAACTACGGCCAATTATTTAGTTGTCAGCCTCAAAGACTTTTCTGTTATACATACTTTTTTTTATTAAAAAGTTTTAATTTAGTATTCCGAAGTTAAATAATAAATATAGTAATAAGAAATGTAAATTATTATCGATAAGAATTAATTACATCGAAGCCTCTCTATGGTCTTTGTATTCTCAATTTTAGTCTAAAAAATTACGTTATTTTATATCGTTAACTCAAGTTGTTTCATTGAATTTTGAAAATGAGTAATTTTTTGTAATTTCCTTGTGCACTGATTAATTTATGTTCTCATGACAAAATAAATTATTTTATTTAAATAATTTATTAAATACTCAATTTTATTACATTTTATTTTTATGACATATTTTTTACATTACAATGAAGTAATTTTGTAGTTAAAATTTAGATATTATGAAATAATAATTAATTGATAATATTTATGCAACAACTGTGCAATACGCGTGAAAAATGTTATTCATATTGATTTCTAAAGGCTTCGTTAATATATCTTATTAAATGTGTAAGACAATTATTATTAAAATTGTAATAAATTGTAATTAATGTAATTGGGAATAGGCTTGTATCGCGATTATACGTTGAGTTTAATTTTTTCTTAAATTGAATTCTTTTGAATTCAGCATTTTATTTTAATTCATAAACGAAAATGAAAAAAAATTTATTGCTCCAAATAAAATAATAATTAAGAATTTTCATACGATTTGTTTTATTCATCCATTAGTTTATAAGCTTTTCAATATAACCATGAATTGACATATATGAAAAGACGATTGCAGTCAGATTATACGATCTTAGAACCAAAAGGAAGTGCAATAGCAAAACCACCCAGAAATCTGTCTTCTGTTAGCGTGATACTTTCTGAACTGCCTGGATTCATATTTTATAAAAAAAAATTCAGCATCTTCCGGTCATAGTAAATAATCATGATAACACCATATTATAGGTAGTTTTAAAAATTATCCTAACTTACCCGAACCATACTTGAACTTATTATTAAAAAAACTAACCTAATATAACTGAATCTTTTTTTAAAAAAAAAAAACCACTGGGGAAATCAAATTCAAAAAATTCTACTGCAAGTATGACGAATAGAATTAAGATTTCCAGTACATTGTAATGCGTAACACGTAGAAATTTTACGTTAACCGCGATACATCACCCGCGAAGACTTATTGAGGCAGCATTTCTGCGGGTTTATCGTCGTAACTACGTTTAAATCATTTCGTCTCCACTTCGGCAACGTAAAATAGCTTTTCAATATCATATTTTTCATACACACTTTTTAAGCGTTGTATGAAAATTTGAAAACCAAACCAAAACCGATTATCGATAACAATAGCAATGTTGATACCTTTTCCCGCGAATTTACATCAGGGGCATTATAAATCAATTATATTTTTTAATTCACGTAGTGTATTGTATAATTGAACAGTGAAATTTTTTTTTTTAGTTGATCGCAAAAGTACATAGGTTTCGGTAACTTGGTTACCATTTTATCAAAACCCAACCTGACAAGCTCAATAGTACATATTTAAACTACTCAATCAATCGGGGACGTCTACACCCCGCGCAGAGGTGTGGGATCGAGCCTCGGGCATGAAACCCACTGCTCGTGCAGCAACTCAATGGGGGAACTACCCCCCGGTCCTAGGTGCCGCTGTTCCTATCGGCTTTTGGGCGTCCTTTAACGACATTGCGTTGTCAAGATATGGCTGACCCTATTCCTACGTTGGATCCGTCGGTGGCCTTCCCTCGCGGGAGCCAGGCGACAACAGGAGGATTTGTCGTGGGAGCGGACGTTCCTCAGGTGGGCGAGGGTGATGGGGAGCAAAATTATTTAGGTGTGGGTGTGGTCCATTGTCGGCTCGGTCGAACAATTTTAACTACTTATATTTTACTTGGCACTAGTATAAAAAACTGCCACCTAGGAAGAAAAAGGAATACTTATTTAAATCATTAGTAACTTGTATAATGTCAACAGCCACGGTACCTCTGTACTCTTTGCACATGCACATTACATTTAATCATTTATAAAATGTAAGGTAAAACGCAAGCAAAAAGAATAATGGTGGATGTAAGATGTCTTTAACTTAACTTGCGATAAATGTAATAGCCTGAAGGTATTTGTAGATAGAAGACTGGATGCCCCGCTAATTGGATAAACGTGCTGGGGTTAATAATGGCCACTCCATCTGACATATGTACGGGTTGGGACTAAAAACAATTTTGTTTAACCAGTAAAAATATGAATTTAAGCCTTACACTCTTTAGGTACAGCGACATCTCTTGTCAATAGCAATTATCTTTGTTATGCTGAAGCGCAAAAACCGAACGTAAATCATGAATTGCAGTGCAACACAAAGCAATGTTGCCTCTTAAAATGTTATGTAGACGCGAAAAAAAATATGATATTTTATAAATAGAATTTATTCTCATAAGGTTATTTTAGTCTTAATAGAGAAGATTAATACTATTTTAACACCCTTTCTTCTTCTTCACCGATAGATCATATCCACAAATAAACCAGACCTCTAGAAGCTAATAATAATAGATGCAGTTGATATTTTAAAAACTAAGTTGATAATATATTGTTTTTTCGAACATTGATTCATTGTGTGATTGTTTTTTGAACATTGGGTTCAATTTTGGCCGAATTTCTGTTTTCAGTCGGTAAATAGAAGCAGGTAATAAAAATGCAATATAAATTACAGTTTATTAGCACTATATATAACACAAAGTATAAACAGGGTTATATAAACAAAAATTAGTGTTACAAATAAAAATTTAATAATGTTTCCTTTCAATGTCATTTCCATATTTTAAATAACAGGATATTACTTTATTTTTGAATTCTGCTTGGTTTTATATTAAGGATAAAATTTTTCTAATCTAACATGGATTAAAAAAAATTTGAACCATATTTTATTCTTATCTACCCTAGGTATATATGTTTTTCTATTTATTTTTCGAACCATAAAACAAACATTTATAACAAACGTGAAATATGTAGTACAATTAACATCTTTTAAAAAAAAATAGCAAAGGGGAATTAATATAAAAGTGGACGGATAATTACTCAAAGTCTTAATACAGAGATTTAAAAACAAATCTCTTTAGTCAAACAAAATCTACAAACTATCAGGCACTTTTAATACCTACTCTAAAATATTTAACTATAAGCAAAACTTTGTTAATATCTAACGCGGTATTTAAAAACGGTTTAAAATATCCATTATAACATAATTAAAATGAACACAATGTTTACATTTGTATGTATTCAGATAATAATCAAGTGATTGGTCCCTGGATCTGAAGTTAGAAACATTGCAGTTGTTTATACAGAAGACCAGGTAAACCTGGCACATACAACGTAGAACTAATTCCCAAGTTTACTCAACACTATGCATGCCCCATTGACAAGATTTCTGTGATTATTCTATTATAATTAACACATTGTTAATTATAATAGAATAATCATATGTGTATTACATAACAAACACTTGCATACTGAATGCTGGTAAATGTATAAAGTTGGCGTCCTACTTGTGACTGTGTTATATTCTATTATCAATATATCAGAAACAGTTATACAATACTTAATATTATTAATTAATTTATGTGTTATAGTTAAGTATGTGACTATGAACACATGGATTATATCATTACACCAAAATATCGGTGTAATATGAACAGCAGCTTGCGTTTCTGAAACAAGGGTCTCCGATTCAAATCTATGTAGAAATTGAACTCAGTTTTAAATTCATTAGGTTACTGTTCATTTCATAATCGAGTTTTAAATGAAATAATCAATATATTCTATATTATTACATTCTATTAATTGGATATAAAAAAAAATTGTATAAACATTTACATCTTAATGTCTACTGGTATTGCTACTAGATGAAAATCTACCCACACTTGGATACTTGATCATTAATCAAAAACTTTACTTACCAACTGGCTTGGTCATACATATAATATATTTAAAAAAATATGTAATATACAGATGTCCTTGTATCAATATAAAAATAAATTATCTACTTGTAGTTTGTCCCAAAAGCAATATTAAAGAAAAATATCATTTTTTAATCTATTTTTTTTTACGTCATATATTCGAGCTGTTAAGTTATATTATTATTATATATAGTTCTATACATTATTTTATAGGGAAAAAAAGAACACCTGTATAAAACCATTATAAATTTGTTATAAGTTCACGAGATTCCTTAACCCTTTCGGCCCGAGCGGTGACTATAGTCACCCAACGCCCGACGCTCGCTCTGTCCGAGCGGTGACTATAGTCACCCAACGCCTGACGCTCGCTCTGTACGAGCGGTGACTATGGTCACCCAACATTTGACGCTCGTTATCTACGAACGGTGACTTAGGTCACTCGCGACTCTTCATGAGCAGAATAAATATGTTATCTCCATGGTAATCCATCGCAAGTATTTTGCACTTGTTTTACGCTGCCTAATAATAAACTGACGAAATGAGCAAATATTTTCTATTGCATTATGTTATAATTTTTTAAGCATTTTTTTTACGAACGACTGCACTCGCTCTGCGTAAGATAGCGTGGTATTGTGCGTCTGACGGGCGCTTGCAGTTGGTCCGCAAGTACGGACGCTTGCCGCGACTGCTCGGTCAGCGGGGACGGCGCGACGTAGAATGCGTCCGTACCGAAAGGGTTAACGTCCTGATTTACACGTCTATTATTCTTACAATGTAACTAATTCAAAAAAAATAACCTTAACTTGCCTACAGAACACAGTGTCAGCTAATAGAACTCATCTCACGAAAGACATAATATTTAAGTAATTACTTGTAATTGTGATGGAAGGAGACCAAACCAGTTTGGTACCTTAAATGGCTTGGACAACTGCCTGATGGTTGTATAACCATCCTTTAAATTCTAAGATAAACAGAAGAGACGGCTCAACCAAGAAGATACCTAATCCTCACAAAATATCGGATAGTGAAAGGATTTAACTATGCCACCACGCTTCCTATGGTATATGCAGTGATATTTAAGTTAAACCCTTTCCCTTACTTCTATTTTTTTGTATGAGATAGGAAGGCAAACGAGCATGCGCGTCAAATGATGAAAAGCAACCGACGCCAGCCATAAACATCTGCAGTGCCTATGGCACTGCAGAAGCGACCTTTAAGGAAAGAGTTTTTATTAGGGTTGGGACTCCGGAACTCAACCGCTTACAAGATAAAACGGGTAGCTAAGCTACCACACAGACACCGGTTTTCTGCGGGAGTGTGGTATTTCACCGGGCGAGCCGGCCCATTCATGCTACAGACAATTAAAATGCCATTCTTGACAAAGTATTTGTCTGCAATGTGACTCTACCACTTGCAAGAACACTGTTTTAGAAGACGTATTATATCTTTCGCGAAACTTTTTCTTTATATTACTTCTTAGGTGTATAATTAGCTTATAATGTAAAAATGCAATAATCTAAAACAATGGTGTCCACCAATAAAATAAACTTAGTTTTAATAGTCCACTAGGATTTCAATATTCGGTGACTGCATCTCCAATATAATCTGATATTGTGACAGAACACACAACCAACAGTAGATCTAGAAAATAAAAATAAACTTGAACTATAAATTCACAGGCTTAAACTGGATTTCCACTGATAGCAGATAGAAGTCTGTCTCGATGGCACTGACATGCAACATATGCTTTACTGTTATGAAGTTTACCAAAAACGACAGAATGACTCCCATAGATTATTATGAATTTAATAATTATTTGATTCTGATTCTCTAATGATTCTGCTTGACTCTTACTAATTCCTTTTCTTTCACAGTGGAAACCCATCATTTACAATATTTTCTAATGTATTTGGGAATAAAAAAATCAAAATTCTCTGAATTTTAATTCCATGTAGTGAAGTCATAGTTAATTAATTTTTGGTGTAATTTTTTATGGTTTAAACATATCAGAGGAAAATCATAGATCATGCAAAATAAATAAAGTTCATATGAAATGTCAGTTAACTAAAATCAATTTAATCAAAAAAAAATAATTCAAAATTAGCAATTTAATTTCTCTATTCTATTCCCTCCTTATCTCAACTGCTTTGTGTATACACCATACTATCCGACATTGGCGAAATCATCCTTGCTATTTTGGCACTATTGAAAGCCATTACATACAAATGAATAAATGAATCCATTCAATTTCTTCCTTATGTCAACCACACCGACTAATCTCCTTTGTGTCCTCAGCATACTACATGACATTGGCGCAATCATCTGTGCTACTTT
The DNA here is from genome assembly GCA_031353405.1 of Baronia brevicornis. Taxonomy (NCBI): domain Eukaryota; kingdom Metazoa; phylum Arthropoda; class Insecta; order Lepidoptera; family Papilionidae; genus Baronia; species Baronia brevicornis. Next base: position 789,410 of record JASFAT010003808.1, read on the forward strand.
GGCACTATTGAAAGCTATTAATTCAAATAAATGAATGAATCCATTCTATTCCTTTTTTATCTCAACCACACCGATTAACCTCCTTCATTTCTTCTCGTGATGTGACATTGGCGAAATCATCTGTGCTATGTTGGCACTATTGAGAGCCATTAATTCAAATAAAAACAACTGAATTAACATAATCTGTAATTTAACACTTACATTATACCCCATCCAGATAAAGTCGACAAATGCAGCCAATGTAGCATCCAACTGAAATTTTAATAAACAAAGTGATAAGAACATCGAAAATTGCTGAAGTTTTTAAGCAAGGGCAGGTCAAAAGTACCCTTAAACGGCGGGCTTGCACGAGGAGAATAATGAGTGTGGAGGAAGCAAGGAAAGTATGTCAAGATAGTAGCAAATGGAGATCTGTGGTCTCTGCATACCCCTACGGGAGACAAGCATGACAACATGTATGTGTATACATATGTAAGAACTTCGAAAATATGAAATTAGAGTTAAGTAAATTTTTATTGCAATAATAATTTTATTGAGCTGTGCACAAATGAGAGACAGTGATTGTTAACCATCATAAAATCTCTATAATAAAAAATGGGGTTTTTAAGCTATGGTAACATCTATCCTTTAATTATCAACCAAAAAGAAGAATTTGAATTCTCTTCTGTAGGATATATATTACCTATGTGGGAGTAATTTTTTCTGTCATTGACTTAAATAGTGATAGTTTTGCCATCTGAGCCGATAATATTGTAATATTGGCCCTAATCATAGAGGTAGTTATTTTGTTGCTACTTACATATATATAATATCCACCAATCAGCCATAAGCCAAAGATGAACTGGAAAAGTATTATAACACCCATTGTAATGAGCCATGGAAGCATCAATCCTCGCATCCATATCTTAATGCCAATGACCTGGAAATTATAATACTGTTGTAAACAAACACTGATACATTTAGGAAATCCAAAATTCTCGCTCCGAGATAAACTGCGATCGTCTGCTACTTCTGCCTCATTTTTTATAGTCTGTCACCACTACTATCCCCGCCAACACTGCTAATGTTGCCGTAGTGTCAGTATTTCTCCCAACAATACAGTATAGGTCAATAAACATTAAATAGATCAGAAATTAATGTGCAAAGCAGAAAACTTACAATGTTTTTAATATTATGTACTAGAATTTTTGTTTATCATTCCAAGCTAATAATGCTTGAACTAGGAAATGATTCATATTAATAGTCCAATAGAGGATATGAATTCATGATCATAAGCTTGATATTTACTCAGATCATAATATATGTTTAATAGTTACCAACTGAGCTATATGTTTTTTTAATAGCCCATATATGTATGAATGGCTGAGTAACCAGATTCAGAATAAATATCTGTAGGCAGAATAAATATACACCAATCTCCACATCCGGATTAATATATTGGAGATACGGAGATCGAACCTGTGAACATTGATTCAGTAGACGACAGCCCCACCACTAAGCAAATTGGTCTTCTTTGCCTATATGATTGATGATGATAATTAACTAATTTTATTGAAGTTGCTCAATAAGTTACAAATTAAATAAAAATGAACATAACCAAACAGTTGTTCACTAACTTTACTTGTCGACGTCAAATAATATATGAAATACCTCATAGCAAAATACCAATTAATATGGAATATTTATAATTTTCACCATAATAATTATATAAATATAAGTAAAGATTACTTTATAAATACACCTACCATAAATACTGATGACACAATGAGTGTAACCAAAATCAGGATGAAGATTATTCCGAACACTTGCAAAGCTAAAATAAAAAGAAAATTACACGTTGATATATGATTTAATATTTCATTTCTAGAAATACTTGAAGTGTGGATAAAAAAAACTATGTACTTATATCCCCTAATTAGGATTCCAAGTTGTGGGTACCATTGAAATACACAAATGATACAAACAAACATCCAGGCTAAAAATAAATAACTGTAGACTACACAAATAATTATCTCTTTATATGGGAAGGGAAAAATTTTACCATTTTGTTAACTGAAATAATGTGACATGAAATATCACAAAATCAAGTATTGCATCAATTCTAGCATTATGTATTTCAATTTGTGTGAAAATACTAATAAGTAACAAAGATATCAGAGTACAAAGATTCTATTTCATTTTGTATACATTACATGGACACAAAAATAATAGATAGACATTAAAAAAAATTACAGCAATTATATCTTAAAATAAATCTTAAAATGAATTACTTCTGTATTGTAAACAATTTTTAAATAACCAGCTTTTATAAAAACCAAATTTAAAATATGACGACCGACAATGAATGGTAGCAGATGGAGCTCTGTGGTCTCTGCCAACCTCTGCGGGAGATAGGCATTAATATACAAAAAAAAATTAATAAAAAAAATCATTATTTATACAATAGATAAGAAATTTATATTTACACTGTGACTACAAACTTGAAAAAAATTAAATAAACTGGAAACAATACAAAGATCATATTCCTGAAATAAAGGAGATATCATAATCTAAGGTTTATTTTTTTTTCTTACTTTATTAATAATATTTAATAGGAATTAAAATAGGATTATTAATAAAGTAAGAAAAAAAAATATTTATTAAAATGTAGATTACTTACATCCTCTGACATCAGCCTCAAACAATGGATTCCATAATTGAGTAGAGTCTCCACCATCCATCTGGTATGCAACAAACGTGATCAAAACCAAGCCCATAGCTGCCGTGTAAACAGCTACCGCTCTACTCCCGGTCTTTACATTCGACGACCAAATACATGGTGACCAGCACGATTCTAATACTGGCATTTTGATTTTCTCGCACGTTCAGTAATTCCGATTCAAACTAGGGCCTTAACTAAACATAAAAAAGTAATATATAATATAATAACAATTATTTAATGCCACAGAACTAATTTTTAACTGTTTCGCTAAGAAATGTGCCACACCTATGTAGCAGTTATTTTGAAAGTTGTTTACTTCTAAACTTGAAAGTATACCTTTAATTACAAAGATGCTGACCAAATTTTGATTAAAAAGGTGTAAAAAGACAATTTCATTTAAGTTACTCTTTGCTTTATCTATAAATAACATAAATAAGGTAAAATGAAAAAATAACACAAATTATTATTTGTTTGACAAGCTGTCTGGTAATGACAACATTGACAATGGTTTTTTTTCTTTTTGATGGCAATTAGTTAGAACTATTATGCCACTGTCAAGTAAAATAATATCAAATATCTTAATATGTAAATTCAGTTATTCACGATACGTTTTGATAAAATGGTGACTATTCTACTAAAACTTGCATGGATGGACTTTTAAGTTAAACAGACATGATACATACATTTATTTTATTTCACTTCATTTCGACGCCTTAATCAATTAAGATTTTTAAAATAAAATAAAACTCAAGGTTACTGATATAACTTGGCGGGAAAAGTTTTAACAATAAATTGTGCTTACTACGACGGTCTTACACACAGGTCTTGCAACAAATTGTCTCATAATTTTTCTTTCTCGTCAACGCCACTGTACGTCATTACTATCGATGGGTGCACACCAATTGTGTGACAAGCGACTGTGTGAGGACGACACGTGTTTCGCTCCAACACGAGGCATCTTCAGATATAGTAGACTCTGCGGAAGACAACCGAAAAGTCAAGACATTTACTTACGGAAGACAACCGAAAAGTCTTGACTTTTCGGTTGTCTTCCATAGAGTCTACTATACCTAAAGATGCCTCGTGTTGGGAAGAAACACGTGTCGTTTACAAAGTGGAAAAGTGGTAGTGTGTGTTTGGAGTTAATGGCCGTTTTCGGTAAGTTTATGGTTTAAGCTTCAAATAAATCAACTTTATCCAGCAGGAAAATACACATTATTAATTTTCTGTTATTGTTTGCTTCTCGCAGATCTTAGCTAAGTAAAACTTAAAACTTTTGACTTTCTACATAAAATGATCTAAATACCATTACAGAGATTAAAAATTTTATAATAAACCTATATGGGTTATCAACAGCGCCATCTAGTCTCAAAGAACTCAATATTTTTTTTGAGAGATTCTTTATTTTGAACCTTATAATAATGTAAAAAATATGGCCATGATAAAGCATATTAATGGGTACCTTATGGGTTAAATTTGAATGGCTACCATTATATCTGTATTTCAACATTCACCTATATCAAATTAAAAGAAACAAATAAAGCTTTGAATTATATCAGTCCTAACAATGACTAAGCATCTGATCGATTTCGCAGAACCTGCTTCCGATAAAATTTATGTTTAGTGTGTTTGGTAGCAATGAATAATTGCTAATCATTTTATAATGTACATATGTATATCTATATAGGATTAATAGAACTATAACGGGACTGTATCCGTACATTATTTTTTATAAAATAATATCTGATGCATTGTTATACATTATTTACATATAAAATGGGTAACTTTATTTTGTACATTTAATATTTATAAGTTCGATAGCCTATCTGTTTATGCATATCTCATTCGGAAATTTAATGAAGTTATAATTTATATAGTGATTTAATTTTTAGAGTAATTTAATCACGCATGTAGAGGAAATTAATAAAAAAATAAATTATTACATATAATTAAACATAATCACATACTAGAATTTCCTGAGTCATGGATACTGTATAACAAATACAGAAATGACAAGAACGAATACCCAGACTCAAAATAAATATAATACAAATATTTATTTGTATACTCACAATTTTTTTAATATAAATTATTACCAATCAGAAATATGTGTATAGAATATTTAGTTTAGTTAAGTAATCAGAGTTGCTGCCGTTTCTAAAAGGAAAATTAAATATACCGTAAAAACAATAATTTAAGTGTTCGGAAACACGCAATTGAGTACACATAATTGACGTTAGAAAAACTAATGCGTGAATTGTACATGAATTATGTTTGGATGATAGATACTGATAAAGAAACGGATGAATTTATATATTCGCTTTCTCGACAATTATTCCTGGTTAAAAATATATTTTACGCTGTCAATGACTTTGTCAATATTTACATTCCTTGGTGTGGAATTACTTTGTTTGGACCTTAACTTAACTTAACTTAACTTCGGAAGGATTCAAGCAGGAATCCTGTAAGTTGCGTGGACCACTATCTGTGAGAATATCTACGTTATAGCGCAAACGTGTTCTTGCTATGTGGTTCCCAGTCCTGAATAGGGTTACCCTATTTATGTATTCCCGTCGTTTTCATACAAGGCGATTATGGAAACACATAATAGTAGATGGGCTTCAGCGTCTACCTGAGAATAAAGCCAATCTACGATCCCCAGATCGTCTGCCAAGGGTAACATCCCTCTTTGTAAGGGAAGCTAATGTCCAACAGTAGACGATTAAGGGTATATTAAGTCTGACGAAATCCGCCAGATACATAACGCTCATCGATTCCTCAACTTAATCCCACGCAAATAAATGGCAAATTTGTAATGCCCTTAAGGCCAATGACACCATTATAAAAAAACTGCAAGTAATAGACTAAAATGGTTATGGACTGGTCACGTTTATTCGAGAACCGACAACGTTTTAGTCACTATAAATATTCGTTATGTCTTGGCTAATGATCAGATGCTATCGTAGCTGACTATATATACTAGGTGGACGGGATAAAATCACAATGATTGTCACCATTGAATAGAATTTAACTGAGGGTAGTCTAAGTTGAAACAACGTATTTTTGAGCTCTTATATTATTTTGACTTTTAAAAATATAGTATCTAATATTTACATGTTGCTTATTCAGTAAATCTTTTCTTAATCCTTTGGTGCACTAGTTTCACTTAAATCTCTCTGCTCTTTTCAATTTCACATCTACTTTACAACACTTACTGTCGCCTACGATCATGGATCTGTACACAAAAGTGTCCAACTGCATGGAGGAGCTTTCCACCACTTTCACCTCACGGATGGACAGATACGAAGAGGATCTGAAGAGTGCTGCCAAGAATGAGGTACCACACAAATCTATTGTGAGTCTGTTGCGGAAGTTCACCGAGTTCAAGTGCCTCATGTGGAAGACAATGGGTGCACTTAAAACTCAAATGGAGCTGTTAACTGTGGGGTTGGACCGCCATGAAATGTCTTCCCGTATGAAGGTACTGCTCCTCCACGGCCTCGCAGAGCAGAAGAATGAGGATCATGTTGCCTTCACCATGTCAACACTTGCCGATCGAATGAAGATAGCCATTTCTGCGGCCGATATTAGAGCCTGCCATCAGCTTGGTGCTAATACGGGTAAAGCCAGACCCGTTCTTATCCGCTTCCAAAGCCACAGTTTGCGAAGTGAGCTGTGGCATAATAAAACAAAGCTGAAGGGCACTAGGCTCATTCTGTCGGAGTTTTTAACAAAACCCAGGCATGAAATATTCATGCTTGCCCGCAAGCACTTCGGGGTGAGTCGTTGCTGGACCGTGGACGGCAAGATTAATATAGTGCTGCCGGATAAGTCGCGCCGTAAGGTCGAATGTGCTGCGGAACTGCGACAACTGATTGCACAGTTCCCAATGGTGACGCTGACTACCGACGAAGCTACGAAAAGAGGGACATCGCAGTAGAGTAGCAAGCTGGGTACTTCGATGGCTGAGAAAAAAGAACGAAAACCAGCGAAGTGATGTAGGTGGTTGAAAACTTAACTTTTTTTTTCTATGACGGTGCAATCAAATTTACATTATTTTCCCTTTGTGTTATTTATGTTTGTAAGTGTAGGTAAATCGAAACTAAAAATATTTATGTTTATTCTCACGTCTTGACTTTCTGACATTGAAATATGACACTTGTTACTTGTTTTAGTCATCTATGCTTTGATGTGTTTAAATTCGTTAGGAAATGTAAATTACCGTCAAAATTAATGTTTTGCTTTTTATTTTCTATGTATTTAGCTATCAATCTTTTGGCCAGTGAGTGCATCGAGGATAACGTAAAAGTTTTATAGTTAATATTATTTTAGTTAATTATTAGCAGTATTTATTTATTGCATTTATTATTATTATTATTAATATTTTATTTTTGTATTTATAAGTATGTCAAATGATCATTTTGATGATATATGTGTATATCATATATACGTATCCTCTTATATATATATATATATATATATATATATATATATATATATATATATATATATATATATATATATATATATATATATATATTTTTTTTTTTTTTTTTATATTATCACGCCTATCCTCCACAGTGGTTGGCAGAGACCACAGAGCTCTATGCGCTACCATTCATCGCAGCGAAACGGCTCTCCGTTGGTCGCTTCTCGCCCTCGTGAGAATCAGGACGTGACGGGTGGCGGAACCACGTCGCCGTCATTTTTCAACAAATTAGGTATATTTAATTCGTCATAGTGAATCCGTGCGAAGCGAGTCGCAAGGGAGGATGGAGGTCAGCCCCAGCAGAGCCCTGCATGCGGAGGTAAGGCACCATAGTACCTAGGGAAGCCCGATCCCGGGACGGTCGGCACGCTTGCGACTAAGCTCGCCCTTAGTCATGCATCCATTGGCACGACAGACCGTGGATTGGCGGAGAGGAAGGGAAAGGATAGAGAAAAAAGGGAACGGTAGGATTAGTATTTATATTTTTATATATGTATGGTTTTATATAGTATGTATTGTTATGTATATTATTATTATATTTTGTTGTTGTACACTTATTTCTATCCTCACAGCTTATCTTATCTCTCTTTCACACCTGGGTTTGCTGGAAGAAAACTCAATTTTAATTTAAGCTCGCCCTTGTAGATCTTCTTTCCTTTCAATTTTTGTATTTCCTGTTTTGTGTAAAATACAGTATTAAATAAATAAAATAAAATAAGATGTATTCCGTTGCACACAGATAATAAAGATATTGATTAAAGGATAAACATATGTTACAGAAATAAACAAACCCAAATGCATTAGTAAGATGGGCAGGAGAATGCATATAGAATGTTTATTTTATGAAATGTAATAAACGGTATTTTATCTACAAGCGGCCGTGTAAACATGCGGCAAGATTGCACGTCTTATCAACCCCTTATCATTTATTGACATTGCAGTATTTTCGCGAGACGCAACTCGCGGCGCCGGTCCGCTATCGAGCGTTCAACCGATTATCGAGATATTCTTTATCGATACTTATCGGTCATGCACATCGCGAAACTTGGACAAGGCGATCTGTCTTGGATTCGAATCTTCAATCGCTAAACATACTATTGACTTAGCAAAAATGGGAAAAAATAACCTATGAATATATTATTACTGGAGAGGTCTATGCTTGGAGTTACTCTGGTGAATAGAATTCGAAATGAAGAAATTCACCGGAGAATCACAGTCACCTACGTAGCTCTTCAAGCAGACTGAAGTGGCAATGGGCTGGACGTGTCAGAGAACCGACAATCGTTGGAGTAGACAAGGAGGGGAGACCGCGACTCGGCAAACGTAGTCTGGGACGCCCCCTTGCTAGATGAAGCGATTGGATGCGGGTAGCCGAAGGTCGGGCTAGGTGGCGCGCCTTGAGTGAGGCCTATGTCCAGCAGTGGACTGCCGCGGGCTGATATTCATTGATTGATAATATTACTAGAAGAAAACTTTCTAGAATACTATTCACTAGTCAGTCGAATAGTTGTATGAACCCAGAGTACGAAGAGATAAAACCAAGATACCACAAGCTTTAACCTTAATATCAAAATAAGAATTGATATTTATTTGATATCATATCTCAATTTGTTTGGGAAGACCTTTTAAAGGTAACATTTGTTCACACCTATCAAGATGCCATTTGAAGACGCTTTGTTATTTAAATAATATTTCGTATATAGCCAGGAGCTATAAGAGCGACCTAAAGCCATACATTGTAACATAACTGGAAACCACACTTTGTAACATTAACAATATTTTGAAATGATCATAATATAAAATAAAATTATAACAAGGTTATATGATATTATGTTACAAAAGGTCGCAATCAATAATATTTTGCGGTTAGTATAGTTCATGACGATTATTATATTCATGTTTCAGTTCATGATTGATTTAATTAGTGGTTACGGGTTCAATCCCCGAAATGGGATAAATATACAATACTTTTCCCTAATTTGAGTGCCTCCCTATTGATCTGATCTGATCTGAGTCCATTTCTCCAGAAACGGAGAGATTGTAGTGCCTAGCAGTACGTAACTTGTAAAAAAATAGTGCCATCTTTTGTAAAGTGTCTTTCTTTACGTGAAATCAAAAATTTACTGAAAACTTTTTACTGAAAACAAATATACTGATTGTATTAAAAAAAATATTAAATTATAATAGCGATCCTCGTTATAGGCGAATTTTAACGTATGTTGGTATACTTTTTTAATAATCATTATTTATGTCTGTATATCTTTGCAGTTCAAAAGAGTAGCTTTTGCATTGTATTTCTGATTTTACTTGACAGGAATAATTTATATATATAAAAAAATTCTCTCAGGATAAAAAACCAATTAAAAATGCATTTTTGATTGACTCGCAGACAAAATGCAAATTCTTATATTCTGAGTAAATATTGAAAATTATTATAAAATTATTGGTGTGGACAAGATCCAGCCAGTCAGATGAAGCCAGTTATAATTAAATATGATAACCCTTTCAAATCTGAACTAAAATATATTATTTATAAGATATTATCATCATTGTTGTGGCAGTCAATCGGTAGAAATAGTTTTCCCTCAAAGCCCGCCATCTTTGTAACCTGATCTTCGACTACACGCATCCAATGTCTGTCAGCAGTCTCTCCTTATGGCTGGAAAGAGTTCCACATAACGTTTGCCAACACGCCTTGTCCATTGCAGTTCTTGTGCAAATAAAATGGTCCCTGCATACTATTTATACAGTAATGATACATACAGAAATACAAACGATCACGCTTGTTTCCCGCAGAGGTAGGTAGAGACCACATACCTTCATCTGCTTCTTCTTCGTATCCGCATACATCAGATGCTGCTAGCCCAGAATTTGGCCACTGACACCGCATCGCCTGTTGTCTTCATAAGGTCATGTATATGCTACTATTCCGGCACACTTTCTTTGCTTCATCCGCACTCTCTTCGTACAAGCTCGTGGGTTAAGGGTACTTTTCACCTGGCTTTGATTGTAAAACTTCATCGATTTGACAAGGTGTGTCCTCCTTGGTTTGGCTTCCTACCAACCTTTCCATCCACATCCGCAACGTAAATTTTTTTAATCAGTCGTCTTTCATTCATCCTCTTTAGGTGCCCAAATCTTAGCATCAATTTCTCAACTTTTGTCATGAAACATTCTTTAACTTCACATCGGTCTCTTATAACGTAATAATTACATTTATAATATCTAGTAATGTGGACAGTTAAAAGTTTTACCTAGCTAAGATCCGCAACAAGCAAAACAATAACAGAAAATTATTGTTTTGCTTCTTCGCGGATCTTAGCTAGGTAAAACTTTTGATTGTCTACATAGTGATGGATTTCCGCAAAGTAACGCATGACTCCATTAATAATATCTAGTTAACTAAAACTGTAGTGTATGTAATTCCATTCTTGTCCTCTTATATTTCTTTCTACTCCTATTGCTTATTATATTACACGAAGACATGTTATATCTGCAAAAAGTGTTTACCGTTAAGTACAGAAGAATCGAAAGTTGTATGTATTTAATATTAAAATATATAAAAACAGTTGTTAATGAGGCCCATCATTGAGACCGCAAAGATAAAAATGAAATAAAAAGTTAACGTTTCAAATCAATACGTTGTAAATTGATTTCATTTTTTTTTCTTTAAGGCGTTATAAAAGTACATCGTTTATGACAGGGATGAAGTTAGTATTAGGAGTATATTTTCAATATTTATCGCACCACGCTCATCCAATGCGAATTATCAGACTGGAAATATCTACAGATATTAGAGAGATAGGCCATACATATATTTATCCCAAATCCAACCTACCCACCATTGAGCCAATTTTAATTTGATACCCGTATCGAGATAAATGTTTGTTGTTCGATGTAAATGGGTTACAGTTCGGATGTCTGCATTGAACAAACGTGAGTTAATGTCCTTTTCTCCAGAAATGGGGAGGCTCGTGCCCAACCGTGAGACAACCGGGTTGTGAAAAATAAAACTAGTATCTAGATGCTACGGATATCTAGATCTAAAAATGGGTTAATTGGAAAAGATGAAAAGTGTCGTTTAGCAGTCTAAAAAAATACTTATTGAAAAATATATGTATACATACACATAATGAGAGCTTCGTTGGTATCAATTGGCAAACATAAGTGATTTTCACAGTATATGTATTTCCACATTTATTATTCTCAAAATTAGCACTCTCCCTAAATAATTATAATTAATGGCAGCACAATGCAGTGTGAGAGAGAGAGAGAGAAATAGATTTAAAAAATAAAAAAATATGTAGTTGATAAGAAAGTAAGACGAACCTTCAAAATTTTACCTTCATTATCATTGGTAATTATGTCAACTAAGCTATGTGTTTGTGCTAGGAAAATATTGGTACACATCAATAGTCCAATGGGAAAATTGAACTCATGAAGTAAAGTCGTAAGCACATTTCTTACTAATTAAGCTATTACTTGTATTGCTACAAGTATGGTGGATTAATATCGATTTCACAGAAATCGGAAAGCTTTGTGCCCAACTGTGGGACATAAATGGGCTCTAAATTAATAATACATTGTATATTTATAACGACGACCAATTGACTTAGTTGTGGGGCTGCCACTTACGGAAACAATGGTCGCGGGTTCGATCCCCGCACCGGAATAAGTATATGTATGGCGTAGAGATATTTATTCCGAGTCTGGTTACTCCACCAATCCGCACTGTACAAGCGTGGTGGTTTAAATGTGCGTTCCTCCAGAAATGAGGAGGTCCGTGCCCAGCAGTGGGACATGTATGGGCTATGAAAAAAATACTAATAACAAATATTGAAACAGAAACTTTAATTATTCATGAGTAATTAGGTAATGTAATAGGCAATTGAAGTATGTTACTTTTTGTGCTTCGTTCAGAAGAAGTTGTTTTGTGCTTTATGAGATATTGTTCGTGGAAGCGCGTTCTGCTTATATAAAATACGATAGACTGTCGTGAAGTAAGACGCGGTATCGAATATGTATGATCGAGTTCGGTCCGGTCACGTTTGTACTCGGGGTGACTTCATACCGGTTTGTTCAGTTTTAGATTGGACTGCGCTCGCGCGACCGCGGCGTTGTCTTATAAAATACATAACGCGGGATCGATTTTTTTTTAAAACCAAACATCACTTTTTATAGTTTTTTATTAACATAAAAACTATCCAAAAGTGTTTACACAAACCAAACCGACATCTCTCTGTGAATATTGCGCTGTGGACTTCCCTTTGTTTTTGTTTTATTCGCATTGCAACTTTTGCATTCGAGCCTTGTGTTGTGTTAAAGTTTTGGTACAAGTGAAATTGGTACTGACACTGGTCTCGGTATCCGATACCAATTAGTTCGTTGAATCAAGTTCATTGTCAGCGGATTTGTCTCGATTCAAAAAATTGGTGAGTTGACTTATGGTGGAGTTGCTTTTTTATTGTTTCCTTTTTGGTTTTAAGTTCGCTCCGATTGTGTCTAAATTATAGTTAACTTATAGTTGTGATGATATGCGGTCTTATGCGGCTGTGATCTGCGATGTAACGAGAGAGTTGAGGGCCTACCTTTTACGGTCCTTTCTTGTCTTTTTCCTTTCTTACAAGTCAGTTATTGTCGAAAATTATAGGTACTCTTTTTTTCAATATTAAGTAAGTGTTCACGCGGGAATAATTTCTTGTATTATTGACATGCTGCTCGATTAATAAACTTTATAACATATTATAACACATTATATACAATAGTTTAAGTACGATGTTTTTATGATATTTTGTAAATGTTTATGATATTTTCTAAATATTTAACACACTTACTTACCTTGCTATTATATAATAGTTTTAATTAAGTACTAATATTTAAATATTGAATATATTTTTAAAATTATTTACTGAAATAATATAAAACGTTTTGTATTATTTAAACAATATAGGATATTTAATATACACTAGATTATTACGTACCAAGTGAGTAATTATATTTAATAAATATAGAGTTTTAAATACAAAAATATATGCTGTTAGTGTACAATATATATATATATATATATATATATATATATATATATATATATATATATATATATATATATATATATATATATATATATATATTCCATGTTTTTTTTTTCAATAAAAAATGGCCATTTAAAAATAGATAATAAAATAAATCGTTCGAAATTCAAAATCTGCTGACATAGGTTTATCATTAGTTATGATACTAATAAGTATTATTATAAATAAATTTGAAAACTTAATTAGATCAGAAACGAAGTTATCGCTCACGGAGTCAATGGTCGCGGGTTCGATTCCCGTATTGCGATTATTATATGTGTGATTTACGGATATTTACTTCGAGTTTGGGTACCTCGCTAATCCGTCGTCGATAAGCATCCATTTCTCAAAAAATGCGAGGCCAGTCCTCAACAATGTGACATACATGGATTGTAAAAAATAAAATTTAAAATATAAGTACTAAAAAACAACAGTCTTCTCATTTATTTAGTTATCTTAAAGGTCGGCAACGAATCTGTAATACCTCTGGTTCTCTTTCTCGTTTGCCTTCGTATCCTATAAAAAATCAGTTATCGTTGAAGTATACAAGTGCTGAAGTTAGCATTAAAGAAAGAAGTTAGCAGTAAAGTTAGTATGAAAGGATCTCCTGATAGAAACTAAGAAGCATGTAGTCGAACATAAGTAGTGTTTTTTTATAGGATTGGAGGGAAAACGAGCAGGAGTGTTACCTGATGGAAAGCAACCAACGCCGCCCTTAAACAGCAGCATTATGAGAGGGGGGAGGGTTGGTTTTCTGCGGGAGTGTGGTTCTTCTCCGGGCGAGCCAGCCTGCCTATTCATGGTACAGACAAATAATATGCCATTCTTGACAAAGTATTCATTTGCAGCGTGGCTCTACCACTACAAATGTAAGTAGTGTGTCCACACTTATATCCAGCAGTGGGCTGATGATGATGATTGTGATATCTTGTAAGAATACAGTGACAATTTGTAATTTTTTTTTAAGTATAATAGCGATTTATTTTATTTCGATTGTAAGTCTCAGACCAAGTGATATGACGGCGTTTCATTCAAGAACATTCTAAATATTATGTGAGTTGATCAGACCTTAGTATAATTTTCTAATGTCGAGCTATACGAGTAAACAATACACACAGTTGACAAAGTAAGAGATTACAATTGCAGAATTCAAAGAAGTCACGTACCGGTGCACTGAGGGCATATATATATATACTGGCTGGCTACAAATTTAAAAAAAGTATTAAGTGCCTTTCTATAACTAATATTGTAAAATCTTTTTTATTAATTGCATATTTATATATATACTTTTTTTTTAATTTAAAGATGTATTTAAACATTTTAAGATTACTCTTGTTTAGAATTTGGAGTTGTTTTTACTAAAAAGGGGGTTAACGGGGTACGGGGAATCCATGTCCGATTTTTGTAGGAGATAGAAATACTTGAAAGACTAACTTTTTTTAGTTGACTATTTGAATTCGTAAAATTTTAATTTCAATTATAAAATATATTGTAAAATATATTGTAAAAATATATTGTAAAATAAAAGATTATCAGTAGGTACCCTGGCAACAACAGCTTCTATTGTGATAGAACTCGCATAGACGCATCTGAAGAATATTCGTACATATATATAATTCACCGCTGGACGTAGGCCTTTCTAAGACGCACCACATAGACCGATCTTCGGCTTCACCCATCCAGTTTCTTCTGGCCGCCTTGCACAGCTCATCGCCCTATCTGGCTGGGGGATATCCCACTCTGCATTTGCCAATACGCGGTCTCCAGTCCAGCGCTACTCTATTGTTTATGCACTAATTTAACAACTTTTGCGTTACACCATCTTCAGATTGCCCGCGGGCCCAGTATTCGATAAAGCTGTAAAAGCCCAAACAGGCTACCGGCATTAATTTATTATCTTCGAATCATACCATCTTCAAACGAATTTTTTTTACACAACAAACTTTTTATATTGCCGCGATAATTCCGGATGTTTACCGGATAGGCCGTAATTCATCCATAATAATTATAGTAGGAAGTGGTCCACCCATGCGTAATAGCGATGGTTGGCGATGCAGTGTAGGTGACCTGCATTGGTGGAAAATATGATTTCTCTTTCACTCACATAAGAAAATATTATGCTTTACTGCTCATATTATATATAATATAATATAATGAAATTTTTTAAGTCAAGTTGTTAAAAATGTCATTATCATTATTGGGTAATGATAATGACATCTAACAATGTGAAAAAAAAATAACCCAAACTAGGATATTTTATATGAGAAGTATTACACAACATACACAATGCAAATCGACCTCTTAACTTTTTACAATAACGCTAATGCAGTATTTTATTCATCATGACGACTTAAATGACGCAACACAGTGCTCACTTTTACTAGTTATCGCGGGTTCGATTTTCATATCAGGATAACTAATAAAAAAAATATAGTATACAGTTACTCCGAAACCGGATAACTATATACTATATGTTTACGTACGAAAGGACAAAGCCACGCTGCAGATGAATACTTTGTCAAGAATGGCTTGATATTTGTTTGTAGCATTAATGGGCCGGCTCTCCCGGGGAAGTACCACAGTTCTGCAGAAAACCGGCGTTTGAATAGCTACTATTCAAACGCCGGTTTGTACCTACCGTACCTCGTACAGTGAGCAGCTAAGTTCCGGAGGCCCAACACCCTCCCCCTCCCACTCCCATAATGACACTTTCGTTAAAGGTCGGCAATGCTTCCGCACTGCCTATGGCGTTGCAGATGTCTATTTGCGGCGTTGATTGCTTTCCATCAGGTGACATGCCTGCTCGTTTGCCTACCCAAAAAAAAAGAAAAGTAATTTTCTGGCATTCCATAGTCTTAAATCGTATTTAGATGACTTTTTATTCTATTATATTTCTTCCACGGCTTAACCTTTTTGCGTCTTATCAACTGGTAAACTGGCAGAATTAAACTTTTTAAGTATGAAAGAATAACCAGTATATAATGATGCAATTATTCAGATTTCACTGTATATTTAAAAGGTTAAAGTATTATATATGAATTGAGCTTTAAGCTCCTGATAATAATTAATTTAATTACGAATTCGAAGAAAGCGAAACGGCGTGAACTTTATAATTATATTTATGTCCTCAATATTGCAGGAGACAGATAGTTCGCTTTCGGAATTAAAACTCTGCTTAATGAACTGCTATTATCACAGCGGAGAGACGGTTAGTCTGGATTGTGAGATAGTTATTCTTCCACGGGTACACCATTTGCCTTAGCTTACAAGAGTATAATATCTCATCCTTTTTAAAAAATAAATTGACAAGAAGTTCGTCAATGCGGGACAAAAACAGTTAATAAAAAATAGCTGCGCATGGGAAAGAGACAGGACGATGTCTAGAAAAGACTATACATTGTTTTAGGATTCCAAAATTCGATAATATTCCAGCATTATCGAATTTTGGAATGCTAGAACTTTTGATTTTTTTACCTATATAAAGAGCAACGATGCGTCGAAGGAGAGTTTAATAGTTTAATACGGAATAAAATCGGAAGAAAATAGCAGAAAAGAAGAAGTGGAACTAAAGCGAAGAGAAGTGAAACTAGTACCCGATTTCATTTTTCCGATCTCTGAAACCCAGTTTATAGACCATATATACAATCTGCGATCATTAATTCAGAAACCAGTAGCTTCGCCATTAGGATTAAGGTCTAAGAAATTAGTAACACGGAATACGAATGGTTAATAAGAATTGTCGGCAAAACTCAATTATTTTCAAATGGATTTCGAATACAATGCCTTCACCACGGTAACCGCTCAGTTAAGCAGCCGTCAGTATGTTATACACATTTTCTACAAAGAGATTAACATCAATCACGATGATTTCGGTGACAGCGACATCTATTAACGAATTCTGGAAACGTTTTTTGTTGCAAATATCATATCATTATTCGTAGTGCAACATTTCCCAACGGAAAGTTAAACATTTTATTTACATAAACTAGTTTATTTTGTATTATAGAGAAATAGCGGTAAACTATTTTTTTTATGGGATAGGCAAACGAGCAGGCGTGTCACTTGATGGAAAGCATCAACGCCGCCCATAGACTTTAGCAGCGCCATAGACAGTGCGGAAGCGTTGCATACCTTTAAGGAAAGTGTTATTATGGGAGTGGGAATGGAAAGGGAAGGGGTAGAGAGGGGGGGGGGAGTTTGTTGGGCCTCCGGAACTCGGCTGCTCACCGCACGAAGCGCGGTAGCTAAGCTTACTCAGACGCCAGTTTTCTGTGGGATTATGGCATTTCCCCGGGCGAGCCGGCCCATTCATGCTATAGTCAAATATTATGCCATTCTTGACAAAGTATTTCTGCTCGGTGCTTGGGTTCCTTTCGAAAAAAGGCAGTTTTTGTTCCAATAATAAATATTTTGCTGCACTTAAACTTCAGTGTCCGAAGAAGTAGCATAATTTGCTTTTTTGCATATGTTTGTGTTAGTACCAGAAGCTATAATTTATTTTATTTAATACCTACTATTAACTGGCATCGTAGTATTACAATAACAATCTTCTAAGAGTGCCTCTCCGACTTGAGAAGGTTGGCAGCCAATTCAGCACAACTTTTCTCCTCCTTTGCGAGGTGCAGCAGTTCTGAAACACTCGCTATCCCGGTCCAATCCCTGATATTACGTAGCCAAGACTTTCTTTTTCGACCAACTTGTCTTTTGCCCGCGATTTTTCCCATCACGATCAGTTACAGCAACTTGTACCTGTCATATCTATGATCAGATCATTATATGACCCAGGTAAGCAACTTTTCTACCTTTGACAGTCTGCAAAAGTTCACGTTTTTTCTTGACTTGTCGGAGAACCTCGTCACTCGCCCCGCCCTTTGAGTCCAGCTAATAGCGAGCATCCGTCTTATAATAAATTTATTCGAATAACAAGAATCGTTAGGTGTCAGTAATACAAAATGTTTATCCTACTATTTTCTAAAACAAAAAATACAGGTATAAATAAGTCAGCGCTTCACCGCCTCAAGGATACATTAGAGCACATTCAAGTAAACACAGTCCAGTCTGTTAGAGATCACGGTCAGCATGCTATCGGTGTTAGCCCTCATCCTACGCACTAAAGAGGCACACCGCTTCCGCATTGTAGCGAAAAAATAATCCATACGTGTCTTGGCATAATAATAATACTTACAAGAAAGAAAGTGTTCGTGCGCTCTTACGTAGAAAAAAAAGCATGAACATGAGCAGTTAACTTGTCAGGAACTTGTGCGCCGTATATTGTAAAATGGAATTACTATTCGTCAAAGTTTCATCGCAATAGGATGTATAGTTTAAAAACTATCTATCTTTAGGCATAATTAAGTATAGATAGTTGATTTTAAACTATACATCCTACTGCAACGAACGGAGAGCCGTTTCGCTACGATGAATGTGAGAGGAAGCATAGATGAAAAGATGATGAGTGTGAAGGAAGCAAAGGTGAGTCGGGATTGTAGTGGATGGAGATCTGCCTAATCTTACAGAGAGTGGTCTCAGCCTAACCCTACAAGAAAACAGGCGTGAAGATATATATGTATGTATATGTATGTATGTATGTATTAAAAATTATTCATCTTCTTATAACGCCTCTCCGACTAGCGATAGGTGGCAGCCAAGTTGTCTGTGTAAAGACTGTGGTCTCTGCCCACCCCTACGGGAAACAGGCGTGATCGTATGTCTGTATGTATCTATATGTTATTTTCTTTTATCTTTATTTCAATTTTCCGTCAATACGTGTAATATCTATTAAACTTATTGAGGGAAATTTGATGCATATTATTATATTATCAAATATTGAATATATTTAATAATATAATAAGTCATCTTCTTATAATATATTCGAATTCGAAAACATTAGTTACATTTCACTTTGGGTTATCTACTTTACCGATTGCCTACATGTCAACTAATTAATTTAATATCAGTTGATTAAAATTAGTACATAAGGTATAATAAATTAGAGCGACACTGGCAAGCTATCGTTTGAAATTGCCATTATCAATTTTTTTAGGTAGACGCCAACTTTATCAGACTATCGTATCGTAAGCAAAGTTTTTATCAATTGTGATAAAATAAACATAACAGTCAATTGGGAACGATTAGATTCTATAATATTGAGTTACTTGTGCACACACTATTTTAACTCGATTAATAAAGTTTAGTTAGAAAAAGTGATATGAACTTATAAAACAAAAAACGGAACAATAACACAATTATCTGATCAGTCAAAAACATTCAGTTTCAACGCTGTACAATATCTGAACACTTAAAAACAATGAGTTTCAACGCTGTACAAAATCTGATCGTTCAAAAACATTCAGTTTCAACGCTGTACAAAATCTGATCGCTGAAAAACATTCAGTTTCAACGCTGTACAAAATCTGAACACTTAAAAACAATGAGTTTCAACGCTGTACAAAATTTTCTATTGGCTGTACAGTTGCGAGACCAAGACCATTCGACGTAGTATTTTTTTCTGACCCCGACTATTTAATATTTTTTTGATATCTGTGTTATTTATAGCGTTTTCACTTTTTTGCGTCGATATGTATGTATGTATATATACATATGTTTATCCCAATGCAGGAATCGAACCCGCAACCATTGACTCCATAAGCAACGGGCTGTTGCTGAGCCAAACAGTCGTCATAAATGCATTACTTAATATTCTTATTGCATTTCTATCATAGAAAACTTGCAAATTAATTTCATCCATTTTCCTTATTAATTTATGCTAATTTTTGCAAACGACAGTTTGATAAGAACTTATAACCCGTTCAGAGTGAAGTGTGAAAACGTATTTAATATTCCGATACTCTAAATAAAAATAAATGTATCTTAATTAATCGAAGTCGGGTCGTAGGGGCCATCCATAAATTACGTCACACGTGAGGGTTTGGAAGTCTGACCAGGGGGTCATAGGTTCCGTGACGTCATATGCATAAATCTAAATAAAAATGAAATTCGTGTGATGTAATTCAAATATGGAACCAAACATTACACTACTGTTTTGATTGTTATTGATAAAAATGTATGAAATCTCGATATGTTTTTTGATGAGATATCATGTTTTTTTAACTAATATAGATGGCCACTGAGCCAACTATATTAGTTAAAAAAACATGAGATAGGAAACTTCTACAGCTCAAAAAATACGTGTAGATTACGTAGGTTAGGAAATTTATAATACAAAACTGATTTTCTTACATAATTTGAGAAATATATATAATACTTTTTTTCTTCAGGTATAAAAGTCATTATATTTTAAGGGAAGCATGACGTACACGCTTTAAGATTATAGAAAGTGAGAAAAAAATGTTTTATGGAGTTATGACTTTTGATAATTAGGCCGACGATAATCAGGTCTTCTTCATAAACTGACCATCGATATGAAACAATATTCAAGTAGTATTTTAATTTTATTAGCACAGCGAAATAGGAGATTATTTTTAGTAGTTTAAAAAATATTGTTTTTCGCCTTGCACGATCAAGTCGACTAATAGATGCAACCGACCGATTGGCCACCCCTGAAATGGTCACTCAATGTTGCAAATGGAAATAAGTCATCAAAGCGTGACTGACAACACTTAAAACACCGTCATCTCAATTAAGTTTTGAAAAAAAAATGTATCAAATAAAAAGCTCTGTTTCGGCTTGTTACGTAAGGTATAAACCTGTTGTACGTGTTTAATCAATACATTCACAGATAGTCTGGTTTTTTGTTAATGAGGCCTATATACACGGGAATGTGTATATATTTGTTTTTTTAACATCCCATATATGTCCTACTGCTGAACACAGGCCTCTCCGATTCTGGAGGAACAGACGTTAAACCCACCACGCTTGTCCGATGCGGATTGGTGGGGTTATCAGACTCAGAATAAATATTTGTAATCCATACATATATTTATTCCAATGCTGGAATCGAACCCGCGACCATTGAATCCGCAGCGGCCTCGCCACTGAGCCAATTGGTCGTGTTTTATTGGTATTTTTCCTCATTATTAATTAAAAAGGGTATTTTCAAACGAATATGCCTTCTATCCTTTAAGGGCATCATCATTCATCAAACAATCATTTATACTTAAATTTAAAATCATTCAAATACAGGTATAATGTCTTTTTTTAATATGTTTGGCCTATGTTCTCTTGTGGCTACCACGTACTATTAATACTTTACAGAGCGTCATAATGGCTTCTGTGAGCGGAAAGATTTTTTTTATTAACTAGTTTTCGCTTTCCGCTATCTTATTTCCTAATAAGATAGCAGAAAGATGAAATAAGTTAGATCTTTTTGTTTCTGCGTTGCTTTATATTGTCAATGTTTCTTAGTAAAGGCAAATCTCTTTTTGCATATGTCAATAATAATCCAAAACATCCGCATTCGATCGCTGTGTACAACAAAATTCATAAGGTCAGCACAAACCCGAGCGTTCGTGTGAAATAATAATACATTTTGTTATTCGATTTAATTCATAGTTTATTTGTAAGGTCACAATGAGGTGGAGAATACATTTGTCTTAGAGCTTAATTTAAATTGGTATAATAAATAATGTCATCAATTATTATTAATGCAGGCGTGAAGTCCACTGTTTTACATTAAACTCCCTCGAAATTGAATGGTTGGTGGAACACAGATAGGCTTTTATCACTCCGATGGACACTACTGCCCTACCAGGGCAGTAGTGTCCATCGGAGAGTACTTTTATTAAGGGAAAATATATAATAATAAAATTATACGGGTTTCGTAACTAAGGGTGGCGTTATCGCTATAGAGCTCTAGTGATCACAATCCGATAACTTAACCTAGTGAATAGAAATAGTAACTTTTTTACTTAGAGTTAGTTATTCTCCAAACTAAGCTAATCTGATGTCTCGTCAAAAATCAGCGTCAGTACTCTTCAGATTGTTTTGCTATGTTGAGTGACATCAGATATCAACCTTTTGTCATACTACAGACCCACACAGGTATCGTATTGTTCTAACTTCGTTTATTATTTTACTAAGTTATATTTTACTAAGTTTTATAAGTTGTTATTTTTTAAACTTATTTAGTTCTGCTTCGAGTCGTAAATAAATGTTTTTCTTTTCATTTGTAAGCGGTCACTTAATTTTTCAAATAACATTGTGAACAATGTTGATTATATGTTCGAGAACGAATACCGTTACACATAAATGTTCTCAGTCGGTACACACCTTTATGCAACAGGATGTTCGACAAGTTATACAAAAACGTCTGATACACTAATTGATTTATTACATATAAGGTCTATATTATTTTTTGTGTCGCTTATCTGTGTTATTTTATTCTTCGAAACTTATTACAAAAGTAGCTAAAACTTGTAGTTTATCAAAGATGTGTTAGTAGAACAATATTTTTATAGCTTTATGCCGGCTGGTTTTATTAGAAGTTTAAATTTTTTATTAAATGCTTGCCATTTTGAGTGTATTTTCGTGTTGCTAAACTTTAACACCATTTTATGTATCAGTAAAAGTCACATATAAAGTCATTTTATATTGTGAGGTATTGTTTTCAAATAGAATATTCAACTTAAGTTTATAGGTTGTGTGGGTGTAGGCAAAATTTGGATAGGTCTGCAAATCAGACGACCAAACTATATTTCATTATGATATTTACATATTATACGATATTTACATAAAATGGTATTAAAGTTTAGCAACATGACAATACTTATACTAATTAAAGTTTCAATAAAACCAGCTGGCATAAAAAGCTATAATTTTTTTATACTAATTCATCTTTGATAAACTACCAGTTTTAGCTACTTTTATAATGAGTTTTGAAGAATGTGATTATTTATTTGGAAACACCACAGGTGTTAAATCATTGAACAGTTACACAGTTCGTGGCAGAAAACTGCGACTAAATCGCACGGTGATGATCCATAGCCAGCCATAGGGATGAAACCTATTTTTGTGGCGCGTAATGCGATGGTGAAACTGTGCGGTTGGAAGGAAACAAATCTTCAGAACATTCCCCGTAATAAACTCGATATACTATGCAAATAGATGGTACATCCCTATAGGATTATTTTTGTAAAAGGACTAGGATAGTAAATTTTACACGGCTACTTTTTTGTACATATATTTAAAAAGATGTTCTTCTTCTTATATTCCTATGTCCCCGGAGTGGGGCAGAGGGCGTCCACAGTGTTTCTCTATTGGTATCGGTATTGGGCGATGCGCTTCACTTCAGACCACGGCAACCCGATGGATTTCATCTCGGCCGCTACGGAACGCTTCTAGGTGTGTTTTTGGATCGGCCTCACTTCCTTTTCCCTTGAGCAGTCCAATCCAGCGCCTGCCTGGGAATGTGATCAGGGTTCCTTCGGAGAGTATGGCCTATCCAAGTCCACTTGCGGCACAAAATTTGAAGTCCAATCGGCGGTTCGTGACAAAGATCCAGTAGGCATTCATTGGATATTTTCTCGGGCCAGAAGATTCTGAGAATTTGTCGACAACATCGGTTAACGATGACCTAAAAACATGTTCTGATAGATACAATATAAGGAGGATATTTCTCCCCTGCTATAGTTAGTAAAATCATTCAAAAATGTTAAATGGGCTATAGCCCCTATTTTCATTTTCGCCGCCCACATATGTCCCACTTTTGGGCACTGGCTCCCCCCATTTCTGGAGGAATGGATTTCCAACCCACCGTGCTAGTGTAATGCAGATTGGCGGGGTATCCAGAATCAGAATAAGTATATTTATCCTGATGCAGGAATAGAACCCGTGATTATTGACTCCGTAGGCTGCAGCCCCGCTACTGAGCCAGTTGGTCGACAGCCTCTATAATATATTTAAAATAATTCCAGGACCCTTGTAACGTATACCTAAAGTGCGAAGGTAATTGGACTACGTTTCTGTAATTGGGATTGTGTCACGATAGCATACTGTGTAAAATATGTTCAAGTAGGTAGGTATCATACTTGAAGAGATTTAATACAGTTCCATTTTGTGTGCCAGACATGTAATACGACACGGTCGATGTTAATAAATATAATTCGGGCCAAAGAATGTTGGCTCACATCATAAAAGGGTTCCGTAAGGTTTATTTTTAGGCAAAGGAGGGAACGTGTCGTCTGATGGAAAGAAATCAACGCCCATAGACAACTGTAACTCCAAAGGTATTACGGAAGCGTTGCTAGCCTTTGAAAAATATATATGTACATAGGCGTTTTTGTGTTTCACTTCATTGTGTCCTATATGTACAACGAAACAAGTACGTTTTGTATAATTGTATAATCACATGACTTTCTTATTGGAAATCCTATCATATTTCTGCACAGGACAGGCATTGCCTAATTTGGGGCAAAATTCTATCTAGGGCGCCATCCATAAATCCACTGTCATTGTCACATGTGGTCAGTGTTCTATATGACAAGTACGTCTTACAAATTGTATAATTAAATGACTTTCTTATTGAAATCCTATCATATATCTTCACAGGACAGGTATTGCCTAATTTGGGGCAAAATTCTATCTAGGGGGCCATCAATAAATCTTCTGTCATTGTCACATGTGGTCAGTGTTCTATATGACAAGTACGTCTGACAAATTTTATAATTACATGATTTTCCTATTGGAAATCCTATCATACTTCTCCACAGCATAGGCATTGCCTAATTTGGGGCAAAATTCTATCTAGGGGGTCATCCATAAATCCTCTGTCGCAGTCTCCTATAACGAGTGACGTAACTTATGGATGGTCCCTAACTTGTGAGCGTTCGCGTCGCACACCAATTTTTCGGAATCTGCGGAGCTTATTTTGAATTCTACGAAAAACAGGCTTGACTTTAAACACAGATACAGAACACCGTGCCCAGTTGCACACTTTTCCATACATTTTGAATATACTTGCTCATATATATTTTGAAATACGAAAAATTTAAAGGGACATTAATGCGGAGGCCAAAAAAATTAAAACTTATATTCCAGAATTGAGTTTTTATTGTTATCATTATAATTTAAAGTTAATTATATATTAGACATAAAAATGCAATAAAATAGAAATGCAATATTCTTTAGTGAAAACGAGACTGACTTCCAGTTTTAAAAATTTCCAGATAAGATTACAGCTTGTACCAACTTGATACGTTATAATTATAAAAAATAAGGCATGTTGTAGAAAGCTTGAATGGGTGCGTTATAGCATTTTATTAGGTTTTTTACGCTTTCCCGGCTGGGCGTGATTTACGTAGAGTTTTTTTTATTCAGCCCATATATATTCCATTGTTGAGCACAGGCCTATTCATTTCTGATTGAACGAATACTCAATCATCTGTTGTACAAACTTTACATAAATAATTATGTGAGATTATTTTATTATTTAGAGAAGATATTCCTATCAAAATGTTAAACAAAAATGTTATTTGACAACTATAACAATTAAAACTTTAAAATAGTTTTGATTCTTGGAATTCCTCTTCGATTAGCGAAGTTAGGCAGCTAGAAGATTTGGAACATCTATCTTCATCTTCAGCGAGGCGATATATGGAGAACTCGCTATCCCACTCCTTGATAATAATTGATCCCTGAACCAAAACTTCCTTCTCCGAGCACCCCGTCTTTGGCTTGCCACTTTTCCCGTCATGATTACTTGTAGAAGTTGATGAAAATGTGACATTTTTTGCCAAGGATGATAAAATTAATAATTATTTGTAAAAAATAACTAAGAGCAATGTTTTTTATACAATGATGTACTACTAGGTACAGCATGGTGATATTTGTCACCTGTTATAAGTAACAAAAGCAATGACATGCGCCAACATTAAAGATAATGCTATTTTGTAAAATGCCATTAAGAAAGTGATACGGCAAATTATGTAAGTAATAACTGCTATTCATGGATGTCTACAGTACCAAGGGCATTGCAGACACTCTCTTCACTTGTCTCCCTTAGAGTAAGGAAGAAGGATGTAAAGAAAATGCCAGGAAATGAGTTGAGCATCTCAGTTATACTTTATATTTCAAAAGTTTCATCTCCAAAATCTTGATGAATGGCGATGTAGTACGGTGCGTTTTTCAGAAGCCTTTTTATTCACGCATCACTACTTTGTTGAACCAGCTACCTCTAACAGTGTTTCTGAACCAAAACGTCGTTTTGTAAGTGGTAGAGCCACGCTGCAGATGAATATATTGTCAAGAATGGCATATTATTTGTCTGTAGCATGAATGGGCCGGCTCGCCCATGCCCAAGTACCACACTCCCGCAGAAAACCGGCGTCTGAGTAATAGCTTAGCTACCGCGCTTCGTCTGAGTTCCGGAGGCCCAACACCCTCCCCCTCCCACTACCCTTCCCCCTCCCACTCCCATAATGTCACTTTCCTTAAAGGTCGACAACGCTTCGGCACTGCCTATGGCGCTGCGGATGTCTATGAGCGGTGCTGATTGTTTTCCATCAGGTGACACGCTTGCTCGTTTGCCCTGCATCCCATAAAAAAAAACCTTCAAAAAACAAACCTGCAATGCCTATGGCACTGCGGATGTCTATGGGCGGCGTTGATTGCTTCCCATCAGATGACACGCCTGCTCGTTTCCCTTCCAATCCCAATTATAAAAAAATCTGACAATTAAAACGTTTTCATATTTTACCACGGAACCTTGAAAAAGCTTGCACATATATCGCTCATCGAATGTAGAGCGAGCTTTCGTGTACCAGACGCCTTTTTTTGTTTGTTTGTTTATTGTTCTTACAATATTAAACGATGCTCGTAAATCCGTTATCGGCTGATGCAAATGTTTCCTTTCGAAAGAACGTGTAACTCTTAAATAAGGCACGAGTTACACTACAAATTTATGAGTATTTATTCAGCAGACGTTGGCTTATTTATGTCTGGTGGGACGAGACATTTAGTTACCTTTTGTTTTTGATTTCTTATATGTATTTTAACTAACATCTCATTTTTTTTAATATTCCTCTAAGGCCCGGAGGCCTTAAAGATTGTATCGGAGAAACAGTAGGCCGGATTCCAAGTCAGCTAGACTGGGAATAAGTACGACGAAGATGATTTGGTGACAATACTTTCTAAATACATATACCTATATGTTATCTGATGTTTTTAAAGAAAATCGAAGTATTGAATATAGCTGAAATTTCGAAGTGTAGGTCGATATTTTAGTTATTCGTAAGAGCTTTGTAAAAACATAATAAAATAATATTAA
This sequence comes from Baronia brevicornis, assembly GCA_031353405.1. Classification (NCBI taxonomy): domain Eukaryota; kingdom Metazoa; phylum Arthropoda; class Insecta; order Lepidoptera; family Papilionidae; genus Baronia; species Baronia brevicornis. The sequence goes on from JASFAT010003808.1 coordinate 816,892, forward strand.
ATATAATTTGGTATTATTTTGTATATATAGTTTTTAATTTTATAAAATGTATTTCGTTTACATTTATGTTTCAATTTAAGAATATTAGTTACTCATATAAAATATTATGTAATACTTAAATAGGGCTGGTAGTGGTAATATCACTTTGGAAAAATTCTGCATAATTGTATTTTTTATGATAATAATTTACTTTGAATGATAGAATAAGGAATGAAGATATAAGACAGCGATGTGAAGTAAAAGAAGACAGTGATGTGACAAAAGTTGAGAAAAGGATGCTTAGATGGTATGGGTACATAGAGAGGATGGATGAAAGACGACTGGCAAAAGAAATTTACGTTGCGGATGTTGATGGAAGACCAGGCAAAACATACCTTAACCGTATCTTTAACCGATGAGCTTGCTTGAAGAGAGTGATGAGTGTAGAGGAAGGAAGGAAAGTATGCCAAGATCGTAGTAGATGGAGATTTGTGGTCTCTGCGTACGCCTACGGGAAACAGGCGTGACGATATGTATGTATGTAATAATTACCACCTTAATTTTATAATATTGTGTTGAATAATATGTTGGTTTTAATATAATCTATAACTTCCAGCGTCTTGGAAAGTAAAAAAAAAAAAAAACGAGGGCATTGTGCCGGGAACGGAGGGCAGACGGTAACTATTTATTTATAACGTTCCGTTTTTACTTTACCATCTAAACTAGTTTGGTGACGTCATGAAGTGGGAGCGGTCCCGCCTGTCAAAATAATTATCACCCATAGGTAGTCCCATATTATTGACGGCGTGATTTTAATAAAGTGACAGATGTGCAAGAGTAAATTGCTGTTAGAGGTGACATACAAGACGTATAGGTATAAATACTAATAATATTTATCTTCTCAATCTTTTTTCTTCTTTATTTATACAACAGTTATATTATTATTATTACAAATGCTACTGCTATTATTATTACTCCTACTCTTACCACTAGTATTACTATCACTACAACTACTTTACTACGACTACCGTAACTTTTTTTCTTTTATGGGATAGGAAGGCAAACGAGCAGGCATGTCACCTAATGGAAAGCAATCCACGACGCCCATAAGCATCCACAGTGCCATATGCTGTGCAGAACTGTTGCCGGTCTTTAAGTAAAGTGTCATTATGGGAGTGAGGGAGAGGTGTTTGGCCTCTGCAACTCAATCGCTCACCGGACGAAGCGCGGTAGCTAAGCTACCATTCAAAGAGTCAAAGCGAGGATAATGAAAAGTAGTTGGTATTTGGAATCCCTCCCGTGTTGAGAGGGTATAAAAGAAATGTACAATCCCTATATCGTCTTTTACAAAAGTTCTTTTCTGGATGAGCCGGCCCATAGATATAGACAGCAGTTTGTGTTTTAACAGCCCATATATGTCTAACTGCTGAGAACTGGCCTCTCTCTTTTTGGAGGAACGGACGTTAACCCACCACGCTTGTCCAATGCGGATTGACGGAGTTACCAGATTCGGAATAAATATTTGTAATCCATACATACATTTATTCCGATGCGGGGATCGAACCCGCGACCATTGACTCCGCGGAAAACAGTTGCCTGCGTGGAATTACGCCATAAAACCTATTACATAAAAAAGATAGAACAAAGTTTGAAAATAACAATAATTTACTTTCACTTTATATGCTATATGGTGTCAAAGTACGCATATCTTTATTGAATAGAATACAAAATAAAGTGTGTCACATTACTAGAGTTTCATAAAAGACTTGTGTTGATACTGTTATACTTGCTTTGGTTTTTATCCATGTGACATGTGACAAGTTGTTATGTACCATGCTGTATGGAGATGAAAGTTGTAGATAACATTTAGCTTCTGACTGTTGGTGTTATTTAATCCATATAATAATATCTGTCATAGTATGCTATGATATTCTTCCTTGTGTTATTATCTCTACATGTGGGGTAATGGTGATTTTTATGTTTTCGCTTAGAACGTCAACTTAAATTCATCCTTATAAAGGAGGTAGAGCCGTTCTATGGCATGAATGGGCCGATTTGTTCGGGGAAATACCGTACCGATTCAGTTCATTATATAGGTATGGGTTGTGATTTTTGTAAAAAAATAAAATACACATATACTAGTATACAATATTCATATAAAATAAGATATGTATTTAGTAGACATTCGGAATAACGTCTTGGATTATGTTGTGAGCAAGTTTCACCTCATTACTCACGAAAGCCGACCTCATTACTTACGGAAGGTTGTTGTGGCGTAGGAGCACTTTGACAATGTTAACGATTCTCAATTGTACTTACACAGGTTCCAAGTTATAAAATATGTTCTCGTATGTATAGAATTTTTTACCAGAATTCCACTAGATTATAAATATACTGGATTGAATAGAATTTTTCGGATTCCTCTTCTACAACTATTATTACCTAATTCTCACGAGGGCGAGAAGCGACCAACGGGGAGCCGTTTCGCTGCGATGAATGGCAGCGAATGGAGCTATGTGGTTTCTGCCAACCCCTGCGGAGGATAGGCGTGAATATATAATAAAAATAATAAATAACTATTATTACCTACTTATAATCCCATATTTTCAGTTCCTCGCCATTCTCAATATTTTTATCGATTTTACGAAACATCGATCTAAATAAGCGAATGAAAACTTACCACCAGAACCCAAAAATTTTTTATATTTTTTAATAAAAAAATTGTATATGACCACTCAAAACCAGTCAGTTTCAACGCTGTACAAAATGTCTATTGGTCGTAAAGCTGTGAGACCAAATATGCAATTTTTTTGACATTTGTGTCATTTACAGCGTTTTCGCTGCTTTGTGTCGGTATTTTTTTTCGGACCACAGTGTAAATATTTGTACGTAAGACCACCAAATAAGGAGTGCTGATGTCTAAGGTGTTGGCATATAGGTATCCTGTTTGTCGTATATGGTACGGACAAGTATATTGAAATACTTATAATGAAGATGTCACACTGTGGCGACACGAGAATAGATCAGCGCTCACGGCTTGATTACACCGCCTACGATAAGTAAATACGGATAAAGATAGAGCGTGACTTTTTTATTAATAGAAGGATCGGTAGAACGATGCATATTCTTATCCTTTGAAGTGGAAATCCCTATGGATAATTTGTTGCCCGAAGAGAACTACAGGATTACATTGGTACGTCGACTCCATCAACTTTCTTTCTAAAAATCCATAGTGCTTTCCATTATGTGATACGGCTCGTTTATCCTTTCACCCAATAATAAAAAGTATACGAAAAATACTTTCCTATGTCTCTATCTGTCTGTTATGACTAATATCTGTAACAGCTGAATCGATTTTGACGAGATATTTCTAAAAATAACAAGTGTTCCGTGGCATTATTCATCATTTTCAACATTAACTTTAATTACATTTTCAACATTAACTACTTTTTACATTATTATTACATTTTCAACATTAACAATTATTAAATAATAAAAATAGCAAATTACATTTTCAACATTAACAATTATTAAATAATTAAAAAAGCAAATCACATTTTCAACATTAACCACTTCTTTTATATAAGGAATATTCGACCGTATTTGTATTATGCTAGAGGTCGTAATATTCCTTGTTTAAGAGTAGTTAAAGGTGAAAACCTTGTTCTGCCACTGGAAACCTTTTACACATAACTTTATAAGGAATAGTTAAACTTGGGCCTGTCACTGCCTAAACCTTCCTACAAAACTAAAGAATCTATACGAGTGAAGTTGCAGGAAATAGTCTGTGAATATTAGCCGCACAATAATTGAATTCCACTCATCCAGTTGTTAACTTTTCTTTATATCGAATTGTGCACTAGTGGAAATCTGCGACAGGAATTATTTCCAACAATTCTTGGAGCACTCAAGGAATCGCGACGAACTTAATATTATAAACAAGTCTTAGTAACAAGATTATTAAAAAAAAACTATATGCATGGCTAATAGATGGCAATGTTTATAATCCTAAGGACTTTTTTGCTCGCCTCTCTAACAGAGTTAAACTTAAAATCTTTAACACTAACGTAAGTCAATTCTGCTGTACGGGTGTGAGACATGGAAAAGTACGAAAGAACTAGTACGCCAACTCCAGGTATTCGTCAACCGCTGCATACGCCGAATCTTAAGAGTATATTGGCCGGATAACATGGTCTCCAACGAAGAGCTGTGGAGAATCAGCGAAGAGGACCCAATAGATGTTCAGATACGTCGACAAAAATGGGGATGGATAAGACATACTCTCCGGCGCCACGCCAGTCATATCCCCAAACAAGCCCTCTAATGGAATCCGCAGGGGAAAAGAAAATGTGGGCGCCCAAAACAAACTTGGCGGCGTACAGTGACGGCCAAAGTGCACAACATGGGCCGAGATGAAGAAATGTTGTGTCTGCCCTATGCCTCACCTAGGACTCAGAGAGAGAAAGAGAGAGAGAGAGAGAGAGAGAGAGAGAGTTGACATTATAAACTTATAAATAATTAATGAAATTTGTACGCCATAAGTGGCAATGTGATGGAGCTTTTAAACGTCTTTTTTCATCTTGTTATACCTCACATTATGCAAATTAAGAATTATTATTTTTATTATTAAGAATATTTATATATAAACTTCTACTTTTAAGCAAGTAAAAAAATATAATTGAACCCTAAATATGTGTTTTCTTATCTCCTAACCAAACATTTGCTCATAATTTAAGTCGCGTCAAAGTTGACCATGTATGGAATTTGTGGAATTTCACGAGGACATAAAGTGTGTAGGTTACTCACGCAACTGAGTGAATATGATGGCACCAATTCTTTGAGATATGGATACAAAACATGTAATTCTACAGATTAAGGTATGTAATGAAGTACTTGACGATTGTTTTGCCATGTAATTCAAAGTTTAAATGTGTTTGATATTCACTGAGGTCGCCTTAATTTCCTCGGCTCAATCTATTAGAGTTTGTAAGTAAAAAAGTTGTTATCCTGGAGCATATTTTAACACCTGACAGGTACAGATTATTGTAACTAATCATGTAATATAATAGTAATTGCTGTTGAACTGTTTCGCCTTGCGGAAAAAGTAGAAGCTGAATTAGATGCCAAATTTTGACAGTCGGAGAGGCACTAGAAGAAGAAGTAAGTTTTATGCAGGTTTTTTGTAGTAGACCAGAAAAACGAACAAAGTTTTAGAACATGCAATGGTAAGAGAAATAAAAATACCGCCTTCCATAGAAATCTGTAACGTCGGAGGCGTCACAGATGGCCAAAAAGGTACCATCGGTATAGGTGTCGTTTTGAGTCAATTCTTTTTTTGCACTTCTATTCTTAAACTATTCTATAGAGATTCTGTCTTCGTTCACTGTTTATGCATTTTCTTTTTAAGTTACTTTCAAACAAATGCATACATACATACATATCGTCACGCCTGTCTCCCGTAAGGGTAGACAGAGACCACAGATCTCCATCTGCTACGATCTCGGCATACTTCCCTTGCTTCCTCCACACTCATTATTCTCTTCATGCAAGCCCGCCGGTTAAGGATACTCTTGACCTGGCCTTTCTTAAAAACTTCAACAATTTGTTCAAGGTATGTTTTCCGTGGTCTTCCCCTACCGACCATATCTTGAATGATTTAGTTTCTATTCTATATTTGTTGTTTTAGTTAACGTTTAACAATCTATATTTATCAATTTGAATTCAGTGATTAACATAATTTTAAAAATTTAACAGAAAATAATTATAAAAAAAGAACAAAAATAATTTTAAAAATTTTTAAACTGAAATATAAAAAAAGCATTGTTAAACAGACAGATTGCTGCGGAGAACATAAAACACTCCTACTAGAAGAAGCTAAAGCTTAAGGATTTCTTCAATCATTGTTAGATGAATATACTATAACTTGTACTAATATAATTTAATACTTAATTAGTTTCAATTTAAATTTAAGTTAAATGATAGTTCTTTTTTATTATTGTTCATCAAAGCGACAATATGACTCTCATCTCCCTTCTCCATCTTGAGGAGTAAGGAATAGCTGAGAACCAGTGCTCTCTGAGACTTTAGTCTCGGACAGTATATTGCTGTGCCATTGCTGTTTGTTGAAAAATAGTAATTTTGATTGTTCGTTACAATTGTAAGATCTTCAAATTTTAAGGTCGAAAATTTTACAATTTCAAATCGTAAGATTTTCGGCCATAGACAGTTTATTATTTATTTATTTTGTTGTATTTATATTTTAACATTTTTGTAATATAAATAAAGCAAGGGAAGTATGCCGAAATCGTAGCAGATGGAGATCTGTGGTCTCTGCCTACCCCTACGGGAGACAGGGGTGACGATATGTCACAGGGGTACTTAACCATTTAGAACGTCTTTAAAATTATATTTATTGATGCAGATCTTTTTAATAATGTTACCTGAAAATAGACATCTTATACAGTGTTTTTATTTATCTCAAAACGAAGCACAGAGCTTGTTTTGTTTTTATAATCATAACATTACGAACTTTATCTACTTGGAATGCGGTTGTGCAAAGATCGAGTCATGTTCCGTGCAGATTTTATGAACAATAGAAATTCTTAGTTGCAAACGTCTGCACACTCGCTGATAAAGCTGTAAATATTGGTATATCGCTTTACACCGTCACGGGTGGGAGATCCAAGGACATGAACGTGTCACGGTGTCGCATTTAATGTTAAGAATAATTGTTTAGCGGAGACATAGCATAACTGTTTAATGAAGATAAATCGGCAATAATACAGTTGGTTACGATCGGGCTTATGTTCTGAGTTCGTATCCTCCATTGAATTGTTGATGTGAACCATTTCCTAGCACAAGCATTATTAGCTTATGAATAGTGATAGAGCTAAACTGCAGACGAATATTTTGTCAAGAATGGCATATTTGTCTGTAATTGTATGAATGGGCCGGCTCGCCCAGGAAGTACCACACTCCAGCAGAAAACCGGCGTCTGAGTGGTAGCTTAGCTACCGCGCTTCGTACAGTGAGCGGCTTAGTTCCGGAGTCCCAAAACCCTCCCCGTCTCACAAGTCTCAAGGACATATACTCATTTCACAAAGGCCGACGATGCTTGTACAACGCCAATGGTGTTGCAGATGTCTGGGCGGCGTTGTATGTATTCCATCAGGTGACACGTTTGCCGCCTGTTCGTCCCTAAAGGAAAAAATATGCCTGTTAGTACTCTAAGGTAAGTTTTTATGACTATGCTGGACGGAGATAGGGACGCCCTGGCGTATGTAGGTCGTCTAGTAGAAACTAGATACATAAAACCAGGCGTGAATCATAAAGCTAGGTGAAGCGTTTTAGGGAAAACCCATGTTCAGAGGTGGACTGATTTAAGCTGATTATGATGATGAGGCTTCATTATAAAAATATCCGTTGTTATTTGTATTATTAAAACTTTATTGTACATAAAACACGACATAACAAGAATTAAAAGGAAAGAAGATGTACAAGGGCGAGCTTAACTCAAAATTGAGTTTTCTTCCAGCGTGAATTTCAAAGATTAAGTTCTTTAGTTAGTTAATCATCAAAATATACTATGATATAATCTGTTGGTGCTTGGGGCGGAATGTATTTAGGCGATTCGAAATAAACGAACGCCAGATAAATTGGCTTTCAGTGCTGAGGTACCATCAGATACAGCGCGGAGATAAATCCACGGTATGTATATATCTCATTTTGAGCACGTGACAGTTACTCGACGTAGTTCGACTGCATGCGATATGTAACGAATATTTATAGCGAGCCGAACTTTCAGATCGTAATCTCTTGATTAGACTTTTGTACTCCAGACACTTCGTACGCAATAATAAAAAAAAACGATAAACACGCTGATGTGTGTTGTTTAATTAAGTATTATTCAACGGTGTGTGGGTGGGGTGTCAATTATGGCGCTGACTTGCCAAATGAATCGTGACTTGTGTATTTTGGACATTTGGTTTTATTATTACTAAGTCGTAATTGTTCGATATTAGTGTCTTTTGCTTGAATACGTATGTCTATTACTTCTTTTATGATGACCACCCGGTGAAAAGTGGCCAGTCTCATTAAATAAATTCAAGAGATAGTATCACAATGCTGTATTTGATATGCATTTGTATTGAATGGTCAGGGAGTACCCTTGCCTAGCCGCTTGTCAGATATTTATAGTATTGGTACACGGGTACGCGACCCCGGCCTCCTCCTCCATCTTTCCTTTCCCCTGCCTTTTCCTTTTTTCTCTATCCTATTCCTTTCCTCTCCACGAATCCACGGTCTGCCGTGCCAAAGGATGCGTGGCTAATGTCGAGCTTAGTCGCAAGCATGCCGACCGTCCCGGGCTCCCCCGGGTACTATAGTGCCTTACCTCAGCATACGGGGCTCTGCTGGGGCTGACCTCCATCCTCTCTTGCTCGTGGGATTCACTATGACGAAACTTAATATACCTTTTTCTTAAAAAATGACGGCGACGTGGTTCACCACCCGTCACGTCCTGATTCCGACGAGGGCGAAAAGCGACGAACGGAGAGCCGTTTCGCTACGATGAATGTGAGAAGGAGGATGGATGAAAAGATGGATGAGTATGAAGGGAGGGGTGTCGGAATCGGAGCGCATGGAGATCTATGGTATCTGCCTACAGGAAGACAGGCGTGATTATATGTATGTATGTATGTATTGAAATCTTTTTTTATGGGATAGGGAGGCAAATAAGTAAGCGTGTCGCCTTATGGAAAACAATCAACTCCCTTCATAGACATCCATATCACCATAGGCATTATAGATACATTGCCAGACCTTGAGATGAGTAGGCTTGTCCTTTGAAGACTCCAATGTCGTATTTGTCTAGAAATATCGCTGAAGGTAGCTGGCTCAACAGAGTGGTGATGTGTGGAATGAAATTATAGAATTTAAAAACAAGTGTATATAGTGTTAACGGTGAGTGTAAGAATCAGGAGGCCCACTTTCTTTTCATTTCTTTTCTCATTTATTCCTTCTTTACTTCCCATTATATTATTTATACTGCAGCGTATTATATTATCTTTAACTTTTTTAGCTGGTTGACAAGACTAAAAAGGAAGACGAACATGAAATGTAAAACTTTCACACGAGGAAACCTAATACTGTTCTTTCTTTAACTTTCTAAACTATGCGATTGTTTACCAAAACTAACGTGTTTTTTTTTTATTCTTTCAATTGAAAAAAAGTTTAAATTTATACTCGTCTTGTTAAGCCGATCAAATTCATACAAGTGTTTTATATTTAAGTATAAAGTAACGATGTAGTTTACGTAAAGGCAATATAATATTTCATATAATATGATACTAATAATACAATATCATTTCTTTAGCATTACGTACACAAGGGAAAGTTTCATCCCCACTATCTGGATGAGAGACGATTCAGTACGGTGCGTTATTTTAGAAACTTTCCACGCACCACAATCCCTGCGGAACCAGCTACCTCCAGCGGTGTTCGGAACCGATTTGATATTAAAAAAAAAACAGCTTATTTTCATAAAGTCCGGCAACGCTTCTGCAATGCCTGTGGCATTGCGTATGTCCTTCCTATCTCATAAAAAAATGACAGTGGGATCGTAAATTCGCCCGGGCGCAAGACTGGACCAATTCTTCCTTGTTGGTTATCCTTGTAAGTTATATCAGAAAACTTGATTCCGACGACGATCTTCAAAAACAAGCCTACACCTTTGAGAAAGCCGGCAACGCATTTGCAATGCCTAGGGTAATGCACATTTCTATGGGGTGCTTCCCATCCGGCGACACTCTTGTTCGTTTGCCTCACTATCCCTTAAAAAAAAAAGAAAAAAGTTTAATCTTTTGATATCAAAAAATATATGAAAGTTCTCTTGTTACTTACTTTATTATGATAACTGTTACTGGTTTTGCCTTTTATTTTATTCGTATTTATTACTTTTAATGTGAATTTGCTGATCGGTTTTCAATATAGAATAAAGCTATTCCATTTCTTACCGTGGATATCATACGTAGCAACTGCAGGAGGAAATTCGTACCAATAGATGAATAGCAGCGTCTACTTGAGGAATAAACTCCCCCCCCCCCCAAGTTAGGGATTACCAATATATAATTAAAATGGAGACCAATATGTACTGAACTGATATGGCTGTACCAAAGATGACGATTTTTGTATTTTATTTAAAAAAAGAGATTTTTTTTAAATCTGAATATTCAAATGGTACAATAGCAAAATATTCGCTTTTTGAACCAAGGTGTTCACTTTGATTGCAGCATTAGCATACATATTTGTACGATCTTACAGGTTACTATTCCGAGTCTGGGTGTTTCTGCTTGTAATTTTTTTTAACGACCCATTTAAATCTCATAACTGGGGACGAATCTCTCGGAGGAAGGGGGGACATTAACTCACTGAACTTGTCCAATGCAGATTGGCAGGGTAAAAAGTTTCGAATAAATAGCTGTAAACCATACATTTTATTCCATTCCATTCCATTTTATCCCAATGCGGGGATCGTATCCGTGATCATTGACTCCGTCTATCGCCTTATGATTTGTGTGTTTGTAATGAAGACCGTGATAAAGGAATCCCAGTTTGGGGTTATGAGTTTAAAGCGTTAATTACATTACATAATTAGAAATTAACAGGAAAGCTACAATGATAATTATTACGTGTCACAATTTATAATATGATTACAGTAGGACCATGCTCGATTAATTTATCTGGATATTGAAGAAGATAAGATCAAGATACTACATGCTCTTGGCAACAGCATCCAACCGCATTCTTGGTCTATGATACAACTTGTAGTTTATTTAGGATGTCTTCCAAGTATTGTTCTGATTGATTTCCAGTTACGATAATTATTTATTTGCATTTAATTGGGTGATAATATGCGGAGTTAAGTTTCCTCCTTCCCGAGAAAAGATGATTATACTAATTAAAAAAAAATTGATCATCATTATCATCATCAACACAATCGTAACAGTCTACTGCTGGGTATTGGCCTTTCTTAAAACACTGAGGAGATACCGTAACCTGTAGTATATTGTTCTGGTTAATTTCCAGTTATACAATAATAATTTTATATTTAGTTAATAATAATTTTATTTTTAGTTGATTGCTTTCCATCAGGCGACACGCTTGCTCGTTTGCCCTCCTATCCCATAAAAAAAAATATTTGTATTAAACGGGGTTATAATATGCGGGAACTGAGTTCTCTAAGAGAAAATTATTATACTAATTGAAAAAAAAATTGATTATGATCATCATCGATACAATCGTAACAGACCACAGCTGGGCATTGGCCTCTCTTAAAACAGTGAGGAGATGCCGTAACTTGTAGTTTATTTAGGATGATTTTTAAGTATTGTTCTTATTGATGCCAGTTATAATAATATTTATATAATATGTATTATATTAAATTGGGTTCTCTGTAAACTGAGTTCTCTATAAGAAAATTATACTTATTGAAAAAAACATTGATCATCATCATCATCTATATATTCGTAATAGTCTACTGCTGGGCATTGGCCATGCTTAAAATAGTGAAGATTTGGCGTAATCCTTACGCTTGGCAGCCGGATTGTGTATTGGTTGCATCTATTGGTATTTGCTCCCATTGTCATGTCGTACGACACCCATAGATAGAAATGGGGTTACTCTATTCTATGCAGGAATATATTACTATGAATTTATTAATATTATTGTTAAATGTTGTATATGTATATATAATAGAAATAAATTTCGTGCTCTACCTTTTTATATAAACATTAATTTTTTTTGATGGTCTAATTGACTCAGTGGCAAAACTACCCTTCAGAGTCTGTGGTCACAGTTTTGAACCCGCTTCGGGATAAATACAAATATTAAATCAGCAATATATCAGTTTATAAGCTTCGGCCTTACGATTTGTCAGTCGTGAGTTGATATCCCTGATTGAACTTTTTATGTAAACTGGATAGCACAAGTATTATTAGCTGAGTTGGAATGCTTAACACTAATTCTCGTAAAAACATTGCTAGTCTTTTTTTAAGAAATATATGTATGGCGTACAGCTATTTAGTCCATGCCTTGTCCCGCCAGTCCTTTAACAAGCATTACTCCCGAATTAGAAAGGTTCCTTGCCCAGCAGAGGGACATATAATTAGGTTTTTTATTGTAATAGTTTTTACTACAAAAATCCTATTACTTTGGGATTGGGATCGAATATACATATATACAAATATAATAATTATTCCGAGTCTGGGTGCCTCGCCAATCCGACCTGTATAATATCCGGCCGTAGTGGATGCATTTTTATTCTTCCAGTAATATGAAAGCCCCTCCCTGCCTGGTAATGGGACATAATACACATGTATCTACAAGAATATAGGGCTTAAAAAGGTTATTACGAAGGAGGAAAAACGATGGGAAGATTCCAGCTGCAAGCTTAATGAGAACTATAGCATTGAATGAAACGTATTTAAAAGAAAAACATTGAGATGTCGCACTTTATGTGTTACTTGTTGCAAAATTTTCCAACGTATCGTAATAAGAATACTTACCTTACTGCGTGTTGTAATCGTGGGAGACACGTATGGTGACTGTTATCGTGAATTTCCTATAAAACGCTTTATTAATCTGTCGATTTTGTTTTTTTGTCGACTTTGTAACGACATGTCTTTTAAATTGCTAGCAATTTTAAAACGAAAATCATAATATGGATATAACCACTTTTTGTCAATATATCTGATGGAATTATAATAATTGTTTTGATATATTAAGTTAACATTGAATATGGTAGGTATTCAGAAAAGAGGCATTAGAAATAAGGATAAAAACTATAAATTTTATTATTTTAGTATATTTACTGAAACTTAATAAACAATTAATGATTTATATAAATCGAAAAACATTACTGTTTTAGCGATGAAATTATCGACGGTTGTAATGGAAACTGTATATCGATTAGGATTTTTGAGTTTTTACTGTTGTAATGAAGCATTATTATTTTTCTAATTTTTTTTCAAGAGTCCTAGTAAAGTATTATGTAATATGTTTTGACTTTACATCTAATATTAACTTATTTAAGGGATGGAAGGGTGGTCAGGGAGCATCTTTGCCTAGCCGCTTGTCCGGTATTTATGGTACTGGTACATGGGTACGTGACCCCGGCCTCCCGAGCGTCGGAAAGCCGTTTCGCTACGATGAATGTGAGAGGAAGGATGGATGAAAAGATGAGTGTAAAGGAAGTAAGGAAGGTGTGTCGGGATCGTAGCGGATGGAGATCTGTGGTCTGTGCCTAACCTTACAGGGAGACAGGCGTGACTATATGTATGTATGTATTAATTTATTTAAATGATTAAAGTCCTTTTTGAAGGTTAACGCGTTATGTTAAAATTTAAGCAACGGAACATCCACAATAATTCAGCGTTCTCAGGCGCTTAAAGTAAAAGTGAAACAAACATAATACACGTTGCAAAACGTTTAGAAATAAAACTCATATATCACTTGTCACATAAATTTCTCAACTAATAAATCAACTATTTAACCAATAAAGGATGAACTTTGAAATACCGTGACGATTAGTGGAGACGAATCGTGGTAGATCAGAGAAATATATATGTGATGTCATTACATTGAAACACTTAGATAGAACGCTTAATAGCGGTAGATCCACGCTGCAGACGAATACTTTATCAAGAATGGCATAATATTTGTTTGTAGCATGAATGGGCCGTTTCGCTCGGGGAAGTACCTTACTCCCGCAAAAAACCGGCGTCTGAGTGATAGCTTACCAACCGCGCTTCGTACGGTGAGCGGTGGAGTTCCGGAGGCCCAACACCCTCCCTCTACTCTTCCCCCTCCCATTCGCACTCTCTTAATGACACTTTATTTAAAGGTCGGCAACGCTTCTGCACTACCTATGGCGCTACGGAAGTCTATGGGCGGCGTTGATTGCTTTCCATCAGGTGACACGCCTGCTCGTTTGCCCTCCTATCCTATAAAAAAAAAAAAGAAATTGAGTTTCGTTCTCGGTTATGTTAAGCGCGATTTATCCGGCTTAATGTTACCTTATTAGAGATCATGTTATATTGGTGTTAGGTTGGTTGTTATCAAATTAAGTCCTAAATCATCTGAGGCGGTAAACGGCGTATCCATCAAGCTGTCCAAATAGAAAACTATTATACCAGTTTAAGATGTTAATGGTTTTACATTAAAGCTTAATGTACCATCATTATAACATGGCTGCCGCACCTGTGTCGATTTTTCAAGTCAAACACCAGAGATATGATCGGCGACTAAAATTTAATTGGTTTATTTTTTATTTATTTTTTTATATATTCACGCCTATCCCCCGCAGGGGTTGACAGAGCCCACAGAGCTCCATCCGCTACCATTCATCGCAGCGTCCATTGGTCGCTTCTCGCCCCCGTGAGAATCAGGATTAATTGGTTTATGTGGTAAAAGCATGGTGTGCTTTCAAGGAAGTTATTTAGTTAGTTTATATATATATATATACTAGTAATCATCCAGTGATTAAATAACGACCGACATTCCTTAAATTTTTAGTTTATATACATTTTTTTATTTTTATCTTACTACACTGGTAATATAGAGAATATCAATTTCAACCATGCCATGCCAGGTTTTGCGCGCAATGTCCTCATAAAGATGTGAAGTTTTTGATGTGAAACATCTTATCGAGGGGTATGGCAGTGAATTCGTAGACCGAGACGTCGTCTTGATTCCGGCTACGCTCCCCTCCACTTGACTCTCTACAGGGTCACTTATACGTGGCCGTGAGTATATGGTCAGGACCGAGGCGTCGTCAATGTTTCACATTTACCAAGCGTCCTATGATGCTACTCTTTTTTTCCATTCCATTCGGTCTCCGTTCTATTCAAAAATGTACCTATAAATGAATTTATTTCCTATCTGCACAATGCTAATATACTGGTCAATTTTGATAAGTTAAATAAATCCGTTTTACTAATAAATATCTATGGTGTTTTCTAAAGCTAAAGACATTCGCTTGCACGCTAGCTTAGATGAGCTATTCCCGACGAGTTTCATTGTTAGAAAGGCGCTAAATATATAGTTTTACACATAAATATACGTGAATTATCTAGAAACTAAATGAAAGTTCACACTCAGTTCCATTGTGTTGTTACTAAGAATAAAATGTATTCGACGCCATTCCCTTACTGATTTGATTTTGAAAGTGTGAAATACTCGTATATATGTATATTCGTGTTGATTTATAGGGAACTAAACGTACCAACGCTTCAATATTTGCATTAGTTTGTCATTTTAATTTTGGATAAATATATTAATTTATCAGTATATACTTGTTCTAATTCAAGGGCATAAATAAACAAAATAACTGTAAATTAGATGAATTTGATTTGGTTTAAGTTTATAAAATGACGGTAGTGTCACCTACCCTACCTTTAACTAGTGTGACAATTATGACGATTTATACGCATTCGAATCCGGGCGATCAAAAGCCATGATGATGGCGAAACGCGATCAGGCACATTTTATGCCTTGGGTTATGGGATTTAATATATTAAAAAAGTAGATGACGCATGTTTTTGGTGCTCTAGATTGAAAATCGGAGTAACGAATTCTTTTTCATAGACTCACGAATCTGCGAAAGATTGCCTTACCTTGATCATTCCTCGTTCTCCAAGATACATCGGTCACATCATTGGAAGAGAGCCCGAACATAGAATGCAATATTTTACTAGGGAAGGTAGTAAGACAGTACAAGACCTTGCGGCCGTAGACGCGCTGGGAAGACTAAATAACAGACATAATATACATTTCCGTTCAGGAAACATTGCGAGTGGTGTGTGAGACGGACGACTGGCGTTAAGTTATTTACAATAATATATTAATTGGCCACAGTACTGTAGTGATAATTTAAATAAATGTATCACTAAAACATTAGAACCTTTTATATTTTATTACATTTTTTTTGATATTAATAGTTTACAAATTTAAAATTAAAAAGAAATTGTTATAAAACAAAATGTATTAGTTCGATTGACGTCTTTTGAATACACATGGCACTCAATGTAAATTGAGAAAGTGTGATAGTATAGTATAATTAATATATAAATGTACAATGAAGAGCAAGAATAAATCAATATCGGCTTGAAGAATTTTATTTGAAGATAAAAAACCCCCTAAAGATCCCGGGCGTCGCCGTAAGCAGTACGGCAGGCAC
Organism: Baronia brevicornis; assembly: GCA_031353405.1. Taxonomy (NCBI): domain Eukaryota; kingdom Metazoa; phylum Arthropoda; class Insecta; order Lepidoptera; family Papilionidae; genus Baronia; species Baronia brevicornis. Next base: position 833,105 of record JASFAT010003808.1, read on the forward strand.
GTTATAGTACACTTGATATTTTGAAATTAAAATACACCAACTAAAGCGATCGCTCCGGAATTTCTTTGGCGGCCGATAGATCACGCGTAAGATTATTGTTATCCTTCTTTTTTATTTTATCCGTTTAATATTATTATTATATATTTTATTTTAATATATTTATATATAAGAAACCCTCAGTTATTATTATTATGTAGTCATTTATTTTAACAGCCCATATATGTCCCAATGCTGAGCACGGGTCTCTTCATTTCTGGAGGAAGGATTATGTACTCATGCTGTGAGCAAATCTTAGGAGTTATAGGCCGGGTGTAATTATGTTTATATTATATATTATTCTTTCAAGACTGTAACTTGTTTTTGTGCCGAGAAAATAAATAAATATACCAGAACAATGCCGCCTACCAACTACTATTGTAGGTCACGATCCTTTAGGATTGAGGAGACACATCTGTCATCTTGCACTAGTAGTTTTAAAGTTGGAAGTACATTAAATATATTATTACTCGCTATAAAAAACAAACATAGTTGTTTTTCTGCGTAATTAGTTGCAATGTCAAATATACCACTTAACTAAATGGCTGTCAAAATTAATATCATAGACCCGTGCATATCACTGGTTCTCAAACAGTTTTCGGTCATGTTTGTTTTTTAAAAAAATACTAGAAATGATTCAACATTAGTATTACAGAATTCTTGCATGTTAACAACTCTACCTACGCTGTTAATATTTGTGTTGGAAAAATATGAGTCAAAACTATAGTACAAGGTAGGTCAATCAAAGTTATGTTCTTAGGTCGTAAGTGCAACTCCTACCAATTGTATATAAATATAAAAATAAATAAATATTCGTACATGATGTATAAATATATATTCATACATCATGTACGAATATTTATTCATACATTTTGCATTATATATTATATTATAATGCAAAATTTTAAACACGACCTGTTCATTTTCTTCAGTCATACGTTGTCCGGTTGTATTTTAAGATTATTTTGAAAAAAATTTATTTAACGTTATAATCGTTTATCTTTGTTAGTAGACATATCATTATAAACAATCTCTTTGTAAAGAAAACTCACTTTGTAAAATAGCAATAAAAATATATAAAGCTGACTCACATTAAAAATGTCTAATCAAAAGTTCACGGTATCACTCAGTTTGAGAACCTCTGTTGCAGATTAAATCTAAAATTATTTAAAGGCGAAAACTTTAAAACAAAGCGATTAGCGTAATGCCAGGAATACTCACGACTACTTACTTACAAACCAATTAGTGGTATCAATAAATCAGTTCGTCAACCTTATTTGATGTCATAATAAGGTTTATTTTTGCATAAGTATTCACACAGTACAAGATATTATTCCAGATACAAATTAGTAAATCACGAACACCTAGAAATACCACACAATAAGTTACACTCTCCGTTTGTAGGTACAAAATCGTCGACAGGACCCGATCAAAGTATTCGATTAATCATTCGAAAGTAATGTATTCGATTCAATCGATTCAAACCAGTTCGCTGCGTGGACTGTCTTTTGTGTTGCCGATGTCCCCTGTTCTAGGCCGTTAAAGACTCTTGTACACTGTAGAATTATTATTTTTTCCTTTTTTTGTGGCTCGACATATTTATTTTTAGTGCTAGTCCCAGCCGTATGCGCAAACAATATAATATTGTAACGGAATTGTTCATATCATCATCAACAGCTTTCCTTAAGACCTACCACCTAGCCTGATCTTCACCTAAGCGTATCCAATTTCTGCAAGACGATTTGTGTAGATCGTCATTTGAAATGGGGACGTCGCAATTGGGTATGCAAGTAACCAATTAGACTTGCTTAGTCTTATTTTTTTAAATTTATTTAAGGAAGAGTTACAAATAAATCGTTCTATATATTATTATTACATAACTGTGTAGTAAAATTTAGGACAAACATAACATTCATGACAAATATTTCGTGTAATGAAGGTTAAAGAGTTGTCTGGAGATACGGATTGATTGATTCGAAGATGTTAATGCTGGTAGCCTATTGGCTTTAACAGCTTTATCGTATTCAGGGCCCGCTGGCTGAAAGCCCGCGGGCTAGTAAAATATAATTGGGAATCTGCGCAAATCGCAGACTCCATCGGCCTGATGCCGTGTCGGAGGTACACATATGTGTGTGTGCTGATTTTAAACTCGTCATGATTCTACGTTAAACATGTAGGGGAGGTTGAACTTTAGTAACTATAGTCCCTATTAGTCCCATAGACCCTAAGGTCTAGGGGGTGAAAACCGACCGGGTACGTGAGAGAATCTCGTGTAAGCGGCCGGTGTAGAAGTGTTCCCTACTCTACGTGCTCGGCTAGGGCCGGGGTGCGTGTGAGTGTTGGTGTCGTGAGTGGATCCGAACGACGCTGTTTCGTCGTCCGGATCGTGTAACACGTTACGCGGGCGTCGTCTTTTCGGGCGCGCGTTTAAATCGGGTGAATAATTTACCGATTGTACCACCAGTGGATTCGGATGGGATTCGGATCTCTCAAAATGTTTCTTAGAGAGTGTTTTAAAGTGTTGTTTGACGCTCGGCAAGTTAAGGTCGCAGTGGAGGTCAATATTGCGCTGGAACCACTGAGCACCGGTGGCTCGACGAATGAAGCGATTTTGTATCACTTGAAGTTTATTTATTTTTCTTTTATGCACGTGCGCGAAGGCGACACTTGCGTAGGAAATGATTGGCCGGACGCATGTTTTGTAAAGAAGCAGCTTGTGTCTGAGGGACAGTTTGCTGCGGGCGTTAATTAAAGGGTGAAGACGACCTAAGACGAAGGCCGCTTTGGATCGAGCGTTTTGAATGTGTTTAGTAAAATTCAGGTGATTGTCGAGGGTGACGCCTAAATATTTGACAGACTTTTTCCACGGGATAGGTCTGCCAAAGAGAGTGATATCTAAGAGTCGGCCGCCTCGTTTGTGGGAGTCTCTACTGGTGCCCCTTGAGAAGTAAATTGCTTCACTTTTCTCGGGATTTACCTCGATTCTCCATTTTCGGAACCATTCACCAAGAGTAGTGGCCGCAGTTTGGAGCCGTTTCGACACGCGGTATTTGACCCTATCAGAAGTGTAGAGGGCGGTGTCGTCCGCAAATAGGGCGAGCGACACGTTCGCGTGCTTGGGAATGTCGGCGGTATAAAGTGAGAACAGAAGTGGCGAGAGGCAGGATCCCTGCGGAACCCCCGCCCTAAAGGGGCGGGGAGAGGAGCGCGTTCCTTCGACGCGAAAGCGGAAGGTTCGATTCCTAAGGAATTCTCGTATGATGTGAACGAGTCTATCGGGCACACTCATGTGGTATAGTTTATATAACAAACCGTTGTGCCAGACCTTGTCGAAGGCTTTTGCCACGTCGAAGAAAAGCGCTCCTGTATTGATTGGTCTACGCTGGGATGTACCTTCAAGAATGTGTTCAGTTAAGCGAAGGACCTGCTGGGGACAGGAATGGAGTTCTCTAAACCCGAATTGCTCGTTTGTGGAGATACGGTTGCTAATCCTTTTTATAAGAGAGGCCAATGTCCTGCAGTGAATTGGTTTAAACGAACAAGACATTCAAACCTTCAAAAAAAAGTCTGTTGTTTACCTGCGTACCAAAAAAAAATGCAAAATTTTAATAAATAAAAAAAAATTATATTAATATTACACAGTGTGACAGCACCTTTACTAGATATTTAGCTCGTGATTGAATTGAGTGTTATAAAAATTAATGTATTGTTATATTATTCCATTAGTCGACTTAATAATGGCATTAGCATAATTGTTATTCACTTTCTTCTCGATAACCGTGGAGAATAAGACTAACAGGAAAGTCTGATTACAAAAAAAAACAATCCGCTTTTAGCGCCAAAGTGTTATTTATGTGTTGGTCTAGTTTCGTTACGGAAATCAATAATTTAACAACACAACGGTACCGATTTAGTTCCGCTGTCAAAACAAGTTTTTTTTAATTTACTGTCATTTTTCAGGTTTAAGGTATCAGGTATTAACGTTATTCATAAATATATTTAGCGCTTTAAAGAACCCTAATTTATATATTTTTGGTTAAAGTATTTTAAATATAAATGGGCCGGCTCGTCCGGGGAAGTACCACACTCCCGCAGAAAATCGGCGTCTGAGTGGTAGCTTGTCTACCGCGCTCCGTACGGTGAGCGGTTTGAGTTCCGGAGGTCCAACACCCTCCCCTTCCCACTCCCCCTCCGAATCCCACTCTCCCTCCCACTCCCATAATTTCACTTTCCTTTAAGATCGGCAACGCTTCCGCACTGCTTATGGCGTTGCAGATGTCTATGGGCGGCGTTGGTTGCTTTCCATCAGATGACACGCTTGCTCGTTTGCCTTCCTATGCCATAAAAAAAATAGTTTCAGTATTTAACGAAAATACTGAATTTTATTTCTAAGACTTTATTTAATTTTCTTTTAACCTTTTTTATGTGACAAGCGGGCAAACGAGCAAGCATATCGCCTGATGGTAAACAATCAACGCCGTCCATATACATTTTAAATACATAATAATAGATGTTAATTAATTAAATAATTCGTCCTAAAAGAAATAATCTTTTTTTTAAAGTAAAAATAATGAAATGCTGAAATATAAATTTTACTGCTTACTATACGTTGGAAAGTAACCCATAAAAAATTTCCGGCGCGATAAAAAAATACTATTTCCTTGTGTTTTAATTATTTTATTTCCAGTTACATACACAAATAGGTAGGAGCTTCTGTATTTTTAATGGAAGAAATAGGCAAACGAGGAAGCGGGTCAGTTGATAATAAGAAATAACTGCCGTTCATGAAAATCTGCAATATGAAAGGCATTGGAGATAAATGTATATTTTTATGGATATATGAAGTCGAACAGATAAGTGTGTCGCCTAGTGGAAAGCAATCAGTGCTACCCATAGATATCTGTAATACCAAAAAGAATTGCAAAACCGTTGCTGACCTTCGAGAAATATGTAGGCTTGTGTTTTAAAGGTTCCAGTATCGGAAATACCGCAGAAAGTTGTCGGTTCCACAGATGTGGTGGTGCGTAGAAAGATGTCTCGGTAAATACACCGTACTGGATCTTTACTCTTCTAGATGGTGGGGTTGAAATTTTTTGTGTATGTGGCTTTACTCATCTAGATGGTGGGGTTGAAATTTTTTGTATAATATATGTGGCTTTACTCATCTAGATGGTGGGGTTAAATTTTTTTTGTATATGTGGCTTTACACATCTAGATGGTGCGGTTGAAATTTTTTGTATTTGTCGCGAGTTGTGGAATTGAGTGGCAAGAATCCAGACAATTCCTCGGAGCACTCCCAATGGTAAAATCGATAAAAGATACTGGGAAATTAGACAACCTTTCGAAATGCCGTGTTGTGTCTAGAGAAGTACCTTATCCACACCGAATAGGAATGTGAAATGATACCGCATTTTGGTTGGCTAGTACAGTGATTTGGAGGCCTAAACCATTAACCCATTGATAACTTCCATCTTCTTCTTGCATAATTCAGAATCCTTACCCTAAGGTAGGCAATGCATCTGCAGTGACTTTGTTATTGCAGATGTCCACGGGCGGCGCTAAATACTCATTATCAGATGATCATTTTGCTTATATTTTTCACAAAAAAATAATGAGTTGTGTGTTGAATGGAATTTCCGTTGAAGCAATTTACTTTTCTTATTCCAACTCGTATTCTTTGTCTCTTCTATATTCCAATGAAACCGCCTTCGAAATATCAGCAGTCTATTGTTTCGGTAAATGGTCATAAATTTATTTATTCGAAATAACATCTACTAAGTAGTTATTTATCATTTTTTATGATGCCGTAAATCTATAGTTTAACGTTAATAAATCACAAGGCGAAATCGATATATACGGGTAGAGGAAAATGACAATAAAAGTTATGTCTTTATTGTTTTTTTATCGAAATGCCAACGTTTATAAATGACGTTGAAAATCATGCTCATGTCTTTTGAGTGCAAGCATATGGTATCTTGCTTTTAGTCAGCTTATTACATGGCATATTGATTTATCAATGTGACTATTTCGAAATTTGTATGTTAGTAATTTAAGAATATCGCTTTTTGGTATTTTTAATGCAATAAGTGACAGCTTAGAAGCAAAAAAGTCGATGTGCTTTAATCTCGCCCATAATGTTTAGCTGGTACACCAGGTCTTCTATTTCGGCGTTTTTTGGATCCTCCATGACCCATCTTGTCTTCTGGTTCTGCCTACGATCTTACGGAGAATTTTCCGCTCAGACACATATATTGAATTATTTCTTTTTTTCTCTCCAAACTTCTCCTGGCTGTTGATAATTTAAATAAACAACTCTGTATTTCTTTTACTATAGGTATTATTTTTTATTATAATTATTACGACCGTCGGCAAAAAACGGTCGTAACTTGGGCGCTATGGTCTAGCTGAAAATCAGCGCTGTGGTTTTACCACATTATTATGAGAGCTAATTAAATCCTTTGTCTTTTCTGTACTTACAATAGTGTTACATACATATCGTCACACCTGTTTCCCTTAGGTGTAGGCAGAGAACACAGATCTCCATCTCCTATGATCTCGGTATACTTTCTATGCTTCATCCACACTCATCACTTTCTTCACGCAAGCTCGTCGGTTATCATACATAACATCCGCAACGTAAATTTCTTTTACCAGTCGTCTTTCATCCATCTTCTCTTTGTGCCCAAACCACCTAATCAAACTTTTCTCAACTTTTGCCACAACACCTTCTTTTACTCCATTTTCACTATTTGTCGTACAAATTCAAAATGTTTATATACTACATTTGATCAATGTGTCCTACCGTACTCTCTTACGGCGCCGAAACGTGGATGCTGACAATCAGTCTGCTTCGCAAGCTCAGAGTCGCTCAGAGAGCAATGGATCTATGCTTGGAGTTTCTCTGGTAGATATGATTCGGAATGAACAAATCCGCCAAAGAACTAAAGTCACCGACAATAGCCTTTCGAATTAGCAAACTGAAATGGTAATAGGCTGGTCACGTTTGTCGGAGATCGTTGGAGCAAACGAGTGATGGAGTAGAGACCACGTCTCGGTAAACGTAGTGTAGGACGCCCCCCGGCTAGATGGTGCGACGATCTTCGCAGGGCGGCAGGCAGAAACTGGATGCGTGAAGCCGGAGATCGGGCTAGGTGGCGCTTCATGGGGGACGCCTATGTCCAGCAGTGGACTGCCGCAAGCTGTTGGTTGATTGATATACTACATTTAAAGCTGAAAGCTCAAGTTTTAGTTTCGCAATGTGGTGATGCGTGAAAAGAAATTTAACTCAATACTCCAAGAAAGAATAATAACTTAATACATTAACGAAATATAAAAGAAAATCATATTTAAATAACTCTTTGTTGAAAATAAACAATGCATTTCCAATAAGTAGTTGTAACAGAAATAAAATAAAACCTTGTATTACCAGCTACAAATCACTCGTGGTTTGTTTCATTACAATTTACACATAAATAAATTGATCCATATTTGTTTCTCTTTCCTTCTTCAATAAAGTATGAACCGCCGTTGGGGGCGTCAATAAGTGTACATATAAAATTATATTCATTGCGATCGCAACAAATCTAAAGGTCAAGTTTAAGTTCGTTTAACTCTCTCGGAGGCCTTACAGCGCGCTGTTTTGAATCACAATGACACACCAATATTAACATATGCAAAAAGATATCAATGCAAAATTAAACTGTATATAGTTGTATTAGGATTACAAATGAATAAACATTACAATGAAACTGCAAATGTATCTATGCCACCAATTTTTGTTCTATTATAGAACTTATTAACGCGCATTAAGGACCTTGTCACCTGCAAATAGCGTTTGTTAGGTAGTCTGAGGTGAGCACCATTTGTAACATTACAGTTCTAAAATAACCAAACATAATGCAATAAATCTTTTTTGGCCAGAGCTGAGAATGTGTTACCAGACAATTAAGCTACCGGGATACGTCTCGGCTGGAGATATTTATGATTCTTGACTTCCAAAAAGAGATAAGGAGGTTATGAACTCAATTTTAATTAAAGCAGACGACAAGAATACATGTTGAGGAAACAAAGCAATCTTTTTTTATGCATTTGTTGAGTCGTAAGGGATTATTTAAAAAAAAATATGAAAAAAGCTACAAGGTTAATGGTAAAAATAATGTATTTTGTGTATCGGATTTCATAGGCGTCGGTAAATTTGTGAGATAATTTTCTATTTATAACCTAAATACATAGGAAATGTTGAAGTACCAATATTTTTCGGTCTATGACTAGCTCCTTTACATCTCTTTACGTTGCTACAATTGCTTTTTATTTCTCTTTTTAACTCTTCTTTTCATCATAAGCAGTATAAAATTCTCGTGATAAATAATCAATCTATTTATAATAAAAATATTTCACCCTGTGGGATTTACGTTTAATATAATAATAATCTAAATAATAAATAGATATAGAAGGTTCACTTCATTAAATCAGGCAAACATTGTTCGTTTTTTGAAGCCTCTGAGATTTTCAGAACGTCACATTAGCCGAATCGGTAAGAAAACCGTCAAAACCATATTTTAATATCGAAATAAAATGAAAAGTTACCTTGTCGCCAAGTAGTCTTTTTATTTTTTACAGCCCATATACTCGTAAGTACCAACGGAACGGAAGTTAACCCACCACGCTAGTCCAATGCAGATTGGTGTGTTTACCAGACTCAGTCCATACACATATTTATTCCGATGCGGGGATCGAACCCGCGACCATTGACTCCGCGGGCAGAGGGCCCCGCCACTGAGCCAATTAGTCGTCCTTATAGCTTTGAAATTATGCTTATATAGAAGCACTCATTGTACGGGTAAGCGTAAAGAGGTTCGTAAATATTTGAATAACAACTAGAGTCACCATGTGCAGACTAGAAAAAGACACTCGTATTTGTGCGTAAAATCCAGAATTTATTTTGCCGATAATTGAACTATCTATTTTATTTTATTTATTTAATACTTTATTGTATACAAAACAGGAAATACTAGAATTAACAGGAAAGAAGATGTACAAGGGCGAGCTTAACTCAAAATTGAGTTTTCTTCCAGCAAACCCAGGAGTGAAAGAGAGATAAGATAAGCTGTAAGGACAGAAATAAGTGTATAACAACAAAATATAATAATAATATACATACCAATACATACTATATAAAACCATACATATATAAACATATAAATACCAATAATATATAATATATTTTTTTTAAATTAAATACTTTTTTAAATTATTATTAGATTTTATTTTTTAATGAGTTGTTATTTTGTAAATACAGAAGAGGACACTCACATGCAAGACAGTTAATAGGGAGTTATATATTTTTATGATAATCATTGTTTACTTTTGTGTAATATAAGGCAATAAATGGTGTATTTTCAAACGCGTGTGTTATAAGAAGACAATAAGAAATATGAATTATTTGCATGATTTTGTTACGTTGTAAACTCAAATATCTCTTGAGCACAAAATTAAATGTCTGTCTGGACGGCTTTCAAAGTGGGACATATCCGAGGAAACGTTAGATGTATAGGTGTCCTATAGACAACGATCCGTGTAATTGAATTCGCTTGTTGACGACATTATCGAATATCTAAGTGTTGACTTTAACACTAGACTGTGCAAATATTTATTGAAACTACACCTGTTGGAGATTTTTTATTGCATCACGAACTGTTTGGATGAACAGAAGAGTTACTTTTTAGTCAAAATTTCAGGTTCAATTTAATTGTAGTGTGTTAATTGGGCTATTAAATAAAATAATTCAGAATAATGTGGAATTATTGTTTTTCACAACCTATATATATCGCAATGCCAGGCACGGGCTTCCCCATTTCTAGACGTATAAATATAACCGCACCACGCTTGTCCAATCAGGATAGCAGGATAACCAGACTCGGAATAAATATCTATATTCCATACATAAGTCTAGCTGGCATATTCATGTATAGCTCTATCACTATTAACTTTATAAATATCGAAATATAAAACTAAAGTAAAATAACAAGAATTAGTTTATTTTTGTCATTGATCTTTCTTAGGAAATGTGCTTGTTCGTTTATAAAAAAAACAATTCATCATTAAATATCAACAACCTGTGGGAGTTCACTGCTAGACATAGGCGAAGCGCCAACTAGCCCGATCTTCCGCTTCACGCATCCAGTTTCTCCCAGCTGTCCTGCGCAGATCGTCGAACTATCTAGCAGGGGGCCGTCCCGGGGGGACGCGGTCTTCACTCCAGCATTCGACTGCTCCAGCGGTTGTCGGGTCTCCGACAAACGTGACATTGCCACTTTAATTTACTGATTCCAAAGACTATGTCGGTGACTTTGGTTCTCTGGCGGATTCCTTCATTCTGTATCGTATCTACCCAAGAAACTTCTAGCATATCTCTCTCCATAGCTTTCTGAGCTTGTGAAGCAGACAGTCTGTCAGTATTTAAGTTTAAAAAAATAATAAATAATTATTTTTTTATACGTGCACATAAAATATAACTAATAACTATTAAAACACAATTATTCTTAATCCATTGAATACTCCGTCGTAAATCTCTTATCTCAATAAAAATAAGTGGCTGAAAGTCTTTACATTCTAGACGGCATGTCGTTTATGTTGGCTTCTTTCCATCTGTCTGTCATATGGGTACGTAGTTAAAGCGCATTACCCAATAGATCTTTGGACCGAAACGATAGGCACGATAAAGATGGACTTCGCGTAATGATATTAATATATCAAACATAGATTGATGTTTCCATATATGTATTTGTAGAAATACATAGAAATCACAGTTTTACAAACGTTAAGAATTCTTTAAGGGGCAAAAGAACAGTATAGTAAGTTATAGTAATAAACGATTAAAGTAGGTGTTTTGTTACTTATTACAAAGTAATTTTTTTAAAAAGTTAAAACTATTATGCCAGTGTCAAGTAATATAAAATCTCTTGAAATGTCTAGTCAGCTTGTCATGTTACGTCTTCATAAAATGGTGGCTATTCTACCAAAACTTTTTATGGACTTTTTCAGTCAACATAAAAAGTCAAGATACATGCATCTATTTCATATCACTACGTCACCACAATTAAATAATATTACTGATAATAGTTGGCGGGAAAAATCCCTATTAATTATTTGTAGTCGGTTCGCTTATCACCGATGTATAGAATAAAAAAAATCGATCTAAACTCGATTTAGAAGAAATACATTGGTTTGATTTGATGTCTCGTTATTGTGTATCTGAGTTCTTAATACATTAATTTATTATATATATCCTAATGTGTTGTAATTAAATATTCAGATAAAACATAATCCCTAACATTGACAACTTCAATTTTTTCTGCTACATCTACTACATCTTCACAAACATAATATTATTTTCTTATTTTTATACGTGGATCTTTGTAAAGTAAGTTTGAATGTCCATTTTTATTACGACAGTATTGATGATGAAAGCATGATGGATGTTAGCATAAAATATTCACAAGACAGTGCGTTCGCCATTATTTTCAACGGCTTACTGTTGTATGTCGACCTAAATATCTAGGCTGCCTCACTTTTATTTCTGGTGAAACTAAATAAAAACGCTTCACATTAAAAATAACCTTTATAGATTTAGCATATTCTAAAAATTGTATCACCGGAAATAGCATAATAACCACGTCAAATTGAGAAGTACATGCATATTGTCGTCGGTTATTTCATTCACATCATAAATCATCCACTTAAATTCAAATACATTTTTTAAAGTTATATTGGTGACACTTAATGTTAATACAGTTTTTTTTTAATATTAATTCATTAATTACATTTAATTAATTATTATTTTAGTTTTGTATAGAAGAAAAAAAATTCTTATATAAGATATTTAGCAGGATATAAAAGTAGGAATTGTCTTTAAAAAATTGTTTATATTACTTGTTATATAATCAGTAAACAAACGAGTTGAAAGATTTTTATTGTGTTCATTACCATCTGCAGTACAAAGTGTACTACAAATTTACTACATAATAATAGAGAGGGAAGAAGAAAGTAAAGAGAGGGACAAGGAATTCGGCCTCCGGATCTGTATCGCCGTACGAAATGCGATAACAATAAAATGCTACCATCTAATATCGATCTTCTGTGAGGTGTATGCTATATATTTTGTAACTTGCCACCATCTCTTCGTGACATGCATACTATAAATATATTTAAAAAAATATTATTGTTAGTGATACATTTATCAATATATCACTACAGTATCTACGTTATGGCACCGTAAGAGAGTACAGATGAATGACACACTGATCGAAGGCTTTACAAAGGTAATACAATCAATCAATCTCTTATTTCAAATTTTAATACATATTTCAAAACGATAATTGCAAAAATATTACTATCTCCTCAATAATTGAGTTGGCGAGGCCAATCTTCGTAATATATGTAGGTGGATTATTTTTACAACAAGTTTACGTTTTTACATTACACGTATCCATGAATCTGGGGCGATTATTTATTACTCAGATCAGAGATCTTTGTTGAGCGCAAGGTATTTCCCGCGATTTCATCTGTGTCTATAAACTTTAAAAATAAAATTAAATAATGCAATCATTTTTTGGCTTCAACGTCACATCGTATGTAGTTACTTGGTATATCCTGAATGCGTGAATTTAATTCTAACGATCAAATGATATTGAACGCAGTCCGGTAATTAGCTAGGAAAGAGAATTTATTTATGAAAAAAAACAAAAAAAAATAATAAGTTTTTTTTTTAAATTTAATATTGGGAGTTTTCCCGCCAACGTAGATCAGGGGCATTGTGGTTTTTATTTCATTTTCATACATATGTGATTATCAATTATATTGTTTAATTGTGGTGGCGTATTGTGCAATATAGTTTTTTATTATGAAATTATTTAGCTTTTCTAATGAACGAATTAGGTCGTTAACAACAGATAACTCATATCACATCAATCACTCCACTGGTAACTCCATTAAAATAAATACAGTAAGAATGACACAATATTACACTCGACCATTATGATTGTTATCTGAAGCCAACGTGTTGTTCTCGTTTAAAATTTAACTCAATACACGTGCCCCGAGATGCAATAACCGTAAGTACCTTGTTAAGTTTATTATAACTAGTTTCAGTCTGTGACTAATTCTAGATTTTGTTGCTATGATGTTATTAACAATGGTCTAGTGAGCATTAATTAACTGTCATTACAACATAAACTATTTGATTTGAAATTTTGAAATGATAAGTAGGAGTTTATATTGTATGTGAACCGGTTTTATATTACAGATTCAATTATAAGGTAAAAATTTATATCTAAATAAAATATTGTTTATATTTAAATAAATTAGACCTATTATACAGGTGTCCCAGAACTCAACGTCAAGCTGAAACAGGGTCAATTATGCTGAGTAAGAACAATTCTGTGGTACATTTTAGATTTCCTTTTATATTTTTATTTTGTTACTGTAAATTTGTGTCACCTATGGTCTCTATTCTATTTATATTTTTCTAAAGAGTCAAATTACAGAATCCAGTTGACACAATTTACATTTAATTCTTTATTACTTTTAGTATAGTTTTAGTATAGTTGTGGCACAAATAAATGATTTCTATTCTATTCTATTCAGTGTGTACGCGAGGGGGAGAAAAGCGTAAAATTACATAAACGATGCTGATACAGTGGGTGTACCAACGAGCACAGTTGAACGACTAAAGCGATCATTAATCCGAACAACTGTCGTAACTGCTAACTACACGTGAAACAATAAAACATTCTTTGTGATAAATTCGCTTTGCGCTCTCGATATCTTGCCGAACAAAACATTAACCTGCATTTGAAACAGATGGGGCGCTATAAAAATTTTGAAATGAAAATGATTAGTTGTCTCTTGACAAATGACTACATACATGCTTTAGTGGTTACGGTACAAGTACGGTACAGTACTGCAGTACATCTCATCTTTGTTCAAAAGTCAAGATTTTTTAACAAAGGTCGCATCTTCTTCTGCCGTCCCTAATCCCGTTACTCGAGGTCGAGTATCCTTACTGTTCTGCGAATATCTTCAGCAAATATCTTCTTACGAGTTAAACTGATATTTTGTTCTACTGAGAATATATCTTCATTAGATATATTGGTTTGATTCCCTTTTATCTCTCTAAAGCTTCGGGCTCAAGTAATCTTTTTTGGGTTGTCAGTGAAAAAGAGATCAAATGGGAAATAAATCTGCGAAAAAGCACTAAGTATGAAAAACAACTATCCGGTGCGCTTTACCCGAAATTTCTTTTCACGCACCGCGCGATACGAGAATGGCATCTTCAATAAACAAGTTTACACATACTTTAAAGGTAAGGCTTCCGTGATTCTTGTGATGTCGCGGATGTCTATGGGCGGCGTTAATTGCTTTCCATCAGGCGACACGCTTACTCGTTTGCCCTACTATCCCATAAAAAAATCAACCAACTCAAGGGTTGGTTTTCGTGGTGTATGATAACATCTGAGGATGGCTCGTGTTGATGCGAAGCGCGTCGTGTGTGTGTGTGTGTGTGTGTTCTTTCGTATGCACAAAATATTATTTATCGAATTTGTTTTGTTTTTTACGTATCTTAGCAAGGTGAGTGACTTCTGCTCTGAATAATACATTTCCGCAAAATTACGCCTGATTACATAAATCATTTTAAACAAAGTATCTTGGTTTCAAATCCTAGTTGAATCTATAATATCATTTTTCTATACGAACGTAACGTAATTTCGATTTTGTCCTACAATATACCTTGTCATCTGGCTTATTATTTATATACAGATTATCAAAAATATCAATCGATATTTGATTAAATAAATATAATTAAATACGATATTTTTGAAACAGCGCAAAAAGATGAGAAAATTTCTTGCGCTGTTTCTCTGAAGTGGTACTGTAAGAGAAGAAACCCCCGTTATTATGTGATCTTAAAAATAATACCTTGTAACTAAAGACTTTTATTACTCATACCTTTAAAGCCACACAATTTGTCTATGAAGTATCTGCCAAAACTGCTGAACACAAGGCTCTTCACTCTCCATTTACGAGGTACGGTGGACATGTCTTTACTTACTTTACTTTACTGCGACTCTGAAAGGCGCTTACATGACTATGTTTCTTCGGAATAAAGTCTAACCAAGGCGTATACATCACATTTAAACCGAGATTGACAGTTTAATTTTAAAATCGATACATTGTAACTGTATTTTCTGCTTTGTATCCAACGCAGTAGAGTTGATAATTGATCGCTATTATTATTAGACGTGGGTAATTTTAAAATTGTATACGAGAATTACGCCGTGCATCGTAGTCGCCCACGAGTTATGGTTCCGATATTAGAAAAGAGCTGAGTGTACCATCCGAAAATATAACCGAGGAAAGTGTGTTAAAGTGTATTAGTGCATAATATATGCGCGATGCGAGGCGTGTGCGACCGTTACAAATGTGTTTTCCGAAAATAACGTACGATACAAAATTTTCACATCTTTTAATACAAAACAAAAAAATATTAGCGGTGCTAAGCTACGGTCTGATGTGTTACCAATTCGTTACAAGGGCATTTGGTCCTTGTTTTTTTTTTGGAAGACTTACGCAGCAAACTGATTGTTTTGTCATCGATCGAAACGAGAGTCCTCCATCTTTTCCTGTCCTGCGCTAATTCTTGCCAAGTGCTGGACTTGAAGTTCGCGCAGGTCAGATCAGGTTCATCTGATCTCTACAGCGATATCCGGGTCGATAAACTGGCCTTCGACCACCAATTTGTTTGGAATTATTTTTTTTACGTAAGGAATAGCCAAAAGTTAGCAATTACAGCCATCCAGAGACATTTGTAAGAGGAACCTATGGATGCATTGCCTATCTCTGGATAAGTTGTAATAATGGAAGGTATAATAAAGATTTAAGGAGTTAGGCTTCCAGAACCTTGTATATAACATGCGATAGGAGGTAAGTTGACGTGAAAAGTCTACTTGCTTCTTTGTAATCGTAAATGTCAAACTCCCATGAATATAAGGTATTGGTTCATACATATTATATATAAAATATATTCACCATGTTTTAACTCATACGAAAATTAAATGTGCGCTACACAATTTATCGGCAATTCTAAAGTATTGATAGTATCTATAAAATTCTCTACCAACATAATGAATTTAGGTGTGACACTTGCGCCGTGTTTTATAGTTGGAATGTTGCCAGAATCAATTTTTCCACGTATTTGCTTTTTATTAGTTTCTTGCACCTTTTTCGCATCACGGATCTATTTAAAACGTCTGTCACTTCGAACATTACACGCTTTACCGTCACATCTGTTTTAACATTTTTATTTTTTCATACTTATTCATTATCTTATAGTTTTCTTCTTATTTTAGTGCCTCTTCGACTAGTGAAAGTTGGTACGTTGGTAGCCCATACAAATTCGACATCGCTACTTCTGCCTTAACCCTTAATTTGATATTGTCCGCTAAAACTAACACAAACTTTAAAGAAATCCAAGTCATTCAAATTTTTAATTTATTTACGTCAAATGTCCGCCACGTATTTTCTCAAAAAGGTGAAGAACATGATTTTTTTATTATTTTTTACAAGGTCCTAAATATCCTAAAACACATTATTCACATAATTTAAAAAAAAAGATTTCTTTTTTCTTCCAAATTAAGGGTTAAGAGAGACAAAACAGTAGGGCAGTACTTGCTATGTATACGTTTCCACTCTGATATTGTGTAGCCAAGACGTTTTTCTCCGACCAACACGTTTCAGGCCCACAAATTTTTTCTATCACGATAAGTGGCAATAATTTGTGCCTGTCATATCTCTGTGTCTCTCAGATAAGCAACTTTTCTACTTTTGATGGTCTGTAGGAGTTCACTTTTCTGCTTTATTCGTTAGAGTAACTCTCCATTGGACACTTATAATCAAATACGTTAAATATTTGTATTTTTAGAAGGAAGGAAAAGGGACAAAATTTTATTTGTTTAAAACAAAGTTATTTGTTTGCAATTTATAATTTTCTGTTATTTTTTTCGTTTCCGTGGCATTGTTGACATGAGTTGATAGATGTATAGACTAGGAATATCAGATCAGATTTTTTACTTGAAAAAGTTTTTAACAGACATATCCTTTGACGATCGATTAGCTTAATGGCGGGGTTGGCACATATGGAGTCAATGGTCGCGGGTTCAAACTCTGCATCGGGATAAATATGTGTATGAATCACAAGTATTAGTATATTATTCCGAATCTAGTTACCTCGCTAATCCGCGTTGGACAAGCATGGTGGGTTAATGTCTGTTCCCCCAAAAATAGGAAGTCCGGTGATCACTACTGGGAGATATATCGGTTGTGAAAAAGAATATTCTTTAAATGATAAATTTATTACTATGGTAATAAAAACGATTAAAATCAAAAATGCCTTTGAACTCTTATTGGTTTGGTTTCCTGATATTCAGGTAATGTTTATTATTCTCAAACTTTGTTTATTAGCCCGAAGCTATAGAGAGATAAATGGGAGTCAAATCTAAATGTGTAATGAAGGTATGGAGATATAATCTCAGATGAATAAAATATCAGTTTAACTCGTAACAAGATATCTGCTGACAGTTAGTGCCAGGTTACATATAGTTTAATAGAAACGCATATGTATTTACTTATTCGATTACACGACGCCATTGTGCCACTTAATGCTTTTATAATTACAAAAATAATGAACAAAATATACATTACACACGTTTTAATTATATTTCTTTAAAAAGGAATTTAAAATTAAACTTAATGGGAACTTTTAATAATATATGTAGTTAAAAGTTATTGATCAGTACGCAGAAAACAATATATGCTCGAAAAAAGAAACAAGGCTTTATCCCTGTCATCTAAATAACTGACGATTCAGTGGTGAGAGTTTTCTCCAAGGCTTCTTTACATGCAACACTACCATGTGAAAACAGTTACTTCGGTGTTTGGGAACCGATACGAGATTGAAAACTTTATAAATGAAGTCTACACATTACTTAAAGAATGGTAACGCTTATGCAATGCCTATGATACTGCAGATGTTTATGGGCGCGACGTTGATTGATTTTCAGGTGAAACCTATGCTTGTTTGCTTTACTATCCCATAAAAATTTGTAAGCACATTTTTATAAATAAGGCAGGCAGGTATCATCAGGTATAGTAGACTCTACGAATGAAAACCGTGAAGTGAAAGGTTGCGAAATTCAAATCGTCTAAATACAATAACCTAGTAAGTAAATCATTTACATGGTTTGCGGTTTGCGGTCGCGGTGGTAAAGTCACTAGTCCAAGGCCGCCGGTTCTAAACGTGTTATGTTACAAGAACAAATCTGTGTAATTAATAAGTATGTTCTCGATCTATTGTTATTTACATTTCAGTTGATTAAAGTTGATAGAAATGCAATCTATCTTTTAAAATAAAAACTATGTATCCAGACGGAATTATATTTATTTAACTAAACTTAATTTCGTTTAGGTAATTTGTAAAATAGTGGTTTTCCTCGAAATAAAAATAACTTAAAAGAAAAGAAGAAAAAACTTGAAAGAAGCCGTTAGAAGGATTCAGATAAGCTGGGCAGCATTTAGGAAACTTCGTCAGGTCTTCTCGTAACCCATGCCTCAGAGCCTGAAGACAAGAGTTTTCGACCAGAGTGTCCTACCTTTATTCTCTTACAGCGCCGAAACGTGGACGCTGACAGTCCGTCTACTTCACAAGCTCAGAGTCGCTCAGAGAGCTATGGAGAGAGCTATGCTCGGAGTCTCTCTGGTAGATATGATTCGGAATGTACGAATCCGCCAGAGATAAAATGGAACTTCGTTAGTTTTATAATAAATAAATCTTCTAAAATAACATCACACATTTTATCTATATATATAAATGTATATATGTGTCCGACAATCGTTGGAGCAAACGAGTGCTCGAGTGGAGACCGCGTCTCGGCAAACGTAGTGTGGGACGCCCCCCGGCTAGATGGTGTGACGATCTGCGCAGGGCGGCTGGCAGAAACTGTATGCGTGTAGCCGAAGATCGCGCTAGGTGGCGCTCCATGGGGGAGGCCTATGTCCAGCAGTGGACTGCCGCAGGCTGTTGACGACGATGATGATATAAATGTATATAAATAACTGCATTTTAAATGTAAGGTGAAATGTAATGAGGAAGTTTTTAAATTGTCAAATATAATTCGATTCAATGTTTTCCTCGGACCTTGGTGAATCCTTGTTCGCGAATTAAAATGGAATTTCCTTTTGGAGGCTTTTGATGAAGTGTGGCGCCAATAGGTGGGTCATGCGCCATATTGTTCTACACCTTGCATTGTTTCCAAATATGAGAGTATCTACTTCAGTATAATAATATTAATAAACATAAACAAATTAAACTTGTCTTTCTGTGATGTTGAGACTGCTTTTTTTCTCAGCTCATTATTATTAGCCTGCAGCAACTAATAAGCTTTTTTTTATGGGATAAGAGGGCAAACGAGCAAGCGCATCGCCTGATGAAAAGCAATCAACGCCGCCCATAGACAACAGCATTGCCGGCCTTTAAGGCCTTTTTCCATAATCATCATTATTATTAACCTGTAACAATTAATAAATCGGTTTCATCATCATCATTGCTATTAGCCAGCAGAAGCTGATAAGCTTCTTTTATTATCAGCATTTTTATTAGCTTGCAGCAACTAATAAGCTTGTTTCATCATCATCATCATCATCATTATAAGCTTGCATTAGCTATTAAGCTTTATGTTTTCAGTTCCTGCCAGCCGCCCTGCGCAGAGCGTCGTTCCATCTGACTGGGGTTTTCTAAAATAGTGATTCAGGCTATTTGTAAATACAGTATTTGTGTTCGCACTCTAAAATAAATATATATTAATATATTTATTTATTAATGTATATATTAAGCATTATTCAAACAATATTTATACCTAAGTATAACCTTACGGCAGCATTATATTGCCTTACCCCTAAAACTTCAATACATTTTTTAAGATAAATTATTTATGACGTACCTTAGAAGAATTGTTATTTTATATTGAAATGTAAATTTGAATATTATTTGTTACCAACATTAAAAACCGTTTATTTTTCTTTTTAACTAGCTTTTATAAAGTATAAAACATAAACTTAGAGTTATTTATGTGTTAAAGTTATTTTTTAAATATTACGTACATTATTTATCATAAATTGGTATTTTAAATGTACATTTCACAGTATTCTAACAAGTTTTATACGGATATACCAAGAATGGTATATGTAAACGGATTATGTAGTATTTATAATTTTTCTTATAGCGACATCTACCCAAAAAACATGAAACCTAAGACAAATATTCCGCCCGCCCAAACTTAACCTGTAACCATTTTGAAATATTATTAAAAATCTAATCTATGAAGATAGATGTCATTTTAAAAGTTATTGTTGCAATATTTAAACAATACTTAGAAATATAATTATTATATCCTTCAATACTATATTATCTACTTAACACTTCAGGTGATCTTAAAAATGAACTTTTATAAATTAGAAATTTTGCACAAGTTCGTAATTAAATTAGCTTTGATATTTAATCTGTTATTGTCTTATTTATTACTTATTAATAGGATATTTTATTTTCGCAAGTATAATTGCCTACTCATTTATTACATTAATGAAAAGCTTTTTTTTTTGGAATAATTTTTTATTATTAGGTCGGTAAAAATTTTCCATATTTATATTAAGTCGAAACACGTAGAAGAGTTTCCTAGCATACAAATAACCTAAGATAATAAATAAAGTCGACAAATAATAGGTTTATGTGATTTTTAATATATAGTAGCAATAATAGTCTATAACTTTATTTATTGTTTGTTGCAGATGAGCGTGTAGCCAAGATTAGCATGCGTGGTGTCACGTGATCCAAATGGCGTCGGACGCGCGCCCTCGCTCCCCACAAGATGGCGCGCGAAGAAGGCGCGACTTCTCCAGGTCCCCTGTATTTACCACTTTATATAAATATTATTATAATAATATAGATAAAACGAATTTCATATTTTAGATAGTATTAGCATATTTTGTGCTTTAAAATTAATTGATCATATTTATATTTAAAGCGTATCAATCAGCAAGTATATGAACTTATTTATGCCTCATTTTTTTAATTTCCGACGGAAATAATTTATCTTGAACAAGTTATGTGGCTTGTTGATTTTTTTTTCCAATTTATAACCAGCCAGATGTAATAAACATATTAGAACTACAGTTACATATAATGTATTAAGAAGATTTTGCTTTTAAAAGTTCAATAACCCTATAAGCGATTTAACTAATAATATTATCTTTCTTTATTTATATTAAAATTATAGAAAGTAAATATTCTTAACCTTCATAATAGGTTTTTTAAGTTATTTGACATCCTTATAATAAGTATTTATTTATTCGATAAATGTTTCATTTTGAATTGTACGTTACTAATTATAGTACTACGAACTTTTATGAAGATAATGAAATATTTGTGCTATGTTAAAATATTTCAGTTATAAAATATAAGCATATCGTAATTCATGCAATCATCATGAGTTTAACAAACTGAATTATTAAGTCAATTATTAAAACTTATTTCTCCTTGTTCACTGCATAAAATTTTGTTATGAATACGATTAATCGCTAGCGAGTGTGTTTTATGCGAGCAACACTGTGTTTTGTTATTTTGGTCAGTTCAAAGAATTCAATAAATATAAAACGAA
Organism: Baronia brevicornis; assembly: GCA_031353405.1. NCBI lineage: Eukaryota > Metazoa > Arthropoda > Insecta > Lepidoptera > Papilionidae > Baronia > Baronia brevicornis. The sequence continues at coordinate 854,905 of JASFAT010003808.1, forward strand.
ACTTGTCCTTTGCAACTAGATATGAGATGTAAACATTGCTGCGAGGTCATAGTTTTGCCAAATCGTCAACGGTCGTCTATTTATATATAGGCGTCTTCCGTCTGTCTGTCTGCCACCTGCTGTCCTTACGCAAATCCATGCATTCGGACATAAATATCACATCATGGCACCGATTTGACGCGAACCCCAAATCAGTATAGATAGTAATGCACAGTCAAAGCGATCGCGCATAACGAACGCTTCTTCAAAGCGAAAAACTCAGGTACGAATCATCTGTTCGGATATAACTCCTCGCGGATTGGGTCGCGGGGAATCCTCCCGGAATTCAGCGGCGAGTGGCTCGCACTCACCCGCCGCCCGCTCTAAATCCGTCACACTCGCCGCCGCCGCCGAGCCGCTTGGTGAGTTGCGCGTTCCCGCGTCTAAATATATCGGAGTCGTGTGCGCAGGTCGCCGTACGTGACGCTGGGCGCCGTGCGGTACACCGTCCGCCGAGTGCCGCCGCCGCGCGCCTGCCCGTGCCGCTGCTGCTCCGAGGAGGCGGTGGCGGCGTGCCTCGGCCGCGCCAAGCCCGAGCGCCGCACGCTGGAGCGCTTCCAGCGCCGCCTGGGCCGCGGCGCGGGCGACGAGCGCTCGCGCCACCAGCGCCTGCAGGACTTTACTAAGCGACTGTTGCGAGCGCATCCTCCACCACCGCCGCCGCCGCCTCCGCCACCCCACTCGGCACCCGTGCTACCACCCGTGCCGCCGCCACGCGTGCGACACCGCCACAGCCCGCCGCGCGGCGCCTCCGTGGATCGTTACGATGAGTTTGACGCCGACAATATCACCCTAGTCCGGGTTGAGCCCCGTTCCATCGTTGGTTCCTATGCACAAAAGACTATACCGTACCGAAGTGCATCGTTCTCTCAGGGCGATTTCGCGCAAGATAAATACTATCGCGGCAAAGATCGGCAGCAATCGATATTCGACTTCGATCGAAAGCGAACAGCGAAGAATGAATCGAATTCAACCGCTACGTCGAACCGTAGCAACGCTGAAACTGGAAGTTTAGTTACGGAAGAAAACACAACCGAAGGGGGATCCGTTGCATCTGTTGATTCCGCGGTTGGTTCTGATGAGGGTTTGCTGGCACATGCGTCACCAGCCCCACGATCTCCACCACCAGATGCGCCTCACAAGCAATTCGGTGCTCGATCTTTGACTCATCCGTTACCGCGTCGCGTGCCTCCAGTGCGGGAGGAGGGTCCGAACGAAGCCGGCGGCAGTCTGCCTGCCTTGGCACCGCGCGTTTTACATGAACTACGTGAGGAAAGTGACGGTTCGCAAGCCGATAGTGCACAGGCGCATAGTGAAGGCACCTCACCTATGGAACCTGCTCAACCTTTTACTTTTCCACCTCTTCCTGCTCCTCCCCCAAACGCGTGTGCTAACGTAGACTGTGAGTGTAATAACTTTTCTGTTTCCGGAGAAGAATCTGCAAGCACAATCGCAAACTCAATACCAGTGCCCGTATATGAGTGTATAGTGAAACAGTGGTCAAAAGAGCTACCGTCGGAGGAGGCTCAACGTTCGGACGCGGCGTCCGATGGTTCGTTAGATAGAGACAAAGAGGACGAGACAATTACTAGTGAACAGGTTGCAAATTTGCTAGCTGCGGTGCAGAATCCATGTTCACCGGTTCCTATTGGTGGCAGGGAAAGACGAAGACCACTAGATAAAACAAAAAGAAGAAAAGGAATATATATAACAACTGCGAGTGATGAAGGAGGAGAAGAAGACCCACCCCTCGCAGTAAACGGTTGTAAGCGAGAGAGCAGTGAAACTTCTCTCCAAGATATGCGACTATCAGCTGAAGCGAGGACTTCCTCCTTAATTGGTGATAAATCAGATGACTCATGTACAAATGGGCCGCCAAGCCCCGCTGAAGGGGCGAATATATGGCCTAGATCCGAAGAATTACGAACCAGACGAGCGAGATTTACGCATCAAAGTTCTGATGAGAGAGAAGACGACAGTTACAGGGTGAGGCGAAAATATGGAGTTACCTCCCGTGGTGACTCTAACTCGGAAGCGGAAAGCGATTCATGTTCACGTGATCGAACCGCATCTCCATCTCCTTTCAGTCCATCTGACACGTCGGATGTGGAGGTAAAGAAACAACAGTTTTCGAGAGGTTTCTTTGGTAGAAATTTGGAAGCCCCTTCTAGCCGATCAGTAGAAGTTGGTAGAAGAAGTTTTTCAGACGCCACGGTTCCTTGTCGTAAAATAAGTGCTGGCGCCGCACCTACATCTGGCTCGCGGCCACGAGGTCCAACACACGTGCGAGCAACATCGTCTCCATCCAAGTTGGCAGGTGTGAAGCCAGGCGCCGACTTATTGGCCGAGCTCCTACGCGGCAGTTCCGAAGCTCTTTCAAATTCATCGACCTTCGACAACGTGATTCTGACGCTACACCAACACAATGTAAGTAGCCTATTTCGTTTCTTAAGTTTGTAGTTTCCTATTTGATCTCATTTCCGTTCAAATAGAGCAACAAAGTATAGAAACTGAGGATGTTTATCTTTGCGTAAAATAGTCTTTATTCAAAATAAGTCTGTATTATTGCCAAATTATATTAAAGTTTTTTTCATATATTTTTTTAACTGTATCCGTGGCTTCGTTAGTATACTGTAACTAAAAGAACGATTTCGAATTTTCGATTTTCTTAATCTGCGATCATATTCAGGGTCGCGTAATGTTTAAACACATTACTCGTATTTCCCGACATCTCTCGGGCCAATGTCATATGATTCATGCTACAGCTGTTCCAGAAACATTAAAAATCTAAAGGGCAATTCAGTTTATTAATACATCTCCGGCACTGAACTTAGCGTTTCTAGATAAATGCACAGAATTCTTTTCTTTTTGGTTGATGGCAAATGGTTATATTTGTTATGCCAGTATCAAGTCAAATAATAACAAGTATACATTAAATAAAAACGTATGAAACGTTTATACAACATTTAAGTGATGAAACGGCAGGCCTTCTATTAAAACTTGCATGCACACAATCAACTTAAAAAATCACGACAGAATTCTATAAAATAAATTTTTCTCATATAAAAACAAAACTTGCTTTTAACACAAATATCACCTTATATTAATTTTATGGAAAAATTGCTAATTCAATCTCTTGTCACAGACAGAGTATTGCCAACACACTTATTTTTATCTTAACCTTAAATTGTGGACACTCATTTATTGAGTTTATTATAATATAATTTATTATTAATATTAATTATTGGCCAAAAGTTAATGTATTCTTTTATACGAAAAACAAATAAAGAAAAATAAAATTATTACTTATTTTAATGTAATGTAAATACAAATATCTACACTTGGAATCTACCGAAAACAATTAACAGATTGAAAAATTGACATTCAAATCATTATGTATCCAAAGTCGGGATAAAATTCGATCGTACATGGCTTTAAGATTATGAAGATGACAATTTACGTGATCGCAAGTTACAATTTGTTCGCTGCGGTGTAATGTGGCTGATTTTATGATTTTATTTCTTGTATAAAACAGGGAGATATGTAATTACTAATTTGATCAGCAACCATAAAATATAATATTTATCTTTTTTCGAAATCATTCATCATACGATTAATAGTTCTGTTAATAATCTACATATCATAGCATATAATTTTGGAGCTATTATCTGTACATGGATTTAGACTAAAAGTAGAGAAAAGTATAAAAATCTTCTACAAATCTCGATGACGCTGCATCCGAATTCTTCAATTACATCGAAAAAATTTCGATTCGGCTTAGTGACCTTTCTGAGTTCTCTCAGACCAGGTCACTAAACCGAATCGGTAACAATACATTATGTGTGTCTTTTTCGAAAAAGCCTCTTTTAAATAATAAATGTGATTTATCTTTTGGATTTTTTAAATGGAACACTAATGGGATTGTTTCGGTGTCCGTTCGTCTGTCATACGCGGTGTTCTTCGCATCTATTTAAAGAATATTTCACAAGAAAATTTCCCGTCATCTTCAAGTATCTTTTTGATCGTGACTTAGCATAAGAACAAAGGAAATTTTATTATAGTCACCAATTCCGTCCGCACTTGCCAATGTTTTTTTTTTCAGCGCTACATTAAATCCATACATACAAAATCGATGATAGAAGAGCAGTGATGTATTATTTATAATCAGTGACTCTTATATTAACCTTTGGGATTGTTATATTAGTTGACATGACAAAACATGTTCTTTAATTTCCAAATAGTGACGTAATTGATTATGACATTCATCTATCTGGGCAATTAATACAGACTAAAAATAATCTATACCTATAATTTAAATATCTGCTAGATGGAGCGACGATCTGCGCAAGGCGGCTGACAGAGATTGGATGCGTGTAGCCGAAGATCGGGCTAGGTGGCGCGCCTTGAGTGAGGCCTATGTCCAGCAGTGGACTGCCGCAGCTTATATTGATATTGATAATTTAAAAACTATACAAAATTTGTTTTGATTCGTACGCTTGAATATATTGTTCAACAAACTTTCTTTTCGGCATACTCTTTTCCTTCTCTCTTCAATTTATCCCTCTATGATGATTTGTCTAAATGTTTAAACACAAAAAAGATAAACAATGACAAGTGAACACCAAACATTGACACTGGAAACTCAACAGCTGCCATAAAAACATGAGCAATCAACAAATTCACGTTGTTTCCAAAGTAACAAAAGATGGAAATTAATGAGAATGGTGAGTGTAAACATCGCTGTTGAAAAACGCCAACTTTGCGTGAAGCAATAAATAAATCTTTCGTACCTTTTAAAGCAATTTTTTTTTACCGGTAACAGATTATGTCCAGATGGAAAGCGATGCGCAAAAAACCAAATTTGAAAAATAATATTTTGTGTACTACCGTATCACTCCTTGCCTTGCGTTGCGGTAGTATCATATGCCTATCATCCTGTCTAAATCCATTTTTTTCCCCTGCCCTTTCCTTACTTATCTATTCTCTTCCCTTTGTTCTCCGCCAATTCAGTCTGCCGTGTCAATGGATGCGTGGCTAGAGGCGAGCTTAGTTGCAAGCGTACCGACCGACCCTGGATCGGACTCTGCCGGGTACTATAGTGCTTTACCTCAGCATGCGGGGCTCTGCTAGGGTTGATCTCCATCCACCCTTGCGGCGGGATTCACTATGATTACGTTGGATTCACAATTTTAATGTCCTAATTCATTAAAAAATGACGGCGACGTGGTTCTCCGCCCGTCACGTCCTGATTCCCACGAGGACGAAAAGCGAATAACGGAGAGCCGTTTCGCTACGATGAATGTGAGTGGAAGGATGGGATCGTAGCGATGGAGTTCTGTGGTCTCTGCCAACTCCTACGGGAGATAGACATGAAGATATGTATGTATGTATATTCTGTGTACATGAATTAATACACACACAATACTAGTTTTTAATAACGTACACACAAGTGTTTTGCCTCAAGACGCGTTGAAACGCTGCGTTGGACTTTAAGTTGCAAAGTAGTTCCATTCGAATAATGGTTTTCCGCCAAGTAACGCTTGACTCTGATAATCAAATTTTTGTCTCGTTTTCGATTTACGAAATCCGCAGTTTCAATCAATTAAGTTTTTTTTACAATTAATATATAGATTACGCCACGCTACAGACAAATACTTTGTCAAGAATGGCATATTTGTCTGCAGCATGAATGGGCCGGCTCGCCCGGGAAAGTACCACACTCGCGCAGAAAACCGGCGTCTGAGTGGTAGAGTAGCTACCGCGCTTCGTACGTTGAGTGGCCGAGTTCCGGAGTCCCAACACCCTCCTCCCTCTATCCCTCCCCCTCCCGTTCCCACTCCTTTTCCTTAAAGGTCGGCAAAGGAAGAATAGTTAGCGAAATCGACCTATGTATGTATATGTTTGTGTATCGTTGTGCTTGTTTTTGATTAAGCCCTGTATTTATGAATTATAATAATAATAAATTCATTTATTTAAGTAACCAAGACTCAACTGTTAGTAGACTAATTATATAGTAAATAAAAATAAAAAACACATATTAAAGGTATTATTTTCAAGCCGTTATACCATGTGCAACAGCACAGAAATGGTTAACATAGACGCAGTCTAGTCTATTCACAATTATGGTCAGGATTTTGTTGGTGCTACCTCGCACCCTGCGGACCAGGGATTCATATTTTTACGCATCACAGTGTAGAAGTAGTCCACAAGCACGAACATTCCTGATGTACTAAAATAACGAGACAGACCCAACAACACCCTGAAAGAATTGTTATATTAAACACGAAGGGCATTGTAGGTTTTTTGAGTATAGAAAACCTACAGGCCGCAAGTGTAAAAGATGTACAATAGGCACGGAATAATGTAAATTTAATGTCAAGCAATGTGCAAATCTGCGAGCAATCATGTTCGCTTTTATCGACAACGCTCCCCGCTCACGCTCAATATATATTGTTATATTATTTACATAGACAGATTTTTTATGGGAGTAGAAGGCAAACGAGTAGGCGTGTCTCCTGATGGAAAGCAATCAACGCTGCCTGTAGACATCCGCAGCGCCATAGGCAGTGCGGATGCGTTGCCGACTTTTAAGGAAAGTGTCATTATGGGAGTGGGAGGGGAGAGGGGTTGTTGGGCCTCCGGAACTCTCGTTCGCCGTACGATGCGCGGTAGGTAAGCTACCACTCAAACGCCGGTTTTCTACAGGAGTGTGGTACTACCCCGGGCGAGCCGGTTCATTCATGCTACAGACAAATTTTATGCCATTCTTGACAAAGTATTCGTCTACAGAGTGGCTCTACCACTAGGTACATATTCACATGAGTAGGTATATATTCAATTAGTATACATTACGTATTAATTCACAGTACACATAGATGGGAATGAGCGATGGCTCAGTCAAAACCTTCACTCGTTAAGCAGAGAAGCTGATTTCCTGCCATGAGATGCAACACAGAGATTGAGAAATACGAGCCTTATATGTATATATACTTAATATTTCTAAGGATTCTATTCGTATAACAAGTTCGCCTCTTTTCTGTATATACGTAGATATAAGATAGAACCCTTAAGAAGATGAGTCAGACGCGATGTAGGTCAGTGGCGGTGCGCTGGCGCTCGAATGTTTGCGTCTATGTTCGTTTCTAGGTTACATCTAACTCGGCCTATAGGTACAATACATACACGATGCAGTTAAAATGGTATAACATACGCTCACAATACTCTTGTATGCCGCGTGTTATTACATTCTCGTATCAAAATTTAGATTTATCATAGAATGAAATGTTGACCGATTGGCTCAGTATCGGGGCCCTCCGCCCACCGAGTCAATGGTCACGGGTTCCATTCCCCCATCGGAATATATATATATATATATATATATATATATATATATATATATATATATATATATATATATATATATATATATATATATATATATATATATATATATATATATATATATATATATATATATATATATATATATATATATATATATATATGGATTTATAAATATTTATTCTGAGTCTCGTAACCCCCTAAATCTGCATTTCCGTTCCTGCCCTTTCCTTTCTTCTCTATCCTTTCTCTTCCTCTCCGCGAATCCACGGTTTGCCGTGCTAAAGGATGCGTGGCTAAGGGCGAGCTTAGTCGTAAGCGTGCCGACCGTCCCGGGATCGGGCTCCCTCGGTTACTATGGTACCTTACCTCATCATGCGAGGCTCTGCTGGGGCTGACCTCCATCCTCCCTTGCGGCTCGTGAGACTCACTAAGACGAATTAATATACATAATTTGTTGAAAAATGACGGCGACGTGGTTCGCCACCCGTCACGAATCAGGATCTCACGAGGGCGAGAAGCGACCAATGGAGAGCCGTTTCGCGGCGATGAATGGTAGCGGATGGAGCTCTGTGGTCTCTGCCAACACCTGCGGGGGATAGGCGTGAATATATATAAAAAATAATATAACGAAACGTAGAAGAACATTGAGTAAACGCATCACGAACTATCACTCTGTGAAACCAGCTACATTCAGTGGTATTCTCAACACGTTCACGCCGGCGTGATCTACCGGTGTATCACATTCAACTATCCCATCAGGCCACATGCATCACCGGTCACGCTTGACGCCGCTTACCGTCAAGAATATAGTTCTTTTAGTAAGTAGACAAAATTGTCATATATGTATTTTAATTTAAATAATGTGGACAGTTAGAACTTTTACGTACCTAAGATCCTCGACAAGCGTAAGGTTTAGTTTAAGTTCCCCGTAAATCCATTTCTTCTAGGATAAAAACAAACATTATTATTTTTCTGTTTTTGTTTGCTTGTTGCGGATCTTAAATTAGTAAAAGTTCTAACTGTCCACATAGTAATGGATTTCCGCAAAGTAACGCCTGACTTCATTAATCAATTTAAATAATAAAAATTTTATGTATTATATATTATTTTTTTTATGAGCTAAGGAAGGCAAACGAGCAGGCGTGTCACCTGATGGGAAGTAATCAACGCCGCCCATAGACATCCGCAGTGCCATCGGCAGTGTGGAAGCATTGCTTTTAAGGAAAGTGACATTATGGGAGTGGGAGGGGGAAGGGGAGGGGGAAGGGGAGGGGGAAGGGGAGTGGGAGGGGGAGGATGTTGGGCCTCCGGAAGGCCGCTCACCGTACGAAATGCGGTAGCTAAGCTACCACTCCGGTTTTCTGCGGGAGTGTGGTACTTCCCCGGGTGAGCCGGCCCATTCATGCTACAGACAAATAATATGCCATTCTTGACAAAGTATTCGTCTGCAGCGTGGCTCTACCACTATAAAAAATTAATTGAAAAATTGTTACAATTTGTTACTGGTGGAATAGATCTAACGTTTGAAGCAGTCTAAACAAGCGATAATCGTGCCACCAGTAAATGTGCAGCACAATGTCAAGCGCCGACGTGAATGTGTTAAAGAAGTCTAGCAATCTTTTTAATATTACTAGAATTTTTATTAACCCGTTGAACTAAGCTAATAATGCTTGTGCTAAGTTCACATAATCTCCTATAACCTCCATAACCATAGTTCAGACTGAGGAGAAGGGGTATCCATGTCGCCCGTCTAAACCTCGAAGTGGCGTACCATAGCATGTGCCCCCATCAGGAGGAATCGATAACCTCGTCTTCACTCCAATTTTGCGATCAGGCCTTTATCAGGCGTCGGAAATGCGGTTATATGTGTCAGCGTTTCCCGCAGTTTCGAAAAATGACAAAGAGTGGTAAGAAAACAAAGAAAAAATAATAGTTCAATAGAAGATATGAACTCACGGCTTCAGATCGCAAGGGCCTTATTATCGTTACATCGATTTTCGGTCCAATCGATATTCGATAAGAAACTCGAATCTTTAAAAAACCAACGTACACATTATTTAAAGGTCGGCAACGCGCTTGCAATATTATCATATGTCGCTTTTCATCAAACGGCACGCTTGTTTACCTTCCTGTTCCATACAATAATGGTTCCTTATCGAGTAGTGTGAAATCAATGTTTAGACTCGTGTGCAATTCATGGAAAGTAATCGATTATCTCGCCGAAATCCGAACGGTCGTCTTTTGGCGCCGCCATATTCTTTCAAAGCCATTAATATAATTAAGCGTGTCGTAGTGACCGACAAATATCAGAAAAATTATACGTAACGTTGATATTTATATTCTACAGTTCGTAAAAACTAAGGCCGCGCAAATATAATGGGAGTTCGTCTTATTGATACGTGTGCTAATGTAATAGGATAAACATTTATTCATAGCTGTTTACACTCTTCTTAGGTTAGTCTTGTTCATCACTTCTAGTGGTGGTTTGCGTTATAATCTGTCTTCATTTATTTCTTCATAGCTGTTTAGATTCTTCTTAAGCTAGTCTTGTTCATCACTTCTAGTGGTGGTTTGCGTTATAATCTGTCTTCATTTATTACTTCATAGCTGTTTACATTCTTCTTAAGTTTGTCTTGTTCATCACTTCTAGTGGTGGTTCGCGTTATAATCTGTCTTCATTTATTTCTTCATAGCTGTTTACATTCTTCTTAAGCTAGTCTTGTTCATCACTTCTAGTGGTGGTTCGCGTTATAATCTGTCTTCATTTATTTCTTCATAGCTGTTTACATTCTTCTTAAGCTAGTCTTGTTCATCACTTCTACTGTTGGCTCGCCTTACAATCTGTCTTAATTTACAATCATATACACTCATGTGTCGTGAAATATTTTAAAAAAGTCATCTTGCACGCATAAATACCATCAAGTAGATGTTTAATTCACTATTTTCCCACAACTAAAACTAGCTTTGCCCAACATGAATATTAGTGTTTTGCTCCGTTTATATATAATATTATATATTAAATTAAATCGGGTAGAGAAGTCTCATTATCAAAATGTCAGCTCACTAAGAAAACTTATAAACAAATGGCTATCCAACCAGGCATATAATCCCACATTAAGTAAATATTAGTTTTGTAGCATAAAATAAAAGAAAATACACATCTACATATATATATATATATATATATATATATATATATATATATATATATATATATATATATATATATATTTGTTAAACTATTTTTCTTTTTTGTTTGAATTGTACAATTTAGTTTATAGTTTTTAATTCTTTGTTGTCTTTTTTTATTTTATATTAATTCGTAACTTCGTAAGAATGTGAAACTTCGTACATTCTTTTGAAGTGTAAAACTGCTGCAGAAATTACCTTTTTCAGCCAACTTTCTTGAAATGGACTTAGCAGGTAGTACATGACCTAATAATTACTCTTGTTGCGTCACACCTTTAGCGACATCTGCGCGTTTTGCGTCAGAGTATAAAACGATATTCGGAATAAGTTTTCGGTGATCATTTATGGACATTCCAGGTTCAGATTAAAGCGTATACCTACTGTTCATAAAGAAATAAATATTCAGAAGAAGATTAAGAAACTGGATCTTTTCTTCAATATTTATGTGACGACCTGCGTGGCGATGTGTTTACTTTCTGAGTCCTTGACTCGATTTGATCGTGTGTTCTATTCTCAAATCTGGATAAGTATTTGTATGTCGTATTTATTGTGACTCGGGGTATTTGTCCTTGTTATTTTTCATGATAAGCACAAAACAAGGGGAAACTTATTGAGGAACTGCAATCTGAAGAATGCGATTGTGGGGTATCAAGCCAATCTATGGAACATCTACACAACTGCTAATTGTGCTCTAACACCTGCATATTTGAAGTCTTTAATGCTGCTGCAATTGCAGTGGCGAATTATTGTGCCAACAAAGTATAAGTCGAACCACTGACTCGATTATATTCCTTTTCTTTTCTTTGATGGCAATTAATTACAACTATTATGCCAGCGTCAAGTAAAATACAATAATATCAAGTATCTTGGAATGTACTAGTCATCTTGTCACGTTACGTCTTGATACAATGGTGGCTATTCTACCAAAACTTTCTATGGACTTTTTCAGTCAACTTAAAAAGGTCACGCTACCCGCATTTATTTAATATCACTTCACTTATACGCCTTAATCGAACTATATTGTCTAATACGCCACCACAATTAAACAATATAACTAATGCTAATATAAGATTATAAAAATGAAAAAAACACTACGTGACTGATGTAAGTTGGCGGGAAAAGTCCGGATTATATTTATTATATCATCAACAATAATACTCATATGTAAGATATTATCAACAACAATCTATATTGTCGTTAATAATATTTTACAATGGTTGACAATTAAAACAGTATAAAATCAAGTTTTTCTGTCGTGGATAATTTTTACATGTTCTCATATTCTCCCGTATTCAATCGATTTAAGATTATCGCCCTAAGAGCGAAAGGTGTGTACAGTTATAATCTAAATTAGTTTTTAAGCGACGTATGAAATTACCTTGGAAAATGGTTTATGTGACAAGCGAGAGCGGTTTTGTGAACCGTGACCAAGGATTAGTTTGAATGATTTAAAATAGAGCGATTATTTCTCTAGTCACGTTTTGTGTATCTTGCATTTATTTCTGGATGAATATGGGTGATTACGTAGGATTTTGTATGCCTGTCATGTTGCAGCTGTCTACTAGCGGCGTTGATATTTTTCCATAAGGCAACGCGCTTGCTCATTGCCTTTTATATTTTTATACAGAAAAAAACGCAAAGGCCACATATAAATATAAACACAAGGACAATATACAGATTATCAATTTCAATTTTCAAGTTTCAAAAATGACCATAAACAAATACATCTATACGTGGAGAATTAAGTCTATGTCCAGCTGTGGACTGCCGCAGGCTGTATTGTGCACCTTATTATTCAAATGTTATTAAAATGCTCAGGCCTGTTCTGAATCCAAAGAAACGATCGTATTAACAGTCAAACGCCCTTCAGAGGAGCCTTTCTGAGAAGATAATTTCAGAGGGAATTAATTACTAGATAAATAAATTCTAATTATATAAGTTTATGAAAATTTGTTTTTAGTTTCGATTATTAAAAACTATGTAATAGACTGACTTTAAATAACGTGTATAAAAATTCGTAAAATTTTGAGGTCCTTGGCGCCATTATCTTTGATCAGCTCCTACACTTTTATACTGAGATAGATGCTGAAAATGAATTTTTCTTCCGTGCGTGGGCCGTAGGTACATACCACGCCGACGTGGGAGCGATAAGTAATAGCCAAAGGTTTTGAAGACGAACAGTTTCATTCGTATAGCGGGATTGACTTGAGCACGGGTAGTTTTAAATATATCATAATATACATGTATATTAATATATAAGTCTTAAGCTCTACACTTGGGCCAACGCCTAAGAAAAACTCTTCCACATGTTTTCCCATATAAGGTGAACCGGCGACACCTGAACTGTGCTGCACGCAATTTATGTGGCAATTTGTCGCTTCTGATTGCCAACTTTCTTCTTAATTAACTTAAAATGTTGTTAAATTTACTGTCGAGATTAAACGCTATGCATGACTATTAGCATATTAACATGACCAGTTTAACTAGTACGTGTTGCTTGGTCTTTTTTACCATGTCGAAATGTTGACACTGATGGAAAGTCCACTCAAAGTCGCTCAGAGACAGAGAAACGCTATTTTTTGATTCTCTGGATAAGATTCGGATTGAAAATATCCATTGGAGAACCCACCACATAGCTCTCTATCTGGTTAGCTTTTTGTGTTAGCAAATTGAAGTGGCAGTCGTAGAACATTAGAGAAGTAGACCGATAGAATGAAGACCGCATCTTGGCAGACATAATGTGAGATATCTCCCTGGTAGAATGAGCGATCTACGCAGGGTGGCTAGCAGAAGTAGAGGTTAAAATCTGGTAAAGTGGTGCGCCTTAAGGAAGGTGATTGTCCAGTAGTGGTCTGCCGCTTACTAATAATAATTTAAGGTAGAAATGAATAGATTAGACTAGGTTATTGTTCTCAAAGTCACGGATCATACCAACGTTTACCATCATATGGTATTGATATTAATGGTGAATCCATTACAGCATAATAAGCTAGCTCGATTGAAATATCACAACTTTCACAGAATATCCGCTTCAAGTTGGATTATTTTACTGTTTTATTGCGTTTCTTACGTAGAGATTTGGAGGCTTATTTCCTTATACCTTCGTTTTCTTTCCTTCTCTCCCATAACTTACATCTTCCCTTCCGTTATTTCCATCTTCCCCCCCCTTCCAAATTATTGACTTCCTAGCCCTAAGGTACACGCAACTTTTGTAGTGCTCAAAATACTGCAGATGTTCACGGATGGCAGTCGTTATTTATCATCGTGGTGACACGCTTATTTGCCTATCGCTGCCATAAGAACTGATTGATTTTCCTAACTCAAATGGTTTTCATTTTGCTTATACTGGTTTAGGTAGATAAATATCGAGATAACGAAAGCGTGTCTTCTGTATTTGTTTAATTTAAAAGATCCTTCATTAATTCTCTTCTGAACCTGTTGATATGGTAATGTTATCGTTATTATACTCGTACATTACTGAGGGCCCATCCATAAATTACGTCACACGTTATGTATCCCCATAAGGTTAGTTAGTTAGGGGTCAGAAAAGTATGACATCGTGTGACCAGGGGATACGAATCAAGAGCTTCGTGACGTCATACTTTGACTTTACTCAAATAACATCAATTTTTTTTATGGGAAGTGAAGGCAAACGAGTAGGCATGTCTAAATCTTTTATAAGTAAGTCTAGTCTTTTATAAATATTGGTGATTGGTGGTCACACTGACTTTACTCAAATAACATCAATTTTTTTTATGGGAAAGGATGGCAAACGAGTAGGCGTATCTTAATCTTTTATATGTAAGTTAAGTATTGGTGATGCCCCCATAGATGAAATTCACAGCGCCATTAGCAATTCAGAAGCATTGCCAGCCAAATGAAATATTATCAAATCTATCAATATTTATGACAATTTATTAATAATTTTGAAAGCGGTTACTGTTTTGGTTTAATAACTTTTGAATGTAAAATATGACGTCACACCAGGAATCACACAAACATATCCACATGTGACAATGACGGGTAGAAGGGGACGGGGTGTCCAAAATTACGAAATGCGCATGACGTAATTTATGAATGGTTCCTTATGCACTCGTATACTGAATCACATAAATGTACAGGAGGAAAATAATTATTCTTGCACATCGCGTGGGCTAAGCAACAAAGTAGAATGTAAATTTTTTAAAAGCGGCCGGACTGACTCTTCCAGTTTATTTATTTGTATGTATCACTGATAATTCGCTCATGTACTGTAGAGGCCGTTCTTTTTCTCTCGCCTTAGTACAGTTATTAATAAAAGTAAAATGAGCCTTCATGTGTTGTATCTATTACTGTTTTACAGTACTTACATTTTAATATACCTATTATATATTACGTATATACAGTTATTTTTATTATTGTTCTAATGTCGGCTTACTGTGTTTTTAATACAGTTTCTCTTTCGACTAATGTATCCTCTAATGCTTTTCATTTATTTCTGTCTTTTACTATTTGTGGCCATGTTGGTACAGCAGATTGCTTTTATCATGTCTTACATATCATACAGTTGTTCCTCTTCTTTATGGTCTTATGTCCCCGAGGTGGGGCAGCGGGCGTCCCCAGTGCTTCTCCATTGCGATGGGTCTTGAGCGACGCGCTTCAGTTCAGGCAACGTCAACCCGATGGATGGATATTATACTGGATGGATACAGTTATTACATCTTATTAAATGAAACCAAACGAGTAAATACTGGGCAAATTAACACGACGAATGTCTCAAGCGGATTAGCGAGGTACCTACCATTGACTCCGAAAGAGCTACCTTCGCCGATTTGATTAGGTCATGAAACGCGTGGTTTTAATTGAGCTTATTTCCTGCCGCGCTACTAACCGTTATGAGTGTTGGTCTCCTCAACGATCTTCTTCCACTTCGCTCTATCTCTTGCTTCCCTTGATGTTTTTAGGTCATCGAGTATTAATACGATGCGGTATTCTCAACCGGCTTATTTTATCTACCGTAACGTGTAGTTAGCCTGTCAATAGTTTTAATTGAGCATATATAATAAATATCTACGTGTTAAATGTGTGGTACGTGGTTAAATGAATCTTGGGAGAGTGAACAAGAAATAAAAATCCGTATTGAAATCGCCTTCAACAAGATGAAACGTGTCTTTTGTAATCGCAGCCTCAAATTTTCCTTGCGCATAAGAATGCTCCACTGGCCTACACTTATATCTGGTTCGTTCTTCTATACGAATTTGAGGCTTGGACGCTTAAAGAAGACCTCAGAAAACGTATAGAAGCGTTCGAAATGTGGGGATGACAGGTACACGGATGCTAGCTATTAGCTGGGCTCAAAGGCTGGCCAATGACTAGTTTCTCCGACAAGTCAAGCAAAAACGTGAACTTTTGCAGACCGTTAAAGGTAAGCAACTTTTTTAAGTTGCTTACCTGGGTCATATCATGAGACATGACAGGTACAAGTTGCTGCAACTGATCATGATGGGAAAAATCGCGGGCAAAAGACAAGTTGGTCGAAAAAGGTCTTGGCTACGTAATATCAGGGAGTAGACTGAGATAGCGAGTGCTCCAAAACTGCTGCACCTCGCGAAGGAGGAGAGGCACTCTTAGAAGGAGATAAATATCTACATATCGAATATACGAGTAAATTCATATTGAAAAGCGATTTGAATTAACTGAGTGGATGCCATTTGCTTTAAGATTACATGAAAATAAATCTGGCAATCAAACTCGCAATACTCGGCGGTACACCGAGGATGTTTTTCAAACAAAGCAAACGGAAGCCGACTTTGGCGAGGGGCCAGAGATACGAACTACTAGCACGTTTTTACTGTTATTTTCAAAGCACTAGCCTTCGATAGCGGTCTCACTCAGTAAATAAATCATTTTTTTTTGTCTGAAATTATTTCTTTCTAAATATATTTAGTTATTGTTTACTATCCAAACATCAAATGATGACGGTGCAACCAATAAAGGAAAGCCGTCGTTAAAATACTTTTTATTCGTCCACTCATTTTTTTTTAGACTTGTAGTGCATGAACTCATATACTATTTTTATTAATAGTAGGAACTGACTGTATTTGTTTTAATATCACTGTGATTTTATTACGTGAACTAAACAACAACAATGATATTGTATGTATATATATATATATATATATATATATATATATATATATATATATATATATATATATATATATATATATATATATATATATATATATATATATATATATATATATATATATATATATAATATATATAGTTAAAGGTTAATTACTGTTCCCACATACAAATATCAATCTGAGTAACTAGATTATGTATACATGTACATATATGTGTATATATACACAACACATACGTATCTACACAAAAAGCGAAAAAGCTGTAAATGACACAGATGTCAAAAAAAATATTGCATATTTAGGTACAGAAAAAAAATACTGCGTCGAATAGTCCGAGTCTGACGGCCCTACGACCAGTAGGAGAAGTGGATTTACGGGGAACTTAAAGTAATCTTACGGCAAAAACGGCCGTCAGCAACTCTCCACTTGCCAACCACAAGGAACAACACCAAACACACACCACCACTTTTCCACATTGCACACGACACGTGTTTTATTTTATATTGTCAAAAATTAATTGTTATACAAAAAGATACGGCTCGCCGATGCCCGGATAAACCTTGTGAGACTTATGTGGCGCGGTCCTAATATTGTTTATTTCAGATTTGAAAAATGAAAAAAAAAAAAAACGATACTATTGTGTATACCCATTGACAGGCTAGGTGACACACCTTGCGGGAGGTCTATATCAAACAGTAAACTGCCATAGACTTATGATAATTGTTTACGATCCTTATATCAAATTGACGAAGTAACATCAGCCTAATTAAATATATAAATTGAAGATGATATATTTAAAATTTAATGCATTTTGCACTAAAAATTTTAAAACAGAAAATACTTTGTGTGCGTGCGCGTAATGCAATTTGCTTTATTGTTTATGTTTCACTGTCTGTCTATTTACGGATACTATTGTGTATACCCATTGACAGACTAGGTGACACACCTTGCGGGAGGTCTATATCAAACAGTAAACTGCCATAGACTTATGATAATTGTTTACGATCCTTATATCAAATTGACGAAGTAACATCAGCCTAATTAAATATATAAATTGAAGATGATATATTTAAAATTTAATGCATTTTGCACTAAAAATTTTAAAACAGAAAATACTTTGTGTGCGTGCGCGTAATGCAATTTGCTTTATTGTTTATGTTTCACTGTCTGTCTATTTACGTTCTGGCACCATTATTATATCTTTGCTATCATAATTTCTATTTGCGTTGTAAACTGAACGTCATCAGTGTTTTTGACATCAAATTATTTTTATTTATTTATTCTTAATGTACATTTTACGGACTTAATGCCGAAGAGCAGTGTCTGCCTTGACTACCATTGGGTCGATGGAAAAGATAAAAGTAGGTACAAAAATTATGTAATTAAAAAAAACACATATTAGATCGTACCATAATATATAAAAATAAATATTACCGTATTGCTAATATCTATTTTTATAGCATTCACATTTTTCATTCTTAGTCTGGATGTTTTTACTTGAATATATATACACGAGAACTTGCTCCTCGTCACGGTAATAGGTAAAAACCTCCAGACTATGAATGAAATATCTGAATGCTATAAAAATAAATATTACCGATACTGGTACTACTCTGGTAGTAATTGCTGGACGAATGGACAATAATCCACCACGCTTGTCCAATGCGAATTGGCGAGGTTATCAGACTCGGAATAAGTATCTGTAGGCCATACATATATTTATTCCGAGCGGGGATCGAACTCAAGACAATTGACTCCGTGGGCGGGGGCTCCCGCCACTGAACCAATTGGTCGTTAATTAAAGAATTATTTCTTATACAATTATGTAATTCAGCATAGAATGTTCAAGCAGAATTTTAAATATATAATCATCAAAATCAAATGTAAATAGAATTAAACAATTTAGCAATCATTTTCTTTTCTTATGCAAAAAATAAAATTAATAATTATTACAATATTTTTTTATATACAAAGTTTTGAAAAAACACAAAATTTATAATATAGGATTAAACATGTATATGTTTTATGTGTTTTGTGTATTATACATATGTTTTGTACATATGTGTTGAAAAATCTGATTGGCCGTTTTGTAAAATTTCTAATTTTGTTTTTTAAAAAAAGATACATGTTATATTATATATAATTAATCGTACCAAAACTGAGGATAGAAGACGGGCAATTAAAAATATTTTTAAAAATAAAAATGTAAAGGAATGTGACAAAGGGTTTGATAGATATTTTGAGAAAGAAATAAATTGGACCAAAACATAGAAACGTCTCTCGACACAAACTAACGAATACAAAACGGGTGAAGCCGTTACGAAGCCAATAACGAGCCCGCAGACTGACAGACGTTGTCGTTGGAAGGATGATATGTAGTTACAATTTATTGGTTAGTTTATTAATACGGTTTTAGTAGCGAGATTAGACACCTGTTGACTTATATATAGTTTTGAGGTATGCGAGGCTAATAGTCCTGTAGAGTGTGGCGTTAGAAATAAAATGGTCGAAGTAGTTATAGAATAAAATGTTGAAAATTCTATATCAAGTAGTGGTCGAAATTCGACTGTAGTTCTTTAAATTTTGTTTTATTTATTTTGTCTTTCTGCACTTTTTCATGTGAACTTTAACCGTGCCAAATCTAACACTCCTCCGTGCACGGAGTTTGCTTAAAAAGGGTAAAAATATTTTTCTTCACGTTTTAATATTATCATCAACAGCAACAGCCCGCGGCAGTCTACGGCTGGACAAGAAGCGCCACCTAGCATGATCTTTGGTTCCATCTAGTCGGAGGGTATCCCACACCACATTTGCCAAGAGGCGGTCTCAACTCTAGCACACGTTACTGCTCAGCTACTGATATTTGCTTTCATAATAACCTTGTACGATATCCATACGGAGAAATGGTCTATTCTATGCCGAGAAAAAACATTAATTCTAAATTAAAGAGGGTTAACAAAAAATTTCTCATATACTATTGGTATATTTTTTTATGAGATAGGAAGGCAAACGAGCAGGCGTGATACCTGATGGAAAGTAAACAACGCCGTCCATAAACATCCACAGTGCCATATGCAGTGTAGAAGCGTTACTGGCCTTTAAGGAAAGTGCCCCGGGCGGGCCGGCCCATTCATGCTACAGACAAATAATATGTCATTCTTGACAAAGTATTCGTCTGTAGCGTACCTCTACCACTAACAATGTATATAGATTAGTAAGGAAGCTAAACCCACTTTGGGTGGTTTTGCCGGCGAAGTAAGTAAATATTATTATATACATAATTTTGACGCGCTGATTTCACGCTGAAGTTGTGTGGCTTTTGGTATGAAATACAACTACTCCGCCTCTTTCCGTGGGTGTCATACGACCTCTGATGCCAATAGATGCGTCTACCTAAGTAATATATTGAGATACCCAATCATTTCTTATTATGGCAAGATCCTTTATTTTTAAGGAAGGCCATTGTCCAGCAGTGGACTATACTATATTGATAGTAATGTTTAATAATTGATTAACATGTTTAAATAATATTGTTATAAGACTTTAATAGATAAAGTAATATAGGTATTAACTGCTATCATTTTTCTATGTTACCACATTTCGTACGGTGAGTGCAGAGAGGTGATTTTTGGTATTTTTTTACGGCATACACAAAGTACGGTATATATACCTGAAGATGCCTCGTATTGGGGCGAAACACGTGTCGTTTACAAGATGGAAAAGTGATTATGTGTGTTTGGTGTTGTGTATAGTGGTTGGTGGGTGGAGAATTGATGGCCGATTTTCGGTAAGTTTTTGGTTTAAGTTCCAAATAAGTCCACTTAACCCAACGGAAAAACACACATTGTTAATTTTCTGTTATTGTTTTGCTTGTCGCGGATCTTAGCTAAGTAAAACTTTTGACTGTCCATATAGTGATGGATTTCCGCAAAGTAACGCCTGACTCCATTAATAAGGCATACACAAACTTAACTTAGTTTTCCTTAAGTAACTTATCGCTATTTCATTGGAGGCCCAATTCCTGTTTCCCCTTTCACTCCTTTTATTCACATCTTACCCTAAGGTAGGCAACGCATCTGCAATGCCCTTGGTGTTTAAGATATTTACCGCCGGCGGTGATGATTAAAATCATGCTACCCGCTTGGTGTCTGCCTTTCTCTCTCAAAAAAAGTTTACAAAACTGCTAATCTAAAAGTAATTAACTTGTAAATTTATCTGTATTTACATATGTATAATTTAATGGCAATTACATTGAAACTTTTGATGTTTATCTTATGCTTTTGTGTTATCTCCGTGAGAGAAATATAGGCAAAACAACAATAAACAAGCCAAATCAATTTTAAATAAAAAAATTGTGATACTTTTGTTTGAACGAAACGTATGTGGTGTGTTGGAGCAGATATATGATTGTGGTTGTATGTTGATATTTACCCTTTGTATATTTGAAAAATACATATTCGATGTGCCGAATAAAATATATAATAATAATAAATTACAATAAGAAATAGAGAATGACAAGAAGCGTACGTCCGCGTGACAAGGGTTTAGAAAACTTTAGGCTGTTGGGCGCGTAGTCTTTGTTGTGCGCACAGCCTTTAACATTGGCTAGTCATATGATAAAGTCGATAAATCGACCAACCAACGATTCACGCGATAGAATGTTTGTATGTATCTATGAAGAAAGTAAAGTAGAGTAGGCTACACGTACAAATGAAGCAAAGTTATGTCTTCAAAATGAAATCGACACGTATCTCCCAAAATAATTGGATAGCTTTATTTAATTGCCATTTCACTGAGTTTTAATGATTTGGAGTTTTTTATGGAATTGAAAGGGATTTTTAAGCTCTTACGTAGGGTGTTAGGATGCCTCGTGTTGAAACGAACACGTGTTTGCATCGATGAAAGTGGTGTTGTGTTTTTATATTTAGGTTTTTGGTTATAAAAGCATCGGGGTGTTTTTTTCGACAATCGTTTTTTGGTTTTCAATTTTCAAATTTAGCGGCAGTGGTTACAGACTTAAACGACGACTGCTTTTCTTCAGGAATTTAGAGTATTATCTATATTATATAAGAAATATTTTTCCTGTAATGAGTTTTATCGAATTCGGAAAAGTAATTCTTGTCTCTATTTTAATATAAATATGTCTGCAGCGTTAAAAATTAAAACGTTAGTGAAATTATACAAAATGTATTTACTTAGGAAGTGGTAAAGCCACGCTGCAGCCGAATACTAATAATGGCATATTATTTGTCTGTAGCATCAATAGGCCGGCTCTCCCGGGGAAGTACCACACTCCCGCAGAAAATCGGTGCGGCGTCTGAGTGGTAGCTTATCTACCGCGCTTTGTCCGGTGAGTGATTGAGTTTCGGAGGCTCAACCCTCCCCCCTCCCTTCTCATAATGAAAATCCTTAAAGGCCCGCAACGCTTCCTATGGACTGTCTATGGCGCTGCGGATGTCTATGGGTGGCGTTCATTGCTTTCCATCGGGTGACGGGCTTGCTCGTTTGCCTTCCTATCCCATAAAAAAAATAAGTTGAAACCTTGGGTCTTTAATGGCAATTTAAAGGGGCCAAATATGTTTGAAACAAAAAAAGTTTTGTTCAAGACGCGTTGTATGGTAATTAGATTTTGAAACAGGTTCAGATGTTTTTTTAAAGAAGACTAGTAATGTTTAAAATATTACTAGAATTATTTTTAAACCGTGCTGAGCTTGTAACGGTTAGATTATAGTTTACATCAATAGAGAATACGTACATACGACGTACAGATTGTAAACCCGAGTCGTGCCAATTGATCTATTGCTGCTTTATGAACGCATCCTATGTTGATTTTTGAAAGTTCGCGTAGTGTGTGTATGTAACATATACACACTATGTGAACGTACAAAATCACGCGATAGTATAGAAAAAGAAAACGATTGCTGAAGAGAAAGGGTGCCAATTTCAAGTTTTAGGTCCAATTCGAAATATCGAATATCTACATACATATACACATAATCACGCCTGTCTCCCAGTAGACTTAGGTAGAAATCATAGATCACCTTCCGCTATGATCCCGACACACCTTCCTTGCCTTCACACTTATCCATCTTTTCATCCATCCTTCCTCTCACATTCATCGTAGCGACACGGCTCTCCGTTTGTTGCTTCTCGCCCTCATGGGAATGATAACGTGACGGGTGGCGAACCACGTCGCCGTCATTTTTAACGAATTAGGTATATTAAAATTCGTCATAGTGAATCCCACGAGCCGCAAGGGAGGATGGAGATCAGCGCACGCAGAGGTAAGTCATTATGGTACACGGGGAGCCCGATCCCGGGACGGTCGGCATGCTTGCGACTAAGCTCGCTTAATTACGCATCCTTTAGCACGGCAGACCGTGGATGTGGACCGTGGACCGTGGTGGCGGAGAGAGAGAGAGAAAAGGATAGATAAGAATGGAAAAGGCAGGGGAAAGAAAAGATGGTGAAGACAGGATGATATGGATATGATAGTACCGCAACGGAAGACGAGTAGTGATACTGTATCGAATATTTGGTACTAGTAATCAGTAACTGGTTGCTATTTCAGGATTGCATTTGTTGAGTGGGCGTTGTACGTGCATCGTTTTGCTATTGTTTGTGTTTAAAGATAGTGCAGATGTGTTTATATTAGACACCGAATACTTGGGTACAACGTAAGCGGTAGTTGGGATAGTGTGTACATTGCTATTGTTATTATCGCTGTTAAAATGCGAGTAAAATTAGTTCACAAATCGCAAACTTTGTACCTACTCCGACCACTTTTTTACGATACAGGCTGTACGGTTGGAATTTTCTTGCCATTGGAGATGAAATGAGCAAAATCTCTTCTGATATTACAAAACGTTTATTTAAATACATTTATATTTATTGTTTATGGTAATTTTTTAAATGGGAGAGGTGGGCAAACGAGCATGCGTTTCGCCTGATGGAAATCAACCCCGCCTATAAAAATATGCGATATTATAGATATTACGGAAGTGTTATCGGCTTTTGTGATATCTGTTTTTTGTAGATTCGAATGTTGTGGGGTGCGGTTCGGAAATACCGTTGAAGATAGCTGGTTCAACAGTGTGATGATCAGTTTAGAAAGGGAATCGACCCCGCAATCATCAACGCCGAAAGTGGTAATTTTGCTACTGAGAAAATAAGGTCTAATTAAGGAAAGAAATTGGCTGACTCTATTGTATGCCTGGATTTAGCCTGCAAGTTTATCAGACAAAAAAAGTAAAGAAAAGAAAGAAACTTATTAGTCTTGCTTTAATTATTTTCTAATTATGTTTTTTAAGCTTCTGATACTGCAGCATGTTGCTGACGCGACTCACAAAACTTTATCTATCTATGAAGTGTCCAATGCACACACATACAATGTGTTAGCGTGATGCGTGTACGTAGGCAGCTGCGCGCGCATTAACTGTGTTCAAAGTATGTCTATAATTATAGATATACCTTAAGCATAGCATGTTGCTGACGCGAACCCATAATTTTTCCCTAAAAGCAAAAAGGAGACTTTTTGGCGTAAAATTTGAAATGCAAACTAAATATCAACATGAACTGCATAAAAAATGCACAATCACGTTAGTTTATCGAAGAAAAAAACAAATTAAAGAACCCACTTAAGCACATGTAAGCATCCAACAACACTTTGAAGTGTTAATTAATGCCCAAGTTATTTAAAAAATAAACGTCAATTTTAAGTTATACTTAAGATGTTCAATACTTAAGATAACAACTTCGTAATACAAACGATAAGGTTGCTTGATTTTCCAATACCTCGTTTTATTTTCTGACAAACCTTACAGTAGTTGCATGTTTTAAATAATTTATAGAAAATATACGTTTTGTTACAAAGATATCTATTTAAAAAAAGTTATCTCGATGTAATTTTAACATTGAATAGAATATAGATTAAAAATTAATTTCCGCCAAATAAATACGGGCCATATATTTTTTATAAAAAATGTATTCTACAAAGGAATATATTGGAATGTCTGAAAATACGAGCGTTTTTCGTCCACTGTTAAAGCTTCTGCTTAATCAAAGCGCTCACAAATATCTGAAATTAGCGACACAAAACGAAAATAAATGGAGAAAAAGTTCGAGCTATTCTGGTTTAAGCTACGTCCAAGCATGCACTGTCTATTTCAGAAGTATACTGAATGCCATTGCCAAGGAATTCTGTGTGGTAATTACGCAATATCTATACGTATTATGAATGGGTTACTAAATTATTCTGGGTGTCTACATTATAGAGTGAGTCATATGTTTTCTTGTTGGTTTAATTTGGTACTGAGTGCTTATCTTTCATTTAATTTATGGCAGGTTATTTTGATCTATGGAGGAATTCAGTCAAGCTTTTGTTGTTTGAAATTAAATTGGCATAAAGAAATTATTTGAGTGGATTTTAATGAAATTTAACGTATGAAATGTTTGTAAGATTATGATTATTAATTTATCGTTCAGTTTAGTAAATAAATACGCATGTTGTTGTGTCGGATAGCGTTAAATCCATGTATTTATTTCGAAATCGTCTTCATCGAACATGGTGGGTTAATATACATTCCTCCAGATCTGTGAAGGTCCCATACCCAGCACATGGAGGCAGCGTGGTGACACATATTTATTCGTTATTAGTTAACGGTTAACTTCTGAATATAGGACTCTTTCAAGGCGTGTCATCTAGATCAAAATTTACCGTTTGTATCTGTCTAATCTTCTAATCTTCGCCAGTCGTTCTGCTAAGATCGTCGGTCCATGTAGGTGGGGAAATGTAGTGAGGTCGCGTACGCGGTCTCCATAAACCAACATATCGATGCAAAGAAGCGAAACGTAAGAGACACATGTCAAATTTTTTTATTGTATATTCGGGATCAGAACAAAATACTTATTGGAATGGTCTCAGTCTCGCAGCTCTAACACCAATAGAAACGTTTGTACAGCGTTGAAACTGACTATTTTTGAGTGATCAGATTTAAATTTTTTAGAAAATTTAAATCTTTGTTTGGTTCTGGTGGTAAGTTTTTATTTTGCGGTTTACTACGACTTCGCTTATTTGCCTCGATATATGGGCTGTAAAAAAAACAAAAACTATATTTGTTTTTACAACGGGACTTTGTATTAACGTTTTATGCATACATCGTCGGCCTTTTTTGGAAATATGAATTATTAAAATTCATATTTCAAAAAAACAAGATTTTTTCTCACTTTTCACTATTGATATCATCAAAGAGATACTCTTAAAGCATATCCTATATAAATAATAAATACTTCATATTAACCTCAAAAAGTAACTCTTATTATATCTAAACAAGAATATCTAAATAAGCTTTTAATAGTTTAAGAATTTATAATATATATTAAAAGATAATCAGTTTTTTGTTGTTCCAAAATTAATTAATATTGACTTAGTAATTCTGATAATTAGGCCGACGGTGAGGATAGTAATAGAACAGTGGGACCTAGACGTGTAAATGCGATGACAAGTGAAACATGATAACAGCCAGTTCGTTGACTGATGTCTCATGCCGCGTTGATTTATAATTCCGAGGTGATGTCAGACGGCCACGGTAAAAACACAGCCCTGTCATATCACCGCCCTAAATAAATTATAAATATAAATTATTTGTGATGATTTTAGACCATCGCTTGGCTCGTGGAAGGTAAATTAATCTTTCCATCACTTTGAACGGGAAACAAAAATAATGAAGGTTGGGAAGACCACTTTGGCAAGCAGACATTGTAACGTTTGGCATGATTTTGATAAATGTGTGAACGATTGCAATGGAAATGGTACTCTATCTTGCAGCCATTGAAGGTCTCGTTTTGATGGATAGTCTTGATAAATTAACTAGTTATGTTCAATAATCATTTCTTATTTGCTTTTATGGTATATATAAGGTTTTTTACAGACCTTATACATACGTCCCACTGATAGGCCCAGATAGCCCACCGATTACTATTAACCCGGAGAAGGCTATTAACCCGTCACGCTTGTCCAAGGCGGATTGGCGGGACATACGTATTCGGATTTTCTGTTGGCTATAGACATACATGTACTTAGATAGATATTCTTTATTGTACACCAAACACAAAGTTACACAATTATTGATTGTAATATATTTATTGTGGTGGTGTGTACCAAAAACCGAAACCTAACTTGTACAGATGGGCGTCCAAATGTGTTCTAATAAGTCAAATTCACAGAAACTACGATGGTTATAATGATTGTGTTATTGTATTTATTTTTTTGATTACATTTTAATCTGTTACTTTTTGTTTCGTTTTTAATTTTTATGGTTTTATTTGTTTTATATTTGTAGTTTTTTGTTTGCACCATGTCATAAATTCTCAAATATAGATTCTTTCTTTGATTCTTTTTGTTACATTATGAAAAGCCTATGTCCACCAGTGGCTGATAATGAATGAATAAATACATACGGAAAAAAACGTTTGATGCTTCGTATCTATATGTCCGTAGTGATACCCATGAAAGAGTCTGCTATCCCAACACACCGTGGCAATGTTTATACTCTGTAGATGTTTGAGTGACTGCCAACGTTTCTGGGTCATGACCAAATGTATCTAGTTAAGTATAACTAGAGGTTTAACGTGTCGGGTGTGGACGGGCGGATTTTGTTTTCGCGGTCGTGATTCGAGACTCGACTGGCGAAATATTTAGACCGTTTTATACAAGAAATTCTTGAAAGATATATGACGAACGTAGTTAAAGTTAAATAAATTGTTCATTCTTGAATAACTACGATAATTTGTATTCAAAACAATTAGCATTTTTTTTAGAATATCCTGGACTAGCAGAAGGACGAGTATATATAAACAAGCAATATTTAGACTTTAAGCATGAGAAATTAACATTAATCTTTATGAAAGGCGGTTATTTTGAAATTATTAACAATGTTTATATGATTTTTCAATGATATATATTATACATATTGATTTAATACACTTTTTTCCAAAAAAAGACAGCGAATTTACTCTATCAAAATAAAATTACTCAAAGATATCTATTATCTCAACTTATCTGTACAAGTTGGATGTTGGATAACGAAAGTTTTTTAACAGACTCTAAATAGTTGCATGCGTAAAGCAATATTAGATTTTATGGCGCATAACTCAAGACTCCACATTCCTCGCAGGCAGTCAGTGAAGAGGTAACTAATGAAGACATGAGTTATTGGTATTACGTATTTGTCTAGATAGCCGTGTGAGATTGATGGATTTATTAGCATCAGAAGTCCCATTAAAGTGGGTATTCCAACAGTCGTGAATGCTAAGCTTCCAGTTCGCAAAAAAGCTTTCGCAAAAAGCTCAGCTGGTCACGCTTGTATCATGTAATCCGGCGTTTAAGAGGGAGGTAAAGAAAAAAATTGATATGCGAGTACATACATAAAACTGATGTCATATTTTCTAAGTAAATTTTATAAAACTTGTTTAGCTTAAATAAAAAACAATTAGTATTTTTTTTATATTTATTTCTTAGTATTTAATTTATGTTAAAATGTTTTTATTAATTCTCTTCTTGTCGGTTATAAGACAAGATAACACGTGACGGATAATCACATGACAGATAAACACTGAGACATTCGACATGACGCCGATTGAGTTCAAATGCCGAATTGTTTAATTGTCCGAGTTTATCTGTCGTATGTTCTAGTGTTGGTATACTTTGTTTTGTCTGTTTCTCTGTTTGGTACAGATTATAAAATCGATTTTCAACTAAACTCCCATTGAGCTAGATATAAGGCTGGACTAGCTAAAGTGACTAAGTAGATGACGATGCAATATTGATTCTCTTATTGACTGTTTGTTTGTATATCTGTTAGGTACAAGTTTCGCAATCGATTAAAGTGGTGGTAATTGGTCAACTTTTAATGCAACAATCAAATATTGCATGCAATGCATGAATCGGGATAACCACTTCACTACTCAATAATTTTGGGTATAAAAAATATCTATTTATTTATTTATTAGGCATAAAAACAAGTTAGTCTTAAAGATAGAAAGATATAAACTTAACAATACTCTTTAAATTTGCGCACAGCATGGCTACATTTTAACAATAGGTTTAGTTATACTTATGTAATAATGTAATACGATAAAATTAAATAAAAAAAAATAAGAAATATAAAATAAGAATGATAACACTAATTTTGTGATCTATCGGCTGCCAAAGATATCACGGAGCGATCGCTTTAATTGGTGCATATTGATATTGAAAATATCGAAAGTTTCTATAATAATCAATATATAATTGTATAGGCGACAAATGCGTACCATGGGATTTTATTTATAGGATAGGAAGGCAAACGGGTAGGCGAGTCACCTGATGGAAAACTATCAACGCTGCCCATAGACATAGAAACGTCGCCAGCCTTTAAGGAAAGTGTTATCAGTGTATGGCCTCCGGAACTCAATCGCTCACCGGATGAAACGCGGTAGCTGAACTACCACTTAGACGCCGGTTTTCTGCGGGAGTGTACTTTCCCGGGCGAGTCGGCCCATTCATGCTACAGACAAATAATATGCCGTTCTTGACAAAGTATTCATCTGCAGCGTGGCTCTACCACTTCTAATCATAATGGGATATATTATTTGGGTAAGCTTTAATACTAAACATTTTATGGGGATTTCGTGGTCTGAGGCAGATGTTAAAATTTAAAAGAGAGAGCAGTTTTGGAGAGTCAATATGCGACTGGATTATTTTATATAAGTAAATTAAATCACAGCAATCACGACGCAATTTTAGTGACTGCATGTTATAATTTCGCAATCTATTTTCGTATGATCTAAGTGTACGATTTTCATGATTTCTATAACACAACGTATTTGAGCAGTTTCTTTTGAATAGCAGTTTATTTTCAATGCGATAACTATGCACTTTGTGAAATGGAGACCAGATAATTAAGTTGGAGAATAGGCTTTATAAGTGTGTAATACTAATGTACAACGATGACTACGAAATACTTCGGTGTTTCGAAATATAAAACCAAGGAGCTTGTTGTATGACGCTTAAAATTTAATTTATCATCGAAATATACACTCAAGTCTTTATTAATACATATGACTGATTATGCCCGTATATAGTGAGACTTATCCAGTTGCCTCCCTGTTTAAGAAAGCTTTTCGGGACAAGAATACCTTTGATCGGCGAGATTGCATGAAGAGAGTGATGAGTGTAGAGGAAGCAAGGAAAGTGCTGAGTTTGTAGCAGATGGAGATCTGTAGTCTCTGCCTACCCATACGGGAAACTGGCATGATGATACGTATGTCTGTGATGATATTATATGTGTAATCCGGTAAATGGAGGACACTATTAGATTTATTCTTCGTTAATATGAGTTATTTCCATCGTTTCTAAAAAATTGCACATGACACAGTTTCCGTCTGAAAAGCAAGAAATTCAAAACAAAACCCAATTTCGAGCGAATTCATCAAACAACGGACGTGTGACGGAAATTGATCGCGATTCCATTTCGGCAGTCTCTTGTTTATACAGCTTCCGATAATTGAGTTTTTATACTGCATAAAATATAATATGAAAAGAGAACCTTTTTATATCGATTGGATTTTTTTTAAATATTCAGCCTTGAGCTATAATAATTGTATCGTGTTATGATTTACCAAAAATGTACTTGGTATTTTCTACATATACCTTTTTAGTTTTACCTTTTGTATCACAGAGCGGTTTATCTGGTGGTAAGTGAGCCTGAAGTGTCGTAAGAGTTTTTTGCACTCCACTCAACCCCTCGACTACTTAGTATCCGAGGCTAAAAAACAACTTTGGGTTGAAAAAAACCCACCATTCCGAGTTTTATATATTTTTTTATATATTCACGCCTATCCCCCTATATTTTTTTATATATACGCAGGGGTTGGCAGAGACCACAGAGCTCCGTCCGATACCAAACATCGCAGCGAACGGCTCTCCATTGGTCGCTTTTCGCCCTCGTGAGATTCGGGTTTTATCACTGCCTCAAAGTCTTTGCCAGCCGGAAGTGACTTGCCATGGCCAATTTTGGTAATCCATCAATCACCTGCGTACCCGTGCTAGTCGCTGTCGCGAATCCCTTGTATAACCGTGGAAAAGCCACGCAAACAATGTCACATCTGATATTTTCTTGCTTTATGGGCTTTGTCACCTGATCACAGATGACCTTATGAAGGTATAGACATCCGCAAAGGTGGAGACGGTATAAATTTGTTGCCGGCGTTAGCGTAGACATAAAACAGACCAACAGTGATCCACACTAAAGGTTGTTAAAAGGTTAAGACCGTTATAATCGAATTGACGTACATATTCGTCTTCATTTTAAATGGGCTCCAAGATGCTTTTAATATTCAGACGCACGTTTATCACACAAATTTGCAGTCTACGCTCGTAGCCGTCTACGATCAATACTTTCTAATTAGATTAAGTATTGGCGACCAGTCAAGGGCGAAATTGATTCGCGAAGAACGTGAGTCATACTAACTTAGTACTAAGATTTTTCGGTAACTTTCTCCGCTAGCTCATAGACCCAGTATAATTTGGCTTTGTACAAATGCATACGTGTACGGTTTTCTGCGGATTCTCGCCAGTTGGTCGTTTAAATCGATCATCGCTTCTAGCGACCTGGGCATGGTAGATGTATCTTTTTTATAGTAGAACAAGAAAACCAGCAAATGAGTTACCTTATGGTAACTATCACAGCACCTCATATATACCCACACAGAGACGTCACAAATGCTTTTTTCGACATAAGAAATTAAATTTCATTTGTCAAACGTCAGTCCGCTAATAATCAAGTTCTTAACACAATTTCGCAATGAAGTTCTTCGGGAAGGCAAAGAAACGGCGATAGAAACTTTGCAGGTATCTTTCGTAAATACTTAAGCTCGTATCTAGAATACCACAATGTCATAATTGTTTGGGAACATTGGCGGTGGTATATCGTTCCACAGTTGCATCGATCGTGGCAAACAATTGCGACTGAATCGCAAGGTGGTGAATTACCAGTCATACAGGTGGTAGGGTTGGAAATTATTTTGGGAGTGCTATTCCCATACTATTGTTTCTAGGTGCGTACTATCTAGGTGCCCGAGCCTTAGTTTCCTTTTTTCTGTTGTATGTGCCTTTGTTTCTTTGATTATAATGACATTGATCACAAGCTCTTTGATTTTAATATTCTTCAGGATTCGCCAGCTTTCGTCTGATCTCTGCTTTCGACCTTTGACAATATTTCGAAGAGTATTTATCGATAACTAGAAAAGAAAATTATTATATTATACGTTTCCTAGACCTTTACACACACACACACACACACACACTCACACACACACACACACGCACGCACACACACACATACACTTCTGAATTCTTGATAAGGAGATGGAGGTATGTGAGTTCACCATTTAGCTGTGTACCTGGATTTATTTCCCACTAGTTACTTAATAATGTTCCTGTAATTGGATTATCTAGAGATATATAGAGAGTAATTACACGAAATTACGCAAGACATCGGGAACAATGTGTAATTATTGCCAAATTTTGTAGAAAATAGTATGCTTGTCGAGATCGTCTAGACTAGTATACTATTTTCTTAAACAAGTATTTCGTAATCTCAATGAGATAAAATAAATCCTCACTCACGTTCTAAAACAATTTCAAAAACTAGAGCACTAAGGTGGATATTACACTAGCCCTGAATTCTATTTAATCTCGCCTTGTATTTTAGAACACGTGGGTAGAAATTAGGCGCCGTATTTTCTTTTCCACTTTCAATAGTTTATACCGTCACTTGAAATGTACGTACCTAGTGAAATGATGCGTTTAAAAATAGTACATGGGTATGTAAGCTGGGTGTATAAAACACAAACTACAGAAATAGTTGCAATGACGTCACGGGGTCACGTCAGTCTCGGGTGATCGGAACAAGAGATGCGGTTCTCCTGACACATTCCGCTGGAACTAAAGTGACTCAAACATTAGCAATGATTTATAATCGGCGTGCATGTTCTAATGTTCGACAACATTTGCCTACTGGTGAATTCTTTTGAGCTTTTCATTTGATTCGCGGAAACTCATCGCTGATAAGTGATAAAATAAATCTTATCGTTTATATAAATGATGATTCGCTTCGAGTTAGCTTCGGTGACATAGTTTCACGAAACTTAAAAGCGCCAATTGCGCTGTAAATCCATATTTTATTACTTTAAAAGCGTTGATAATTTTATTTACTTTAGATATTAATTTAGTCTATTGTTTATTGCATGCAGAGATGTCTGTCTATAATTCAACATTTGCTCTCTTTATTGTTTCTTGACGAAACTGTGTAATGGTGTTTAAGTTATTAGCGTTAGTGGTTCGGTTGATAATGTATACGGAATATGATTTCATTCCATTACATATCAACAGTCATTATTTACAGCGGATTAAATGAAAACAATTAATATATAATTAATATAAAACTAAAGTGTGGTAGAGATACGCTGCAGACAAATACTTTGTCAAAAATAGCATATTATTTGTCTGTAGGATGAATGGGCCGGCTTGCCCAGAGTAGTACCGAAAACCGGTGTCTGAGTGGTAGCTCAGCTACCGCGCTTCGTACGGTGAGCGGTTGAGTTCCGGAGGCCCAACCCTCATTTCCTGCCTCCCTAAACAAATGGCTATCCAACCTAGCATATAATCCTACAGAATTGATATTAAGTAAACATTAGTAGTATAAAATAAAATAAACACACTCAGATATACGCACACACTGGAAAAAAGAAAACACACACTAACACATAACACACATAAGCACCGCACCAATCTTGATTTGTAATGTAATTTTTATTCTTTGTATACTTTTTTGTTTGTATAATTTAGTTTATAGTTTTTAAATCTTTGTTTCAGTTTTTTGTAAAATTATATTAAGTGATATATATGTAATACATAAATGTGTCATAGAATGTTTGTCGTAGTATACAGGGTTCGCCCTAGTTCGGCAGGCAGTAAAACAAAATTGTAAATGATCAATATGTTATTATTATTTTAGTCCTGTGGTAAACATTAATATACACTCCTTTGCAAAAAAAACAGGCGGCTTTGATTTTTCAACATCATTGGACATAATTTAGTTCCAAAGAGGTTTTAGTAGCCAAACTATGTTACTGGTAGTTAATAAAGTGTGGAAAAAAAATAATTCCAAATTCAAAACTTTTGTTTATTCTTAAAAAGTCACAAACTAAAAAGTGATTAAACTTTTTAGTTTGTGACTTTTTAATTACTTTTCGCGGGTTTGATGTTTAGAAGGTTGTCAGGCAACTAAAACTAACTACTTGTTATTTTTAGTAGAATAATTTATGATTGTCGTATCATCTTGCCTTATTGTTACTTAAAACAGATATCTTTGTGTCTATTGCAATGGTAGAAAAAGCAATAAAAGCTAGTAAAATCACAGCGCTGTTGGTAGAGGGGTGTAGCCAATGTTACGTTACACAGCGGTTAAACGTGAGTCGTTCAAAGGTCCAAACAACCTGGGCTCGATATCAAGAGTCAGTCCCGTTCAGACAACCTGATATTGTGTGGAGGTGGTCGAAGAGATCGCTTAAACGTGTGATCTCGGCTGAGTGGGAACATATTCCACAGAATATCATCAAAAGATTGGTGGAAAGCATGCCAAGACGATTACATGCCTTAATTGCTGCAATAAGAGAGGTCATACGCGTTATTAATTAGTCGTCTGTTTTTATTAAACTAGCATTAAAATAATTGTAGCCTTAATTTCACTATATATCCATAAAAATGTCGATTTTCACGCGGATTTCTGTTAATATTGACTAAAACACCGATTTTAGGATTTAAGTGTTAAAAAAAATTCTAAAAAAAAAAATTCCAGTCATCTAAGCTAATTATAAACTAAAAATATTAATATTATCTATAGAAAAGCCAATGACTGTAAGGTGCCTGTTTTTTTTTGCAAAGGAGTATACTTGCAGGTTATGTATAGGTAATGGCTTAATCACATTATGCTAATCCTATGTATAAGTTATTAGAGTGTGAGTAATATGATAAACAAGGTCTGTGAATATCTTTAATAACATATATCCAAGGTCGGTAGACTTAATAAGAATTTGTAGACAAAGGTAAATTGTAAAGTATTGTATATTTATTAAGAATACTAATGACATTTTTAAATGGTTTCTTTTTATAGGATAGCAGGCAAATAAGCATGGAGGTCAACTGGTGGTATATGATCATCGCCACCCATAGACACCCACAACGCTGGGGACATCGTAGATGCGTTGCCGACCTTTAGCTAATATATACGCTCTTTTCGTGAACATATAATGCCTTTATATGCCTAAAATAACAGCCTATATATGCCTGAATATGATCCTATTTGTAAAAGATTGTATTGGTTATTAAGGTAGATGTTCGTCTAAAATTGACCTGTCTTGATTAAAATAGGCTTGATTATGTTCGCTTAAAAGTCTTTGCTTGCGGTGGCGTCTTGTGATGGGTCGTCGATTTCCCTTTATAATGGCTGAGGAGGGTGATGGCTGCCACATGCGTGAACTTGTGAACAGGTGCTGCCTGCGGAGGCCGGTCTGTCCGGGTCTGTTTCGCAGTTTATATTATTATTATTTCTGGACGTCTGTAAATCTAATCTATCGTTTTTCATAAAGCTCAATTTATTCTCATTCTTCTTCTAATAGTGCCTCTTCGACTTGCGAAGGTTGGCAGCCAATTCAGCACAACTTTCCTCCCCCTTCGCGTGGTGCAGCAGTTCTGGAGCACTAGCTATCCCGGTCCATTCTCTGATGTTACGTAGCCAAGACTTTCCCTTTATAATGGTTGAGGAGGGTGATGGCTGCCACATGCGTGAACAGGTGCTGCTTGCGGAGGCCGGTTTGTCTGGGTCTGTTTCGCATTTTATATTATTATTATTTCTGGACGTCTGTAAATCTAATCTATCGTTTTTCATAAAGTTCAATTTATTCTCATTCTTCTTCTAATAGTACCTCTCCGACTTGCGAAGGTTGGCAGCCAATTCAGCACAACTTTCCTCCTCCTTCGCGTGGTGCAGCAGTTCTGGAGCACTCGCTATCCCCATCCATTCCCTGATATTACGTAGCCAAGACTTTCTTTTTCGACCAACTTGTCTTTTGACCACGATTTTTCCCATCATAATCAGTTGCAGCAACTTGTACCTGTCATGTCTCATGATATGACCCAGGTAAGCAACTTTTCTACTTTTGACGGTAGTTCACGTTTTTGCTTGACTTGTCGGAGAACCTCTTCATTGGCCACTCTTTGAGTCCAGCTAATAGCGAGCATCCGTCTATATGCCCACATTTCGAATGCTTCTATACGTTTTCTGAGTTCTTCTTTAAGCGTCCTCACGTCCGTATAGAAGAACAGACCAGATGTAACAGTGGAGCATTCTAATGCGCAATGAAAGTTTGAGGCTGCGATTACAAAGGACACGTTTCATTTTGTATACCTACTGCATTGTATATAGAGGGAAAAATAGAGAATACTTTTGATAATAAGGTATTTCTTTCGCCGTTTCTTTTCCGAGGAACTCCATCATGAAATGGTTGTAACACTTGATTGTTAGCGGGCTGAGATCCGGAAATTAAAATGTAATTTCTTATGTCGAAATTAATTTTAATTTTCGCCAATATTCTTAAATTTTGGAGGGGTTAAGTGCGAACGTAATGAGGAAACATAAACGATTATGCCAATGGTGATCTTAATAAATATCTTTTTTGGCGTTGCGGCCGAATGCGGAACCCTTGAGCCGTCAGATAAGAATGTCGCTTGTGACTTTGCCAAGAGATGGAAAATATAAAGCAAAGCATTTTATAATTTCATTACTATGGAAATTATATCCATTTATACGGATTATAGAACTGAAATGAAATGAAAGACTCTTAAAGAAGTTTGTCGGAGAACCCACAATCGTTGGAGTAGACGAGTGCTGGAGTGGAGACCGCGACTCGGCAAACGTAGTGTGGGACGCCCTCCTGCTAGATGGAGCGACGATCTGCGCAAGGCGGCTGGCAGAGACTGGATGCGTGTAGCCGAAGATCGGCACGCCTTGGGTGAGGCCTATGTCCAGCAGTGGACGGCCGCGGGCTGATATTGATAGAACTGAAATAACACTATTTCAATATAAATTATAATAAAATAAAATACTCGTATGTTTTATTACCTTGCTGCATTCCAGTCTTACTTGTACATAAAGCCTATGCTGGCTAACTAAGCTCAGACAGCTAGATGGAGTCGAGGACGACTTAAAGGCAATCGGTGAGGGGCTGGAGAGAAAAAGCTAAACTAAGATTCGACTAGAAAAATATAGCAAACCAGATTAAGGTCTACCCTCGGCTGTAATGCCTTAGTGATGATGAAAAAATAGTTCAAAGGTCACTCAACGGATACGGTGCGTTGATGGTATGAAATAGTATTCTCGATTAACGTAAATAGTGCGTTGGTGGCAATGAATGCGTTATGATAGGAAACGCATCTGCAGTGCTTAGTCCTGCAGGTGTACATAGGAGGCAGCAGTTGCTCACCTTCAGGTCATCCCTTGAAATAGGGAAATTACCTGTTTGTCTATTGCTTCTATAAAAAAAAACACATTGCTTATCTCATCCGCTCTCACGAGAAATCCTCCTGTCGCGGCCTGGCTCCCGCGAAGGCGGGGGGGGGGGGACAGTGACGGAAGCGAAGTCGTTCCAGCGGCACCTAGGATTGGGGGGCGGTCGCCCCATTGCGTTGCTGCACGAGTAGTGGGGTTTATCCCCGAGGCTCAATCCCTAACCTCTGCGCGGGGTGTGGGTGTCCCCGTTTCGCTTCACATTGCTAATTTGTAATATTTTAAAACTGTATTAATGTAACCACCACAATAAGAAATTAAAAATAAATAAATAAGTATATACGTAAATACATACTCACTAGTACATAAGGTAATAGCAAAGTAAATTGAGATGCATCGAGCGTAGCGTCAATATTGAGTTATATGTTGGAACTCAATAAATTGTGCAGCGTAGTGCATGAGTTCCGCTCGCCCTGAATGTACTACAATTATCGGGAGGCGTGTGGCACTTACTGAAAGTCAGCCATGTTTAAATTGTGTATAATAATATACACGATAACAAAACTTTACCTCAATATTTTCTGATCTAATACGGTAAGTAATATACATTTAATATATATTTGATAAATAGAAAAATATATTTATTGTAATTAATATAAAATAATATATTTGTACATACATACATACATATCGTCACGCCTGTCTCCCGTAGGGGTAGGCAGAGACGACAGATCTCCATCTGCTACGGTCTCAGCATACTTGCCTTGTTTCCTCCACACCTTTCCTCTTCTCATGAATCATTTACATCTCTCAACCCCTCCGGTTAAGGGTACTCTTGACCTGGCCTTTATTAATAACTTCAGCAATTTGATCAAGGTATGTTTTCCGTGGTCTTCCCCAACACATTCGCAACGTAAATTTCTTTTGCATTGCAATTGCAATAATAATTTGTGCTTTTAGAAAACACGGTAGATAAACAATGGGTTGTATTAAGCAATATCGATATATTTTTTTATTAGATTAATTATAAAAAGTGTGTAACATTGATAACTATATTTTAACTGTAATAAGTTAATTATAAATTTATGTTTCGTATAATTACTCCATTGGTCGTGATCAACCTATTGCTATTTCAGTTTACAAACTCATAGGACCCTATCGGTGACTTAGGTTCTTTGGCGGATTTCTTAATTTTAAATCCTATCCCCCAAATAAATTCTGAGTATAGCTCAGTGTGGGACGCCCTTGTATAGATGGTTGATTGATTGAATTATAACCAATAACAATAAAATCTTTGTTAAAAAATTAGCATGACACAATAGAAGACTCTAGTTCTTATACAATGACTTCTTGTGATTGTGCTAGGCTTGATTTTTCTCTTAGTATTCAGGTTTGTTTATGTATAAGCTTTGCGTATTTCCCAAAGGCAAATGATGTATTTAGTGTGTCTGTGGTTTAGGTCCGTCCATGTAAGCGTGCGTTTATTATTTACTCTTTATATATAAAAAAATCATAAAGTTAACAGTTAACTTCGAAACTGCCTTAGGTAGAGTCATAAAGAAGAAAAACGATAAAGTGTTTAATACTTAATGTAACGATTGCAGTTTATATAATGACTGTACTACCACCCTAATGAAACGGAATCTACTCGAGGAGCGGAACAAGCGTATTTCGAACAAAAGGGACATCCTTATACCTATCTATAGGTGCTACGAACGTTAAAACGGGCCGAGTCGATTAAAATTAAACTTTAATGCGGTCGCAATAAAGACGCTTCGGTGTGAAATCGAAATTTTGTCAGTCCACATGGAACGCTCCTGTATCCAAAGCCCGCTGATTTTCAGTCAGTGCCGCGTGCGGCGCCACTGTCGACGGTGGGCGTCGTGACGCTCTGAAAATTGTAACCTCGCGCATTTTTTTTTTCACCACCGTGAAAATGTACACGGCTGAACGAAAGTTAATTGCATTTAAAAAATCTTTATCACACAGTTCCGTTGGAAGGCAGTAGATTCAGGATAACACGCTGCGCGGTCGATTGTAATCGTAATACGACTTTGTTTAACAAATAACGATACAAAAATAGTGATTTTATATGTGTTTTACGGTATTGGCATGGCGGTCACTCATACCGAATATTTAGTGTGTTTTCTTCTATCGTATACATACGAATCTAGCGTCTGTGTGTGTCTGTTTATCATTTTCTCTCTGACTCTTAAAATATTTTCCGTAATTGGATTTAAAGAATGAATAAGTTGATTTATTATATCATTTAGATGCTATTATAAGACTATGCAAATTTAGTTTTAAAAAAAATTTAAAATAGATGTATGAATCGTATACATTTCTTTGTATAAAAATTATGTTTATATATGAAAGTAACTCAGTGTCTTTATTTCTGAAAGTTGGAATGAAAAAATCACGATATCTCAATTTCTTAAAATAATATTTATGTACATAAGTAATAAGGCAATTGAAATTATTAAGCAATTATTAAGAGTTTTTTAAAGTTTACCACTATCATTAAATATGAATTGTTGACTTTAATAATGTATTTTAACTTTAATAATTCATTTAATATTCTCCATTTTAATTTTAATACTTCTTCCTCGCGAAATCATGCATGTCATTATGTCTTGTTGATTGCCACCTGTAGAACGATAACTACGCGCAATTTTCTCCGGCGACGATGTCGAATAGATCTATAAATTGGGTTTAGCTGCTTTGTCTATAAACAGCGCATATATAGAAGAATATAGTCACGAATATGTAGTTTATTAGGGTGATTTTGTATTAAACGTTCTATGTTTCTCATTTACTGTGATTATAAAGAAACTCCACCTCCATTGTTATGTCAGTGGGTGACAATGAATGGTGAAAAGATATATTTGAATTTGTCAATTATTTATTCTAATTTTTCTTTCACTGTTTAAAAGAAAAATTAAGCTTATATGTGTCTATAAGGATCTTCATTACTAATCAATGCATTGGTCTTCCTCCACATTGGTATTACCCAAAATTGAGGGGTGTTGCCGTAATCTTCACTTGCTCAAGGAAGCGGGCAAATTGAGAATCGCAGATTGCTTATTATTCTCAATTAAACGTTGCTCTCTGTCTACTAGTATTTGCAGATCTTTCGTGTTTTTGCTTTATTAAATTCAGAATTTGCATAGTTTAAAAATATTTTCCTTACAATACCTTTATAAGCTAGGTTGTTCTTTACAAAATTTACAATACATATATAATCCTTTGTTATTGTCTGGAATTTAATTAAAATTTCACGCGTACTACAGGTTTTAAGTCCCTTATCCGCTAAATAACTCTATATTAAAAGACATTAACATAAAAAAGTATAGTTTAAAACCTAATTTGCTTAGAGTCGAAGTTACTGCTTTTGAAGCTCTGCGGGTTCAATTTCCGTAGTAGTCCAGAGTAGGCAAACGAGCATGTAGTTCATCTGGTATGTAATCACCGTCGTTCACAGACATCCGCAACGCTGGAGGTATCTCAGATGCATTTTTTGTGGGATAGGAAGGCAAACGAGCAGGTTACCTGATGGAAAGAAATCAACGCCGAGCATAGATATCCGCAGTGCCATAGGCAGTGCAGAAGCGGTTGGGCCTTCGGAATTCAACCTCTCACCGGCCGAAGCGCGTTAGCTAAGCTACCATTCAAACGCCGA
This sequence comes from Baronia brevicornis, assembly GCA_031353405.1. Classification (NCBI taxonomy): domain Eukaryota; kingdom Metazoa; phylum Arthropoda; class Insecta; order Lepidoptera; family Papilionidae; genus Baronia; species Baronia brevicornis. The sequence continues at coordinate 895,890 of JASFAT010003808.1, forward strand.
TTTTCTGCAGGAGTTTGGTACTTCCCCGGGCAAGCCAGCCTATTCAAGCAACAGACAAATAACATGCCATTCTCGACAAAGTAGTCGTCTGCAGCGTGGGTTTACCACTACGATTTTTTTTCAGCCATTGCCGTTGGCTAACACACACTCTTGAATGTGCCTATCTCGTATTTACATGGGAAAACTACAGATGGCATATCCTTCCTCATTTGTACAGTTTGTGGTAGAAAACTGCTACTAAATTAGACGGTGGTGGGTTATATAGAGTAGAGGTAGGACCTAATAATTATTCCGGGTCTGGGTCTTTCGCAAATCCGCTTTGGACAAACGTGGTGGGTTAATATCCATTCCTCTAGAAATGTGACATAGTATGTATAGCTGTGATACATATGTATGTATAGAAAATAGTCCAGTGACGATGTAAAAATAATTAATAATTATATTGCTTGAAAAAAATTGATTTTAGTGTTGTATTATGGTTACTTATTAATTAACATATGGGCTCTAAAAAAATTCAATCTCTATACAATTGACAGTCTTATCTCTAATGTCAATTTTTTACAATCTTAGTGTTAAGTATTTTAAAAACAAGTGATTAATTTGTATGATAAATGAATTGGCAGACAATAATTTGATGTTACAGTTCATAATTTTCTATACTAAATGAATAATTTCAAGTTATTTGGCATTGAATTACAAGTCGATATTAGCTAGCTCAAAGCTAAAGGTCAAAAGTGAGGCGGGGTTCGTTATATCGACTGTTTGTAGTTGGAGAAAAAAGGTACATAAATAAATATCATTTATGTGCTCTACAACTATTTTTCATCATCATCAAGGCATTACAGTCGCGGGTAGGCCTTAGCCTGGTCCTGTAAATTTCCAGTCGGATCTTCGTTTAGCTTTTTCCCTCCAGCCCCTCACACCGATTGCCTTTAAGTCCTTCTCGACCCCATCTAGCCACCTGAGCTTAGGCCTTCCGCGGCTACGACCATGTGTTTTGCCTTCGAGTAGGCCTTTGGATACTCTAGCCTCGTCCATCCGTACCACGTGCCCAGCCCAACGAAGGCGTCCAATCTTAATGGTTTTGATGACGTTTGGCTCATTTTACAGCTCATATAGCTCGTGGTTGTAAAGTGCTTGCTATTTGTAATTATTTTTGATTCCCGTTTTTTTCCAAAAAAAGGTTGAAAGATGGTCTTGTACTTCAGGGAACAAAAGACATTTACATTACAGTTACGACATTGGGGTATTCAAGAGACAAGCGTGTGTTAACGATAGGCTGACACCGTTTGTGGCATCTCTTTCGTTGCGAATGTCTTTGGGCGCAGGTCGCAGGTCACTTGATGATGAAAATGTCTATAGCCCATAGACATTTTCACCATCAAGTGACCTGCGACTTTTCCCGCCAACTTACATCAGTGACGTTGTATTTTTATTTAATTTTTATAATCTTATATTATTATTAGTTATATTGTTTAAGTGTGGTAGCGTGCTATACAATGTATTTCGATTAAGTTGTATTAGTGAAGTGATATGAAGTAAATGAAATTTTATGGTGGTAGAAATTAAAAATTAAAACGTTAGTCAAATTATACAAAATGTATTTACTTAGGAAGTGGGAGAGGCACGCTGCAGACGAATACTTTGTCAAGAATGGCATATTATTTGTCTGTAGCATGAATGGGCCGGCTCGCCCGGGGAAGTACCACACTCCCGCAGAAAACCGGCGTCTGAGTGGTAGCTTAGCTACCGCGCTTCGTACGGTGAGCGGCCTGAGTTCGGAGGCCTAACACCCTCCCCCTTCCACTCCCCTTACCCCTCCCCCTCTTATAATGTCACTTTCTTTAAAGGTCGGCAATGCTTCCGCACTGCCTATGTACCATTCCTACCACCTTAGTGATTAGAGGATTCTTAATTTCGTCATGAGGTTTCTCTGAACGGAAAAGAAACTGCGAAAGGAACTCTGCAGATATCTATTTTATATATTATTTCCAGTTACAATGATGTAAATGATTTATAAATATTATTTTATGCAGATAATCTCATATCAGATGGATAATCAGATGCTCAAGACAAAATTTTCGTATTGGGAATTAGCCTATTGGGGACAAATGTGTAAATCAATCATTGCTTTAACCTCCTTATCTAGCATTTTTCCGAAATGAAGGCAAAGGATCTGCAGTGTCTCAAGTACTATAGATGTCCATGGGTATTGATAATTATCCATAATCTGTTCACTCATGTATGTATATCAAACGCATTTTCATTATCTGCTTCGTATAATAATAAAATATAAATATTTCAAGAACAAGGTATCCTTTGTGTTGTGCTGAGCCTTCTCAAAGGCATACGTTTTAATTGTTTCATGGTGCTGAAAGGTATCTGTCGAGTAAGTTGAAAGAAAAGTAATATTAAGTTATATATGGACAGTCAAAAGTTTTACTTAGCTAAGATCCGCGACAAGCAAAACAATAACAGAAAATTAATAATGTGTGTTTTTCCGTTGGGTTTAGTGGATTTATTTGGAACTTAAACCAAAAACTTACCGAAAATCGGCCATCAACTCTCCACCCACCAACCACTATACACAACGCCAAACACACACTATCACTTTTCCATCTTGTACACGACACGTGTTTCGCCCCAACACGAGGCATCTTCAGGTTTTTGGTTGCCTTCCGTAGAGTCTACTATACCTGAAGATGCCTCGTGTTGGGGCGAAACACGTGTCGTGTACAAGATGGAAAAGTGATAGTGTGTGTTTGGCGTTGTGTATAGTGGTTGGTGGGTGGAGAGTTGATGGCCGATTTTCGGTAAGTTCCAAATAAATCCACTAAACCCAACGGTAAAACACACATTATTAATTTTCTGTTATTGTTTTGCTTGTCGCGGATCTTAGCTAAGTAAACCTTTTGACTGTCCATATAGTGATGGATTTCCGCAAAGTAACGCCTGACTCCATTAATAATATTAAGTTATCATAATGTAATATCTCCAAACGCTGGGTGGGACATTTCATTTTCTCTTAACAAAAATGCTATGAGTTAAATTTGCAAGTGGGTCGGCATTATTGAAGTCTTGGTGTACTTTTTAATATCAAAATTTATTATTCCTTTATTAAATTAAAACAATGTTTTATAGGATAGGAAGGCTTAGCATTGCCTGATAGAAAGTAATCAATGCCGCCCTTTGATATCTGCACCACCTTTTCTTTTCTTTTTTTTTGATAGCAATTAGTTATAACTATTATGCCAGTGTCAAGTAAAATACAATAATATAAAATCTTTTGATATGTAACTATTCAGGTTGTCATGTTACGTCTTGTATAAAATGGTGGCTATTCTACCAAAACCTTCTATGAACTTTTTCAGTCAACTTAAAAGGTCACAATACCCGATTTTATTTCAAATGACTTCACTTATACATCTCAATCGAATTATATTACATAATATGCCACCGTAATTAAACAATATAATCCATAATAATACAAGATTATAAAAATTAAATAAAAACACAACGTCACTAATGTAAGTTGGCGGGAAAAGTCCCTTTACGCATTACACATTAGAAGCATTGGCGGCGTTTGAGATATATTATTAAATGTTGTTATTGAAAATTTCAATGTCGCATCCATTCTTCGAAAACAGAAACCTCCCACACACCACCACTCTGTGAAACCACAAATTAAAAAAAATCTTCTGTTTTTTTTTAATATGTGGTTCAAACTTAAAACCTTTAAAATACAATCCTACATACTACTTCTGCAATATAAATGATTTGCAATTGTCTATGGGCGGCGTTGATTGCTTTCTATTAGGCGACACTTCATTTGTACATTTCATACATGTTTCTAAGCCATGGGTACACTGAGAATAATTTTGGAACTAGTGTAACCATTTGCAATTGGTGACGCGGAAGTTCTTCGTTGATTTAAGGGCAGGTCATTTGTATTTCCGTATCAGAACACATGCACCGTCTTTTATTTAAATAGCAATTCCAGCAAATAGCATGACGGTTGTATTTACAAGATTTTTCTTTGATTTTCAAAAAAGTTTTGATTTCTTGTTTTATAAAGTTAAAAATAATGTGAACAAAAAATATATCTGAGGAAAACACTTTAAAGGCTGTATTTTAAAGCGGGAAAAAGATAAGAAGCAAAATTTATCTAAAGCATCTTGACCTTATCTTATTTCTAACTGTCTCAGCTTACTTCAAGAGACTTGGCAAAGTGGCTGCCCTTAACCACTCCGAAAAGAAACCAAACCTTGACATGAGATTTTTGTCAGGTGAGTGGAGACCTGAACTCCCATTTTATCAATTGATTCATAAGATTTAATACAATTTCTAGAATTGGATACAAAGATACAAATTTACGATTAAAATTATATTTAGATTGTCCTTGTGATGGTCTTTATAGTGCAATTCCACAATACGTTGTCTTTAGTAACATTTTATAGCTTCCTACATCGCGGTATTGGAATTTTTGTTACATATTATGACTCTTGTTTTGTGAAATTTTGTTGGCACGAAAAAAATGTGGTTACTCCTAATATTTGTATGATCAAAGACGAAGAGTATTGCGTCAATATTAGGGGGTTTTACAATTATTTTTTATGGAAGAGATAGGCAAACGGTGCAAAAAGTGCGGATAAAAGAGGAATATACTCGTTAAGAAAAGATGCCATATAATGAGAGAAGAGGAGGACAGGGGAAAGAGATAGGGGTTGTATCTCTGGCTATAATTGCTCTGTGAAGCTTCAGTTGAGAAGTTGGTCTTGTGCGAGTGTGACTTTTGCCCAAACAAATCAGGCTAGTCACGCTGCGGGCAAAAATTTAGACGTTTTGCACAGATAAAAAAAATTATCTGTAGTGAAATCCATGTTACTTTTTCATGCCATCCTAACAATAAACAAAGGCTTTATCGATTAGTCTTTACTAATATCGTAGTAGCCTTTCTATGCTGACAGACAATAAAATAAATAAAAAGTCTTTTATTTGCATATATTTTTATTCCATATTAACATACATTGCAAAAATTGTTAGTATCACTTAGAAGTTCACTTACTTACCTGGTGTTTGTATGGTATTTTCCCGGTATATACTATACATCTACTTGGTTGAAGTTCTTGTCTATCTTCTTTTATAGATGTCTTTTTTGTCCAGTTAACTGGTTAACTCTGGACATTTGTCCATCGTTTATTCGTTTTTCTGCTCGTCTCTTCCATGTACCTTATATGGTACTTCTAATTGTATTCTTTGTTCACATACAATGACTAGATTTAAAAACGACCATAAACATTGGCGATTGCTTACAACATTACTTGTAAGCGTCTGCTACGCCGCAATCACCTCGTCAGTGACTAGTTTATGACCATCGAACAATAACTGTACAGATGCATTTAATATAGAGCGGATGTAAACGATCGCTATTAGAGGTGATTTATTGCTCAACAAGCTCACAATATCAATATTCGAGTGATAGTTGAATTTGATTTAGAGATCTCACTATTCTAGCTGCATTCTATATTTTTCAAATTTAAAGCAATTTAAATTTAATACTGATCGGTGTAAAGTATATTTTCCATTGGGTAAACAGCTGTTTTGTCTAGTTATAAAGAGGTCATCACAAAGCCGGTTCCACGAGTATTCCCGACAAAGGAAGGACGTCTCGGACAGCATGTGTGACGGGGTCTTTACGTGTTACGGTGTCGAGTTACTTTTGCGTAGGCTGAATATGGATTGCGGTTGGATATGGCGAAGCGAATAATGTATGGAAATTCCATTTTGCATTATCTACAGCGCTCTTTAGTAACATTCTCGTGTATAGAATGGTATTTGCAAATTCCATAAATTATTCAATCGTATCCCTTTTATTAAAATCATTAAGCCCGGGTATAGATTTAATCATCACTGTGTCTCCTCTTTTTTTTCTACGGCCCGTGTACATATGTCCCACTGTTGAACATGGGCCTCCCCATTTCTGGAGGAACAGACGTTAACCCATCACGCTTATCCAATGCGGATACGTGGGGTTACCAGACTCAGAATAAATATCTTAAGGTCATACATAAATTTATTCTGAGGTCGGAAACGAACCCGCGACTATTTTCTCCATGGGCGCCCGGCCCCGCCACTGAGCCAATTGGTCGTCCTCGTTTTTTTATTTTTATGTGAGGAGATTTAAATGTGGAGAGACGGACATGTTTTATGAACCTTGTGTTACTTGTTTTTATTTAAATTTAATATAAAAACAAAAAACATATAAAAATTTGCCATTTTGTATCTATTTAGGTTTTAATTTTGGCATTTAGTTTCTATAATAAAAAGGTGTGTCACAAAGAAACATTTATATTTTATTGTCTGTAATAGATGACACATTAATTACCAAAGTATAGTTTGTTTAATTCAATCTAATAAGAACGACGAAGGAATAAATATAGGCGTGATAGCTTGTTCAATTTCATTTTCTTTATTTAATCAGCACAAGGTACGAATTAGTCATATAGAGAGAGTAATATTATATATAGTACATACAAATATACTCGCCTAGCCTACACTATAATTCCGAATTTTTGCGCACAGCATGTTTATTATATAATATACCTAATTTTACAATGAGAGTCAGTTATTAAACTTATTTACAAAAAATATATATTTTATAAATTGCCAAAGATGTTATGAAGCGGTTTCTTTCAATTTATATTTTTTTATATGAAATATTCATATCTAATGAATTCGTATTATGGTCATTTAATAAATCATTGTACAGGCGGAAATGCGTACTATGAGATTATAATGAAAAACATTATTAAAGTAACCTTTTATATTGAAAATGTTATGGGTAGGCTTAGCAGTATGAAATTATATTAAAAATGTTTAAAGAAATTGATTTTAGGGATAAAACCGAATAATTTAAAATTAAAAAATGACGAATTGACTGGTTAATTTGAATTTAATTAATTTTAGAAACGTTTATTTACGATATTGATAACCTACTGGTAAAAAGTTTTCGAAATTTAAAATGTTTAGTTCTGTTTTTTATGGGATAGGACAGCACGAGCAGGCGTATCACCTGATGGAAAGCAATCATCGTTGCCCATAAACATCCGCAGTGCAATAAGCAGTGCAGAAGCGTTGCTGAGTTTTAAAAGAAGTGTCATTATGGGAGGGCAGGAGGAGGGGGGTTGGGCCTCTGGAATTCAACCGCTCACCGGACGAAGCTCAGTAACTAAACTACAACTCAAACGCTGAATTTTTCCGGGATTATGGTACTTCCCCGGGAATGGGCCGGCCCATTCATGCAACAGGCAAATAATATGCTATTCTTGGCACAGTAGTAGTTTTGGTTTACAATACTTCAAGGATATCACGTGTGTATCAACCATTAACTCATACAGATATCTTAAAGCACTACTACATTATTATTTTACTGTATTTATTCCATAAAAGACGACTAATTGGCTAAGTGGTCCGCTGCCACTTGCGGAGGCAATGGTCGTGGGTTCGATTTCTGCATCGATATAAATACACATACATCTAATACATATAATACATCTGTATGGCCTATATATTATTCCGAGTCTGAATACCCTACCAGTCTTTATTCAACAAGCGTGGTGAATCGTGCATTTGTTCTTCAGAAATGGGGAGGCTCATGTCCAGCAGTGAGACATCGACACAAAAAAGCGTAAACGTAGCAAACCGCAAAATAAAAACTTACCACCAGAGCCACAAACAATATTTTTGAAAAAAATGTATCTAATCACTCAAAAACAGTCAGTTTCAACGCTGTACAAAATTTTCTTTAGGTCGAAGAGCTGTGAGACTCAGACCATTCAACGCAATATTTTTTTCCGATCCAAATATGCAATAAAAGTTTTAAAGGAAGATATCTGTGTCATTAAAACGGTTTTCGCTTTTTTCGTCGATATGTATTTGTGAAGTAAAAAATAATTTAAAAAATAATATTATTTCTGAAGCAACCTTTCCTGATAACAAAAATTCCATCTTTCATAACACGAACTTTTTATATACAAACACTGCGATTTCCGCCTCGCCCTTGGCCTAGATTTAGCTCTATTGTTCACTGTAAGGTTATGTTATTATGGTTGAAACTCAACTTTAAGTTCCCTCATATTGTTGAAATAGGCTTTTTTATTTATTATTAATTTTGGATAGAGCATAGTAGATCTCACTAGGCTAGCCTGTTATGATATATACTGATATGGTCATTATTGGTCTTTGGTTATACTTATGTATATAAGGCTATATTAATTAGCTAACAACCTCAAACAATTTAGAACAGGAAATAAGAAATTTATTAAAAAGTGATTCTTTATTTAGTCTTAGTCAAAATGTTACCAATTAAACCAAAATAACATTCCGTATGAATCAAACCAAAGAGACAATGCCAAAGATGAGTGATAAGTGAAACAAAATGCGAAGAGACTGTTTAAAGTTGAGATTAAGTGATCCCAGTCCTGGCTCTATCAGTCTCTCGTTTCACGGATCGGACTCTGATGATGAGAGCTCGGACAGGGGCAGTAGAAGTTCTAGGAGTGGCGCAGACGATACAAATATGCTGCCATTCAATATCTCCGCTCAGGTGAGTTACGTTTTTTTTTAAAGAAAAAAAGAAGAACTTGCGATGTTTTGTTACTACTTTAGTTTTTGAACAAGTCCTAATAATCCCACACTAATTGGTTTCTAAATAAAACACAATTATTGAGGTGGAAAGGTGATCGTGTAATGCGGTGTGTGGGACTGAGCCTCGGGACCAAAACCTGACTGCACGAGCAGCAACTCAAAAGGCGACCGCTCCCCGATGTTCGATGCCGCTGTTCCCAGCTATCTCCTCGTGGGGGGCAGGCGCTGACCGAAGGAGCTCTCGTGGAAGCGGACGTCCTTTGGGTCGACTTCCATAGAGGGGTGCAATATTGTGATGGTGGGAGTGTGGCCCATCTCGGTCGAAAATCCTGTAATGCAAAATTCACAAAAACACTGAAACTTTGCTAAAAACAGATCGTTACCGCGAATTAGAAATGCACACAACAGTACAGCGCCATCTATCAGATATATTGTAAACTTATTTTATATCTTAGTAGTCGGAACAGTTTTTGTCAAACATTCCAAATAACATTCCCTTGTGCTAAGAAAAAATGCTTCATATTATTTTTTTAACGGAAGATACGAACCCACGAATTACAGAGCTCAATTCATATTAACAGAGCTATTGCGGTTTATTAAGAAATGAAAAAAATAATTAATGTTAAAACGTTCAATATATTTAACAAAAAATATCGATTATGTGGAGCATTAATGTGATTAAAATCGAATAATGAAGTTAAGTTTACGAAGTATGTCATAACAAAGTTATTTATTACTTTTCCAATATTACTTTACGTTTGCACGGCTTCATAAATACGATCGGTAAGTAACTGTATCCATTACAAGAAATAATGTTTTAAATTTATTTGAAAAATGCTCTCTAAAATAAGATGCGCGTTTTTAAATTATCGGGCCGGTATTAAAGATTAACTCTTGATTTATTTTACATTTTTTCGAACGTCACTTTTGTAAATATATTTTTGACATCCATAACCGTATTTTCATAATTATTTTTGTCTCCTTTCACTTTAACGGTACGGTTTTATTTCTTAACGCTGATTATAAATATATATAATCTATGTAGTTAGTTATGCACCTCGCGAAGGAGAAGGAGAGTTGTGCTGAATTGGCTGCCAACCTTCACAAGTCAAAGAGGCACTCTTAGAAGGAGTCAATAACACAGTATATCGTATTAATTATACATACATGCATACGATCATGCTTGTTTCCCTTAAGAGTAGGAAGAAACCACAGGCTTTCACCTGCTACGACCTAGGTATAATTTCTTTGTTTCATCCACACTTATCATTCGCTTTAAACAAGCTCGTCGGTTAAGTGCACTTTTGATCTGACCGTTCTTAAGAACTTCAGCGATTTGGCCAAGGTATTTTCTCCTTGGTCTTCCACTACCAACCCTTCCAGCCATACACAGAAACAGGCGTGATGATATGTATATATGTATGTATGATTTCATACGCGCTGGTAACATTTTTCAAATTTTGTGCATTCGTCTCCCTATTTCTGATGAAACAGATACTAACGATACATAACACATATAATAATAACAAGTTTCAACATTATTTTAAATAAATTTGAAAATATGATGATTAAATAATATAATTAGATTAAGGCCCTTCTTCGTGTATAGGCCTCCTCCAAAACTTTCCAACACTTTTTATTTGACGCCTGTCTTATCCAGTCCACCTTTCTCTAGGACGACCAGTCCCTCGTTTGCTGCTTGGGCCTGCTCATTTAGTGATTGGTTTCGTCCATCTTTCATCTTTAGCACGGGCTACATGGCCAGCTCACTTTCATTTTAAGTGCTGGACGTGTTAGAGGACATCCAGAACTCTAGTTTTTTTTTTGTATATTTTTGCACTTTTGTTTGTATTTAAGACTAACATTCAAGATGGTCCTCTCCATTTCACGTTGGCAGGTTTGAATTTTATTTTTTATTCTTTTATTGAATATTCATATTTGGCAACCGAAAAATAAACAGGGAATGTGTATAGTCAAAAGCTTTACTTAGCTAAGATCCGCGATAAGCAAAACAATAACAGAAAATCAATAATGTGTGTTTTTCTGCTGGATGAAGTGGATTTATATTTCCAAATAAACCAAAAACCTACCGAAAATCAGCCATCAATTCTCCACTCCCCAACCACTATACACAATACCAAACACATATTACCACTTTTCCACCTTGTAAACGACACGTGTTTCGCCCCTACATGAGGCATCTTCAGGTATAGTAGAGTCTACGGAAGACAACTGAAAAGTCTTCCGTCGAGTTTTGCCTGACTCCATTAATAATAAAGAGGGTAGCAAGCAAACATTGCGGATGTCTATGGGCGGCGATGATTATTAACGACCACGTGACCCGCATGCTCGTTTGCCCGCTCTGCTATATAAAGAGTCCATGACTATTTTTTCACTATCATAGGGAGTTTTGATTTTAAAATTTCTTTTAAATACTAAAATTTCTTCCAAATCATATTTATGAATATGACTTGCAAGTCAACTTTATGTCATAACAAGTCATATTTATGAATATCTTCTTTGAAATTTATCAATGTGTTTAGTTTTTAAAAAAAATATTTGTTTGTCTCTCTCTCACCTTCAGAATATGTAGAAAATTATGTATAATTACATAATTTTCTACATATTCTGAAGGTGAGTTATTTATCGTTATTATTTTTTTAATGCTATTTGTAGCAACTTTAGTTTTTTGAGCATTTATAAAATATTTTGGTTTTAATTTTTAATAAAACCGATTCCCGAATTGGTTTTATTTAATACTTTATTGTACACAAAACAGGAAATACAAGAATTAAAATGAAAGAAGATGTACAAGGGCGAGCTTAACTCAAAATTGAATTTCTTCCAGCAAACCCAGGAGTGAAAGAGAGATAAGATAAGCTGTAAGGATAGAAAAAAATGTACAACAACAAATAATAATAATATTATACATAACAATACATACTATATAAAACCATACATATATAAACATATAAATACTAATAATATATAATATAATACTATATAAATAAGAGGTTACATATATATAATATATACATAAATATATACATATAAAAATATTTAATACATATAAAATAATACTTGCCACCAATAATGAGAGCTTGTGATTTTGCAGGATTGACAAGTAGGCCAAAGGATTTAGCCCACTGATGAATGTTTTCAAAATCATTATCGATGGCAAGAATAGCTTGAGGGAGCTCGTCAAGTTTGCAATGTTGATAAAGCTGCAAGTCTTTATTAAAAATTAAAACCAATTCGGGAATCGGACCCGCGACCATTGACTACGTATTCCGTATGCGGCAGCCCCGCCACTGTGTCATCATCGTCCGAAATAAAAAGAAGTCTTATTCATTCCCTAGAAACATTCAACCCTTTCACTACGTAGGCAGTTTAGTTTTTTTTTATAATTTAAAATACTACAATAGCTGTTAGTTTTAAACATCATCCTTATTATAATTTATAATATTATGTGTACAATTCTCTTGCAAAAATATGGCAACTTGCTGACGTAAGGGACATTTTCATGTAAACGCTATATTCGTTCGTAATTCAGATTTTCGCTGAGGTCTTTAGGGCGATATTGAAGAAGATAGTAATAGGGGATGTCATTTATATGTCACTTATAAACGTGCCCGTTTTATATAAGGCTTAAATTCATAATGTTTGTGCATGTGTACAATGGGACATACATATATACATAACTAGTGAAATAAATAAATGAATTATATTGATTTATGTGGACAGTCAAAAGTTTTACTTAGCTAAGATCCGCGACAAGTAAAACAATAACAGAAAATTAATAATGTGTGTTTTTTGTGCTGGATGAAGTGGAAAAAATTAGAAAGGAACAATTAAGAACACACATTATTAATTTTTTGATTTTTGATTGTTCACATAGTGATGGATTTCCGCAAAGTAACTAACCGTAACTCTAACTAACCGCCTGACTCCATTAATGATATTGATTTAATTGTTCATATAGGCGAGAAAACGAGTAGGTATGTCACCTGATCGAAAGCAATCCAGGCCGCCCATAGATATGTGAGCACAACATTATTCGACGCACCATAACTCTATGGAACCAGCTAGCTGTATACTTTCAGAGTATTTCCGAACCCATTCGACATTGATTCGTTAAAAAAACCTACTCTTATCACAAAGACCAGCAACGTATTTGGGACGCTTATAGTGTGAGATGTTTATGGACGGCGTTGAAATTTTTTTTATGGGACAGCAGGTCAAACGAGCAAGCGTGCCGCCTGATGGAAAGCAATCAACGCCGCCCATAGACAAACGTGACACCGCAGGAGTCACGGAAGCGTTGCCGGCATTTTAGGTGTGTGATATCTTGCCACGAGGCGACACGCTTGATCGCCCTACTACCCTTAAAAAAATGGCATACACAACACTGTTCTTATTGCAGAAGCTTAGTTTTTTTAAAGATATTCCTTATATACATAATTTTCTACATATTCTGAGGATGAGATATTTATCATTAATGGTTTTTTAATGCTATTTGTGGATACTTTCGTTTTTTGAGTATTTATAAAGATGATGTCTGATGTCTGTTTTCTTGATGCAACAGGGGAGCTCCTTGAAAAACTCGAGCGTCTGCAGAATTTGTGCATCCGCTTCATTTTTGGACTTCGGAAGTACGATCATGTATCGGAATTTCGGGTCCGGTTGAAGTGGTTGCCTATTCGACGGCGTCGAGACACTCACATCCTTTCTTTACTTTACTCTGTACTACATAATCCCAGATCTCCAGCATATCTTCTGGAGCGTTTCCGGTTTCTTGTCCCCAAGTATCAGTCCTGTCGCACGTCTTCCTCCCTTCTTCTTCGTATTACTCCGCATTCTTCCAGCCGTTACGGTGGTTCATTCACTGTACACGCAGTGCGCTTGTGGAACTCTCTCCCACATACTATACGTGATAGCCTCTCACTGGATGTATTTAAGAGAAGAATTAAAGAACATTTCCTTTCAGTATAAAATATTTATATCTGTATATATTTATGTGTATATTATATTTATGTACCCTCTTATTTATATAGTATTATATTATATATTATTAGTATTTATATGTTTATATATATATATATATATATATATATATATATATATATATATATATATATATATATATATATATATATATATATATATATATGGTTTTATATAGTATGTATTGTTATGTCTATTATTATTATATTTTGTTGTTGTACACTTATTTCTATCCTCACAGCTTTTCTTATTTCTCTTTCACTCCTAGGTTTGCTGGAAGAAAACTCAATTTTGAGTTAAGCTCGCCTTTGTACATCTTCTTTCCTTTTAATTCTTGTATATCTTGTTTTATGTGTACAATAAAGTATTAAATAAATATAAAATACATATATTTAATTCCAATTTGGGAATCGGACCCGCGACTATTGACTCCGTACTCTCCGTACTTTTGCCGGCCTTTATGTTTTAAAGAAACAATAAAAATACTTTTACAGAAGCCTGTCTCTTAAATGTATAAGGTACTTAAAGTTAAAGCTCTTGAGATTCCTCTTAAATGCAGTAAGTGGCGAAAGTTTGAAGGCTCAAGTTTCCAGGAGCGCTGTAAGGAGCCAGTTGCTTTAATTAACGCAATTGCTTATTTTGTCTTTTATTTGAAACAAATTAGTTTAAGGCTTTGAAGTTTTATTTCATATTATTTTGAAAGATAGCAAACAAGTTCATCGTTGATAGAAGAAGTTGATGGAATATTATTATCTATTTTATTGATTAACAAGTTTTATCTTGTATGTAGTAGAAGTTTATTTTCTTTTAATCTTCCTCATAAATTCTAAATTATCACTTTTGTCGGGCGGATTGAGGATTGTATATTTTTTATTATTAATAAATGGTTATCACAGTATTTCCCAAAGTGGGCGATAACGACCCCATGTTGGCGCTGGAGACTTATAGCGCCCCCCTATAAGTCTCCAGCGCCAACATGGGGTCAGAGAGAATTCGGGAGTATTGAAGTTGTTTACGGGAAGCGATGGCTAATTTATATTTCAAAAACAAAACCAACATTCAAACCTGTAGAACTGTAAAATAGGATAAGACATGACACGCTATAATAAAATTAAAGTTATCATTGCGATCGTCATTTTTAAAGATGTGGTAAATTAAATATATTTGGAGGGCGGTAGAATATAATGGATTCTCAAAGTCGGCAGTAGACAAATAAGTTTGAGAACCTGAGAGTTATTTTTTAAAATAGTTATATCCATTATAGTATGAATATATATATAGAACAAATCCTCACAGAATATTGGCGAGTTTTATAGAATAGAAAAAAGCCGATAGACTCTTTCGTCGTATGTATGTATGTATGTATATAAGAAATAAATTGAATTTATTTAAATCGAATTTTTTAAAGCCCTCTCGTAAACTTGCATTTAACATAAAACTGTTCATACACCAAACCCTGTTTATAATAATACCTCATTTGCAAAGCTTATGGGAAATATTACTGTAACAGACATGGAAAATTTAAGAGGCAGTGTTTTCTACATTGTCTTACGATTTATGACAAAGAATTTTCAACCTTCCACATTTAAGATAAAGTGTATTACTAAAAACACATTTTGAAATAGGTACGGCGTCTTTATTTTTTGCGATTTTAATCAAGCGATTCTCGTTCTTAAAACGTTGGAATAAACTGTATTATATCTTTTATCGGGTGACATACAGCCACAGTATTGTCGCAATAGTTGTCAATGCTCGTCAGTTAGCCGAAGGTTTCCATCTATTGTGTATTGTGAAACTCACCTCAGATTGTATTGAGTGCAATAAGGGACAAGTACGGGGCCTAGACATGTTTTAGGAAACCATTTACACGTTTATCTTGCTGCAGTTATGGTGTTTTATTTCCATGGAAGCGAGTGTGTCGGAATGTCGTACATAATACTCATGTCGTACATAATACTATAAGGACGTAGGCAAAGTTAATTTAAATACAAATTCTTTTTTATGCTATGGGTAGGTAAAGGATCAAGCTTGTCACTTATGGGAAACAATAAACGTCACCCATAGATATTCACAACACCATAAGCACTGCTAAATCGTTGCCAGTCTTTGAGAAATATCTAGGAATATTTTTTAAGGTTGTACGGAACAAGTAATGTAAAAAAAAAATTAAAGTCAATTCCGACTTTTATATTCTGCTAAATTTTGTGTAGACGCTGTACTAACATTGTAACGACGGCTCATATGAAAATTCGGCACGAGAGACCGCAAATTTGAGACCGAAGGACGTACTTTGACTTGTGACCCAATTAATTGAATGCCCAGATTAATGGTACGTTCACAAGTCGTTACAGCGAAATACCGTGTCCGTCAAATGGCTGATTTTATACGAATCTATATCCCCATAAACTTGTTATATAGGCCCAATTTAAAAAATCGTTCATATCATAATCAGTATCCTATGAAATATTTTGTATATGAGATATATTTTACATTAGATGACTCCGTGAACTTTTTTTCACCTATAATTTATTTGATTATATTTTTTTTATAAAACATTCCTGTATTGACGATCAAGTCGTTTTTTCAGTTTTAATGAGACTAACGAACAGCAATATATCATGGAAGTAAATTGTGCATACATACATACATATAATCACGCCTGTTTCCCGTAGGGTTAGACAGATACCACATATCTCCGTCTGCTACGATATCAACATAATTTCTTTGCTTCATCCACACTCATCACTCTCTCATCATACAAGCACGTTGGTTAAGGGTACCTTTGACCTGGCCGTTCTTGAGACCGTCAGCAATTTGTTCAAGGCATGTTACCCTGGATATCCCCTACCGACCCCCCTCCCATTCACATCTGAAACCGGTAAAGGATACTTTTGACCTTTTTTATGGGATAAGAAGGCAAACGAGCAGCTAACGACGGCAAACGAGAGCGTGGTACTTGATGGAAAGCAATCAACGCCACCCATAGACTTCCGAAACGCCATAGGCAGTGCGGAAGCGTTGCCGATCTTTAAGGAAAGTATCATTATGGGAGTGGGAATGGGAGGGGAATGTGGCAGAGGGAGGGGGGAGGGTGTTTGGCCTCCGGAAAAACAATGGTATATCGTTAAAAAAATTGGGATAAAAGCAAGCCATGCTTTTATTTAAGCCAAAATTGATTATATGTGTGGCTTAGGTTTACGATAAATACTTTTCCACTCTACTTACAAAGGAAAATACCCTAACGCACATTTGCTTTTATCCTTAACAACTCGACACCTGTTCACGTCAACGGAGCTTTATACGCGACTGACTCCTAACCTATTAATGGTTGCCAGTGTATTAAGGTGCGTAGTGCCGATGAGTTTCGTTGAAAGCTTTGACTTTTAGTACGTGCGAGCTCTATCTGAATTGTTCGGAGTTTCCCCATCACAATATTGCAAATAATTACGATTGATTCATGAGGATTTTTCCTCGGAGAAAATCCTAATGCAACTCACACTTTTTTTTTTTTTTTTATATATATATTCACGCCTATCCCCCGCAGGGGTTGGCAGAGACCACAGAGCTCCATCCGCTGCCATTCATCGCAGCGAAACGGCTCGTCATTGGTCGCTTTTCGCCCTCGTGAGAATCAGGACGTGACGGGTGGCGAACCACGTCGCCGTCATTTTCGACAAATTAGGTATATTAAATTCGTCTTTAGTGAATCCCACAAGCCGCAAGGGAGGATGGAGGTCAGCCCCAGCAGAGCCCTGCATGCTGAGGTAAGGCACCATAGTCCCCGGGGAGCCCGACCCCGGGACGATCGGCACGCTTACGACTAGGCTCGCCTCTAGCCACGCATCCATTGGCACGGCAGACCGTGGATTGGCGGAGAGGAAGGGAAAGGATAGAGAAGAAAGGAAGGGGCAGGAAAGGAAATGTGGATTGGGGGGGTTACCAGATTCGGAATAAACATTTAAAAATCCATATAAATATTTATTCCGATGCGGGAATCGAACCCGCGACCATTGACTCCGCGGGCGGAGGGCCCCGCCACTGAGCC
Source organism: Baronia brevicornis (assembly GCA_031353405.1). Lineage (NCBI taxonomy): Eukaryota > Metazoa > Arthropoda > Insecta > Lepidoptera > Papilionidae > Baronia > Baronia brevicornis. The sequence continues at coordinate 913,585 of JASFAT010003808.1, forward strand.
AATCGGTCGTCACACTTATTTTTCTTTTATATAAAATGATTAATGGAGTCATGCGTTACTTTGCGGAAATCCATTACTATGTGGTCAGTTAGAACTTTTACTTAGCTAAGATCCGCGATACGCGAACAGAAACAGAAAAAAAATAATGTATGTTTTTATAACGAAAAAAACGACCGTCAGCAAATACTATCAACAACACCAAATACACCACTTTTCCACCTTGCACACGACACGTGTGCGAAACACGCGGCATCATCAGGTATAGTAGACCCTACGGAAGACAACCGTTAAGTGATTATATAAGTTTATAATCTCGCTTTTATAGGTTTACTTTATTAACAAAGTTTCTATGATTATTTTTAAACAAACACTATCAATGTGTTAATATTACTACAATTATTTTTAACCATTAAACTAATCTAAGAAAAGCATGTACTATTTTTAAGGTTAAGGAAAGAAATTGCAAAGAAAACTTTTACATATCCTCTTTTTATTATATCTTTTTTATTCTTATACATTATACACCTTGCTATATCTTGCTTCCACCACCCCATTTCTATCGTATGCGATGCCTATAGGAATAAAAACCTATGAATGTGTTTAGTTTTTTCCATGTTTCAATTATTTTTTCGTGTATTATTAAGAGTCTGAAAAAATATTTTTATATAATTTCATAAACAGAAAAAAGTATTTAAACAGTAATAGCTCATTTGAAAAGGACTGCACTTATTATCTATGGGCGTGGGTTCCATCTTTCGACTGTGCTATTAGAGTGAACATATTTTCTTGGCACAAGTACTATTAACTTAATTGAATATTTAACGACAATTATATTAATATCTAATATTTTTAAGGTGGATAAATTAATACGAGTATTATGTATAATTTACCCATGAGTAGAGAGAGTACATGAGTTAAAAAATCAAAAGGTTGCAAGAGTATACCGCTCTCCGTACGGGGTAGGTTTTCACGAGTATGTAATTTTATATCAGTATGACGTAAGTGGCAGCTATTTTAATTTAGCTTCCATAGCATATTCCAGCACGTCAGTGTGTAGACTCATCGAGAAATTTACTCGATGAATCTACACACTAAAGTGCTGGATTGAACAAGGACGCGAGGGCTGAAGGGTTTGGGTATCGCCATGGTACTACGAAATACTTTTACATAAAATATTGATGTTTATATTTAATAATTTTTTTAAACGATGTCTGTATTGTTTTGATATTACTAGTATTCTTGTTAACCATATCAACCAAGCTAGTTCTTGTGCTAGCAAAATATATCAATTCATCGTCTGGCTTCGTGGTGATCCAGTACGGTGCGTTCTTTTAAAAACTTCTTTCCACGCATCACTATGTGTGGAGAGAAGTACCTACGGTAGTGACGCTGTGTAACCAGCTACCTTCAGTGGTATTTCTGAACTAATACGATATTGGAACACCTGCAACGTTTCTTCAATGCCTATGGCACTGTGAATGTTTATGGGTGGAGTGGATTGCTTTCCATCAGGTGATACGCCTTGTTTGCTTTTCTATCCCATAAAAAAGTCACAAAATTTAGGATTGTCGCAAAATTTAGGGTGGCTGTTGTCTATCAGTGGACTGTTACCGTTCCATTGATGATGATGAAATATTTAGTATCCATTCGAAAAAATAGTCAAAATTCGATTGCGGCTACCTTTCGGCAATGTCTACAGTTTTGCAGTTGTCTAATGGCGGCTTGGATGCTTTCTATCAGGTGATGTGCTTGGTCGTTGATAAAAAGCAATCTACGCCGCCATGGTTGTTGGTCAACCCACCCATAGACTTATAACACCATAAGCATTGTAGAAATAATTTTCGGCCTTTCAGAAATATGTAGATTTGTTTTTAAAAGGTTCCAATGTTGTATCGGTTCGGAAACACTTGATTTGAACCTAGAACACTTATCATATTACTCTAACTATTAAAACAAGCAATCTTTATATTTAAAAACTACATAAAAACACTATTTAGAAAAATATAAAACTAAAACAAGAGACCGATCTAAAAGTCTATGTTGTGATTACTGTAGAAATAAGTTTATCACAAATATTTTTCCACGTGCATTTCCGCAATCCACAAATATGCCCATCTGGACACCAAAGTGCGATAAATAAAAGGAGATAATTATTATATGTTTATTTATGGCTTCATAAATTTATTTTAAGCTCGGAATCCTTTAATAAATCACACGAAAAACACATATGTATCAGAATAAATGATGAGGAAAATCCAATACAGCACGCTTGAACTCAATACATCACATATTCCCAAATAAACTCAATCGAATGCGTGGTGAATTGAAATAGACATTAGATTGGAATTTTTGGATAACACAAATATTACAATATTAAGACTGTGTCGGACCATGTTACGTAGTGATATAATGTTATCTTAGCCGATTCGGCTACAAATTCCTCTACTGAAAATACCTATGTGAACTGAAATTGTAGTGGCATCATAGGGTAATTCGAATGCAGTCTTTGAGATTTATACATAATTGTTTTTTGGAGATCCACACCCTTAAGTGTGGGATCGAGCCTCGGGGATGAACCCTACTGCTCATATAGAAACTCAAAGGAGCAATTGCCCCCGGTCCTAGATGCCGCTATTCCCAGCGGCTTTTGGGTGTCCTTTAACGATTTCGCACTGTCGACATGTAGCTGAACCTATTCCTACGTTGGGTCCGTCGCTGACCCTCCCTCCTCACGGGAGCCAAGTGGCAATGGGAGAATTTCGCGTGAGAGCGCATGTCCCTCAGGTAGACGAGCATGAAGGGGAGCAAGGTGTGAGTGTGGTCCGTTGTATACACGGTCAAACGTCTTCCGAGCCAACCGGACCACAAACACATAGATACTCTCCATTGTGAGATTCCTCGATATTACATCATTACGTTATAAATCTAAGTATATTCAGATATAAGAAACCTAGTTTTTATGTTTTAGAAAAATCAGTTTCGACTTGATTTGTTTTGAAGCCATAAATAACCCTGAAACTTATATGTCTAACTATAAAACTAAATGTATAAAACGTATTAATATATAATTAAAAATAATTTATTGAATAAATAAGAGAAAAACATATCATATATTTTCAATTAAGATTAAAAAAAAACGTTTATTATATTAGCCATTTCATCATCATTAGTAGGGTTGTGATTTTTTTCAAAGGATAACAGTTCAAATACTTTCCAGTACCCAAATTTCATTACGGATTATCTCACCGCAAAGAAAAGCTCCATTAATACTATATGGATAAGAGGCGTTCCAATCCAGTACGTTACGTTTTTCTCGAAAATTCTTTCTGCGTAGCATTACTGTATCGAACAAGCTGTAAAATATTCACCGATATTTTCATAACGAAATATTAGAATCCTCAAAAAATTTACTTTTATTTTTCTCAAAGGCCGGCAAATTCTACAATGCCTCTGGTGTTGCAGAATTTGCCGGACTTGCAGAACTTTTGAAATCGTCATATTTTTTTATCCGCCATTTATTTCAACGGTGGAATCAAATCTGCAACACTGTTATTTCAAACGCAAACCACAGCCAAATAACCCTCGGTCTTGCTTTCATGCCAGACCATTAAAATTCTAACAGCGCAACCTTTCATTGTGAACACTCAATGTTATCGATACAATAACCTCGGTCGGTTTCACTGAAGCCGACAACAGTAGCTGTACGCACTTGGACATATGTAATTGATGAAATATCGATCGATACTTGTACCGCAGACGAGCGAGGTCAGTCAGGCAGCGCCGATAACGAACTGGGTGTTTCTTAAATCACGACTATATTCGCGAATATAAAAAAAATCCTTTGCATAGCGGAGCAGGCTAACAAGTATCATAGATTGATATAGGTATATTGATTTAGGATCAATGATGTCAAACGTATATGTTAATATGGACATGCTTCCGGAACTTCAAATTAATTCCGGAAAAAAATATAAATTTCAAAATATAACATGTAACTCAATTGAAATTATTAATAAAATTAATTTTAGTATAGACTTTAAATAAAAATAAATTTAATAAGGTTTTACTATTACTAATTTTTAATTTCAAATGAAGTATCATCTAAATGGTAAGAATCGAATGGAATAGAATAATTTATTTGCAAGTAAGAATTTTAATAATATTTATCTAATTCCCAAAAATACTAGTTTCCGGTATTGATTTTTGTAAAACTCAATACCGGAAATATCTACATTATTATAGCATGTTGCAAGTTCATAAAATCAATATACCTACTCCAATAAACAAAACAAAGATACATAGACAAAGATGGAAGCGTCACAAATGGGTTGTCAGCCTTTCGAGGATACATATGCGTTTTTTAGAAGAAAAATAAACTATTCATGCTAAGAAACTTTTCTAATTACTTACTAATTAATACATACATAACGAGGAAAGTTGACCTTTCTTAACTGGTCTTATAATGAACACCGGAGGGGACATTCTCGTCTCAGTATCATCGCTATCGGTGAATTCAAATAGCGCAGTGTCAAGTGCTCGTTATCTGAGCCAAGAATCCTAAATTGGAATCGTCTCATCTTATATTTATATTGAATGAAACTATTTCATCGATAGTCTTCTAATAATAAAGCAAATAAATAATAAACATATTATATTAAAGTAGAATATCTGTCTACTCCAAAATATATGGAGGGAGCTATGGTCGTAGTCTTTCCGGTGGATTACATTTAAGGAAATTTTCCAGAGAACATAAGAAACCGATTAGCTTATTGACTTTTTTATGGGATAGGAAAACAAACGAGCAGGCTTGTCACCTCATGGAAAGCAGGATGATTTTGTAAGTTGAAGTTGCATTGAGCTGGTTATGAGTACATATAATATACGAGTGTTGAAGTGAAGATAGCTTCTTGAGAACGTAGCGTGGGACGCCCCCCGACCAAGTCCGCTCAGAACAGTAGGCGGAAATTGGAATTTCGCATTCGCATTTCCCATATGATAAAATCCCGTTAATTATTAAATATTTTCTAACTTTGTTGTTCCATTTTCTATTTGAAAATGAAACAAAGCCGTTCAAATTAAATGGAACTACGATAGAGGAAATTGTAGTATTAGTTTATAAATATAATTGTGTTTTTTTTAATATAACAATCGTAATAATTCAATTCTTTTATTACAGGACACCAGGACGCATGTCGTAGTCGAGTTGTATGAAACGGAGAAATCCTATGTGGAATCACTGGAAATACTTGTCAAGGTAATAAATATTAACGTAGCAATAATATTGTTCTTTTACTACTTTTATTATGATACTATTTAATAAATTTGTTTATAAAGGTATATTCAAGTTGGAATAACCTCAATGATTGCAAGATGAAAAAGACGTTTAAAAGCTCCATCACATTGCCACTTATGGCGTACAAATTTTCTTTAATTATTACATATATAGAGATTAATTAAGTATGTGTTATTCTCAAAGATCGCTTAACCAGACTTTTAGCGTGACTAAAACCTTGCTTCCTATTAGGGATTCAGTAATTTTCAGACTTCGATAATTAAATAATATTACCTAAAGTCGCAATGATCTTAGAAAAAATCTTGTTTATTAGTGAAGTGAATGACAAGACTTGGTAAGAACTGAAGAAAGTAAGAACTGTTGCTACAATATCCCAAATGTAAATATACTACGTTTTCCATTTTTAAAGAAACAAAAATTTAAACTTATAATCACATCTTTCGTTTCCTTTAAAGAATTAAATAGAATAAGAACTGATTTTATTAATAAATCAAGCACCTACTTGTTGCTATAGTATTCAACTTGTAGTACACGTTCTATAATTATATACTAGGTGAGTTAAATGTGTAAGTTGTTACAATTTTAAAGAGGAAAGCATTTCTCTAGTGAGAGTAACTTAATTATATCTAGAAATAGGACTAGATTTTTTTATGACACCTTTTTTTTAAAATTACCCTTAATAATATTATAATATACAAATCAACAAACAAAAAGAAAATAATTTTAATCTAATAAGTGTCATAAAATGGTTCTCGCTCAGCATATACCAGGCGTTTCATTGAAGCACCTGGCGCTGGTTTTCAGCAAGAACCAACGTGGTCAGATCGCGGACTACAGTGACGACATTCATACGGACACACACGTACATATACATACATCCATATCTGGTTATTTATTTTTTAAAGAGAACTGAAAACCTACTGATTTTGAGACTACTTATTGATTTTCGATTGTTAAGCATCATTTTACTAGTGGTAGAGCCACGCTGCAGACGAATACCTTGTCATGAATGGCATAATATTTGTCTGTAGCGTGAATGGGCCGGCTCGCCCGGGGAAGTACCACACTCCCGTAGAGTGCTCTGTTAGCTACCGTTAGATACTGCGCTTAGTACAGTGAGCCGCTGAGTTCCGGAGGCCCACCACCTCTCTCCCTCCCCTCCCACTCCCACTCCCATGACACTTTCCTTAAAGGTTGACAACCCTTTCGCATTGTCTATGGCACTGTGGATGTCTATGGGCGGCGTTGATTGTTTTCCATCAGGTGACACGTCTGCTAGTTTGTCTTTCTATCCCATAAAAAAAACAATATTTTGCAATTATGCAATTAACTTTTCTGTGTCAATAACCGCAGACGCAAATATGTATGCTGCAAGGGCACAGTTAAATTATAAGTCACTGTTTTCGTTCATCCGCCCTAAATTAACTGGTGAGTGACAAATTATATTTATGGAGCTGATGAAACACCAGGGCTGTCGCGCGGAAATTTATTCCTCGTCCGCTTAATCTTTCGCTGAGAGCGATGCGTCTATTCGCAGCGCGACAAAATATTATATTATAGCATTCTCTACACTTTTATGTATATAACACTTATAATATTAAAATTATTTTCATTATATGTACTTGCATATGTATAGAGTCGGGTAGCGAAGCGCGGCCTGATAAACTCAAGTACGATAGTACATAATATGAAAGTATATAATATGAAGATAATAATATAAAAGTATATAATATAATATGAAATACTATTAGTAAGGCTCAGTGGCGGAGCCCTCCGCCCGTGATTTCAATGGTCGCGGGTTCGATCCCCGTATCGGAATAAATATATGTGTGACCTAAAGACATTATTATATTATATTAGACCTATTCCGAGTCTGGTAACCCCCCCAATCCGCATTTCTTTTCCTCCCATTTCCTTTCTTCTCTATCGTTTCCCTTCCTCTTCGGCAATCCACGGTCTGCCGTGCCAATGGCTGCGTGGCTAAGAGCGAGCTTAGTCGCGTGCCGACCGTCCTGGGATCGAGCGGTACTATGGTGTCTTACCTCAGCATACAGGACTCTGCTGGGGCTGACCTCTATCCTCCCTTGCGGCTCGTGGGATTCACTAAAGTGAATGTAATATACCTAATTTGTTGAAAATGACGGCGACGTGGTTCGCCAGTCGTCACGTCCTGATTATCACGAGGGCGAGAAGCGACCAATGGAGAGCCGTTTCGCTAATGGATGGGGCTCTGTGTCTCTGCCAACCTCTACGGGGGATAGACGTGAATATATAAACAAAAAACATTAGGAAGGTCTATAAATGAAGGCAATATAATAGAAAGTCTCGACGAAGAGAATATAACATATGGATGGATCTGGGACTTGATAAATATGAGATGGTGTTATATGGCCGAGTGCCTGGGCGCACGTCTGCGGTAAACGTAGACCTGCGCAGGGATATGTCTTAGGGCATATCATTGGATTGTCGTTGTGGATGGTTGGGTTGTAGAGATACGACTTTGCCGTTGGCAGCGCACGCACCTTAATTTTCACAAAGGTTCACAATTTTGGTCCTAGTGGCTTTCACATAAAAGGTAGATATATGCCAGATTTTTTCCGACTTAATTGACATGTATCGTTATATTTCGACATTTCATTACAAATTGTATTTCGTTATTTCGATGTATAACCTATATTACTGTAAAGTTTCATTCAAATCCGTCCAGTTTTTTCGTGAACGAGTAACTAACATACATCTATACTCACAAACTTTCGCATTTATAATATTAGTAGGAACTAGTAGGATGTTCTGAACTTTAAGTTGTTGTCCATAAAGTCCCTTAAGAATTAGACTTTCAACATCTATTCTACAACATTAACCACCGACAGTCCACTGGTGTAAGAAAGCCTTCCTTAATTTGATGACTAGTCCGATCTTCGATTTCTCGTATCCAGTATCTCCCAGCCGTTGCACAGATCGTTTCTTCATCTGGCGGGGTGCATCCCACACTTCGTATATCAAGCCACGGTCACCACTCCAGTTAACACCGTATCCATAGCTTGTTGGTTCTTCTACAAACTCCATTGCTCCTTCAATGTACTAACTCGGAGAGCTATGTTGATTGATTAATAAGCATAGTTCTCTGAGTGACTCTAAGATTGTGAAGCAAAATAATCCATATGAAGCAGAGCAATCAAATTTTAATACCGTAAGAAAGTACAAGCCAGTGGATTGGTCGTATACTCTTCCACTTAGATGATAGAAAACATAATAGTAATTTTAAAGTTCTTTTCTTAATCTTCAACCCTAAAACTAAAAGTAGGTACCCTTTTCTAACAAAGTGTCAGCCCTATGCAAATGTGGTACGCACGCAAATTTTCCGCTCCACCTTCCAGAGTTATGGGGAACTGTTTGTTGTAGGTCGGCAAACCTGCACCCTCCATCCTCGTCCCTTTATGAATGACGATCTATGTAAACATGTGTTTCCGTTTTCAATTTTTGAAGCAAGATTTTCTTTTCACTCTCACTTTAAGTGTGGTTTCGAGTAGAGTATGGGTATTAAGAATATAAAGATTTTAATTTTAATTCTGTAATGTTTATAGTTTTTTAATTTAAGATTCAAAAAGTCAGGACCAAAAAATCCAATATGTTTTCTACTATACAGATTTTTTGCTAAATTATTTAGTGTTTATAAATAATATAAGCCTTTATTCAGATAAAGCCATATTTTATAATATACTAAAATAATGTTATCATTCTTGTTATCTGTTTGCCTAACGACAAAAGCCTTTTCCAACATTTTCCATTGTCTCCTATCCCTAGTTTTCCTGTCCACAATTTTCCTGCTACTTCTTTTATTTCATCGTCCCATCTTTCGTATTGTCTTCCGCGTCTTCTTTTCAGGTTCCTCGGGTACCAATTGGCGATTGTTCTATGTATTTCCTTTCTCTTTGAAGAGTATGTCCTGTATTTATAAATAATTTAGCACAAATAGTCACCCATTGCCCGACTACGAGCGTTGCTTAATTTCAGTTTTCGTTTAATCATATCAAAAATAAAAAGTATTAATTTTAGAAATAATAGACTATTAATCTATCAACAGCTGACAAGTGGAGCATGGATAGCAGAAGACGGTAGTAATAGGAATTGCAGATGAAACTATAGGAAGGTGTATTGGACCTTCAGCTCCATGTACTCACTGTACAAAATGTGATAACATACAAATGCTATGACTTAATAATATTCTGTTAGTTTGTGATACTTCTTCGATCGAGTTAGTCCATTGGTGTCTTAGTATGTATTAATAGTTTTGCGTTGCAATGAACTGAGTACAAAAGTATATAAAAAGAGAATGGAATAGGAACATTTATTATTGAAATATATGTTTAAAAAGGTTTTAAGAAAGTAAAATATACTTTACTAAAAGAAAAAAAAATTGGTAATCTAGAGTGTATCACAAAATGGTTCTTTTTCAGCATAAGACAAGTAGTAGATTTGCTAGAGCACCTGGTGATGGTTTTCAGTATTAATATCCGTGTTTTATTCCGTCTCTAGATTACCTCCATACTAGCTTGCGAATTATCTTTAATAGTTGATTAGTTTGTCTTTACGACAGCTTTAAGATTTAACCTAATTTCAACGTGACCTAAACAACTATAGATATATAGTTGTTTAGGTCACATTAAAATTAGCCCAGAAAAGAAACTAGCACTTAGGGCGTCAATGGTCATGTGTTCGAATATGTTCCACTGCTTGGTCTGAGGGCTACCTATTTCTAGAGAAATATACATTAAACCAAGTTAATAAATATACAGTAACCCTATCTTGTCCAGGGCAGCTTGACTTGACATCTTGATTTTACAAATAAACTTGAAATAAATTCCTGTAGAACATGCGTATATTCATAGCAATGTGGGAATTGAACCCGCGATCTACGAACTGCGAAAGCGGTAACTGAGCTAATTATGTCCCCATTAAATAATACAATTAATAAATGACATCCCTGATCATTAAAATCTTTGCAAATTGTAAGTGGTTGTAAAATTGTTTATCCAAAGGATTCTCGTTTACTTATATTTTTATTACGTCATATTACAAAGGAGATAGCACCATAACTCGGGAACAGTTAAACCCACTTTACGACAAATCGACCGTGTTTATAAAGCGATTGTCTTAAAAGCGATTTAACACTTTCCACGTTTCTAACGGTCCATAAAATGATAATACCTATTGTAGGCCAGAAAGTTTATATGTGCACACGTTTTCTTCTGTTAGTCGCATAGTTCCACTATACTACTATCCCCATCACCTCGATGGCTGGCAGTCCATCACCTTGCGATTTAGTCGCAGTTTTCTGCTACAAACTGTATAACTGCGGTATTCCCATATAAATACGATATAGGAACACCCAAAAGAAGATCGTATGTTTTTTTATAGTATAGGAAGGCAAACAAGCAGACGTATCACCTGGTGGAAAACATCCATCCATCGCCATCCGCAGTGCCGTAAGCAGTGCGGAAGCGTTGCTGATCTTTAAGGAAATTGTCATTATGGGAATCAGAGGGGGAGGGTATCTGGTCTCCGGAACTCAGTCGCTCACCATACGAAGCGCAGTAGCTAAGCTACCACTCAGACGCCGGTTTCCTGCGGTGTGTAAGTGTGGTACTTCCCTGGGCGAGCCGGCCCATTTATGCTACAGACAAATATTATGCCATTCTTGACAAAGTGTTCGTCTGCAGCGTGGCTCTACCACTACTAAACGTGTTCACAAAAGGTCATTAACGAATCTGCGACGCCTCCGATTTTGAGGATATCTATGGGTGTCAGTGGTTTTACCACCAGGTGACCATGTGGGTCACTGTAACTTTTTTGCCTGCTCTGCAAAATACTCTTCTGTTAATGTAGAATGTTTGATGAATTATAATATTATAATAAAAGAAAGAATTTGTGAATTTTTATTGTCACCTTTATATCATCAGTGATCATAAGTAAGCCCGTATAATTCGACTGGTGAACAATTAACACTCTCAGTGGGCAGATTGGGTATAGCAGATGGGTTTTTATTGCTCAAGTAGACTCTTCAAATATTCAAATATTTTCTCCCGAATTTGCCTCATACGACACTCTCGGGAAGAAGTCGGGTGGTCTTTTTCTATAACATGCCAAGTACCATACAGACTACCAATAGTATTTACGAATTAGTATGATGATAGTTTAGATGTATATCTATGTGTAGGTTTGAATATTTCTCTCTTTTTCTCTATCACAAGTGTTTGGGATTGACATTATACTAAGAATAAAGCAAATTGAAGGATTTTGAGGACGGTCTATGTTCATCTTTTAATAAGGGGTAATACCATTTTTAAACCCTTACTTTAGTTTAAAATTTTCGATGCTAACTCCATTTAACTTCGATGTTCGGTTGATAGTTAACAAGCATGCAAAGCTTGGTATTAAACGCCAGGCCGAGCATAGAAAATAGATATCGATCACAATTTAAGTCATGATGTGGTTATCGCGAAATGAACTTCATCTAACATACTTTAAGCGTAAAGTTACTTGTATAGTATACACATTAATGAGTCTCTGAACAGCTTTTAACGAATTTTTAAAAGGTGTTTTAGGCAAGGCAATATATTTTCTTTCTGAGTTTCGGCGTCAAATAGTGCCATCAATTTCCCATGGTTGTCGTATGAAGCTATTATGGGAAAAAATAACCATAGATAGACAGCAACGTCTACCTAAGAAATAAAAATCCTTTTGCGATCCCAATTCATCCGCCAAGCGTGGTGATTAAGGTCCTCAATTTTAAAGGTAATGTTTTGAATTGGATCGAATATCAACACTCAAAAGTTGGGTGACCAATTGGCTCAGCGGCGGAACCTCTCGCCCACGCTCAAGTCAATGGTCGCGGGTTCGATCCCCGCATCGGAATAAATATATGTATGGCGTTGAAATATTTATTCCGAGTCTAGTAACCACGCCAATCCGCATAGGACAAGCGCAGTGGGTTAACGTCTGTTCTCCCAGAAATGGGGAGGCCCGTGCTCAGCAGTGGGACATATAAGGGCTGTGAAAAAAAAAACTCAAAACTTGACAATGTTTTTAAAATATTTCTGGTTTTGCATATGTCTGTAAGCGGCCTTGAATGCTTTCCCTCAGATGACACGATTGATCGAACGTCTTCTTATCCCTTAGAAGTCTTTTGTTTTTCGTTTTCGAATACACCAACAAGTGGAAGAGCATCAAACATCATTACCATCTATTTGTAGATCGTCGGACGAGCCATTAAACCTACACTACGATACGAACAACTCGTAAAAGTTTCTCAATAAATGTCACTAAGTGGATTCATTTTAGCAAGGTCAAATATAAATGACAATCGCTGCAATTAAATTTATGAGTTTCATTTGCTTCTTATCTATTCGTATTTTGTACATATTACCTTCAGCACTACACTTATTGTAAGTCTTTGCTTCTTCCACTGTTCTTCTCTTCTCTGTCTCTGATCTCTCTTTACCAAGATGTTGATTAACACCTTATGTAAGTTTCTGTCTCCTCTACAATTCTTCAAATCGCTCTGTTTCTGAATCCCTTAGCCAAAATCTTGATCTTGATAGGTATACTATTATGAATATTGGTCTTCTTTACATCTCTCCTGCATATCATTTTGTCTCTGTCCTCTCTTCGCTAAGATGTTAACTAGTACATCTAAGTGTTCCTAGTTGCATTCGAATAATTTCCATCCTCATTACCTGGATGCTTGACAATCCCTACGATTCAGTCACAATTCTAAATGAAAACTGATCCTGATCCTGAATCCTGAATGATTACGATATAGAGGTATTAAAGAGTTGTTCTTATGTTCACGAAAGGCTGTAAACGTATTTGGGATCCTCCCAGCGTTGCGGATGTCTATGGATGGCGGTTACTTCTTACCATTAGATGATGGGAGGTTTGAAAAATACTCGATTGCAAATGTTAAAAAAGGCCACTCAGATGATCCCCTCTAATATATCGTGCACATTTTTTTGTGTTTCGCGTTCTTAGTGAGTGGTAACTTTTCGAACCGGTGGTAGATTATTTTAAATAATATTATGTAAATATAGTTTTTATTTTAACAGATAAAGGCCACTAACAACAAATAAAAAAAAAAAATTTGTTGACGTAATTGATGTTTAACAAGCATATATTCAAAGGTTCCCACTTTGATGTAAATATATTTTTTCGGATTATCTAAAGTTTTATAATCTATAAAATATTTAAAACAAAACTTCAAAGAGTTAGTTGAAAAGCGTATTATGTAATTATTGCGTAATGAAGTTTTATTTTGTTCTCTAGAAATACCTCCACCCGCTCAAGAGTCCAGAAAACGCCGGTCTCCTTGACGCATTCGTTGTTGACGAGATCTTCTACCAGGTGCCAGCGATATTGAATGTGCACCAAGTATTTCTGGAACAACTGAGACGAAGACTAGAACAATGGGACCTGCAACAGAAAGTTGGCGATGTTTTTTTAGAAGTGGTAAGACCAATAATGAAATATTTTCAATATTAGCAACAAACTTACTATCTATAGGTACATACATATGACATATATCAATTTATAAATCAGATTTGTCTGAACATCTGAGTATAACATTTCATTTCGGTCAATCAGATACGAAGGATATTCTCATAAATAGGGAGCTAATATTAATAAAACATGCTAATTTGAAATCCTCAGTATTATTGTAATGAAAAATTTCAAAGTGAGTATAGTTTTTTAAGTGGGTACAAAAGAATGTAATGCAAATCTTCATATACATTGGATTAATGTTAAACTATACCTGTTTTACAGCATACTTATTTTTTTTCTCAGTCCATGTATGTCCTATCGCTGTGCTCTGGCCTTCGTATTTCTGCAGGAATGGACGTTAACCCACCACGCTTCGCCAAAGCAGATCGACAGAAATATCTGTGCGCATTACATATATTAATCCTGATATAGGAATAGGACCCGCGACCATTGACTTCGAAAACGGCAAATTCGCCCCTGAGCCTATTAGGTCGATAATTTAATAAAGTTTTGTATTCTTACAGTTTACAAAACCCACCGTAATGGACACTTACATGTCGTTCATAAACAATTTGAAGAAAGCAAAAGAGACTATCAAGACAGCCGCTGCTTCGAGACCGGCTTTCGCCAAATTCCTCGATGCTATGGCGCGGGATCACAAAGGAAAGTTGTCCTTGGACAATCTCCTAATAAAGCCCGTTCAAAAATTCCCCAGTTACAAACTATTAATACAGAGGTTGATCAAACATACAGGTATTCTTAATTTATTATTTCATAATAATAATAATAATTCTTTTTTTGCATGGTGTGAGGTGTAACAAGATGAAAAAAGATGTTTAAAAGCACCATCACATTCCCACTTTTGGCGTACAAATTTCATTAATTATTTCTTTATAATGTCAACTCTAAATAAACTATATACACGTATAGACACATAGTGATCTAAATACATGAGTCGCTTATAGTTACAGGACATTAAATTATTAATAAACTGTTACATTGTCATTCAAATTATAATTGATTTATCTATTACATACATTCGATCCAACTTTTAAAGCAAAAAGTCCTTAGCATTATATTGCCATCTATTAGTCATTCATATAGTATTTTTTTAAAAATCTTGTCTTCAATTGTTTGAATTCATGAAGTATATTGTTGTAGATGCGTATACATATGAACAGGCAGCTTTTGATATATTTACTCACTCTGGAGTGATTATCTGATAAAACGATATTCATAAACAAATTATGTTTGTGTATGACAAAATACATGTATATAAGAACATAAATAATAAATTAAAATAAAAATCTATTTTAGTTTAATTTAAATTAAAATTATTTATTTAGTTATATTTCAACGGGCCTTTCTCGATAAGGCGTCAAAGGTGCATAACGCTTGTGCAATGCCTATTATGTTCCAAATGTGTATATTAATTGCTTTCCATCAGGCTCCACGCTCACTCGTTTGCCTTCCTATCCGATAAAAAAATTAACTGAACCCATCAACATAATCCTTATAACCCTTAACATTGCAAATATTCATAGGCGGCATTGATTACCTGCTATCAAGTGTACTGCTTGCTCGTTTGCCTATCTCTTTCATAAAAAGACATTTCACTGATATACTTTACAATTATATCAGTGAAATGTCTTTTTATAAAAGAGATAAGTAGAAAGTAGCGAAATTTGAATAAGAAAAATGGTACGTAATTAATATAAAAACAAAGTGGCTCTTCATCATACATATATATGTCTTTCATTATAGATCAGTCACATCCAGACCACAAACTTCTGTTAGAAGCTCAGAAAGAAATACACGAACTTCTTGAATTAATCAATTGCACGGAAAGAGAGAGCTTGGAGTTAGAGCAGCAACAGCAAACTTTGAGGGAGCTAGAGCAAACCATCGAGGGCCTATCTAACTTGGTAACAGCAGATCGAATGTTTCTGAAGCACGAGATGGTTACTATGCCTTCAGCTCAGGGGACCATTAAAGACAGAGCTCTATTTCTTTTTAACGATACGCTTTTGATAACAAGTGTTAAAAGAAGGACCGGTACTATTAAGAAACCTGTTCCGTAAGTATTTAGACTTCAAAAGGTTTTTTTTTAACTTTAAATTGTAGAACAACATTTTTTGACCATATAAGGAAATGCAAAATATGATTTTGGGACCAATAAAATGGCTGTATTTCCCAAACTGCGACAATGTTTTTGCAGTCTATAGTATTTCAGAAGTCTATCGACGACGTTGAGTACTTCCTACCAGACGACACGCTTGCTCGTTTGCCTTCATACCCTATAAAAAAAGTGAAATTTGTCAGAGGACCAAAGCTTCTTCTCGTGTCATGATCGCGAGGTACTGATTATTGTTAAAATAAACGAATTTTGATTGCTGCGAGCTGATGATCATGATAATTATTAAGAGTAATATAATAATAAGAATAAATAAATCCAAATTTTTTTTTATTGGCGACCAATTGGCTCAGTGGCGAGCCTCTACCCACGGAGTCAATGGTCGCGGGTTCGATCCCCGCATCGGAATAAATATATGTGTGACCTAAAGATATTTATTCCGAGTCTGGTAACCCCGCGAATCCGCATTAGACAAGCGTGGTGGGTTAACATCTGTTCCTCCAGGAATGGAGAGGCCCGTGCTCAGCAGTGGGCCCCTTAAATAAGGTCGAAAGATCGGCCTAGGACTAAACAATAATTTATAATTCCAATTTATTTTCTATTGTTTTTAGAACATACCAAAGTAGTATAGCGAGTCAAATGGAAGGAAATAAATATAAACTCCTCATGAGGATATCACTGGCTGATCTCGAAATTGTTAAAGGTATGCATGCATTCAAACCTTAAAACTGGCACATAATAATAAACTTATTAAAAATACAGTAATATAATATAAAATCTATTATACAGATGATAATAGACAGCAGTTTTTCTTATAACCTCCTCTCTGCCTGATTATATATTTATTTATTAATAATATATATAAGTAAATATATGTTTTTGTACCGATACGACATTGGCACCTTCAAAAAACAGGCATACACATACCTAAAAGGCCGGCAACGCTTCCGCGATTCCTGCGTTGTCGCGGTTGTCTATGGGCGGCGTTGATTGCTTTCCATCAGACGACACGCTTGCTCGTTTGCCCTCCTATCCCATAACAAAAACCTACTACGTAAAGATCTTCTCCATCACCGCAAAGTAGACTCGCAGAGAATGACTTTGTACTAGAATTTGTCCAGAGAGTAAAGAAATAAATAAAACAAAGTAATCCTTTCCTTTCAGCTAAAGATGAAAACCTCAGGAGAATAATGCACGAAGTTGAAACGCTAACAGAAGATGCGAACACATTGACTCAGATATCGGAACATGTTGCCGCTCTGCACACACAACATTCACAGTTGGAGGAACTCGTCAGGGACATGCTGCATACAGTCAACAAGCAGCTATCGGAGCGACAGAATAGCGACACACAATTGTGTTATATGGAAATCAGTGTGAATACATCGTGAGTATTATATAAAGGGATATTTTCATTTGTAAAAAACTGTAATTTATAAAGCCAGGAACCAGATATAGAAGAATCAATAGGTTGTTTATATAAAAGCAAGCGGATCACAAGTTGGATCACAAATAATAAACACGGCCCATTGACATCTGCAATACCAACGGCGCTGTGGATTAATTACTGTCTTAGGGCTGTTTCTGGCACCCTAGTATACGGCGAGAGAATACGAGATGAAGAAGAATTGATGTGTTTTTTGTAAGGACATTTCATTGTGCATTGCTATTTTTTGTAATGTTTTTAAATTAGTTGTTAACTTTTGTTTAACATCTGAGTTAAAATCATTTATTTTTATGCAGTACAGATAATGTATTTTAATGCATTATTATTATTTATTTTTTATAAAGATCAGGCCAAAAAATAACATTGATTCTTAAACGAAGAATATTAAATAAAATATTTAAATTTAGAATGCGCTGGTCAAAAGGATGCTATTATTTTGTACATTTGTCATTTGTGATTTCCAGAAATGGCTCAGAGAACTTGACAATTATTTTTCCAAAAACAGAGAAGCGGAGTCGATGGGAGGAATTAATAAACGAGAGCAAACAAAAGCTTTGTGAGTAATATAGTTATATATTTTTACATATAATTTTAGTGTATATGCGAATATATGTGTGTTGTTTTATATGATAAACGCATCTGAGTCGGCAAATTTTCACGACATTCATGTAGAATTCTGGGGAAAACTATTCTTTAATGTTAATTATTTTTAAGAAAGATGGTCCTCAATCGTTTTAAGAATTGTCCAGTGCTACATGTCTACCTTTTTAATTATTTTTTCTATATTATAAACGATTGAATAAAAATAGATTCACCTTAAAAACAATATAAACCACACACGTTTAAGTCGTCATTTATGCGGTTATTTAGATGTACTTTACAATTCTTTTTGCCCCTATAAATCCCTGGTAGATTAATTAAGTACTTCTATTATTACTACTATTACAATTACTACTACTATTACTACTACTACAATTAATTATGTTATTGGGCCACATTGATAATGTTCTATCAGGTTGTTTACCTTCGTATCCCATAAAAATACTACACCTCAAAATTTGAAGTTAAATTTGAATAATAATTTTAGAAGTCACAGGCATTATAATCTATGGCACGTTACAGTAGAAATTAGGATAGTACTAATTTTATGTGTCGATTAAGTGTGTATATACGAAATGTCGTATATCGTTGCATCTTGTTAAATAAAATTATATATAAAGAGAAAACTCTTTTTATATCTTTATATACCTATCTCGAAAAAAATAATAAAAGTCTACATATATTATATTTGTTGTGACATATACAATAGCTAATTCATTGTTCTATCTTTAGATGGTTTCGTACGCCTTTGCGGCATACAAATATAAAGTAAATAAATATGACTGTTTGTATCAATTGTACTGTAAATTTGACTACACTTCAGGTGTGTATGGTCACGAGAGGTCTGCACCAGAATTCCTGTCTCCAGTCCCAATACGGAAGACACGAGCTGGCTTACAGTTCACTTGTGCCGCTCCAACACTCCCATCTAAAGGACAGTCACCTGATGTTTGGGTATGTTAAACATTTTTCTATTTCCTGATTTTTTAACGAATAGTGAGGCAAACAACCAAGAGTGTTGTCAAAGGTAGAAAAACACACCTGGGGCACATAATGAGATAGATACAAATCGTTGCAACTGATCATGATGGGAAATATCGCGAGCGGAGGACGGGTTGTACGGAAAAGGAAGTCTTGGCTACGATATATTAAGGAGTGGACCGAGATAGTAAATGCTTCAACCGCATCACCTCGCGAAACTCGATAGATTATATAATAGTATATCCGAGAAAAATAAATGAATTAAAAAAGTTGAGTTTAATAAGACTTGAGTGTGTGCGTATAAAGTAATGATACAATTTTCAAAAAAAGCGAAACACCTGCGGTTGTCGGTGATCCGACAACTGCTGGAGTAGACGAGTGCTGGAATGGAAACCGCGTCTTGGCAAACGTAGTGTGGGACGCCTCCCAGCAAGTAGTTTTATTATTCCTACGTATAAATTGTGTATAAGACCTGCGTACTTTCGTTTCCAGGTATGTAACAGCGACGGGTATGTAGGGCAGGTGTGTGTTCTGACTCTCACGCCCAAGCCGCAGGTAACTTCATGCAACGGTGTATGCAATGCGCGAATTCTATGCGTTGCATGCGTGCCCCCAGCGCCGGCCCTCACCCGTCAGCATACATTAGATATACCGTAAGTATACTAGCGTTCGATTCATTGTTTAGAATAACCAGAGTAACCACCGTCGGTTTAAGGACCAAATCCTGGTTGAAACTAAAGTTTGTTTAATCAATTAGTTTTCAGCGTCCTTGGATCCGATTAGTGCAATATATGAGTATCTCTATCGTAATTTGTAGACACTTTTTTTATATATGTATATAAACCTCTCTGAAGCTCTCTTTTCAGCCACCTGAACCTCGATTATGGACGTTGTAGGAGAGCCTAATAGGCTCTTCTCCGCCGCCCTGTTCTCTGCCTGCAAATTGGGAGACCAGATGAGTTTCTCTCTTCCTTGATAAGACCTTCTCACAGAAGGCAGCCCCGGCCAGAGATGAAAGCTCATCCCCAATCTTAGCTTTCGTTAAGACTAGCAATTAGAGGTCATCCCCTACTACTGCGACGAGGTTACAGACTTCGGATAATCGCTATTATAAGAATATTATAAGTTATTTTAAAGTATTGAAATTAACAGACTATCTTCTCGTAACTAAACAGTACAAGACAAATATTGCTATGATTTCAGAAGCACAAGTTCCTTGAACAGCACTGGGTCTATGAAACCAGGAATAAGTATATCGGATCCTGACGACAGCTGTAAAAACATACGTTTGGACAGGTAAATTTATGAAATTAAAACAATCAATCAATGCTGTCGTAATAGTTCACTGTAGAGCAATGACATCCTTAAGAATTGAGGGGTGTTACCGTAATCCCCACGCTTGATTTCATTCTCATGTAGACGCTGCGACCAATCTATTGTTATTTGCTTTCATGGGCGCCTCATACGAAAAATGTAGGGAGAAATGGGCTAGCCCTATTCTGAGCCGGAACCATGATTTTTATTTAATTAGTTCTTTTAGAAATAAGTACTACTATTTTCTAGGAAAAAAAGAAGATACAAGAAAATCTTCCTATCGGAATCAACTTTACCTGCACGAGGGGTTTCTTTTTAACCAGTAGAATCTATGTCACGTGACAGCAGCAATATTGAACGTTATAGGATTACATATTTATATAAAATCGTTTTTAAAATTAAGTGAATGAAAAACAAAAAAAGAAGTAGGATAAGGAGGGGCAGAGGTTGGAACTGCGGCTGCTTGTTTTTGTACTTTCTTTCACCCCTCCCATTATTAAAATCTTTCCTTAAGCCAATGCATCTCCAAAACTTTTAGAATTTCAGATAACCATAATCTGTGATTACTTAACTGGCGTACCCTTATGGTACCAGTGTGAGTGATGACTTATACTGATTAAGGGTACGGGTAAGGGTAAATGGGGAGTAAGCTGGGAAAGTATGCCGAAATCGTAGTAGAAAGAGATCCGTGGTCTCTGCTTAGCCTACGGGTAACATCCGTGGTCTCTGCTTACCCTACGGGTAACAGACTTGATAATATATATGAATTATATGTATATATGTATGCGGTGATTACTTACCATCAGATGTTTTTTTTTATTTTATATATTCACGCCTATCCCTCCGCAGGGGTTGGCAGAGACCACAGAGCTCCATCCGCTGCCATTCATCTCAGCGAAACGGCTCGTCATTGATCGCTTTTCACTCTCGTGAGAATCAGGACGTGACGGGTGGCGAACCACGTCACCGTCATTTTCGACAAATTAGGTATATTAAATTTGTCTTAGTGAATCCCACGAGCCGCAAGGGAGGATGGAGGTCAGCCCCAGCAGAGCCCTGCATGCTGAGGTAAAGCACCATAGTCCCTGGGGGAGCCCGACCCCGGGACGATCGGCACGCTTGCGACTAGGCTCGCCCCTAGCCACGCATCCATTGGCACGGCAGACCGTGGATTGGCGGAGAGGAAGGGAAAGGATAGAGAAGAAAAGAAGGGGCAGGAAAAGAATTGCGGATCGGGGGGGTTACCAGATTCGGAATAAACATTTATAAATCCATAAAAAATATTTATTCCGATGCGGGAATCGAACCCGCGACCATTGACTCCGCGGGCGGAGGGCCCCGCCACTGAGCCAATCAGATGTTCCGCTTCCTCATTTACCTATCTTATGAATAAATAAATCCTAAACGTTTACAATATCTGTTTCAGTTCATCTTCAAGTGACGATGAAGATGACGGTTCATCAACGAGTGAGAATCAAGACGCTCAATCAGAACGGAGTCAGGAATCAGCCAGTCTTCGTTTGCAGAATACTCTTTCGTCAACCTTGGGTAACCACCGAGCCACTCTTACTCCCAACCATAGCAAGAGTCTCAGCACACCTCATACGGGTCAGACCATTCAAGTGCATCCCGTTATGAAGTCAAGTTCAAATCCAGCGGTTGACAAGCAGGCTATGGGGATCACTTCTGGTATTGATTTGTTTTGTCTATATAGTTTATTACTTCGGATAAGGTTTTCTCTCGTCCGTAGTTTATATTCAGTTTAATACTTGATAAAAGTTTGAGACGAGCAAATTAGTTCCATTATGTTTTTAGGTCCTTTCAATAACATCTAAGGAAGAAGTCTTCCATTGTATCGTTCAAACAATCTTAAGTTTTGGGATTATAAAACAGATGCATTATTGCGTTATAAAGTAATACGTTACGTATACATAACATTGTACGTTAATGCAGTACGTTTATTACTTAATCTCTTTTCTTCTTTTGTTTACTTATTTTATTCTTCTTTTTTTTCAATTAATTAAATACTATGCTTTTACCACTAAGTTGTATTGACTCAAATTTGTTTGTAATCCTCTACGTCAATTATAACTTTGACTGGAGAGATCAATTTATACACGTAACTTTTGATCATCACTTTATAAAAGAAAACAAAATAAATATTTATATTCAACTAGAATTAGGTATTCATTTACAAAATAAAAATAATCTGATAATTTATAATTGAAATACTAATGCTATATAATAAATATTAAAAGCCAAATGAAAAGGTTCAAACGGCACCTGAGTATTTAGTAAAGTAATATTTAGTAAAGAAGTTACCGCTTCCGAAGCCATTGGTCACGGGTAGGTTCCCTCATTGGTGATATATGTATGGCCTACATTTATTGATAGCATTGGTCATGAGGTGAGTAAATGGAGAGTTGGCGTACCTAGCAGTGGGACATATAGAGACTGGTATAAAAGGAATAAAATATATTTCAAATTAATATATATTTAAAAAATTGTAGATTAACAAATTTTTGAAGGCTTACATTTGCCATCTTATGGGTTGTTATAACGGTGTGTAGAATTTTCTCCTCTATATAATATATCTTTACCCTCTTGTTTAATATACTTTACCCTTTGTGCGAATTTAAGCATTGCTTCTTTAATCCTTTTTATAGACTTTATCAATCCTATTTATAGACTTTATCATCCTATTTATAGACTATCAATTCTATTTATAGATTTTATTAATTCTAACATATTTCCCCTTTCACATCGCAACTGTAGTTCCCGGACGTATAATGGCTGGTACGTTTATTACAATCCTAAATATTGCATGCCACATAGTCATGTTATTGCCACACACAATTTTTATTTTCGTATTTAACTAACAGGTTTCGGTAGAATTTTTCTTCTCTTTCATTTCATTACATTCAAGCCCAATCAATTAATTACGTTTCATTACAATTTTTCCAAAGAAATTGAAAGGAAATCACATTCATATCTTCAAAGATATCATTTAAAATGATGCTTCAGATTTTTTTGAATCGACTACGCTAACATGAAGGCTAAAAATATTTTCTTTAATAATAGCAACATCGACAGGTACTCTATCATCACCTGCGAGCCGTCAATCATCAGAAGACAGTGGTACCACAGCTAACCAGCCTACAATGTGGCTGGGCACAGAGGACGGGTGTATACACGTGTACAACTGTCTAGATAACATCAGGATCAAGAAGAACAAAGTGAAGCTGCAGCACAATTCATGCGTCTATTCTATTGTGTCAGTATTTACAAAAGTCATCAGCATTAGCATATTAGTTACGATATTTTATTGAATGTATCATCATCATCATCATCATCAATGGAAACACTAGTGGAGCTTGAAAGATATTATGAAAATAAGGAAATTAATATGTACATCAAGCGGAAACTATTTGATACATGTTATTTGACACCCGTACCAACATACGCCTGTCAAACCTGTATAAAATGGTCACTAAATTTATATCTATAATGATATGTGTGTGTACTAAATCCGTCTAAATAAAGGCTATTATTATTAATATCCTCTATTTACATATTTTTCTCTTAATAACCATATTATTAATATAAAAAAATCTCTATAAAAAGAATATTATTACTAAGCGAAGCACACGAAGCACACGCGAAAGGAAAGGGAAGCACGCGAAGCACACGAAGGATTATGCATCCAAGGAAAGGAACTTATTATTATTATTATTATCATTGTCATCTAGGCATTACAGCCGCGGGTGGGCCTCGCCTGGTCTACTAAATTTTTCCATTCGGGTCTTAGTTTAACTTTCTCTCTGCACTTAGTTCTTCACGTCGATTGTTTTTACGTAAATTTTATCAAATCCGTTCCAATCTAGTTTTCTAACTGTAAAATAAAAAAAACAAGAGTAAGTGTCTAACGCAAGAAGGATCTGTGTATTAATACTGAAAAAATGGATAACATTTGTAAAGGTTGTAATGTAAATAAATTTCTATTATTATTAACTATCGTTATATAATTCTTTTAATAATATTATATTCCAATAGATGGCGCTATTATACATTGATGATATAATTTGACTATTGTTTTTATTCTTTGGTACAATTTCTGCTTAACTAAGATATTATATTATTTACAGGTACATGGAGGGCAAGGTTTTCGTTGCACTTGGCAACGGAGATCTAGTAGTTTACTGTCGAGATGTTGGTAAGAACTATTTTAATTTTATAATATTAACTTCTATTAATCAAACAGGTGTATACAATTTAATACTTAATTTTTATGAAGCATGTGCTCGAAAAGTAAGTAAGTTTTACATCAATAGTAAATAGTTCAATATTAGAATCAAACCCACGACCTGAGATAGTATACGCAACCAATTAATTTGTTGCTGCCTACTAAGCTTATTTATGATGGAAGTTTTTTCTGCCGTTTATTCTGTGTTCAGAAGAACCTCATTGTAAAACGGTAGTAAAAATTCGATTGACACGTTTCGCCATTTTCTCAGGTAGTGTGTTTGAGATTTATGAGATCTCTTAAACGACCTATTATATTTTATATTATAATTCGTGTTCTTTTGCCTCTCAATCTCATAAAAAAAACTAACGACAAGTGAAGAGCGATTCCAAAGAAATAAAGGGTTTGATTAACCTCGAAAAATCAAAATAACCTTTCCCAGATGGTTCATGGACGGAGCGTTCTACGATCTCGGTAGGCACCGGCACGAGCCCCGTCAGCAGTATGCTGTTGTCAGGAGGCAAGCTATGGTGTGCCACGCACTCCAACATAAAAATTATCAACCCGCAGACTTTGCAGGTAAATCAAGTTGCACCTAGATATATATATATATATATATATATATATATATATATATATATATATATATATATATATATATATATATATATATATATATATATATATATATATATATATTCTTTATTATACATAAAAAACAAAGTTGTACAAATATTGATTATAATATTTAAACACAAATGACGGTCTTATCGCTAGTAGTGATTCCTTCCGAATAACCGTAGGATAGAGACAATGTTAAATAGACAAATTGATTAAAAAATTATTAATAAACAAATTTAGTAGAAAGGTCTTTTAATCGCTGGTTCTTCTTGAATAGAAAATATTGTATGATAAAATTATATAAATTAAAATTAAAACTACACTTTATGTATAAAAAGACTATATACATCCTGTTTTGAATGCGACTGTCCCTTTTTTTGGCCAACTATTTCTTTTTCTGTCTTCCGTCTCTAAAAAAAATCTGGATCGCCAAATAGTGCCGTTTTCCGAAACCGCGCGAAAATTTAAAATTAGCACGTCAGACACGAGCAATATAACTAAAAAAAATGGGGCATATAATAGGTTGTCCGAAAAGTTCGTGCGATAATTTGGGACAATCTAAACGCAGCTCATTTAAATATTAAATTATATAGGTAACTCTGCTAATTGATGCAATGTCGAGCATGGGCTGTTCTCGATTTCTGTTCTACTTATATCTTCTTGTGTGGTGGACGGCCTACCTGGGCGTTCTTGATCTTCCAGGTCGAAATTTCCAGCTTTAAACCGAGCAAACTACTTTCGCACAGTTGTGTATGATACAGCATCCTCGCCATAAACAGCACATATCTTATTTGCCGCTGATGTGACATTTTTGCACTTTCGGAAAAAGAAAAGCATTAAATGCCTATAATGCACTTTATTTGCCACCATATTCTAAGGCGTACAAAACTGATAAAAATTAACGAATCGTAACCAAACTTTTTTCCATCATTCATTTGTTTCAATAATTGTGATATATTCAGTCAGGTCTCTCGAGCTATCTACCGGAAATCGGCACGAACTATCCGGACAACCCAATAACTTAATAATAATTGCAACACCTACCTGGATTTTGCAAATAAAACCAGAGTGTTACCAGTTTAAAGAAATATTTATTACAAAAAAAAAAATCAAGTAGGTGAGACACAAATTTGTAGGTCGTGGGTAAACGGCCGATCTGATTTCGCCACGTAAGCGGACTAACACTCCCCTGAGCTAGCTTGCGCTCAAAGAAGAAAACCGCAGGTAGAACCCTGCAGGTTGACAGCGGTTTGCCCTCAGCGATTGTAAAGGATGCGCTGAGACACCTAAATGTCGATCCCTGAGCTAGCTAGCACTCAAAGAAATAAACCGCAGGTAGAACCCTGCCGTTACATTTGTACCGCAGGTAACATACTGGCGGAGGGCAAGTGGCACCCTGGATCGCAGGTGACACCCTCCATTACATTGTGCTCCGCAGTAGAGTCATTACCGCAGGTGGAATCGACCCCGTAAGTAAAAGCTGGCAGGTAGAACCCCGCAGATAAAATGTGCAGGTGAAACCCTGGAAGTGACAGATACCCATCGATTACGACATGGCCTATCAACTTCCGTTCTGGTTAATCAGCGACAACTCGTGAAAAGCATTATATCGAGATTGTCGTGGTGAATTAAAACCAGAACGGAATTACAAAATAAAAATTAAACACACATGTGGTATTCAAAACTTACCCTAAAACGGGGTTTGATTCCTGCACTTATTTTTAAAATAAATACTGAGCGAGGGCGCTCTTAAGAGACGTCATGGTTCCCGTTGATATTTCCATAACGGACGAACCCTCACTGAGGTGGTGTCGTTCCTCGGCACCCGTCAGTAACTTCCATAAAAAAACCCAAGTGGCACACGAACAAGGCCGAAATAGCACGAAGGCGCGAGCACCGCACCTACACCTACTTGAGTTTACAAATTCCTTTTCAAATTCCTTCAATCTGTCACCGCGTTGCTTTGAACACTTAACGTATGACAAGCAAAAAATGTTCGATGGCAGATCGTGTTTTTGTTATAGTAATTTATTAACTCTAATATTAGAATAAGTATTTAAATTTGAATACGGAATAGTGTACTAATACTAATATTTTTAACTTATACCTAAACTAACTAAAAATAAATCATTAAAACATGTAAACTTCCGTTACATTACCCGCCCGCCTACAACAGGATTTTATCGCTCTGCAACGATAAAATCCGTATTCAGCTTCTGAACTATTGTCTACAAAACCTTTCCGAAAAACCCCTACCCGAAAAAACCTAATCGGAAAACCCATTATCATTTAAAATAAATTTTAAAGAGCACACGTAACAAATCAAAATAAAGACGAAACACCGTTCTATTACAACATTAGTTATTAAAACATGTTGCCTGGTTAACAGCCAAGAACATGATAATATAAGATAAAAAAAATTAAATTAAAGAAATTACAAAATTAATTAATAAAACATGTTGCCTGGTTTACATCCAATAACATGATAATATGAGATAAAAAAAATTAAATTAAAGAAATTACAAAATTAATTATTAAAACATGTTGCCTGGTTTACATCCAACAACATGATAATATGATATAAAAAAAATTAAATTAAAGAAATTACAAAATTAATTATTAAAACATGTTCCCTGGTTAACATTCAATAACAGGAAAATACGAGGTAAAAAAAATTAAATAAAAAAATTACCAAATTAATATGATTTCACAATTTTTTTGACACAAACAGTAAATGTTAATATTACTGGAAACTTCTCAAATACATGAACACGCTTGTGACTGACTGTACATATAATAATAATATAGAGTATTTTATCAAATTCAATTTAATGCAAGAGACAAAAGTAATAAGTTTAAAATATAGTAAAAATACAATATGAAATAAAAAACGTAGAGCAACAACGATTTACACAAAAAAATACACTTAACGCTCACGAACAATCTGCGACCACTTGTGTAACAAAATCAGACGATACCACGTAAAAGGGCGCCAGTGTGGCACCTATCTTTTATAACTTTAGATAACGTTGGGCGCCAGTGCAACACCTACCTGGATTTTGCAAATAAAACCAGAGTGTTACCAGTTTAAAGAAATATTTATTACAAAAAAAAAAATCAAGTAGGTGAGACACAAATTTGTAGGTCGTGGGTAAACGGCCGATCTGATTTCGCCACGTAAGCGGACTAACACTCCCCTGAGCTAGCTTGCGCTCAAAGAAGAAAACCGCAGGTAGAACCCTGCAGGTTGACAGCGGTTTGCCCTCAGCGATTGTAAAGGATGCGCTGAGACACCTAAATGTCGATCCCTGAGCTAGCTAGCACTCAAAGAAATAAACCGCAGGTAGAACCCTGCCGTTACATTTGTACCGCAGGTAACATACTGGCGGAGGGCAAGTGGCACCCTGGATCGCAGGTGACACCCTCCATTACATTGTGCTCCGCAGTAGAGTCATTACCGCAGGTGGAATCGACCCCGTAGGTAAAAGCTGGCAGGTAGAACCCCGCAGATAAAATGTGCAGGTGAAACCCTGGAAGTGACAGATACCCATCGATTACGACATGGCCTATCAACTTCCGTTCTGGTTAATCAGCGACAACTCGTGAAAAGCATTATATCGAGATTGTCGTGGTGAATTAAAACCAGAACGGAATTACAAAATAAAAATTAAACACACATGTGGTATTCAAAACTTACCCTAAAACGGGGTTTGATTCCTGCACTTATTTTTAAAATAAATACTGAGCGAGGGCGCTCTTAAGAGACGTCATGGTTCCCGTTGATATTTCCATAACGGACGAACCCTCACTGAGGTGGTGTCGTTCCTCGGCACCCGTCAGTAACTTCCATAAAAAAACCCAAGTGGCACACGAACAAGGCCGAAATAGCACGAAGGCGCGAGCACCGCACCTACACCTACTTGAGTTTACAAATTCCTTTTCAAATTCCTTCAATCTGTCACCGCGTTGCTTTGAACACTTAACGTATGACAAGCAAAAAATGTTCGATGGCAGATCGTGTTTTTGTTATAGTAATTTATTAACTCTAATATTAGAATAAGTATTTAAATTTGAATACGGAATAGTGTACTAATACTAATATTTTTAACTTATACCTAAACTAACTAAAAATAAATCATTAAAACATGTAAACTTCCGTTACATAATAATTACTGTCACAGAAAATTTCTTTTAATAAAGCTGGTAATTTATTTTTATTTTTTATTATTTGTTATAATAATTATAATTAATATGTAGACTGATTGTATTGTTGCAAATACAATGAAGAACATTAAAAAGTTGTGTTTATTTTCATTGTTAACTTGCTAACTGGCGTATTTAGGACAGCTTTTGTCCGCGGTTTCGTCCACGTGGAATTCAGTTTATTGCGCGAAAACTGTCGTGCGTCCTGTAAGAGCTATCGGAATAAAAAGCAGCCTATTTTTCCATACTAAATTTCATCAAAATAGGTTGAGCAGTGAAAACAAAATGGACATATTTTTGCAATTATAATACTGATATAATAATTGGAATTTAATTTACCTCATTTGTTGAAAAAACGGCGACGTGGTTCGCTATCCGTCACATCCTGATTCTCACGAGGGCGAGAAGCGACCAATGGAGAGCCGTTTCGCTGCGATAAATGGTAGTGGATTCTGTGGTCTCTGCCAACCCTTGCGGATAGGCGTGAATATATATATAAAAAAAATAATAATTGCGAAAGAAGTATGGGTGTCCCGTTCTGAGTTAAAAAAAAGTGGTGAGTTTATTTATGTAACATTGCAGGTAGACGAAACATTCCAAATTAGTTCGGAGACGAAGCCAATAAGCCACATGGCGGTTGCGAGCGGATCGATATGGCTGTCGCTGCACAATGCCGCCCAGCTACGTTGCTACAATTCGACCACTAGGGAACAGCTGGCCGAGATCAACATCACGCCGCAAGTCACCAAAATGTTACACGGTACGATAGTTACTTATGTTTGTAGCAAATGGAAACAATTTAAAACCTCCGATTTTTTTTACAGAATGTAGATAAGTCGAAACTTATATAAGTGACGAGAATATATGACTGAATTTCGGCTTTTATAAACAAAATCGAGAAAGCAAACAAAGACAATAAATAATAAACAAAGAATCTAAAAATAGATTTACTTCGACAACAATATATTTTTTAACAAATAAATGAAATTACTGCAAAACGATTCGTAAAATAAAACTCAATATACATATATTTATATGAATTTTATATAACTCAAGATAATTTCTTTTTCATACATATATTATTGTTCTCGTGTCCGACAGGGTGTGACGAAATTATACGTCAGCACAAGGCTGCGTGCCTGCGCGTGACGGCGTTGCTGGCGCACCGCGACACGCTATGGGTGGGGACGAGCGCTGGCGTGCTGCTCACTGCGCCCCTCCACAACTCGCCCAACCCGAGAACCGGTGCCTTCACCGTACCACAGCTAACGGGTTTGTATATTATCTTATATACTTGTGAGCTCTTTTTATTTATTCCTTAATTATTTACGGGTAACTCATATATATATATATGTATATATATATATATATATATATATATATATATATATATATATATATATATATATATATATATATATATATATATATATATATATATATATATATATATATTCCTGACGATAATGTATCGTCAATTTACATCCAATTATCTGTTTAGATTGTGTCCATCCTACGGCTGTCTGGAAAACAATAAGAAATCGCTATTAACGATAAGTCCGCCATCTGTATATAAATATTACGATCAGTAATTGTATTATATAATATAACTTTGTTTTTGGTATACAATAAAGAATATATCTATCTTGTGATTATGGTGACTTGGTGAAACTTACGGGATAGGAAGGCAAGCGAGCAGGCATGTTACCTGATGGATAGCAATATAATCTTGTGCTTATATTTATGTCACCAGAAATGCTCGCAGCTATCTTTATCTTTATGAACGCTATAATTAGTATCTTAACTGCTCATTTCTAGTATTTAGCAAAAACCGTTACAACAACAGCGCGTTTTAATTTATTTCCAAAGTTATTAATATATGGCTCGAAAAACGGTTTCGAATCCTCTGATTTTACATAAATCAGAGGATTCGAAACCGCATTAGGTTTAAAAAAACACTATCAAAGGAATTTCATGTTTCCGTGTTAATTGTGTAATTATTTAATTACAAATGAATGACTCGTTTTTTTAAGAAATTCTCTTTATAATTAAACTGTATTATAAAAGAAAAGTCTTATACACATAAATCTCACATATTTTTGGGTATTGTTTTCAGGTATCACTTACGGTCACACTGGTCACGTTCGATTCTTAACGATTGTTGAGAATCCGGTCCCTCACAAACAGCCAGCGAAACCAACTCAAACATTAAAGACAAAAGCACTAAATCGTCGTTCCGCTAATGCGGAAAAATTGCAGAAACAAGCTGAGAATACACAAAACAATAAAGAAACTTTAATCATTTCCGGTGGAGACGGATATGAAGATTTTAGAAGTTCTACAATGACTGAAGATGCGGGAAGAGAAGATTCGACAAATCATCTTCTTCTATGGAGAGTCTGAATGAATGCCGCGGTCTACAGGGTTCTTGTTTACTAAAACGCAATTTCCGCGTTTCACAGAAATGCAATTACAGCGTTTCACAAAAACGCAATTGCCGCGTTTCGCTTTCAATTTTTAATTGATGTTAGGTGTTTTTGTGATGCTTGAAAGTTCATAAAGAGCCTAATAGTTCATCATAATGTTTTTGTTGATTGTTTCAGCTTTCTAAACAGAAGTGTATGATTAAAAATGAGCGTTTTTGTTTGCGTCTGTAGGAGCACAGAGTGAGTTGAGATTATTAAGACATTAAATGTCACGCACGATAACGCCGTTAATGTAGTTCTGTTAAAATTTCAAACATTGTTCAGTATTATTTGAAGTTCATACTTAAGGACCAGGATTGATGGCCTGCTATGCGCCTAATATAGACGTTTATATATTACTGAAGTGTTTTAGAGTCGTTTATACATATGTCTATCATATCAAGAAAGTATTAAATGTCCATAACTATATTACTGTTCTAATAGTTGAGCCATGTGTATTGGATATAATTATATTCGTGTAACTAAGAACTTTAGGTTTTTTGAATTTATTTGAATTGTTCCAATCTATTAAATTAATTAAAGTGTACAGATGTTTGCTATACAATATATAAGTCATATTAACTGAATAAGGTAGAATAAATATATTGTTAAAGTAAAATTCATTAACTGTTTCTACATACAAAATTGGCATAACAACACATATTGCACCGGATATAGAAATTATATTTGCACAATTTCATTATTTCTTTGCCTTTCTTTTTTTACTCTTTCTCAAGACTTTAACATTTGCCTTTTTCAACATTGCTTACGCCTATATTGACAACATCACACGTATCATTCATATAAATTCCAAACTTCAAATACATAGCTTCAACCAATGTCTCGATTTTCTGTGAAATAATCTCTTTCGTTTCAATATTTATATTATATTCATGTATAAGTGTAGATTCGAAAATCCCACGTGAAGGTATTGTAAAAATATTTGCTCAAGCGAAAATCAATTCGAATGTTACCTACCCTCAAAATTGTAACGAGAGCAACGGTATGTAATTTGTTTGGAAGACGTAGGTATCCTGTATTTATAATAATTCAGAATAATTAAACGATGTCGCACTAATATGTTAGCATTTTATTTTTGCTCCTCTCTTTTATTTAACATTGTTAGGAAAATTTTCAGATATTAATATACTACTATACAAGATACTTTCTAAAAAGAAGACTTGAAATTTTTTGATATTAGGCCAATAGTCTTTGTGTGCAATCCTAACCTTAAACATATTCACTTACAATAAGTAAGCCATTATTTTACGGATAAAAATATAAATATTAAAATAGAGCTTATGACGAAAGACTGTAAAGATTTGGTACCCGCAAGTCGATGACTAGATGAAACTAAATGCACACAGTATATAAGATTCTGTCTATATTTTTTAATTCATTACGCTTACCTAAGGCGGATTGGCTTTTATATATATTTCTCCCGATGTGGGACCGAACTCGCGATCAAGAAAAATCATTTACTCTATAAAAAATTGCAAATGGTTTTATAGATTACCTACAACTTTTTACTAAAATTATTGTGTTCTCAGCATATGGTGAGACGAGAGAACGACGAGAAAGTGTGATATATTACATATTCCTATAGAACAGGATAATTATAGATTGACAAAGACTATCTAATTGGCACAGGGGTGAAGTTACCGCTTCTGAATTTAATGATTGCAAGTTAAATTCATACGTTGGGATATATTGTATATATGTATTGCAACAAGTATTTATTTCAAGACTGTGTGCTCCGTCAATCGATTTTGTGATGAGAAATGGAGAGAACCGTGACCAGTGGAATATATATTGAATGCAAAAAATATACTCACGTATTCATTGATTTAAATTTTAATAAATAATGTGTGGTTAATTTTAGTTAACTAAATTGCAAAAGAGGCAATTAACCAAAAAAAAAAGAATAACAATAAACAGACTTTTGCGAGACAGTAAAAATAGATTTTATTCATAATTGCCCTAGTTACATAATATAATTGAATTTCGACAGCCATAAGAATAAATATGAAATTGCTTACATTTAAATCTTCTGTACGTACTTACATTTAGTTCCACAGTGTGGATTTTCTAATACATTTTTTTAATATTATTAATTTTAATCGCATATCATAGCTACTTGATTGACAAATTCCACTAAATTATCTTCATTAATAGCAGGGTTGTCGGTTCTCTTCCCTCGACTCACAAAATATGGATCAACTTGTAACTGAGCTGCAAGTTTTTTCAATATCGTTCTCCGATCTCTTTCGTTATCACCAGTTTGCCTTTTTCCTTTATCGAAATCATTTTTTGTAGATAAAAAGTCGATAGTAGAACAAATTAAATCTTTGGCCTTTTCAAGTTCTTTCTTTAGAAAAGTTGCATTGCCCATCTTCTTATTATCAGAGATTTTCTTACCCCTCGCAATGTAATAAGGATCATTTTTAACGGATTTTACTATGTCTTCCAAAGCTCCTCGTCTATCTCTACTGGCTTGATCTAAATTTCCTTTCACATATTTCTTTCCTCTTGTAATAACAAATGGATCATCCTCAGCTGAAGATCGACTACTTCTTTCAACTAAAATATAATGAGGTTGTTCTGCATAAATTCTATCATCGTGTACCGTATTAGGTTCTGTGGGATTAAATCGTAATCCGTAGTTAAGGATTGTATTTATTGAATGTGGCCCAGTTTTACTTTTGTCGTTATCAGTATATAAAGTCTTGATTTGATTATCTTGTGTTCTCTTCGACCAGAACGATGAAAGAAAGTCGTTATTTTCCCTTGGTCGTGCAAAATTTTCTATTCTATTCTGAACGTCATTTATAGCATTTATAATA
The DNA here is from genome assembly GCA_031353405.1 of Baronia brevicornis. NCBI lineage: Eukaryota > Metazoa > Arthropoda > Insecta > Lepidoptera > Papilionidae > Baronia > Baronia brevicornis. The sequence goes on from JASFAT010003808.1 coordinate 948,267, forward strand.
GAATTTTTTAATGTTTTACGTCTTCCTCTGTTTCCCCAAAATGGTTCAGATTCATCGTTACCGGTAATTGGTATTTTCTCTTTTCTGCGCCCACGACTAGCCCAAAAGGGTTCTAAAGTTTCTCTTCTTCCTCTATTACCCCAAAATGGTACATTCTCTTCATGCAATTCTCGATGCTCCGAATTTATAGGAGAAACTCTCCTGCCACGATTTCCCCAGAAGGGTTCTATATCATCCACTTCATCATACCTCTGCCGTGGTTCATTAGAAAACTTCATTTCGGAATTTGATATTCCTTTGTATCTTCTACCTCTGTTTCCCCAAAATGGTTCATCTTCCTGTCGGCGACCTCTCATTCCCCAGAAAGGACCGTTATCTTGCCGCCTTCCTTTGTTCCCCAAAAACAGATGGTTGGAACTTAAATCATTAACTTCATCGGAATCCCTTCGACCTCTATTCCCCCAAAACGGAAATGGCGATTCATCTCTTCTGTTTATTAGCTCGCCAAACTTGTTGAAACTTTTATAGCAGTTTTGACAATCTTCATAACCGAAGTTTCGAGCACTTAGGACATTTGAATTTTCTTCAGAACCGTCACGCCTACCTCTGGTACCCCAAAAAGGTGACTCTATGTCAAAATTGGATTTTTTTTCGTCTTCATCTATATCGTCTGCGACAAACTTCGAATTAAGATGTGCAATTGATTTGTCGTAATTGTCATTGAATACTGATCTTTTAAGGCGATTGATGTCTATTTTTTCTTTTACTTTTTTATTTTTTTCAAAAACATGTTTTGATTTTTTTGTTATATTATCCCTTTTGCTACAATTAATGTCATTTGATAAAAGTAAAAACAAAAATACAAGTAGCTTCTTTCGATCCATTTTTATATCTGAAAAAGAATATTAAATATATGAAATGTTTTAGTGATAAATATTTTTACGTGGCCATTACTTTTTTAATATAAATCACTGGTTATATTAGGTTCAATCACTGGTTAGATTAACATTCGCTCATTAACGATTGCGTAGCTAAGTGGTAGAAAACCTTACTTTTGAATCAAGCGATCTGGGTTTTTTCTCTCGATCGAGATTTGTTAAAATAAAACACAAGATTTAGCTTTCGTGTCTCTGTCAAATGTCCGAACACACAAAGAGATCTACAAGATCTACAAGCGTCTTTTAATATAATTTATAGTTATTATTATATACCATTAAAAGAAAGTCTCGGCTACGTAATATCAGGGAGTGGACCGGGAAAGCGAGAGCTCCAGAACTGCTGCACCTCGCGAAGGAGGAAAGTTGTGCTGAATTGGCTGCCAACCTTCGCTAGTCGGAGAGGCACTGTTAGAAGAAGAAGATTATATACCATTACTAGAAAAATGTTATTTATAGAAAATATTAATTATAAAAAATGTTTTAATGGTATAGGTATTTGAACGAGCAACTATAACTGGTATAGGTATTTGAATAAAAGGCTTCAGCGCCGCCCATAGCAATACTGTAGGAGTTGTCGAAGCCATCATATATTGAGAATGGAAAATTCAAATGTTAAACAAATAAAGCAAACTCATTGCAAACTCATCCTTGTATTCATAGTTACTTCAATGTTATATTTTTTAAATCTATTGTTAGTTAATAAAGTCAATAATATATATAGTATATATATATATATATATATATATATATATATATATATATATATATATATATATATATATATATATATATATATATATATATATATATATATATATATATATAATTTGTTTTTAATTTTTATAATTTGTATATAACTTGATATGTTAAAATACATTAAAAAAATAACGTTAAAAATGAAACAGATGTTAAAAAACAAAAAATAATTAAACACGGTATTTGTATACTTACATTGTATCACAGTTGATATATCAAATAATAATCATTATTCAAAATTTATTTTGTCATTAACTAACCAGTGATGATTACTCTTGGACGTTCCTGCTGCTTCTACGATACGGTGGTCCTCAAAGCAGGCTTTATATAGGGAAGGAGGCAGGCGACGTCCCGAGGGCTGTCGCTACGAATTTCACTTTTTATTTCACAGCGTTCCGACTCTGCTGGGACCTCGTGACCGTTATTAAATTAAAACAATGCTCGAAGCGTATTGCATTGGACATGAGGCCAGTAATATGATAAGGGTAGGTGCTACTTTTCCCTGTACTATTACTTTTATAATATTTTTATGAAACAGGAAGGCAAAACAGCAGGCGTGTCACCTCATGAAAAGCAGTAAACGCCGCACATTGCCGTTTGCCGGCCTTTGAGAAATGAGCAGGCTTACTTTTTGAATTTTCCAATATCTTATTCATTTGTTTACAACCCCTGGAGGTAGTTGGTTTCACAGAGTAGTGGTGCGTGGAAAGAATCTTCTAGAAAAATGCACCGTACTGAATCACCATTTATTTAGATGATGGAGATTAAACTTTTCTTTGTGGCGAGTTGTATAGTAGTTGAATTCAGTGGTCGGAATTATTTCGAACAATTCCACGGAGTACTCTTTATTGTGAATTCGGTGAAAGATACTAAGAGGTGGTATGTCTGTCCGCAATTCCAAGAAATCTTCAAGCCGTTTGATAAGATCTCAGTCATCGACGATTCCAACAGTCTATTGTATGCGGTCAAGATATATTCATATGTATATATATTGTTAAAGACATAAATATAATATAATTTTGGATATGTGAGTTATCTTACTTATGGATTATACATACTTATGGATCTGAACTTATTGAGAGACATTTCCCTTTAGGTGAAGCGATGATCTGCACAGGACGACTGGCAGAATCTGAATGCGTGTAGCCCAAGATCGACCTGGATGACGTTATTACTAGAAGTCTTTTAACTAGAATAGTTTTTCTCGTTTACGGTTCTCCTGGACTAACTGACTATGATCCTTATATCCTTAGACACTGAATTATATAATCTTCCAATCAAAGCAAATATACTCGTTTTGTTCGATAATAAAGTAGAGAGAAAAAGAAAGAAAAAGAAAATATTTTGGAGTAGAGAGTGCCCTATTTCCGTACACAGTTAAAGTACGTACAGTATATTCTGTGCGGTCGATTCTTTTGTAGCTTCATAATAAATGTTGGTATTACGCAAGTAGTTAAAAGAATGTCACAGGCTTTTGATGATTTACTGAATCAAGTTCTTATTTGCTTTTTTATTAGCAGACAACCCTAAAGAGTGAATCAAAGGTTTAGTCAAAGTCAAAAGGATAGATCCAATGAATATATTACTAAAAATATGGTAATCAATATATTGAACATTTGTAGTCAAGATTTACTATGATATTATATACACACTTGTTAATTTCTGTAGAAGAAGATAGAAGTCCATTGCATCGGATTGACCAAGTTAAGGATGCATTCAATGGTCCATAAATGTGTGCATCAGGAGGACATCAGTGCGCTAACAATGGCGACGGAACGTAAAGAAAGCCACCACCAGAAGAGAAGACCTCGAACACTCTGACAAGAGTGTATAGGACTGAGAAGAATATATATTATAGGATGTACGACAAAAAATAATAAATACACGTCACATTCAAACGTTTTTTTTATGGGATAGCAAGGCAAACGAGCAGACGTGTAACCTGATAGAATGCAATCAACGCCGCCCATAGACATCCGTAGTACCATAGGCAATGTGGAAGCGTTACTGACTGTTTTTATTATTATATTTTTTTTTTAGTAGCCCATATATGTCCCACTGTTGAGCACGGGCCTCTCCATTTCTGGAGGAACGGACGCTAGCCCACCACGCTTGTCCTATGCGGATTGGCGAGATTATTATATATATTTTTTTATGGGATAGGAGGGCAAACGAGCAAGCGTGTCGCCTGATGGAAAGCAATCAACGCTGCCCACGGGCAACCGCGACTCCGCAGGAGTCGCGGAAGCGTTGCCGGCCTTTTAGGTATGTATAGGTTTGTTTTTTGAAGGTTCCAATGTCGTAACAGTTCGGAAAGACCGCCGAGGGTAACTGATTCCACAAACTGGTGGTGCGTGGAAAGAAGTTACGAGCGAAACGCACCGTAGTAGATCGCCACTCATCCAGGTGGTGGGAATGAAATTTTTCTTTACGGCGAGTTGTGCGGTTGTGGAATCCGGCGGCGGGAATTATTCCAAACAATTCCTCAGAGCACTCCCCATGATGAAGGCGGTAAAAAATGCTCAGCGCTAGAGAATCAAGCCGATCGGTGAGATCTTGGTCATCGACGATTCGGATCGCACGACTTTGAATGCAATCAAGAGGAAGAAGTTGATACTGGGGAGCCCCGGCCCAGAGGTGAGAACAGTATTCCATGTGTGGCCTGACTTGTGCCTTGTATAGTTGAAGGCAATGACCAGATGTGAAATATTGTCTCGCTCTACTGAGCACACCCAGCTTTTTCGAGGCCAGCTTGGCCTTTTCTTCCAGATGGCCGCGGAACTGGACATCATGCGATATGTCAACTCCAAGAATTCCGATATATGGCTTAAGATTGAGGGGAGTGTCTCCAAAGCGAGGAGCTACGACAAAGGGAATTTTTTTGGTAGAAAACGCGCAAACTTGTGTCTTGTTGGGGTTGAATTCGATTAGATTACGCTGACCCCAATTCGAGACCTGGTCTAATGAGGTCTGTACTTCAGACACAAGTTTGTTCCGACACTCATCGGCATGTGCCCGAGAAATGTTAGCACGGCCGGAGTATAAGGCATCACCTGTGGTGTCATCTGCATAACAGCGCATGCTACTAATTTGTAACATATCGTTGATATGCAGAAGAAACAAAGTAGGTGAAAGCACACAGCCTTGCGGAACACCAGCATTCACGGGCTTCGAGTCCGAGCAAAAACCGTCTAAAACGACTTTTATGCTCCGATCCGTCAGGAAGCTGGTATATTTATTATATTTATTATATAATAAATACTTATTTTTACATTATTCTACGGCATACATAAACTTAAAAACTTAATAAACTTAGGCCTCCGGAACTCAGCCACTAACCGCACGAAACGCGGTAGCTAAGCTACCACTCAGACGCCGGTTTCTGCGGGAGTGTGTTACTTCCCCGGGCGAGCCGGCCCATTCATTCTACAGACAAATATTATGCCATTCCTGACAAAGTATTCGTCTGCACCGTGGCTCTACCACTACGAGAATTTATAGTAATTCATTAGTTATTTTTTTAACTTTTTTCATCATCATTCACATTTTTCATCATTCATCAATGGGAACTCTCTAACGAAACTCCTCAGAGCTGTACATTCGTGCTTGAAAATTTCCTGCAGTGTTGCTACTTAGCAGTTAGTAAAAGTCTCGAAGTATAGTTAGTTCAAATATAAAGCTAGTCCGAGTCTTAACATTTCTACTTTTGTTGTAACTTGACGTCGTGTCCAGTTGCTTTGATTACGCTCTGAGAGAGCAGCTGTGAAAGGAAAGTAGGCATAAATAGTACAGAAACATTGCTGTACTATTTATGCCTTTTATAAATTTATTCTTCTTAATTAATTTTCTCACAATTTACAGAAATGTGGCGTACCAAAGATGTGAATCGGTACTGAATCTTATAAACGGATGTGGATAGAAGCTGAATCTTAAAGAAATTTTTTTTTTGAAAGTTTCTAGATCCAAAGAATAGACAACATGAATGTGGGAAAATTTTGAGCACTGGACTGACATGGAAAAGCTCATTATACATGCCAACATAATATTTTGTCTAAAATCAAATTGATCAATAGAAGAAAAGTATATATTAGAATTAAGTTATTTCTCACTCATTCAACTCAATTGTTATTTACATTTTTTTTTGTTTTCTTCATTGATTTGAACCTACAGTGATTACTCAAGGAGGATTGGCTGGGAACCAAGACTCGGAATAAATACATAGAGGTAAATATTTATCCCGATGCGGGAATATTACTTGCGACTATTACTTATAGCTACTGCCAAGGCAGCTTTATCATTAAGCTAATTAACGTTTTTAATGATAATCTAAATTTATTAGAACTTAAAACTTAACTTGAAAATCATTAAATTTTCGCAAATTGCAAGTTTTTTAATTTTTGCAAAAATATGTCATCATCAGTGAAAATTATACGAATTTTTTTAAAAATATTTTATATTTTATTGCATTGGCTTCATTTCTGCCCTACTCTCCCCAATATTCCTACGTGGTTTAACGTAATAAGATTGTTTGTGTACTCATTACCCGCTCCGGTAAACATGAATGGGTGGTAGAGAGGTATAAAAGCAGAAAATGTTTGAAAAATAAACCATTCTTCTCGCACATGTTCCTGTGTTAGGTTGCAAAGAAAGAGTGATTTTTAAATTGTATTTGTTGGACGTATTTATATTAGTTTTTTTTTAACAGCCCATATACGTCCCACTGCTGAGCATGGACTTCTCCATTTCTGGAGGAACTGTCGTTAACCCACCACGCTTGTCCAATGCGGATTGGCGGGGTTACTAGACTCGAAATAAATATTTAATAAATAAATAATCCAATCCATATATCTATTTATTCTGAAGCGGGAATCGAACCCGCGACCATTGACTCTGCGGGCGGAGGGCCCCGCCATTGAGCTAACAGTTTCCGTCTTAAAATTTGTTATTTTAGTGTTATAATGGATTTTCTGTTGTTACTAAGCAGACATTAACCCATAGGCACCCAATGGGAGCGGTACCACCCCCTAGTGGGCGCTGGAGCTTTTCATTGGGGCCTTATGAAATACCACTATTTTTATGGAAAAACATTTAATATCTAACTGTATCAAATTGTTTTTCTTATTATTATTGCATACATAATTACTTTTCCTTGTAAGGGTAGTTCATAAAAGTTTGGGAACCTGTGCATTAACTTAAAAAAAAATATATATATATATATATCCACATAGCTGGTTTACTGATAGACATAGGCCGCCTCTGTGCCACCTAGCTCGATCACTCGTCAAATTTCTAACAGCCACCCCGCCCAGGTAGTAATTCACTGTTTCCCAAGACATGATCTTCACTCAAGCAGTCATCCACTCCGATGGTTGTCGATCCATGTTCAACTCATTATCACTTTAGTTTGAAAATCGAAGAGTTAGTCATATCATGATTTAGTTTTGTCTTTCATTTTTTCATTTTACATTATATCCATCAGAGAAATGTCTGTTTTCATGATCGAGTCTTGGCGTTAGGAGAAGAAAATGAAAGGTAAGCGTTCCGATCACTGTCTTATTCGGAAAGGGATAAGGTTGATCTTGGTATAATGCTTTTACTGCATAAACATTTCATTAATGCCACCTATCCCTCATAAGCAACTCTCACATATGAAATAACTGGTATGCTTTGATTAGTTATTTCGTATTATATAGAAGAGGCAATAGATGGCGCTCTTACACATTGTAACAGATTTTTTTATGGGATAAGAAGACCAACGAGCAGGCGTGTCACCTCACGGAAAGCAATCAACGCCACCCATAGACATATGCAGTGCTATGAGACCTATGAGAAATGTGTACGCTTGTTATTTGAAGGTTCCAATGTCGTATCGGTTCAGAAACACCGCTGGAGGAAACTGGTTCCACAGGATAGTGGTGCGAGGAAAGAAGTTTGAAAATGTAACGACGTGAAATGTAATGGCGTGGTAGCGAAGTGTTCGCTCTCTGTGTAAAAGGTTATAGGTTCGATTCATGCATCAGGATAAATATTTGTATGGCCTACGGCTCTTGTCATTTGTGTTCCTATCATACAGAGAAGCAGGATTATTATCGTAAAGAGTTTTCCTTTTTCAATTCCTAGTTTTAGTTCATCTCACCCTATATATATTTATATATTTTGTTCAAATGTTTTATTATTAGTAAACTTATTATTATGTAATATAAAATAAACTTAACCTAATCGTCTTATTTGTTGTTTATTATTTTTTGTAAATTTGTTTGCCAGTCGGCAAAGGCCTCTTCCAACCTTCTTCACCCAATTCTTTCATGAGCCACCCTTTTCCACGTCACTCCTGCTACTTGATCTGATGATCTGATGCCATCATCCCGACTTTTCTGCGGTCTGCTCCTCATTCGTTTCCCCTATGGGATAAGTGATATACGACACATAATTCACATATTCACTAATTTACTCCATTTACCATGGCCTCTTATCATGTGACCTGCCCATCTCCATTTGGGTCTTCTGATCTTAAGCGTGATATATCTTTGATGGCTTTTCTATCTCTATCATTTGATAGAATGCAACTGTTAATATATTTTATTCATCCACTCAAATTCAAATACATTTTTTAAACTTGTAGTGAATGACACTTGAGGTAAATAAAGTTTTTTCAAATATTAATTTATTAATTAAATTTAATTTCTTACTTTTACTTTTATGTGGGAGAAATAATTTCTCTACACATTAATTATTAAAAATTGATTGAAATTATTTAATAAAAGGTAATAAAATATTTCTTTGTTAACTTACGTAGAAATTGACTTTAATATTTTTTATATAATAAAATATTATAAATAGGTTCGTATTATAGCCATGGAAGTATAAAATCATTGTGTATAACTACAATATTTCATTGGCTCGACTTCACACTTTTATATTCTAACTCGTTATCCAAGATCAATCTCATCGATCAGTACGTCACGATGTGTGGTCTGTTTTTTTTTCTAAATTGAAACGGCGTGAGTCAATGTAAGTGGCCAGATATATATTTGATTCCATTCAGTGTTGATAGAATCGTACCATGGGAAGGTCGTTGTTTATGTTATTTACAAAATAAAACTATCAATGAACACGTTTCTAATCTATATTGTATAAAGTTCGATTACCCGCTGACTCACCTAATCACTCACTCACTGACATGTATACGAAACGGTAAGAGATGGGTGGTGAGTATGTTTGGAGAAAATATTCGTATAGAATTATATCTTCGGTCTCGAATCCTATACGATCACTGCCTTGAGGGTCCAAAGACGCTGAAAAATTACGCGAATACCTGTCGAAATTATCTCTCGAACAAAAAATATTCGTAAGTGTAAATCATTACGTGGGGAGAGAAAGATATTCGATGCAGCAGAAAAGAAACTGGTTTATATAGCTGAAAGTGGGAGAGATTTTGGAGGATGTATGGATCTGGCAAATAATGGCGTTTTCGAAATTTGGCCCTAGACCCTATTTCTTAATTTCCGTCCAACACATTATTCAACGGCACGTGATACATATCTTTGTTAGATGAAGCTCAAACAAAGATATGTATGGGTCTAATAGCTTGAATAAGGTATTTTTACCATAATAAGGTATTTAAAACTCATCGCCCTCGAGAAACTGTGCGCGGCACGCCTAATTAGTAAGAGATTTGAGTATAGTTCTCGAACAAAATATTTTGGTTTGAGGTAACAAATAGAACATGGAAGTGAAAAAATAAATAAAACCATAGAAAACAAGATGGTAACCATACAAAGTGGACAGCGCCATTTATGGGTCTTTATCCCTGAAATTCAGTATCGGGGAGTATATGAGTCAGAAAAATAATTCTGCAGAGTCGACACCTGTATTACATATACCTGTATACGTGTTGTATGAATTTGGATCGATACAATTAGTTTTAATTTTTCTTTTGTACAAGCTGCACAACCTTCAAATCAATTTTCTCTATTTTGCCCGCAAGTTGACTAGAGAGGTAGTAGAAATCGAAGTAGAGTAGATGTACATAATATGCAAAAAGTTTAAATATAATTGTTCTAGGTTCTTCTTCATAACTCTTCGGGTTCTTCATCTTATTTTTATAATTATCCTTCTCAGTCTTTCTTTTATTCTTATAATAGTTATTCATTGGTTTCTGCGGCGACGTGGTTCGCCATTCTTCACGTCCTGATTCCGACGAGGCTGAGAAGCGACGAACGGAGATAGCCGTTTCGCTACGATAAATGTGAGAGGAAGGATGGATGAAAAGATGGATCAGTGTGAAGGAAGCAAGGAAGGTGTGTCGGGATCGTAGCGGATGGAGATCTGTTGTCTCTGCCTAACCCTACAGGGAAACAGGCGTGACGATTGCAGCAGAAGAAGAAGATTTCTTTTCTTATATTTTTCAGTTTTGATTAGGATTCAAACTCGGAATGGTTAATAGAAAAGCGTGTATTATCTAGTCAAGAGCTGAAATATAAATGTAGATATAACGAGATAAGTCGCCACAAATATATATTTCACTAAGACATTACAACGGCGACACAAAATGAACAAGCCCCAGGGGGAATATTTGAAGAATAGAAATACACGAAGAGAGCTATTTCGGTTAAATATTGCAAAGTGTCTATTCTATAGGGAACGTGTTGCTTATATTTAGCTTAAAGCTTTTACATTTCCAGAACCCACTACCTACGAGATTACGCTTAGAGCAATTTTAACCATTTTCAATTTATATAAAGTTGGAGATATATTTTTAACGTATCTTGAAATAACAGTTAAAGATATTTGATATTTAACTTTTTATGGCCCATTTATGTTCCACGACTGAGACTTTCTGAAGGAATGGACATTAACTATATTTAAGTTTTTATTCTGATCGGGAATCGAACTACATCGAATCGTATTGACTGCGAAAACAATTATATCAGCCTTTATTTTTAAGGGTTGCATATTTTCGTGTAGGAAAGGAATTTTTTTTTAAATTTGCGTTTTCATGAGTATTTTCTAAGCATACAGACGAACGGTATATACCATCTAATAAAAAATGGCTATGGTTTCGTGCAATTAGCACATAAAAGTATAGAAAAATATACTTTAGAAAAGACTAATAATAGAAATAAATACTCTTAATATAAGAAATAATAAAACGGTCTACTATATGGACAGTCAAAAGTTTTACTTAGCTAAGATCCGCGACAAGCAAAACAATAACAGAAAATTAATAATGTGTGTTTTTCCGTTGGGTTTAGTGGATTTATTTGGAACTTAAACCAAAAACTTAACGAAAATCGGCCATCAACTCTCCACCCACCAACCACTATACACAACGCCAAACACACACTATCACTTTTCCATCTTGTACACGACACGTGTTTCGCCCCAACACGAGGCATCTTCAGGTATAGTAGACTCTACGGAAGACAACCGAAAAGTGTTTTGCTTGTCGCGGATCTTAGCTAAGTAAAACTTTTGACTGTCCATATAGTGATGGATTTCCGCAAAGTAACGCCTGACTCCATTAATAAACGGTCTACTTTCAAATCCTAACTAGGATTCCGTTTATCATTGGGTACCCTTATAAAAACAACAAACTTGAATAAATAGTTATACAGAATTATATTTATCATATATATTTGTGTAGAATTTGAACCCACGACCATTGACTCAGACAGCCGTAAATTCACCATTTCTTCATGAGGATGTTTTAGTCTATAAATTAAATTTAAATTAACATTTCAATTTAATTTGTATATAATAAATATTTATAAAAAACCAAAACATTTATATACTGTTATATATGTATGGTTTTATATAGTATGTATTGTTAATTTGTTATGTATATCATTGTTATATTTTGTTGTTGTACACTTATTTTTATCCTCACAGTTCTTCTTATCTCTCTTTCACTCCTGGGTTTGCTGGAAGAAAACTCAATTTTGAGTTAAGCTCGCTCTTGTACATCTTTTTTCCTTTTAATTCTTGTATTTCCTGTTTTGTGTACAATAAAGTATTACTATTACACTATATAATTTAAAAAAAAACTATAAACCGAGTATCTTTAGCAATAACATAGTTGGTAAGGATCTGAGATCATAAGTTCTTATCTTACTTTGGAATATTGATTTGATCCATTTCCTAGCACAAAAATTACTTTTTTATTGGATAGACAGGCAAATGTGCAAGTTAGTCTCATGATGAAAAGCAATCATCGCCGCCAATAGACATTTGTCCCACCATAGGCATCACAATTGCATTGCCGGCCTTTGAAATATTCAATTTATATATTTAAAGGCTTGGTTTTTGAAGGTTTCAATGTCGTATCGGTTCGAAAATACCGCTGAGGGCAGCTGGTTCCATAGAGTGGTGGTGCGTGGAATTAATTAGCTTAGTTCTAATGGTTAAAAGACTTCTATTAATATTAAAAAAGTGCTAGTCATCTTTTCAGTAAAAATATTCAAAGTCGGCGTCAAAATGTTTAAAATTAACGGAGAATAACTACGTCATATTCAATATATTTCTACGCTTACCTTTTACCCTCTCATAACTACGTGTTTCAGAGCTTTTCCAACCACATGCGCGCACTTGCAAAATACAGCTGTCTCTTTCATTTCAACGTGAAAATTTCTCATCTCTCCTCTGCAAGCACGCGGGAAAATAGGCAATGCGGTTCACCAGACCTGTAGATTCGCGCTCGTAGGAAAGACGCCTTCATTTTCGCAAGCTTCAGTGTAGAGACCGCAAAATATAACTTTTAATCTCTTCTTCTCTTCTTTGTGTATTTGTGTAGTTGTATAAATGTAAATGGGTGTTGTGTAACTTTTGTCTTAGATTACATAAATCCTAGTGATTAAGTTTTAAAGTGTACATATTGAAAGACATAATAGTGAGGTAAGTTTCGGCGAATTTTTTTGCAGCAGTTAAAATTTAATGTTACTTTAAAATAATAATTATGCAAATATATATTTAAAATATAAGAAAAAGAAATATAATAAAACAAAAAAAAATATTGTAGTTTTTGTTGTACTTTGAAAATATGTAAAGTTACCACAAATTTAAAACACAAGAAATTTTATAAATAATAATAAATAGTTTAAACTAAAATAACATTGTAATCAATTGATGTTTTAAAATAATAAAAATATTTTCTCTCATGCGTTCTTTTATTAAAAAACGTGGCAACAATTCATAAGAAAACGTAAAAAATGTTCGAAAATAAATTGTATTTTAAATTTATATTAAACATGGATACTGAAATATAAAGGAAAATATAAATTTCACATAATGTTCAAATTAATAAATTATCGTTAGAAAAATGAATGACGCATGTTTATGTGGTCTGTCATGTGGATATAATATTTACGATGTGATATTTAAATTGGAACTGTATGTATAATAATATTTTTTTTAAATATCGGACTTCTGGTATGAAGTTACATCAGTATATAAAAGTTATATTTTAACACCCTATCTATACATATCCCACTATTGGGCACGGAGATTAATTTCTGGAGGATAGACATTAACCCGTGCTTGTCCAATGTGGTTTTATGGTACACCTAGATTCGTAATAAATACCTGTAAGCCATATACATTTTTACCGATGCGGGAAATTGAACTCGCGACCATTGATTCTATAAGCAATTACAACGTCACTGTGCCATTCAGGTTGTCTAAATCACATAATATGTACATTATTTTTCTATATTTCAATTGAAAACGATTTTTTCTCGAACTGGAAAATATTATTTTTAACAACATCGGACTCTTGACGCGTAATTAGGTCAGTGGGGTTTTGCTTTTATAATTTACAGCGCTTAATTATGGCGGTATTATAATTAATACATAATATATTTCAATGGAAATCCAAAAATGGACTGAAATACAACGACTCCGAGTATCGGAATTTTTAAGTTGTCTCCAAAATTTCAAGGGAGTTTTGCTTTAACGGTTACAACTTTATCAAGTCGTAAGTTGACGACATTTAAGAATGTCGTGTGATGTTTATAGTACTTGGCAAGGGTAATATGATCATCTTATTTCTTCCCATAGGTTTCGTATGATTTTGTTTCGTAATGAACAAGAAATATTTCGACCTATAACGTAATATAAATATGGTCGAATAATCCTTGTTCGAAAGCAGTAGTTGAAAGACAAATTCTGTCACTATACACCCTATGCAAGTATATGGGTTGCAGTGTTTACCTGAGTAATAAAAATCAATCTGCGATACCTAATCTGCCTGTCAAGCGTAAAGTGATGCCGATTATCATAACCCATCATTTTTAAAAAATAAAAATGTGTTGGCTGTACTGATAATAATGATTTGTGATTAATTAAAAAAAATTATATACATATTCATATAATAATTTACTTATATTGTGGATTCACTAAGTGGCTCGCGGGATTCACTAAGACGAATTTAATATACCTAATTTGTTGAAAATGACGGCGACGTGGTTCGCCACCCGTCACGTCCTGATTCTCGCGAGGGCAAAAAGCGACTAATGGAGAGCCGTTTTGCTGCGATGAATAGGTAGCGTATGGAACTCTGTGGTCTCTGCCAACCCATGCGGGGGATAGGCGTGAATATATAAATATAAAAAATAAAATTTACTTATAAAAAAAAACCTTTGATAAAGTAAAAGAAACATATTGTGTTGCATTTGATTATACAATAAATGTTAATATTGTATTTATTCTATAATCAAATGCAACACAAAATAAAAATTTATAATTTTATTTTTTTATTTGTAATGTCTATTTTTGTTTGTTTGTCGAAATAAAAATGAAAAATAAATTCAGAGACATTAAAATTATAGTTAATTTTATTATTTTTCGTTTTTATTTATGTATATAGTAAGTCGTTTTTATTTTCTTATTTCATTTGTCTGTACTGTAATATGATTTTTCAGATAAAGCTTTTCTTTCTTTCTTTCAAATAACCGGACTATCAATATTTAAGTACAGTAAAGTTCAAAGGTTAATTATAACCGTAATACTCCGCTTTTAGGCATCGGAAAGTCTATCAGAAATTGAAGGTATTATCGTAATCCTTATTCTTGACGAAAATTGGGGAACTTAGATAAGTTTCTATTACTCAGATAGATATCGTTGGTTGGTTTGATCCCATAGTCACCTCTCACAATATCTATGGGAATAAATAAGGTGTCCCTATTCTATGATGCAAATAAAGCATAGTTCGATAGAATATTTACAAACTTGCTATTGTTATAATTTTTTTTTTGGTATTTGGACGAATGACGATCAGGTACGGTGCGTTTTTCCTGAAACTTTACTCCACCAATACTCTAAGGATCCACGGTTTCAGCGGTATTCCCGAAATCCAAACCGATACGACAATCAAGAGCAATATCCTACTCATATATTAAAAGCCGGCAACGCATTTGTCTCACGACCAATTGGTTCAGTGGCGGGGTCCTCCGCCCGCGGAGTCAATGGTCGCGGGTTCGATCTCCACATCGGAATAAATATATGTATGGATTACAAATATTTGTTCCGAGTCTGGTAACCCAATCCGCATTAGACAAGCCTGGTGGGTGGGTAACGACCCTTACTCCAGAAACGGAATGGCCCGTGCTCAGCAGTGGGACATATATTGTCTGTTAAAAAAAAACGCATTTGTATTATCTATGGTGTTGAAGATGTCTACGGGTGGTGTAATTGCTTTGATCAGGCGATACGGTTGCTCGTTTGTCTTGCTATCCTAAAAAAATGTGTTAAAATATTCAAGATCGCATATTGAAATAAAATCCCTAGTTTCTCATTTCACGTCCATGAAGTTGGAATAATACGATGGAAAATTAAAAAAACACGTTATGAATACAAACCATTTTTATTTAGTTGCGTTATTATCTGTAGATAGGGTAGGTACAGTATAGTATCCCTAGGTAAAGTATAGTGCACCGGATTCGCGTTATCCTACTAATATTATAAATTCGAAAGTTTGTGAGTATGGATGTATGTTAGTTACTCGTTCACGAAAAAACTGGACGGATTTGAATGAAACTTTACAGTAATATAGGTTATACATCGAAATAACGAAATACAATTTGTAATGATTTTATGTAATTTTGATGGTAATATAACGATACATGTCAATTAAGTCGGAAAAAACCTGGCCTCTGAGAGCTATCTTGGCGTACGCTGCCTAAACCATTGGAGTTACAAAAGATGATGTACCGTAGGATTGTTTGTCTTAAATAGTTCTAAATAAAAGCCCGTGACAGCATCTACCTTTTATGTGGAAGCCACTATGACCAAAGTTGTGAACCATAAATTAAGTAAAAAATATATATTTATTAAAAATGATCTGTCACGAAACTTACTGTAGGAGACCAAATTCCACGCGAAGTAGTGCAGCAGCGGGGAAAGCTAGTTAAGACGATATATTTGATAGTAGTCGTAGTGTTTGTTAGCCAAACAAATCCTATCTCAAGCGTACAACATAAATAAACTTTCTTACAAGAGTAAATAACAAATACGCAACCATAACGGGCGTCAACTTTCTAGAAGCGATATCTATATTTATTTTGAGAAACAATTTATATCAAGGACCCGCCATCAATACGCGGGGTGGGCTAATGTTCATTTCTCTATAAATACGAAAGGACTCTTGCCTACCAGTGGAACATACGTGTGTTATTAAAAAATATCAATAAAGCCATCTAGTTGAAGTTAAAAGATTATCGAAAATACATTTAATAGTATCCTTTTCAAAAAATTTGAACTCTTGATTACCATTTTTTAAATTCATTATTGTGTAAATAAACAATAATTTTCTATATTAGAATTTCTCCTCTCCGAATCAATCTCATACTTACGCTTTAAGTTGATGTAATGATCTTGGTAGAATCGCTGCAACAATTGCATGAAATGTTGAGCACCTAAATGAATCAATTCAAGTCGGTTTAGCCATGAATCTGGACAAAACCCAAGTCATAGCCAATTACTATTTTGAGCTATAACCAATTCCGGTCGCTGGTAAAATAAGCAAAGTTGTTTCCGGCTACATCTAGCAGAGCTATAAACTGCATGGGGTAGTTGGCAGAAACTGGATCAGGTAAGAACATATATTGGGGTAACCCTTTGTCCAGCAGTGGATTTACTAGAAATGGACATTCTCGATGGACATTCTCTCTTCTTTTTTCAAGTGAGGTACAAACAGTGATGTTTTGCAATTGCTAATCCTATGTTATTTAGACTTTAGGTAAATATATTTAGAATGATTTACCTCTGTCATATGCTTGTCAAACCCTTGTCCATTAAAAAAATACTCGTACCAAGATATTGTACACGGGTAATCAACTAATCCAAAAATGACGTGGGTTAATTTTTTATATTTCTTAACCAATTCTCTGTCATTTGGGATCGGTGCAATATGTTTTTATTTCCTTTTTGTCCCGTTAGCCGTTATTAACTTCTTTCTTGCTCATATAATCTATAATATAATTTAAATATGTTTTTGCTTCCTCTTAGCCTCGTTAGCTATGATTAACTTTTGTCTTGCTCATATAATATATAATATAATCTAAATATTTTTTTTACTTCCTATTTGCCCCGTTAGCTGTTATTAACTTCTTTCTTGCTTATATAATCTATAATATAATTTTAATATGTTTTTGCTTCCTTTTAGCCTCGTTAGCTATGATTAACTTTTGTCTTACTCATATAATATATAATATAATCTAAGTATTTTTTTTTACTTCCTATTTGCCCCGTTAGCTGTTATTAACTTCTTTCTTGCTCATATAATCAAACAAACATTTATTCGCTATCATATTTTCCGTTAACTTGATCATACCAGGATTTAGATACGGCCATATCTAGAAATGACGTGAAGTCAATCAACAATGCTAAATCTGCGAACTTTCAAGGTGGCAGACGATAATCGCGAAAGCCGTCATCTGCTGAGCTGTAGGTCAAGCATAGAGGATCAGCCACAAAAGCCCAACAGGTTGCATGTATCAATGCAACCTGCTCGGAAAAAAATTGTTTTTTCCGAGCTAGGCTATTGAGCCTGTGTCGGTTTTCTTCATTTTGGATCATTCATTTCATTCTTCATTTTGATTCATTTTGGATCTCTGAGCCAACAAAGTTAGTTCTGTCATTTAATCAATCAGTTTTCACAGCATATAAATATCTCACAGCTGGGCACAAGTCTCACCATTTCTAAAGGAATGGACAAGTATACACCATCATCGCCCAAGGCGGATTGATGTCACACCCAGACTAAGGAATAAATACCTGTAGATCGTACATATAGTTATAAGACTCCAATGCCTGCAAAGCACTAGCTTTCGTAACAATTAAGTAGTCATCAATCACTAAGGGTAATCAAATTTTAGCTGGTTTACAATTTACTATAGCGAAATTATAAAGTTTTGAACGAAGATCCTTCAAGTTTCCACCGCTAACCTCTTTTAGTCGAATTATGTCTAAATCTACTTATACAATATATAATATAACACGAGCACTAAATCAAGTGGTTGCTAAAGTCATGTGTCTGAGCACTAAATTCCTAATGGATTAACGGCAAATTGTATTAACATCCAACTGAAAGTAGGGGAGACGAGGGTTGTTAGGAAAACTAATTGTTTTGATAACAAATTATAAGTTAAAAATTTACATATTTGTAGTTGTACATTTCTATTTTTAATTTTAAAAAAGTTATTCACTGTGAATACTAAACACAACTAAAAACAATTAAACTTTTAAGTAGGCTTTAGTCTATTTTTTTTCTAGCAGCACTACCTAGTAGTTTTGTCAGTTTCGGCCGCAGGATAACAGGGAGAGAATATCTAATGGCATTAACTCCGCTTGTTGTGATCACTTTTTTACCAAAAAGTTTAAATTAATAAATATTTAATGAAAAAATATATATCTTTAAAAAAATGATTTTAGGTCACAAGTTTCAAGATAAAAGAAGTCATACATATTTCTTATACATCGCTCCATCTGACAGGCCCCATATATTATATTTGTTGCCCCGCACTACATTTGCGGTCTCCACTCCATCTTCTCCGGTTCTTTGACTAATGTGGCTGCCACTTGTTTTATGTTGACAGTAATTCTTTAAGCCTTGAGAGCTTAAAGAAAGAGCACAGCTCTTTGTGCGTTGTAAGTAATTACAAAATAATTTTCGCCTTTAACAAAAAAGAAGAGAATTATAAGAGAGAGTCTTGTTCCACCAAAAAGCTTAGCGCTTTTATTAAAGTATCTGAAGCAAACAAATGCAATACTGAAAAGTATTTTACATATTACTTCAAATATATTATAGGCACATAGAGAGGATGAATAAAAGACAACTGATAGAATAAATTTACGTTGCGGATGTGGATGGTAGGATCGGTAGGGAAAGATAAAGGAGAACCTACATACCTTGACCAAATTTCTAAACCTTTTAAGAAAAACCAGTTTAAAAGTACCCTTAACCGGCGAACTTTTATAAAGAGAGTGATGAGTGTGAATGACGCAAATAAAGTGTGCCGAGATATTAGCACATGGACATCTGTGGTCTCTGCCTATCCCTACGGGAAACAGGCGTGATGATATGTATGTATTAATATATGTAAGTCTCCTCATATCTGAAGGAATGGATCCACTACGCTTTTCCAAGATAGATTGGAGGACATGCAATTTCGGAATAAATACCGTTAGTTATACATAAAATTATTCGGATGCGGGAATCGAAACCGCGACTATTTACTAAGAAAGCGGAAACTTCGCCAACGAGACGAGTAGACCGTCTATCATATATGTATTTATAGCAATTAAAATATCTGTTTCGCAAGGTGACTCAGCCACGGTGACTTCTCAAAATACATCCACGATCGATATGACACCCACAAGTAGAAAATATCCTGTCTGGGACGAAATAAACATTTGATATATGACTTAAAATATTCCCAACTAAAAACAGTGTGTAAGGTCATGAAAGATTTAATTATTTTTAAACAAACCATATTTTTATAATTACTTCAGTATGATTCGCAATGAATTCAAGTAATTGCGAATGAAAATTAAAATAACTTATCCAATTTATATATATATATATATATAATTGGTCGGGGCAAAAGTATTTTCGTATTTTGAATGTATTATTAGTAATCAAACCTCTTTGGCTGTATTGAATGTAACTGGCTGGTTTTAATACCATTAAATGTGACATTCTGAAGATGCAATAAATAAAAAAAAAACTGGTTCCCGCCATTTCTCCATTGTTTTTCAAGCATGCGAAATGAACGTATGTGACGAAGAAATTCGGTATATTTTAAAGTTTTAGTACAAAAAAGGTAAAAATATGACGAACGCCGCGAATAAACTTTGTGCGGTTTACGGACCTAATGCGGTATTAATAAGAGTAGCACAAATGTGGTTCAAGCGTTTCAAGTCTGGAAATTTTAGTGTGAAAGATGAGGTTCGTAGCGTCTGGCAGTGTAAAAGGGTAACTGATGAGCTTTTTAACAATTATTCTGGACAGAATTAAATTTCTGAAATGGTGGTAGATTTAAAAATGTCGTTGAAAGTATTTTTAAAAAGTACACTTAAATACATACATTTTCAATTATTTTTTTTACAGTTCATATATATCCCATTTCTGGGTATTGGGCCTACTGGTAAACCTTATCTAAGATATGTTTATCTAAGATAATTGACCCATGGATTATTATACCCTTTAATAATATCTAACACATTTTAAAAATACTCGATCGTCATTATAAGCATCTTAAAATAAAGCTAAACCTAAAAACATATAATTGCTTCTAATTATAACACATGTTATTTAACAATAAATGAAGTATATTTCTCAGCTCAAAGAAAATAAATTGCAACGTTTTCAAAAGAGATTAATTAATTAAATCTACCAACTGAAGCCGAACGACGATTGTTTTAACTGTACTTCTGTTTGTTTCAGGTTAATTAACACAGAAATATCTATTTAATATATTATACCTTCTTCCGCCAAAGATATCATATTAATATATGCAATACCAAGTGTTGAATATTTCTAGTTATTTTTACTAATGTAAACATCAGTGTGTAAGTGTGTAGTTGGGTAATATCTATTATTGGATCATTTGGCTATTTTTGAAAGGAGTTTCTACGATATTTCTGTAGGTTCTCCGTAATAATAAATCACTGATATATCAAAAGTTACTTAAAAAAATAAACTCAATGATTTTAAATTAATTTAAGAAATATTTTTCGTAAATGACTTATTTAGTGATTATTTACATAAGTGGTGTTGTTCGAAATAATTATTAATAATAAAAATTATATATATTTAATGTTATAAATGTCGACATTACATGAAACAATATTAAATTTAATGATTTAAAATATGTTTATAATTGGGTCCAAAACAAAGCCGAATTAAAAAAAATTAAATTTAAATATGGCGTCCCCATCTTCAACACCCAAAGCCCCATCACCTCCACCGGCACATGAACCGAGCAAAATGGAGAGAAGAATGTCACACTTCAAAGAGTATAAGTTCTTCAGAAGCTTCAGCGCAAAAGTTGAAAACTGGCCCATGCGGAAAGCTGAACAATTGTGGCGGAAAATGAGGGAGCGGAAAATTGCAGGTAAATGTAATTCTCAACTTCTCTTCTTTATTGTGAATTTTTTTGTTACATGAGTCTTTCAATACTTTAAAAATAAAATAATTTAATATTTTGTTCTCTTTGTTGACGACAATTAATTATAACTATAATGCCAGTGTTAAATAAAATATATAATAATAACATCTTGTCACGTTATACCTCTGATAAAATCATGGTATTTCTACTAAAACATTCTATGTTCCTTTACAGTCACGATATACAGCATTTATTTTTTGTACACTTATTGGCCTTAATCGAACTTTATTGTACAAAATGCCACCACAATTAAACAATATAAGTGATAATAATATCAAATAATGAATATGAAATAAATATACAACGCCAAACTTAATAAATTTGCAAATCGGTGTGAAAATCCTTTATTTATTTCTTTATTTATTTAAAAACCTTTGCCTTGGGATAAAAATAAGATATAAAAATTTGTCAGAAATAAAAAACTAATGGATTTACAAGAATCCATAAAACTGCACCAAGGTTTTGAAGGTTAAAATATATTTTAATATTCAAGAGCCTCTCTCTCTTCGGATTTTACACACTACAATACCAAGTGATGAATATACACTTGGTGTTTTTTTTTTTTATATTATAATAGTTCATTTGCAAATTTTGGGCGGGGCTTCTGGTGCCTTTTCTTCTCCTTTCAAAGGCACCTCATTACGAAGTGGCGGTAAAGCGTTATTGATAACAGACTGACGTTCGATAAATGAAATGTAATTTCTTATGTCGTAATAAAGAATTTTGAATCTTTTTTTGAAATAACAATTATATTGTTATATAATACTTATTTTTGCAATTGAAATAAATTTTATTGTGTCAAATAAATTATTATAATTGTGTTTGTCAGCAACGAAATTTATTATTCGTCGAGTAGAATTCGTATTAGTCGAAATAATATTCGTATTTTTCAGTGTCAAAAAATGAAACAATTTTGTAAGACGAAACCATCTGAAATAAAAAGATTTTCGCCCAACGTGGGGCTCGAACCCACGACCCTGAGATTAAGAGTCTCATGCTCTACCGACTGAGCTAGCCGGGCTGATAAGAATAATGCTCAATTGGTTTATTATATAAACAGAATAAAAGATAAAATTTCACTTTGTTATATAAATTTCATATACAATGTAATTAATGTTAAACGACTTTTTACCGTTTATAAATAATAGAAATATATCTTCTGAGATATAATATCAAGTGAAATTTGAACTACCTTCACAAAAAAAGGCAACAAGATCTACTAGATTATATGAAAATACAAACAATTTTTATAAAGCTTTCTTTGTAATGGTAAATTAAAAAAGAGAACAAATTTAGCTTTTATTGATTTTTCACTTACCTACTTCTATTTTTAAAGGGAAATTGTATAGAAGCTAACATTAAAACTAGTATTTAACTTAGTTTATAAATTGTAGTTAATAGATTTTTTTTTATAATTAATGGTTCTTACTATATATCTATCCTACCTTCCCACTTATACCAATATGTCAAAAATTGGAGGGTACGAACTTCTTTGTCATTGAAATAGTCCAAATATAAATAAAAACTTGCAAATTAATTATTACGTTTAAGAGATAGGCTACAGAAGAGTGGCCGCCAAAGTCGTGAGGTAATTTAAAAAGATAAAAAGTACAACGGACGCTGCGAAAGAGGTTGTTTTGTTTTTTTTTTTTCTTATTTTAGATACGTTTCAGTGATATTGCTTTTGTTCAACTCGGGAGCTATAGATAACGGGCGCAGGCAAGATTTCAGATTGGCTTTTCTTTTAAATTATTTTCTAGATGGCAAAACGTAGGTTGCACTCGTAAATGGATTTTGAGTGCATTTGGAATTAAAGGAGATTTTCGACAACATCTAGACAAGAGCAAGGCTCCAATGGAGGGGAGCCTATATTTGTAACAATGGTAATCTAAAATAATTTGTTCGCCCAACGTGGGGCTCGAACCCACGACCCTGAGATTAAGAGTCTCATGCTCTACCGACTGAGCTAGCCGGGCTGGTGTATATTTCTATGAATTCGTTGATAATAATGCAATATCCAAATATTATAACGTATTATTGTACAAATAAAGGTCACCGCATTTCTTTTAGGGTGACGTATGAGGTGTGGGTGACATATATACCGTGTGTAAATACGAGTAAATAGGCAACTGCTTGAAAAATAAAAACCAATCTGAGATACGCAATCTACGACCAATGCGTGGGTATTAAGATCAACTCAATATTGAATGAAGCTAATGTCTAGTAAGGAGTTATTCCGGCTGTTGATTGATGATAAGAAATAGTGTACTATATGTTGACAAAACATTTATGCCCGCACCCCACATATGTGCTACTGCTGGGCACGTGGTGCACCGCACCGCACTTGTCCAAGGCGGATTGGTTTGTCCTCTATTTGATATACTTACATACTTGTAGACTATTTTACGTGAATGGAATTCGCCACTAATGATTAAAAGACATTTATTTTATATAAAAAACTTGTTTATAACGAATAATTTTTAGTAACAGATAATGAAAAATATAATATCATGTAATGTCATGTTCCATTTTCAATATTTTTAAGTTATTGAAAACTATTTAACCTTAAGAGGTCGTTTCTAGATTTCCATAGTAATTTACTTTGAGCACGAAACAATTTTTATCAAAGAAAAGAGTAATATAAGAATAAATAATAAAAAAGAATAATATTGCCTACGAAATCAGTTGCTTATTTAAATTTTAAATACATAATTCAATTTATATATATATATATATATATATATATATATATATATATATATATATATATATATATATATATATATATATATATATATATATATATATATATATATATATATATATATATATATATATATATATATATATATATAAATTAAAAACTATTTTGTTTATTGTAAACTAAACTGATCTTGAATAAAATGATACAAATTTTGGAGATTATTTGTAGAACAAAATTTAAAAGTCATACACCTACCTAAGAATGCTGACTGCCTATCCATGCCTTCAATCTCCTCGAAATAAAAAATAAAGCTTTGCCCTGTAATTGTAACGAAACGAACGTAGTTATTGCTTAATTAACTATATTTATGTTTCATTTATAAAAAATAACATTTTCGAAAATTCCATCGGTGCAAATAAGCTTAATAAAAATATTACAAAAATATTTTCAAAGGACGTTCTCCGCGTGAAGGTGAATTTTATTAACATAAAAAGGTTCGTGGGTGCAAGCGATACACGTCCATACCTAACGAACCAACCACTCTGCTATTTTGAGTTAAGTTGACCTTTTATAATTAATAAGCCGCAGCTGCAGTGTTGTGCGTAAATCAAAAAAAAAATTGGAAAGACAAAGTGCAAACTGTTCACTTTTTATATCCACACGACCAATATTAACATAATATTTCAAAACCAAAATGTTTAAATAGCTTTTTTTTATAGCCCAGCTGCTGTGCACGGGCTCCCTCGATTCTAGAGGGAAGGTCATTAACTTACCACGCTTATTCAATGCGGATAACCAGAGATTTTTTTTTATTTAAAATCACTACCGTCCCAATACACTATTCTCTCTCTCTCTCTCTCTATATATATATATATATATATATATATATATATATATATATATATATATATATATATATATATATATATATATATATATATATATATATATATATATATATATATATATATATATATATATATATATATATATATATATATATATATATATATATATATATATATATATATATATATAGCCTGTTACAAAAAAAATCTGTTTTGAATTATGTATTGAAAATTTTTTCGTGCTCAAAGTCAAACTATCGATTTCTACAAACGACCTGCGAAGGTTAAATAGTCTGTGGAATTGACGTTTTCAATAACTTAAAAATATTGAAAATGGAACATGACATTACATGATATTATATTTTTCATTATCTGTTACTAAAAAGTATTCGTTATAAACAAGTTTTTATACGAAATAAATGTCTTTCTTCTCTCCTCATCTCCAAAAATATATATTTAGGTTCAAAACGTTTTGTATTTTTTTTTTTGACATAGGAAGGCAAACGAGCAGGCGTGTCACCTGACGGAAAGCAATCAACGCCGCCCATAGACATCAACAAAATAATATGCCATTCTTCGTCTGCAGCGTGGCTTATCATAGGCGTAGTTCATCAGTTTAGTTTACAATAAACAAAAAAGTTTATATATATATATATATATATATATATATATATATATATATATATATATATATATATATATATATATATATATATATATATATATATATATATATATATATATATATATATATATATATATATATATATATATATATTTATACATATATATATATATATATAAACTACTCTTGAAAGGGTTAAAAAGCTATCGTAAAAAAATAAAACTTGTTTCTGATCATTAATTCGGTTTCAGCAACAAATATTCAACTATAGATCAAGTACCTACATAGAATCACCAATCTAATAGAAAAAGCGCTAGAAGAAAAGAAAGTTTGTACAACAGTATTTTCAAATGTAGCGCAAGCATTTGACAAGGTCTGGTATTAAAGTTGTTACGCACTAATTAGGATATATGCTTCCAAAGCAATTTGCAGATATTCTAGACTCTTACCGTACAAAACGAGCAATCCACTTCGTCCAGCAGGGAAACACATATTATTAATTTTCTGTTATTGTTTTGCTTGTCGCGGATCTTAGCTAAGTAAAACTTTTGACTGTCCACGAGCTTTTCGAGTAAAACAGGAAGATTCTAATTTAGACGTGAAAGTAATAAAAGCTGGAGTACCACAGGGGAGTGTCCTAGGTCTGATTCTGTATTTTTTATACATCTGTGATATCCCGATTGGGCCTCTGGAACTCAAACGCTTACCGACGAAAGGCGATAGCTAAGCTACCACACAGACGTCGGTTTTCTGTGGTCGGGCGGGTGGTTCTTCCCCGGGCGAGCTGGCTCATTTATAGTACAGACAAATTATGTCATTCTTGACGAAGTATACGTCTGCGGGGCTCTACAACTACAAAAAAATATATAATTATTAATATAAATATGCTGTATCTATTGCTTGCATCTTTATATTTTACTATGTACGTATATAAATAAATGGTCAAGAAATATACGTAACTTATTATATGGTCTATGAGTTATATTATATTGACAATAGTAATATATTTTTCCGGTGAAACTTCGGAATATATATATATATATATATATATATATATATATATATATATATATATATATATATATATATATATATATATATATATATATATATATATATATATATATATATATATATATATATATATATATATATATATATATATATATTCGGAAGCCCATTTCCCTTCCTTCTTCCTTTATTTTCCTCTCGCCCAACATTTCTTCTTTTCATTCCCTCATTACTTTTCCCCCTCCCATTATTTACATCTTCACCCTTACATAAACAACGCTCTTACAATTGCAGATGGTCATGGTCGACAATCATCGCTTGCTATCGAGTGACCCGCTTGCTAATTTACTTCTCCTTCCCATTATTTAGTTCTTTACCCTTAGATAAACAACGCTCTTAAAATTGCAGATAGTCATGGTTGACAATCATCGCTTGCTATCGAGTGATCCACTTGCTAATTTACTGCCCTCTCCCATTATTTAGATCTTTACCCTTAAATAAACAACGGTCTTAGAATGCAGATGGTGATGGTCGACAATCATCGCTTGCTATCGAGTGATCTACTTGCTAATTTACTGCCCCCTCCCATTATTTAGATCTTTACCCTTAAATAAACAAAGCTCTTAGAATACAGATGGTCATGGTCGACAATCATCGCTTGCTATCGAGTGACCCGCTTGCTAATTTAGTTATCGACTTCATAAAAAATAGCAAAATAGCATTGCACGCAAAATAGAAGTTTTACGTCCAATGCGCAGTTTCTTTAGTCAAAAGGGCCAGCAATAAAGTTAGCTATAAAGCATTATAGATAAGAGTCCTACAAATGTTTCACTTGATGGAATGGCCTGTAAAAAGGACAATCCCGCGATGAATTGCAGACATTTTATCTGATGTTTGATTATAGAAGTCGACGGCAGAACAGCCGCTCGTAGACAATGAATTTTACGCTCTGTGAACTTCGAGGAGCGGCGTCGATTATACTTCAAATGAGAACGGTACCAGAAATGTTGTCATTTATGTCTGGTTTCGACTTATTTTATATAAATAAAGGTCGGCAACGCTTACTGAAATTCTTATGTAGCGTTGATTGCTTTCCTTCAAGTGACACGCCTGCTAGTTTGCTTTCCAATCCCATATAGAAATAATAAAGTAAAATATTTAGCTTCTAATTTGGAATCTCACTCATGGATCGCATTAGTCAGGATGTCTTAAGTTCTTCCATTGGTACCGTTAAAAAAAAATTCAAATGACAATAACAATCCTTCAACAGTTGCAGTTATGCGGGTGGGACGACTCGACTTGCAAGTACCATACCCTACCAAAATGTCGTTGTTCCGTGGTACCATTTTGTTGTTAGATATGTAAAACGATGGAACATAGATCCGGAGAACTAAATCCTTTCCTCTTTTTTCACTTCCATCTTTCTCTCCCATTAAATACATCCTCTTTATTATTCACATCTTTTGAGTACTTATTCAAATTTTATAAAAAATGTAAACAATCCATTTTAGGCAAAACTCATGTGCTAAAATCCTTGAATTATTAACTGTAATAATATCACACATTATGAAGTAAATGTTCAATGACACTTATTATTACAGCTCATTACACACGAATCACTAACAAAATTGTGATAATATTGTATTGTTACAAAAATTTGAAATAAAATTTTTGTTTCTTTGAACTTTTCACCAGTGTTGTTACATTTGGGTACGAAAAACATTTTCGCTATTTTAGATTTTTCTTTCCGAATAAGGTTGAACTCTTATAATAATCCTTCTTTTTAATTTCCTATTTCGATGTGATGAAAGTATGTAATCAATTTCATGTTTAAAATAAAACTTAAGCTTCTCTTGGCTTTAAAAATATGAATTTCAAAGCAATTTATAACTTACCCTGTAAGTAGTGCACAAATTATTTATAAAAACTCAATTTACAGAATTAAAAAGAAATACGCATCAAATTTGTTTATTAACTTATTTAAAATTAAAAACAGAGACGAAAAATTTTTTTTAAAGTTGTATGACACAAAAAGTGTTTCAATATTTGTAGGTCGTTGGTTGCTAGGCAACGCTTTATTATTTTCTTCTCTCCCCTTTGATGGCAATAATAGTTATAAGTATTATGCCAGTGTCAAGTAAAATACAATAACATCAAATCTCTTGAAATGTAAACCAGTCAGCTTGTGACGTTATGTCTTTATAAAATGGTGGCTATTCTACCAAAACCTTCTATGAACTTTTTCAGTCAACTTAAAAAGTCACGATACACGCATTTATTTCATATCACTTCACTTATACGAATTAATCAAACTCATAATAATAAAAGATCATGAAAATAAAATAAAAACACAATGTCACTGATGTAAATTGGCGGGAAAAATCCAACTCGTATGTAGTATTAAAAGCGTTCTTTGATAGTAACGTTGAAAAAAGCTATGTATGTGTTGACTCACAGTCTGTGAGAAAATTTTATTAAATAAATAAAAAAAAAGGAGTAATTAGTATAAACGATATTAAATAAAACGCAAATTACTTGTTTCGGGCAATTACTCGACATTAACGGAAGCAATAAAGTTTGCCGTTCGTGCAACATCCTCCAATTGTTTATAGTATCTGCTCCCGCGAAAGCCGTTTGAAATAGCCGCCCGCTCTCTACGGAGCGTGAAAACATTTTTACATCAAATTGGCCAATTGATTTGAGAGATATTTTATTTTAATGTTTTGTTTACACCGTTCACCTGCCAATACAAGAGTTCAATTTGTTTAACTCATTGAGAGTTTAAACAGAGAAACTGAAGATAAATATTGCACATTTCCTGTATTAATTTTTTTCTTTTCATAGTGGTAGAGCTAGCTAGACACTGTAGATAAATACTTTGTCAAGAATGGGATAATATTCGTCTGTAGCATGAATGGGTGTGAGACATGGAAAAGTGCGAAAGAACTAGTAAGCAACTCCAGGTATTCATCAACCGCTACCTATACCGAATCTTAAAAGTATATTGGCCAGATAATATGGTCTCCAACGGAGAGCTGTGGAGAATCAGCAAAGAGGACCCAATAGATGTCCAGACACGTCGACAAAAATGGAGATGGACAGGGCATACTCTTTGGTGTCACGCCAGTCATATCCCCAAACAAGCCCTCGAATGGAATCCGCAGGGGAAAAGAAAATGTGGGCGCCCAAAACAAACTTGGCGGCGTACTGTGACGACCGAAGTGCAGAAGATGAGCCTATCCTGGAGCAAAGTGAAGCGTATGGCTTCCGACAGGTCGAGATGGAGAAACGTCGTGTCTGCCCTATGCACCACCAGGGGGACCTAGGACTCAGAGAGAGAGAAGGAAGAGAAAAAACAGCTATCCATCCATCCTTTTGAAAGGACCAACCGCCTATATAAACTATTACACTATTTAGTAAAAGTACAATTTGCGCACACGCACTCATCAAATCCACTCACTCATATGGATAAACAGGTATACAGAAAAACTTAAGTTTATCTATGACATGGTAAAATAAATAAGCATTTATAAGTGGTAGAGCCAAGCTGCAGACGAATACTTTGTCAAAAATGGCATATTATTTGTCTGTAGCATGAATGGGCCGGCTCACCCGGGGAAGTACCACACTCCCGCAGAAAACCGGCGTTTGAGTGGTAGCTACCACTTCGTACGGTGAGCGGTCTGGGTTCCGGAGGCCCAACACCGTCCCCCTTCCACTCCCCTTCCCCCTCGCACTCCTTTTTCCCCTCCCACTCCCATAATGTCACTTTCCTTAAAGGTCGGTAACGCTTCCGCACTGCCTATGGCGCTGCGGATGTCTATGGGCGGCGCTGATTGCTTTCCATCAGGTGACTCGCCTGCTCGTTTGCCCTCCATCTCATAAAAAAAGCATCTACAATTGTATCCATCACGGACGATGTTGAATTTTACGACAGTTTAATATTATATCGTACGTCCCACTGCTTGACACGTTAGTAAACGTCCCGTCAAAAGTTAATATCTGTCATAAACTGTCTCAAGGTCCATATTTATAGGGTCTTCGACTTGGAGATGTATACTTAAATTTCGGTTTAACGGTTATGTAACGTTATTGGCGGTAACGTTTCAGTGGCGGCCTCGATGTCGGTTGTAAAACACAGGTACTCATAAATGCAGCCGATGTGGCATTCAGCCAATACGCCGAGTGTTTCTTGAGACCTATGAAGCGATAATTTGTATCTTTTAATGTTTGACACCTTTATATTAATGTCACTATAGCAGTGATTCTCAATCTTTTTGATCACGGGGACACCACTGTTGCGTATATGGTGTGACAGAGACGCACATGGCGTAGAGTAGTTTGGGAGAGGATTAATTAGAACAGTAGATAACCAAGAGCACCAAGGTCCGTTTTAATGAGGTGCCAAATCTTTCCTATTTTCTTGGACGTGGATCAGTGGACTATCGTCGACTGTTCAGATACGTATATGCAAATTATTCGGTCATGTCATTCGCAATAAGGAACCGATGAAAGGCTCGTAGTTCAAGTGAAAGTTGAGGGAAAAAGATCTCGAGGCTGCTTCCCAACTAGATGAACTGATTTGGCTGAATGACTTGAAAAAGTATAATAAAATATGCCAGTCATTCTCAAACTTTCTTTTAAGTTTCTTGTTATGTAAAGCAAATGGGTAAAAGGCAAAAGATTATCAAGTCCCAAAAATGTGTAAAATATTGTGAAAGAAAAAAGGTTATGCTTATTGGATGCAACTATCCAATAACCTCTACCTGCGCAGCTTGTCGTCTCGAGAGGGTAATGATAAGGATTTCAAATTCATATATAAAGTATAAATAGTAAGAGCATGTAGTTGGACTAATTACCAGAATTCGTAACTGAAAAATATTTTTTCTCACTTCACACTTCTCAACCTACGAAAGAAAATCAGTTTTTCGTTGTTTCAGTAAAATTTAATCATGTAGACTTAAAAATTCTGATAATTGGGCCGATAAGGTGTATCTTATAAGTCATTATATCATAATGACTTTACAAAAGCGCCTGTGTGGAGTGAATAGCACCTCTTCACGATAAGTAATGCTACTGCGCTTGCTGTGACAGGCACTTCGAATAGTTTCGTAGTTTATCAGTGCAAAATGCAAAGTTCCTTGGAACGAATATAAATAATTCTATGTTTTATACTATATATTACGTAAGTGTTGTGTAGTTCTGGGCGTAGACTTGGGCAACCCCTTCTTTCCGTGGGTTTCGTTCCGTAGAAGGCAACTATGGATAAATACTGGTAGATCGTCTACCTGAGAAACGAAAACCATTATACAATTTATAAACAAGCCAAGCTTGGGGATTGTGGTAGCACTCCTCAATTTCAAGGGAACCTAAGGTACAGCTGTGGACTTGACGGCTGTATTGATAATTATGATGTTATAGACGCTTTTCTGTCACCTGTTTATCTCTTTTTCCCTTAAAAATGTTTATAAAAAAGGTAAGCAAATTGAACCTTTGCTCATGGATAACGTATTTGTTGCTAGCTATCACCGAAGATATAGAACAAAAAAGGAAAGGGGAAAAAAAACGGAGTAAAAAAGCGAATTAGGGGATGAGCCACCAGCTTTGAATGGTACTAAGTAAAAAATAATAATATCCGTGCTACCATTCAGAAGTAGGTTTGTAACGAACCTGCCTATAGAGTCATATGCAATCTATTTGCATCATCTTTAGATGTTATGTTTATATATAAATATACGTGAAGAAAATACTTTGTACTCCTTTTTAATCAAATTGCGTACACAGAGAACTATGAGATTTAGCTTAGTTAAATCTCATATAAAGAAGAAGAGCAGAAAGATATAATAATAAAATTAAAAGCATAAAGAATAATGGTGAAATTTTGACCATAGTATGACCTCTAGTAAACGTAATTCGGTGCGGTAATATGCCATCAGATTGACAAAGTTTTTGTGTATTAATTCTCTTTTTTTAATTAAGTTAATTTGATAAAAATGTGTCTGTAAAATTCATATATATTTATCACAAAATTTGGTTTCATGTACGTTTTTTTTCCTCTTTACACCTCGATAAATATAGGTAAGGAATTTAGGCTGTCTGGAATTTATTATCGGTCAAATATTTGGACACTAAAATGTAATATGTTACGATTTTTATGAGAAAATATCTACGCTCTATGACAAAATATCAACGTTGAGTGTTGAGGATGTATGATACATTTCTCAACCCTCAAAACAATTTAAGAAATATTTATTTCGTAATTGTAGTCTCTAAATACTTTTAAGAGATGGAAAGTCAAACCTTACCTTGCTAAGAACCGCAAAAAAAACTAGAATATTAATAGTTTGTCTTTATGAAAAAAGGACAAAATTGTTATTTTAATTCTATTTTTAATAATGGATTTTAGCAACGTAACGCCTGATTCTATTAATTATTTAAAAAGTTTTTGTAGCATATGTTTGCGGATAGCTTTATATCAGGCGAAACACTTGCTTACCTTCCTATCCCTTAAAAAATATTGAGAGATTGGTGAAGATGGTTACCAGAACATTAGTTTTAATAAAATAAATATATCAAGCAGCTAGTTAATAAATATACCCGCTTAATTGGTGAAGTACAATGCCCTCAAAGATATTAGCGTTAAGTGGTAGTATTTTTTTTAATTCAGATACAGAAATCCAATTCATTTTCCCTTCTTTCGCTTTTTATATGTACTCGCATGTATGTGTAGGTTATTAACAGTTAAGATTGCATTTTAAAACACATAATTGCAGTCTCTTTGCATTGTTGCAATAGAAACAACAAAATGGTCAGATGAGTAAACATAAAATGGAGGTGAAGGACCCGTGGGCACCATTGTGTTCACCAAGCGTCATGAAGGGCTACGGACTGAACTAATGTGTGTTTAAAAAAAATAAAGGTGAAATTTACAACAATGACTTGCTAGTCATTGTTGTAAATTGCTAATAGTACAAGTATTATACTACAATATCTAGAATCTTCTAGCGTGGCGTCTAGGTAGCGTGTGATGTCAAAAAAAAATATATTGCATATTCGATATCAGAAAAAATATTGCGTCATATGGGCTGATTCTTGCAGCTTTGCTAAAGAACTTTTACAGCGTTGAAACTGACAGTTTTTTAAAGTGACAAAATAGATACAATTTTCGCAGAAGTCTTAAAAGATTTTTTGGCTCTAGTGGTAAGTTTTCATTCTACGGTTCACCACGTGTTTGGTTTTATTGCGTTGCTATGTATGACCTATACGTATCAACCGAGTACTCTGCCAATTCACCTTAGCTAAGCGTAGTAGATTAATATCCATTGTTCCAAAAAAGATGAGTCCTCTCATATATAGGTTTTAAAAATATTGTACAAAAACAACTCATGGCTACCCGATAACCCCATTGACGTGCAACACGCACCCATTGTATGGTAATTGTCAAGCGTGCATCGCGTCTCTAGCACTCGGAAGAATTAGGTTCGAACAATTGTATACACGCTCGAGGAAGTCATTCCTGCGACATACAAATTGCGAGTAATTAGAAATCCTCGAAGCTTTGCCTCTGGGTCTATTTGCGTCGACAGTGACTGTGCTAGCTATTTTTGTGGTACAAGGACCTGAATGCATCACGTACAAACTATATCAGTAGGTTAGGGTAGCTGTTAATGATGTAATACTTATTTTAAAAACGAGATATATGTTGACTTTGTGCCCTATTTATATTGTAAAGATTTTTCAATATCCACAAAAACTTTTTTCCGACGCCATATTATCACCTAAACTATTTCTTACTAAGTCTTTTATGTACTTTTAAATTATTAACAATAAAAGTGGAAAAGATCTCTGCAGAGGGCCATTCCTGGTAGTTTTTTTCTGAGCGCTACCTTGCCCCGATTGGCTTAATTTTAAGATGTTAATACGGGTAGCCTATTAGCTTTAACAGCTTGTCAACTTTAGCAACTTGTCGCGATGAACTTCAGATTGTGTTACTATTCCCAGGCCGATCATCGTCTCATCTAGCCGTGGGTGTGTCTCATTCTTAATTTTTTTTATCCTTCATAATTTTAGTTTTTTTGTGCGTATTTTAGTGCTTTCTTAGTAAGTGTGTAACTTCTGAACGACTTGAGCAAAGATAACTTATTCACATAACATATTTATTTCGTTGAGACGTTGGTTCATATTACGATTTGATCCGCTATAGTCATTAACAATTCTATATTTATGGACACAATGAATCATATTCATAATAAATATGTGTTAAAATTCAGAAGCAAAAACAATTCGATATAAGATTTTTCTTTTTTTTCATAAAACGTAATATTAAACTCCGAGATCTTATATCGTCTATCTGTCACATACCTCTTTTTCTTTTCTTTTATTTCAGTGTCAAGTACAATACAACAATATGAAAATCTCTTGAAATGTAACTAGTCAGCTTGTCACGTTACGTCTTGATAAAGTGGTGGCTATTCTATCAAAAGTATAGTATCACACATGGAATACTGTTCTCACCTCTGGGCCGGGGCTCCCCAGTATCAACTTCTTCCTTTTGAGCGCATTCAAAGTCGTGCGATCCGAATCGTCGATGACCAAGATCTCACCGATCGGCTTGATTCTCTAGCGCTGCGGAGAGATGTCTCATCTCTCAGCATTTTTTACCGCCTTTATCATGGGGAGTGCTCTGAGGAATTATTTGGAATAATTCCCGCCGCGGAATTCCACAACCGCACAACTCGCCGTAAAGAAAAATTTCATCCCCACCACCTGGATGAGTGGCGATCTACTACGGTGCGTTTCGCTCGTAACTTCTTTCCACGCACCACCAGTTTGTGGAATCAGTTACCCTCGGCGGTCTTTCCGAACCGTTACGACATTGGAACCTTCAAAAAACAAGCCTATACATACCTAAAAGGCCGGCAACGCTTCCGCGACTCCTGCGGTGTCGTGGTTGCCCGTGGGCGGCGTTGATTGCTTTCCATCAGGCGACACGCTTGCTCGTTTGCCCTCCTATCCCATAAAAAAAAAAAAAAAAAAAAAGTTTATGGACTTTTTCAGCCAACTTAAATAGTCACGATACACGCATATATTTCATTTAACTTAACTTATACGCCTAAAACGAACTAAATAAAGCACAATTAAACAATATAACCGACAACAGTATACGATTATGAAAATGAAACAAAAACACAACATCACTGATGTAAGTTGGCGGGAAAAGTCTCACATACCTCTTTCTTTTTTAAATACAACACTGACAGCTCGATTTTAATCAATCATATACTACCTTATTATATAAAATTAAATAATATCCACATATATTGGATTCGCTTCAAAAAATAATATCAAAAAATTTAGAAATTATAGACGAAGTTCTATCTATAAATAAATAAAAGAGATTATTAAGAATTAAAATTTATAACGCCACCTACTGGAAAGGCAGACCAACGTCTACCAGGTCAGTTTTTATGTATGCATTTAAAGTAATTACTGATGATAAAGAACTAAGAAATCCTCCTATCCTATCCTAATCGAGTCCCAGTCAACTTTATCTTCTTTACGAGTCAGGAATCCAGCAAGGGTGCACGCGAGGAATCGGTAAGTCACGCACGGTCTTGCCGGGAGCTGTGATGTCACTTTAGGACTACTCTCCTTCCAAAGCTTTGTAGTTTTGTTATGGAATATATCTAAAAAATATATTTGATTACCCTTAGTATAAGACTTTGGTTACGAGCATGTAGAATTAAATTTCATTATTTCTTAGAAAACCTAAAATCATATTAGGTGGTACGTCTTGGAGGAAGTTTATCTGCAGTTGTTTGTGAAACTAAATGTAATTTCACTTTTCAAATATTATCCTGTTTACAATCAGGCTTCTATCTTTTAAACAGAATAGAAGTTATGTTAAGAAACTATGCAGACATCCTCCTACTTTTCTTTTCTGTTGAAGTTATACTTGATATAC
Organism: Baronia brevicornis; assembly: GCA_031353405.1. Taxonomy (NCBI): domain Eukaryota; kingdom Metazoa; phylum Arthropoda; class Insecta; order Lepidoptera; family Papilionidae; genus Baronia; species Baronia brevicornis. The sequence goes on from JASFAT010003808.1 coordinate 984,777, forward strand.
AAACATACATAACAAAAGCATTTTACTTAAAGATAATCGCAGCGCAACCAGAATAAATGTTATATTAAATTTATATTCATTATCAGCAATAACTAGCGGCAGTCTTGTTGGCAGTCTTACTTTCGATCTTTTAGTTCGCAATCAGGTCTGCCAACCGCTCTGGTTAGATAGTCACTCCGTATGGCTGAAGAGCGTCTCACACTGTCTATAATTAAATATATTTTAATTGAAGGAAATGGGGATGAAAGACTTATTCCACGCACCACCACTCTATGAAACCAGCTGCCGGCGGTACAGTCCGCGGTAGCTGGTTTCATAGATCAGCGGTCGGTGCTAACGGACCGATACGACATTGTAACCTTCAAGAAACAAGCCTACTCATACTTTATAGGCCAAAAACGCATCTGTGATGCCTCTAATGTCGCGGGTGTCTATGGGCGGCGTTAATTGCTTTCCATTAGTCTTGTTTGTTTACTTCCTATTCCATAAAAAGGAGAAATAAATGTACTGCTCAAGTTTGAATGGATCGGCCTACGCAAGTAAAAGATCTTCACAAGTTGATGCATATGACATCCATCGCTCTAATAAAATAATAATATCTCTTGATAAAAACCGGGGTCAATTTAAAAGATACCAAGGTCATTATCACGGATGTATACGCCTTATCTGAAAGCTAACGCATGATTAGAAAAATTTTGAGGGTGAACGTGATTTCTGTTTTAAAAAGCTTATATTCTTCTTTAATGTCCCTTATAATTGAGGATCGTGGTCACTAGAACCCCTCAAACGAACTATCTCTGTCCATCGGTGCCGGTCCAAGTAGTCCTCACCCGTATGGCTTCCTTCACTTGATCGGACCATCTTATTGGTGATCTTGCTTGCGCACTCTTCCCTTTGGTATTTCTAACAATGACCAACTTTTCCAGGTTTCCATCTCCTCTTCGCATAATGTGTCCGAAATAAGTAAACATGCGTTTAAGACACTTGATGGACAGTCTGGTCCTAATGCCGAGTTGGGAAAGAATAGATACATTTGTGCGTTTGGCCTTCCATGGTATCCGGAACATTCGTGTACGGATATATTGTCAACTTAATTATAAGAATAAATACCTTCAAAAAAACATATTTTCTTTCTTCTCGCTTTTGATGCCGATAATATTCAAGCTGATGCGAATGCTTTGAAAATCACTCATACGTGTGACAGTATCGTCAATGAAACTAAGTAAAATACTTTCGTGTTAGGAAATCGAAAAGCAATTAATCAATCGAAACTTCGTAGCTCGATTTTCGTAGTAGCTCTACGAATCTGAAAGTAGTTTGTTCGTTGACTTTATTTGTGGTCAGTAAAATAAATCACTCTCAAGAAACTTGTGTTAGCTCAGAGAACGACATCCTAGTACGGGCGAAATAATTTACTGATAAACTTGTTGGGTGGTTCTATCATAGGATATGGCTCCTTCATTTCTTCCCGTGGTGTACAAGATAACTATAAGAGCAAAGGTCAGTAGATCGACAGCAGCATCAAACTGAATAATTTAAAACAATCTATGATCTGCAATTCGCTCTTCAAGTGGTAGGATAACAAAAGTGTAACAAAAGTGTGTTCGGTAAGTTTTTGGTTTAAGTTCCAAATAAATCCACTTAACCCAACAGAAAAAACACACATTATTAATTTTCTGTTATTGTTTTGCTTGTCGCGGATCTTAGCTAAGTAAAACTTTTGACTGTCCATATAGTGATGGTTTCCGCAAAGTAACGCCTGACTCCATTAATAATCTTAATTGAACTTTTTCATAATATCTTACTATTATTATACGTAAAAAATTGCGTGTCAAAATTTACTCGATGTTTATTAATCTCATTAGTACTTACAAGGTTATAGGGGCCTTATTAACACTGTCTTCGCTTATTATAAACTTAAAGTACTCTCTTCGGAGATTAAAAAGTTCTGATAAGCGGGAATTTATGCGTTGAGTGGAGATATCTTTGATCTAGTGACCTACTACTGCTGAAGAAAAGATTGATGGTAGTTTATTATAGTTTTTAGATGTATGTAATGTTGGATAATTACTTGTAAATCGCAGTAGCCCAGCTGATCTCTAGAAGACATGATCAAGGTTTATGATTGATATCGTTATGATTAGAAGGTATAGCATTCAGAGTCTAAGGAGTAATAAATATGAATATGGCCCACAGATATTTATTCCGAGTCTGGATGTCCTTTCAATTCATTTTGGAGAGTCCTCTGAAGAAAAAGTTGCTCTGAGTCCTAAGTTCCTCTGGACGACCTGTCGGAGGCCATTTGCTTTACTTCGCTCCAGGATAGGCCCATCTTCTGCACTTCGGCTGTCACAGTACACCGCTAAGTTTGTTTTGGGCGCCCACATTTTCTTTTCCCCAGCGGATTCCATTCAAGGGCTTTGCAATGTGGCAATGTGTGTATATATATATATATATATATATATATATATATATATATATATATATATATATATATATATATATATATATATATATATATATATATATATATATATATATATATATATATATATATATATATATATGTAACTGTGTGCGAGCGCTTCCGTGTCTTGTGTCTAACTACGGAAAATGCGTAACGTAAATATTTAAATCGATACGAATTGGATCGACAGGTGAATTCTATTAAATTGATTGATTCTATTGATTGTTTCGATATATTTGTACTGATTGATTCGAATCGATTATTTAAGAGTCAAAAAATAAACGTATGGACAAGTTGTTCCGGATGGATGTCGGCTGAACATAAATTACTAGTTATACCATCGCTAAATCATAAAGGAGTGTACACACTGTGTCACTGTACTGTAAAATTACGTATCTTGAGGTCGATGGATTTTAATTCGATTGTATACCTTAATTTTTGTAATTAAAATAAAATATAAAAATGAGAAAGTTATCTTCATTTATTACTGTTTTAATTTTTATCCATCGCCAATTTTAACTTCTGGCATGTATGAATAAATAAATGATTTTTTAATTTGCTAGGAATAATTATTTGATTTCCTAGGTAATTAAAGTTTTTAAAATGTCGGACTGAAAACAACTTTATGGGCCATCCATAAATTACGTCACACGTTAAGGGAGAGGGTGGGTGTCAACGAGATATGACGTCGAGTGACAAACGAGGGATTATACTTAACCTTTATACCACCTTAACCTTTAACCACATGCATAAATTTAAGTGATATAACTCTAAACTTAAAACACCACGTGTGATACCGGGGGCTTCAAAATCATGAAGTTTATTAATAATTTATTTATACATTTCCGAGATTTATTTGGAGTTTCGGAAGCATGTCCATATTATCATATACGTTTAATATCATTGACTCTTAATCTCTCCACTCCAATCATTACAGATGATATACTCGTAACCTTGACAGTGTGTATGCAATTTAAAAACTTTCTAAATAATAACGGCCGATTGGCCGATCGCGGAACCTAATTAATTAAATTTAAGATCGATTAAATTAATCAAGTGTATCTTGTTGCAATTAATATCAACAGCAATTCATAAACCGTTGCGTGTATCAACGTCAGCTCGAAGGCGGAACTCCAACTTGATATTTCAAAAACTTTAAACGAGAAATTTTTTCTCGAACTTTCGCACCGTGTTTATTTAATTGGTGCTATCTTTCTATGAAAAGCCATTTCGGCTACGTTAACCTTTCCCGGGAAATTTCACCCGGGAAGTATCAAAAAGTGAAAGACGACCGATTGGCGGGGCCTTCCGCTCGCGGAGTCAATGGTCGCGGGTTCGATCCCCGCATCGGAATAAATATTTAGGATTTATAAATATTTATTCCGTGTCTGGTAACCCCCCCTCCCCAATCCGCATTTCCTTTCCTGCCCTTTCCTTTCTTCTCTATCCTTTCCCTTCCTCTCCGCCAATCCACGGTCTGCCGTGCCAATGGATGCGTGGCTAGGGGCGAGCCTAGTCGCAAGCGTGCCGACCGTCCCAGGATCGGGCTCCCCCAGGTACCTACTATGGTGCCTTACCTCAGCATGCAGGGCTCTGCTAGGGCTGACCTCCATCCTCCCTCGCGGCTAGTGAGATTCACTAAAGACGAATTTAATATACTTAATATGTTGAAAATGACGGCGACGTGGTTCGCCACCCGTCACGTCCTTAATCTCACGAGGGCGACCAAAGCCATTTCGCTGCGGTGATTGATAGCGGACAGAGTTCTGTGGTCTCTGCCAACCCCTGCGGGGGATAGGCGTGAATATAAAAAAATAATCAAAAAGTAAGGATTTTTTTTTGTTGATTCTGAGAAAAGTTTCGATGTTACTAGATATTCGTATTTCGACAAAGCCGCCGGCCAATTTTTTTTTATACGTAACGGTACTCCATTTATGAGATTTTAATTTTGTCACGGCTATGGATTTCTAAAAAGAAATTCGCAAATATGACATTTAGCATACGGACAGCCAATTTGTTATTTCATTGTATTTAAATTACACGAGATAACCTTTATGGTGGCTATTACATTTGAAAATATTGTAATTTATTATTCTTAATCGCGTTATACCTCGGTTAGACTATCGCTGAGTTCTATGAGTTGCTTTTTTTGTAAGCTGTAGGTACACAAGCAAGTATCTCACCTGCAGTAAAAAAAATCCACCATGAACATCTACAGTACTAAGTGTATTGCAGATACGTTGCCTGAAATATAAATAACCCATGCACTCCATGTTATGGGTAGCTCCCGCAACCGCACTCATCGTGCCTCAGAAAATCTTCTCGAAGTTTCTTTCAGCGATTCGGTTTTTTTACCAATTTTCTCGCGGTATCTCTAATTAAACTTTGGAACGTGCATAACATAAGAAAAGCCACAAGCAAACCTCGCTTTAAGTTTTTTTAGAGTTATGAAATTTTTCTTAAAACTTCTGCCTTCGTGATTTATTCTTCTCCATTATGATTGTACAAACATTAGTATATGTTTATTATGTAATTTTTTATATGTAGGTATATATGTATGTATGTATTTAATTATATAGTTTTTGTACCTACTTTTATCTTGTCAATCATCCCAAAGGTTGATTGGCAGAGAATGCCTTCTGGCATACCTATATAAAAAATATGTCTATTGAAAAGAAATAATGGAAAAAAAGAAGAAACAGAAGGAAATAATGTGAGGAGAAGAAGGAAGGAATGGAAGAAAAAGAATGAAGTAAATTTCATGCACTTACAGAACGAAACGTGGTAAAATAAAAAAATGCTTTCACTTAAATCTGATATTCCGTGACGATGTGGTACTTCCCCAGTTCAACCAGTGCTGTAATATGGCTCTACCAATATTAACTAAATTTGGGGGAAGTCCCCGACCAAGCCAAACCTCGCATGGTTTTATTGCTACACTATTGCTCAGCAATAGCTATAGGTAATCATCACACTTACAATTTGAGTATGTGAGTTCGTATCCTCAATTGGACTACTGATGAAAAATGATTAATGGAGTCAGGCGTTACTTTGCGGAAATCCATTACTATGTGGAAGACACTTAACGGTTGTCTTACATAGAGTCTATTATACCTGATGATGCCTCGTGTCGAGACGAAACACATGGCGTTTACATTGTGGAAGAGTGGTGGTGCGTGTTTGGTGTTGGTGTTGTTGACAGTGATTGGGAAGTGGAGAGTTGCTGATGGTCTTTTCTTCGGTAGGATTTAGTTTAGGTTCCTCATAAATCAATTTCTTCCAGTAAAAAAACACACATTATTATTTTTCTATTCTTGTTTGCTTAACGCGGATCATAGCTTAGTAAGAATTCTGACTGTCCACATAATGATGTAAGCTATTTCCTAGCATAAACATTATTAACTTAATAGTGGTAGAGCCACGCTGCAGACGAACACTTTATCAAGACTGGCATATTATTTGTCTGTAGCATGAATGGGCCGGCTTGCCCAGGGAAGTAAAATACTGACGTAGAAAACCGGCGTCTGAGTGGTAGCTTGTCTACCGCGCTTCGTACGGTGAGCAGTCTAAGTTCCAGAAGCCCAACACCCTCCCCTTTCCACTCCCACTCCAATTTCCACTCCCCCTCCTATTACCACTCCCCCTCCTACTCCCACTCCCATCATTTCACTTTCCTTTAAGGTTGGCAACGCTTCCGCACTGCCTATGGCATTGCGCATGTCTATGGGCGGCGTTGGTTGCTTTCCATCAGGTGACACGCCTGCTCGTTTGCCTTCCTATGCCATAAAAAAAAGAAATAACTTAGTTGGACTGGTCTACAAGAATTTATTTAGTTTTTTAATTACTACTAATATAAAAAATCAATTCTTATCTACTTTAAACTATACATATACATGCGAAAAAACTATCATCGAGGCGAACAACATCGAATATTTGAGACCAAATTTACTTTTAGGCGATAGTGTAACTGTAGCATTATATGAGTTAGTAATAAAATTTATTGATTATAGACATTGAATTCTACTTTGTTATGGCCTCAAGCTGTCTTATTATTGGCTATATAAATGTTTATTGGCTAGACCGATATGTGTCCCGGCTATTTCGTAGGTATTATTGGAAAGCACATAGTGCGATCACACGCGAAACGAATTGGTAGAAATTTCGCTTTGATAGATAGAATTGTTAAGGAGAAGCTCCGCCATCGATATGATATACCGAATTTATGTCAATACCGCAAACATATAAATGAGTTCCTTGAACAAAATTGTTTTAGTATTGTTTTATGCGATAGGAAGGCAAATGAACAGGCGTGTCATCTAGTGGAAAGCAAGCAACGCCGCCCATAGACATCAGCAAAGCTATAGGCATAACAGAAGCGTTGCCGGCCTTTAAAAAATTTGTAGGCTTTATTTTTGAAGGTTCCAATCTTGTATCGGTTCAGATACAGCGCTGAAGGTAGCTGATTGCACAGAGTAGTGGCGCGTGAAAAGAAGCTTCGAGAAAATCGCACTGTACTGAATCGCCTTTCATCCAAATTGTGAGAATGAAACGGAGCGCTAATGGAGTTCAGCGGTCGGAATTATTCCGAACAATTTTACAGAGAACTCTCCATGGTAGAATCGATAAAAGATATTCCTTCGCCGTGCTAATGAATCAAGCCATTCGGTAACGTCTTAGTCATCGACGATTCGAACAGTATTTCTTTCGAATGTTTATGTTTTGTGGTTAGCTGAAGTCAAAAAGTGGTCAGTGAAGAGGTTCTCTGACAAAATTGAAAAGTTGTGTAGCTACTTCATATTGTAAGACGTGACAGATACAATTTATTAAAACTTATTATGACGGGAAAAGTCGCGGTCTAAGAACCGGGATGGGCGGACAAGTAAGTCTTGGCTACGCAATATCAGGGAGTAGGCATGGATAGCGAGTCTCCCCGAACTGCTTTTCCTCGATAAAGGTAAAGATTGTTATGCTGAATTAGCTGCCAATATTTGCTAGTCAGAGAGACTATAAAAGTAAGAAGAAGAAACATAGCAACTGTTTGATATTGTGGATATTGATTGCAAGTCGAAAATGCAACTGTGGTGTGTGAATAATTTGTATGAAATTATAATGATAACCAAAATGGTGCAGTGGTGATATGTTTTACTAATCATAGGAATAAGGTTCGATTACCGTAAGATCAATAAACAATATCTGTATTCCAACAAATATTGGTCCTGATGCGGGAACTGAATCTACGAACCTCTGCACAGATGATCGAAAACCAGTTCATCTTTTTCAAAAAATTATAGGCAATCACGTAAAGTAAAATTAAATATCCAAACTCCACGTTTTTCAAATCGGATCAGATGGGCGTTTTCTGTCTTTATTCGATCATACCAGATTTCCTGTTGATAATACAGCTAATAAAAGTAGCTTTCACTGACACACAGCACACTACATTATTGCTTTAGCGCTAATGCATGTTGTTAATTCAGGTTGCATATGCAATTAACCTTTCGTCATCGATTAAGTATGGAAAGCGCTTTCATATTATGACTTTATTTTAACTTAGTGACTTTGATTGCTAAGATAATAAGTAATCAAATTTTTCAAATGTATTTCTTACTTCTTATAAAATAAAAGCTCCTAGAGTTCAAACATGCATACATATCGTCTCCTGTAGGGGTACGCAGAGACCACAGATCTCCATCTGCTACGATCTCGCCATACTTCCCTTGCATCCTCCACACTCATTATTTTCCTCATGCAAGCCCGCCGGTTGAGGGTACTCTTGACCTGGCCTTTCTTAAAAAGTTCAGCAATCTGGTCAAGGTACGTTTTTCGTGGTCTTCCTCTTCCGGCCTTTCCATGCACATGATCGATGTGAGTAATCGATGTGATTTGATTAATTTTCATTCATTTCAAGTGATTTCATTTATATATGAAAGGATAGTAATTTTAATAGTAAACAATTTATATTATTTGAATCGCCCTATGACTAATAATTAACGTGTAATTTAGGGAAAAGCATAATACCTTATTATTATAAAACATTTTTATCGGCATTATCACTTACGATTCTATTCGTCGGAATTAAGGTAGGTTTTTCTTCATTTGTCGCAATATTGCTTAAAAGATTAAACAGTAACATATTATCACGACATTATGCACTGATTTTTTTCTTTAGACGCTTTATCGTAGCAACTTCATTCCTTTATCGATTTTACCACGAACAATTGGGTTATCTTTATAACTATTTTAAGAGTGCGTCGTTCAAAACACGAATAATCACAATCACCAATTACTGTTAAAGATTCTGTCTATTATTTTAGTAAGAAAACATAACACAGTTTACTTTGTACATTATACATACTTTGAAAAAAGGTAATATTATAGCATATTTATATATATATATATATATATATATATATATATATATATATATATATATATATATATATATTCACGCCTATCCCTCGCAGGGGTTGGCAGAGACCACAGAGCTCTACCCGCTACTATTCATCCCAGCAAAACGGCTCTCCAATGGTCGCTTTTTGCCCTCGTGAGAATCAGGACGTGACGGGTAGCGCACCGCGTCGCCGTCATTTTTTAACAAATTAGGTATATTAAATTCGTCTTAGTGAATCCTACGAGTCGCAAGGGAGGATGGAGGTCAGCCCCAGCAGAGCCCTGCATCTCTAGCATAATAGCATAAACTGGTACTTATTACATCTCTGGAAATACACATAGGAAAAAAATGGATAACATTCACACCATGTATTTTGACCAGTATATGTCTAAATTGGCAATAGATTTAAAGAGTTGTAATAATATATTGCGGGTTTCTTCTGCGGACGTCGATATGTAAACCGCGTCTTGGTAAACAGTGTATGACGCCTTCGGTCATTTGGAGCGACGATCTATGCAGGGTGACTATCACGCCACGTATTCCAGAGTCCCGGTAGCAGACAAGGGAGACTTACGTCCAACTATGAGCTGCCACGTTCTGTTGATGCCAATGGGAGCAAAAATCTGCGCCCGGCAATACATTTATAATAATACATGCTTAAAAAAATTAATGTTTTGAAATGTAAAGCTACCTGACTCCTTATATAGAATCCTCCTTCCTTTTTTATGTTGATCAAAGTGTACATAGATTAGTTCTTCTCGTATTATAACAGACCTGTCAACATCAATAAGTTCTATTTGTGTTGATGGATTTAAATGTTATATGGTTTTTCACAGAAGTATTAGAATTATAAAACTATTAAATATTTACCCAAGTGTTTATGGTATACCCCTTAACAAAACTTCATTAAAATACTGTCCTGTCTTATGACACCTATTTTTATTTTAAATATACAATATCTAGATTTAAATATATACATAAAATGATTTTATTTGTAGTATACAAAATTAGTAAAAAAAGATGATTTCGTTGTCCGCAATTGAAGTTGTTTCTCAACTTTTACTTAACATTTTAACAATCCTGCGCTTATAGGAAACCTAAATGACATCCTAGAAGTTCCTACTTTTGTCCATGAAAGTGGTTTACCCGTTTTTACGTCAATTAATTTTTTTGGTTGTTCAAAATTAATAAATTTGAATTGCATTATTTTAAGGATAATTTGATAGGATAGTTTTAGGGATAGCGAGCTCCAGAACTGCTGCACGTTTCGAAGGAGGAAGGAAGCTGTGCTGAATTAGCTGCTAACCTTCGCAAGATGAAAAGCCACTCTTAGAAGAAGCAGAAGAGGGATAGTTTGCGTAAACAAGAGCGATTATGTCACAAGTACTTTCTATTGTGAAAAATAGACATGAGTGATAAAATAACGGAGGATTTATTGTTAAATACGCTTTCAACTCAAGAACACCCACGACCTTATCGGTGATCAGTAATGTACTTAAAAAGCCTCAATAAATTTTAAATTTAAAGCGATTTCGGGCAATAATTAATGGGATGTTCGTCCCCTGTATATTTTGGTATTGTAGTTTTTTTACCACAGCTGATATATGTATATCCCATTGCTAACACAGACCACTTATTCCTGGATAAATGGGTACTAACCCACCACGCTTTTCCAAATCGGACTGTCGCGATATTCATACTCTGAATACCATACATTCATCCTAAGGTATCGAACACCCGATCATTAACTTCGAAAGCGTTAACTCCGACATTGACCAAATTAGCTCGTCATTGTATTATAAATATCATCCGATAATTCCATTAAGTCACAGTTTGCAAACAAATCTATTTTTTTATAGAATAGTGAGGCAAACGAGCAAGCTATCACCTGATGAAAGGTAATTAACGCTGCCTATAGATATCCGCAACACCAGAGACATCACAGATGCGTTGATGACCCTTAAGATATGAGTAGACTTGTTTTTTGAACGATCAATATTGTATCATTTCGGAAATACCACCGAAGGCAGTTGGTTCCATAGGGTTTGGTACGTGGAATGTTCAGTTTCGGGAAAATCGTCCGTACTAGATTACCACTCATTCAGTTGGTGGGGATGAAAGTATCTTTCGAGTTTTTTTTTAATAGCCCATATATGTCCCACTGCTGTGCAAGGCCACTTCATTTCTGAAGGAACGGACGTTAAACCCACCACGCTTGTCCAACGCGGATTGGCGCGGTTACCAGACTCGGAATAAATATTTGTAGTCCATAAATATATTTATTCCGATGCGAGTATCGAACCCGCGACCATTCCGAGGACGAGACTAGAGTTTACAAGCGTATCAATCAATTGTCTTAAAGCATCAATAAAAAACAAAATAAAAAAATTTAAAAGGATTTAACCACACCTTTGTATCGTGAGGATATATTTTTTTTAAACATTAGAAAAAATGAACGTCACAGATATTATAAACATAATGACAACAATATTTCTAAAAGCGATAAGCCAAATTAGGATAATACGCAATTTATTACAAATGTGAGCCGAGGTCATTGTTAAAAAAGATTTTTATTAATGTCTTCCTGGCACACCTATGTATGTTTGTTGAGATATAATGAGATTATCGTTTGCAAAACCCACTGACATACTTGGCAAATAAAAATGAAAATGATGTTCTTTTGACCTAGTCAGATATCAATAGACATTAAGAATAAAACAATATATATAATACTATATTTAATTAAATTTATTATACAGTCCACTCAATAGAGGCATGGCAAAGGAAAATATAATTTTAATACAAATAATACCGGATGTCCGGTGGCTGAATTATGTTTCTCAAACTTTTAAACAAGGAGATCTTATTCTTCTTTGTATTCTTTGATGGAAATAAGTTATAACTATTATGCCAGTGTCAAGTAAAATATAATAATATCAAATATCTTGAAATATACTAGTTTGTTTTTCACGTTACGTTTTGATAATATGGTGACTATTTTACCAAAACCTTCTATGGACTTTTTCCACAATTATATTGATACACACATTTATTTGATATCACTTCACTATATTGTATTATATGCCACCACAATTACATAATATGACCGATAATTATATAAGATAGAAATGAAATAAAAACACAACGACACTCATGTAAGTTAGCGGGAAAAGTCCTTCTTCTTCTTAGTGTGCCTCTTCAACTAGTTAAGGTTGGTAGTCAGCTCTGAATACTTTTATTTCTCTCTAGCGAGGCTAAAAAGTTGGGCAGTACTTGCTATCCCAGTCTACTCTCGGATGTTTTTTAGCCACGACTTTAAAAAAAATTGCATACAAGGAATATTCGAGCATAATTATATGAAGTTATAGGTCGAATAATACTACTAAAAGCCGGCAACGCTTCCGTGACACCTACGGTGTCGCGATTGTCTATGAGCGGCGTTGATTGCGTTCCATCAAGCGGTACGCTTCCTCGTTTGCCCTCCTATCCCATGAAAAAATCCAATCGTTTTAAAATAGCAGTTAAGGTTGTAAATCTAATATTGCCCCCGGACACACTTTTATAATCTTCAATTTTGTTACGATTACCCTCGTAATAAAATATAAAATACTACTTTAATACTGTTTTGATTTACGTAATTATGTATTATGTGAAATACGATATAATGCAATTTATGAAGAAATACTGATTATGTAATTGATAAATTGCACAGAGTTTAGTTAGCAAACAGTAGAAATTGGATCTTATAGAGTTGGCCTCACCTGGTATAGACTATATATGACCGTGCAGTGTCTTAGTAAATAGTAGATCTTGGATGTAATCAATTTCGCCACCACTTACATAAGCCATATATTATATGTACATATCTCTAAATGCTGGGCACAGTGCATCCGCATTTATCGAGGTTTGATACGAAGATGTTAATGCTGGTAGCATCTTGGCTTTAAGAGCTTTAACAGCGGGCTCGGGGCCTATATTTGGGAATCTGAGCAAATCGCAGATTCCATCGACTCGACGCCGTGTCAAACGTACACATGTGTATGTGTGCCGATTTTAATTTCGTCATAACTCTGCGTTAAACGTGTAGGGCAGGATTGAACCAATGTAACTATAGTCTCTATTAGTCCTCTAGGCTCTAAGGTCTAGGGATGAGAATCGACCGGATACGTAAAAGAATCTAATGTAAGCGACCGGTATAGAAGTGTTCCCTACTCTCCGTGCTCAGCTAAAGCCGGGGTATAAGTGTGTTGGTGTCGTGGGTGAATCCGAATGACGTCTTTTCGTCGTCTGGATCGTGTGGATCATTTATCTAGGAATGGATATTAAACTCATTACAAAGCATATCCATCCGGCGTATACACGGGGGACTTATACGTCGTGGACAAGCCTTCACTCACGCCATACGTATCTACTAATATTTATACCGATGCGGAAATTAGCGGACCATTGATTTCGTAAGAAATAGTCAAGACTCATCTCCAGAATGAGACATATGTTTTAAAAGTAAAAGTGATTTAATTTCTAACTCTAATTCTAACTAAAATTATGTACTGCTAACATAATTATAAATTAAAAGAAAAAATATGAAATACGTTAATATAATATATCTCTTTTAAATCTTTTGTTCTTAAATATTTTGCACACAATAAATGATTCTCCAAATCGTTAAAAAAGATAAATAAATAATTGAAAGTAAAACGCAACCTGCTGGTGCACTAAAGGGGTTTAACAATAAAAGTAAAATAAGAACAATATGAACGATGTGTTTTTATTCAACGTGTCGAATGAATCACGCCGGCGGAGGAACTGGTTTGAAGGTCATATATGTACGTTTCTTTGGATTATTTACCCCTGCTGGTAATTAGATATTAAAGAGTCCTTGTTGCGAATTTACGCATAACTTACTACAAAAAGGTGGCGTGGAGTAGATATTATATTATTATTATTTAGAAATATTATTTGTATGGTACATTCTCTATTACATGTAATATTCAATTAAGTAAAGAGAAAATAGAAAATAAAGTTATTGTAGACTATTTGGTTATAGCATATCTTCGGAGAAACCACAAATGTGTTTCTCCGAAGCAAACACAGAAAGAGTCTTCTTTATGGTCCTATCTCCCCAAGGCGGAGCACAAGGCGTCCACAGTGCTTCTCCATTGCGATCGGTCCTGAGCGCCGCGCATCACTTCAGACCACTTGAGGAGTCCAATCCAACGCCTGTCTGGGCACAAACAAGAGAAAGAGTGCCTACTCCAAATTCTGACTCCTCTCTTATCTTTTCTTTCCCTTTTGTTGGAATCACTTTTTAAATAATTTTATTTTTCATACGATTCTAGAATAGTATTAAGGGTTGCGAAAAGTTTTTTTAACAAAGTTCAGTTTTAACTAGTTTTTCTATATTTTATAAAAACAAAAACATATACAGTAAAAAAATAAAAAATAATAATAAAACAACTAGGCATAAGAAATAGAAATATTCTCAACAATAGAATGAGTTCACACTTTCTATCAATATTTGTTTAAAGATTATCACGCAATTGAGCAGGTATTGAATGTGCTGGCGTATTCCAGAAATAGACATATTTATTCAAATGCATTCAAATCACAGAAACGAAAGCAATGCTTACATGCCCAATCACGGTGAAACTGTTCGACTTGTTTTGATTGTAATCGGTTTTCGAGCGATCCTTGCTGTTGTTGAGTTATTGTAACCAACATTTATATGCTAAACGTTTTATCCTTACACTTTAAATCCTTTGCAACCAGACGTAATAAGAGGGAACAAGCTACTCTACAGATTAAAGGAAAGTAAAACTTTTATACTTTCAATTTTATTGAATAATATATTTTAAATAAAATGAAGGAAAAATTCAGAGGATAAGAAATAGGGAGAAGACCAAGAAGAGAAAATCTAAAAGAAACGGCAATGGTAAATAAAAAAATATAATTATTATAAATCCATTTTCAATAATTATGGATGAATATAGATTGAACCAAATTTTTGTTTATGTATTAATAGAATTATACTTAAACTTTCTCGATGTAAGAAATCATTAAACATTAATATCAGTGAACGATTGATATAATCCATTTAGCATGAAGCTGTCTGTAAGTCATATTTAAGATCTTCAATATATTCTTTACATTATTACTTTAAAAAAATCCTTATTATTTCTTATTGTATATTATGTATTTTTTATATTATAATGTGATATTTGCATTATTCGTCACAAGCTCGTATGTTGCCAAACTTTTGAAAAATTAACTCCATGGGTTATTTTTTGGAACTATTATAATATGAACATTAAAATTAAGCTTAGTTTCAGTTTTAACGGGCCCTTTTGATTTGAAAATTATCACACCCCTATTGAATATTGACACAAAGTGATACCATTTTACTGTGTTACCGGGGTCCTTTAGTTGAGTGCAGGAATCTGGAAGTGCAATTTCTTTCCCTTTTCTTAATTTCTTCCATTTCCTTCCGTTATTCTTATCGTACAAGTCTAAGGTATGCGACGCATTGCCGTGCCTTTCCTATTACGAATATTAATTCGCAGCGGTGATTCCATATCAATATTCAATTCAATAACAAATTAAAAAAAATATTTGCTTTTTTTAAATAGTTTTTATATCAGTTAATAGTATTGACTATTTATCAGTGATTCTCAACCTTTGTTTTTGCCACGGCACTTTTTAAAATTTGGCGATACAAAGAAAAAGATACGTTTAAAAGTTTTTTTACTTACCTATAATACACTACGATTATAGATAAGAACTAGCATATATACTATCATATAACAAATAATAATTTAAAAAGTAAAATAAAAATACAACACAAGAGTAACTTTATTAAGGGATTTATTATTAGTAAGTTAATATATAGTAAGAGTACTTTTAATAAGAAATTTGAGGTACATGTTTCTTGATAACAGTCTCGATATTTTTTTCGTTTTTATGTTGGTTAAAAAAAGCATTATAATTTTAACCATTCACATTTCTAAAATTTGGCGACACTATTTAAGAATTTGGCAGCAGTGGTTGAGAAATACTGCTCTATATATTTCTTAGTTTCCCGCCCCATTGCCTATCGGGTGTCCATACATAGGGTCGCTTGTTTAAAAATACCATCTCTCGCCTGATTCTGGTTTCTTCGATTCGATTAGTCACGTCAAATATATTTCTATCTTTCTCACACTTTTCGTTTTAAATAAGGACGGGTACTGATGACTGCGGTGGTCAGTGGATGGGAGTACAACGGCGGTGCGGAAGTGTGGGTTTTTTTATTCGTTTACAGTAACTCAATCCAGTGTGTTGCAGTAATGAACGCATGTTGTGATGATACCGTTCAAGTTAAAAGTTTAAAGCGAGTTTTTTTTACATTTTCTTTTTTTATGTAACACTCACAACGATATAATAAAGACATATGTATTGTGTTTTATTCGTGATTTATATTATATCACATATTTATTACAATTTCCCATCTGGTTTTCGCTTTAATTACATTTATGATTAGAACTTTTGCAATCAAAATAAGCTCACATTTTTTCAAAATTTAATAATGTAAGATTAAAAAAATAGGAAGAAATTAAATGAAAAAATAATATTTTAAATTAATAATTAAAAAATAGGAAAATAGTATTAAAGAAATAGGAAGAAAGTAGATTTATAAATATTAAAAGGTAGTTTTAGTTAGTTAGTTCTATGTTGTTTTTTTATGTATTTTACTCAATTAAATATAGTATTGTTATTATTTTAGCTTGTATACATTTATATACACACAAATTTATTTATTATCCTTAATGTGAACTCTAAAACAGACTGGAAAACGCTTCTAAGTCTAACTCTTGAAAAGAACTTCTGCCTTAACAAATTCCTCTTTGGAATAAGTCCCCTTTCATACTTTTTATATTTTATTACTCATTACTTTCTAAGGTACAATAAAAAACAACAATATTAATATTTTAAAAAGGACATTTGATAATATTAGGCTAAAAGCTACTGGTAAGCTTCGAAGATTTTCGTTTGATTTGGTCGATTTTACTTTAGTCGATTTTGATTACTTCAAATAAAACAACAAGGGATACTATTAAATCAAAAAAGTTAAGTAGCGAATTTGAACAATGAAATTATTTAGATCATGAACAAGAGTATGTACTACTAAGTAGAAACAATAACAGTAATTTCAGCAGTAGTAGAGAATTAAAGCGTAAAATTTACGCTATTTCATAGTTATCAATGAACGTCACTTTGTGCTCAATCCCACACCTCTGCGCGGGTGTGGATGTCCCCATTTCGTTTCGTCACTTTGTAACAATTTTGTTACATATCAAGGCATAAAAAGCATAAACGTTGTAAAGCGCAAAATGAAAACTTTACTGCCAGGGACAAATTAACAAGATTTCTGAAAAAAATGGGATCACTTAAAAACAGTCAATTTCAACGCTGCACAAAAATTTCCATTGGTGGTAGAGCTGTGACATCCAGCAGAGAGCATTTCACATTACATTTATTAAGATGCGGTTTTCATTCGAGTACTCGCGCACACCCATAAACGTGATCAGCTATTTGAGTATGTCCCTTAACAGATATTTCTTATGGATTGCCACCCTAAAGCGTTAAAACTTATTGAAAGGCTTCACTACCGACCCAAGAGACCCGCATATCAAAGACGGGACCAGCAAACTGTAAACCTATCTTTAGGATAGCTTGAACGACATAATAATATTGAAAAGATGAATATTTCTATATGTTAAATATTTAAATATGGGCACTTAAAACTAATTTTTTCCCCAGTTGCTGTGTGATTCCCTGCATAGAATATAATCACACTACTTCTCGTATTTGTCGCACTACGTAACAATGGGAGGAAATACAGAAGATGCGTAGCAAAGTCTACCTGAGTAATAAAAATCAACCTGCGATCTCCAATCCATTTACAAGCGTAAATATTATGACAACACTCCTCAATTTTGAGAGAACGTAATATCTGGCAAAGAACTGTTATGTACAGTATTGGCAATAATTTTATTTATGAGATAAAAAATTTTATAATTTAGTCTGAAAAAAATATTAAAAATTTATCATTAACGCTATATCCTTTCCATTGGACCACAACATCCTTATGATTCATGTTAGGTTTACTTTCGCGCACGCGCCGCGTCGGTTCGATTTCCTGTCGAAATTCGATATCGTATTCGTGTAACATTCAATTGATTGGGACACAGGCAACGAAATTAAAATTTAAAAAAAACCGAAAGGCAAATCAATGTTTACCTTTATACATTTATTTAGTTGTTTTCTTTTATTATAATTGTGTAATACTATTTATGATTATTTAAATTACCCCAATGGTGAAATTAATGTTTACGGAGACATTCGTACTGGGTTCGATTCTGCATTAGGATAAATATGTATATGTATGGTCTACAAGTATTTATTCCGAGTTTGGGTGACCCACCAATTCACCTTGGCTAAGTATCCGTTCCTCCAGAAATGGTGTCCCAATGCCCAGTACTAGAAGACAAAACCAGCATTTTTAAGAATATTATTAATAATAAATCGTTATTATCTTTATTTTAATTTTTTTTATGGGATAGGAGGGCAAACGAGCAAGCGTGTCGCCTGATGGAAAGCAATCAACGCCGTCCATGGACAACCGCGACACCGCAGGAGTCGCGTAAGCGTTGCCTGCCTTTTAGGTATGTATAGGCTTGTTTTTTGAAGGTTCCAATCTCGTAACGGTTTGGAAAGACCGCGAGTGTAGCTGGTTCCACAAACCGGTAGTGCGTGGAAAGAAGTTACGAGAGAAGCGCACCGTAATAGATCGCCACTCATCCAGATGGTGGGGATGAAATTTTTCTTTACGGCGAGTTGTGCGGTTGTGGAATTTGGCGGCGGGAATTTCCAAACAATTCCTCGGAGCACTCCCCATGATAGGATATGGACCCTAAACAGGAATTTCATTGTATATTATTCTAAATATCTCAAAAAACATATTAAATGTAATCTTAGTTAAAGACGGACACAACATTAACAAAAAGTGAAAGGAGACAGATTAGATATTCTACAATATATGTATAAACATAGATTTAATACGGTGCGTGACTTCTACCATACTATCGTAGAGATTGTCCAAGTCATTGTTACTTTTCATGTATGTATATGTGGTACAATTCACACAACGATCGAAGCGGGGCATTGGACCCAAAAACAATCCTTTTCGTTTCATGACAAAATAAACTAAAATTTTGTACCCGTTCATGTACTATAGTGATACATTAATAAATGTATCACTAATGGAATGAAACTTTTTATATTATATCTTTTTAAATTCGTTATTTGAAGTTTAAAAGAAAAAGTTTTATATTAAAACAAAATTTAGTTCGATGGACGTCTTTTGAATAGACATGTCACCCGTTCGGCACATACATTAAATGTAAATTGAAAAGTGTAAAATATAATAAAGTAATAATATGAGTAAGATATGAATGTACGATAAAATGGAAGAATAAATTAATATAATTTTGAAGATTATTGTTCGAGGAAAGAAACCCCCTAAAGATCCCGAGTGACGCCGTAAGAAGTACGGCAGGCACGTCATAGTACTCTGGGTACAGCAAATGTAATGCAACTTAACACAAACAAACTAACACAATCACTAAATTAGTGGAAATATTATTGTATGACATATGTTACAGACATAAGCTTGACATATTATATGTTACAACATATATGTATACGAGACATACATGCTTGAGGCTGAAAATATTTTTGTAAATTTTCCTAAAAATATTTAGAAAGTATAGCTATTTCTGCAAATGATATTAATGATTTTTATAGGATAATTAAGATATAGTATTTTTACCTTGATGATTGGCGTTTAACACTTTGCGCTTCAGTCGCAATTACGCCCCCAGGCATGATACGGAAAAAAATATGGCTAAAAAAAGGAAAGACCCCTTCCTTACATTTCTTCTTCCCTCGCATTTTTTTATGGGGCAGGAAGGCAAAGGAGCAGGCTTGTCGCCCGATGGATATACATTAAAGCCGCCCATAGACATCCGCAGTACCATAGGCATTGCAGAAGCGTTGCCGGACTTTAGGGAAAGTGTAGCTTGTTTTTTAAATGTATCAATGTCGTATCGATTCGAAAACACCGCTGGAGGTAGCTAGTTCCACTGGGTAGTGGTGGATGGAAAAAAGTTTTTTGGAAAAGGAGCTGTATTGGACCGCCACTCATCCAGATGGTGGGGATGAAACTTTTCCTTGTGGCGAGTTGTACGGTAGTGGAATTCAGCGGCCGGAATTATTCCGCACATTTCCTTGAAGCACTCCCCATTGTAATATCACATTGCTATCTTATTCCCCTCCTGTAATTCACATCCTTACCCAAAGGTAGGAGACTCTGGTTGATTATTATTAGATGACCCGATAGCTCATTTGCCTCTGACACAACAGCGTTCTCTACGTTTTAAATGAATGTAACTGAGTTTCATATTAGTTTCGATTGCGTTCCACAATAAGCATGTTGTTGTATTAAAACTATTAAATAATCTCGCAATGTTATTTACAAAGAACTCAAACATCTGCCCGCGCAGAAGGGTTTATTATTTTTTTTTACAAATCGTGATGGAAATATTAACAGAAGTTCTTGGTACAATGTTAAAATCGTTAATAGGGTTACGAATTTTATTATTCTGTTCAAAAGGTAAATGTGCCTTTAAGCGACACGGTGCCCTTCTAAATAGGGTTGTCAATCATTGTTTTAATCACGTTTTCTAATTTATATTTTTAATGTTGAATTCTTTTAGAGCATAGGTTCCCAACCTTTTATGGACTAGCTTTACAAGCGATCTTTACAATATAGACATTTTAAACGGCTAAATATATATTTTTTTTATGAAAATAGAGATGTTTCATAACGGTCATGACCTTTGAACTCGCTACCGCTCCCGTGAAAAGCACTAGCGTCCACTAGGGAGCAGTACCTCTCCTGTTGGGACCCTTTATTTTAGAGGTAAACAAACAAGCAAGAGGATCAGCTGTTGATAAGCGTAGGACCCATCACCTGATCATACCATCCTGGTCACATGTTGTCATTCTTTGCTGACCTACTCCCTCCCCTTAACGTGTGTCGTAATTTATGGAATATAAAAAAAAGCTTGCTATACATTCTTCAAAGAGTAAAGAGAGTCTTCAAAAAAAAATATTATGACTGTATTGATATGTTAGAACAATCTTAATCTGACCAGCATTCGTAAATGTCAATTCATAGATACTTCCATCAAAGGAAATTAGAAGTGCCTAAAATTGGTAATTTATTTATATATGTATATATTCCTATTTCACCATTTATTCGGAATTATACAACCCTATTGAACACCAATAACCAGTATCTATAGATATTTTATGCGTACCATAATTTTATTTCAAAGCAACGAACTACTAGCGTAACTAGCGTCCCAGAGGTGTCTGCTTACGTTGGACGGGTGGTAATTCACGCACCACGCGTCATGTTTTCGAACGACATGTTCGAGATTTGAATGAAAATCGTTATTTACATTAAGATTCGATGAGGCGTTTATGGCACATTTCGACATAGAAGTCACGCTGTGAATTAAATCAATTATTTTTTATTGCGACATTAAAGTGCCCAGTTAATGTCGACACTTACAAAATAAATTTCATAACGGCTTAAAATCAATAACCAATGTTGAACGAAAAAACTCAAATTAAATTTTTTTTATCTATATACATCTCATTCCCCATATATGGATGAATGGCGATCCAGTACGGTGCGTTTTTCCCGAAACTTCATACCACTCACCACCAGGTGATAAAGGTGGGCGAAATCAGCTATCATCAGCGGTATTTATAAACTAATACAACATTGGAATCTACAAAAACAAACACTTTCAAAGCCAGCAATACATTTGCCATTCCTAGGGTTTTGCAAAGGTTTATAGGCAGTGTTGAATGTTTCCATCAGGCGATACGCTTGCTTTGCCTCTCTATCCCTTAAAAAAAGGAGTTGCCAATTAACCCACCAAGCTTGTCAGCAAAGCTTGTCCAAGGTAAATTTGTAAGACAAATTATTCTTTAATTTTATTTCTTTAATTTTTCATTTATATGAATTTAATTTAATTTTATTTAAATTATTTGACATAGTTTTATTTGTCATTTCTTATAGCTTTCACCAGGCTTCGAGGAATTAGTCGGAGTTATTCTTACCGCAAAATCCACTAATACACAAATCGCCATAAAAAGTTTCTTCCTAACTAAACGAGCTTATCTATTTATATTTGTAGAGATCCATAAAAGTTTACGCGATTCTTAAAAATAGTTTCATTTCGATTCCTTAACAGGTTACATACGTAAGAAGTTTTTAATTAAATTAGCGAACCTGATACAATACGTTTAAATGTGTTACTGGGCAGCTATTAGCACTGTTGATTGCCTGCAGACGATGCTAATTGCATGGCGAATTTCAAATTAACTAACGGAAGAATACAATAGCTTGTTTTTAACAAATTAGTAGACGGATCGGTTAATGGTAGGCCACCATTAACCGATCCGTCTACAGACAACCTGGGAAACTTATTGGTTCACAGGTGAAACCGTACCGTTTTCTGAGTTCGATTCCCGCGTCAGGATAAATTTGTAAATGCAATAAACCAAAGGTTTATTCTGAGCTTGTGTGCCTCACCAAACCTTCGGATAAGCAATAAGCGATGTGGGTTAATGTTCCTTCAGAAATGGGAAGCCCATATCCAGCAATAGATAGATAATCTATCTAATATATCAATTCAATTCAATATTTTATAAAGCTGCATTACCACTAACTGACTGACATGTTATTTGGGAAACTGTAAGAGATGTAGGGAAGTGCGAACACAGGGTGGGGGGGAAGAAATATTCCAAAGTGGTGGAAAACTACATGGCATCTCAGCAAATCGTCATTTGTAGGCTAATTTCGCAATAATGTGGCAAAAGCCTGAGATGCTTCCGTAGGTTTAAGGGGCCGCTGCAGGCGGGCTCTGAAAAGCTAATTATGTGTAAAAAAAAGTCTGTAATACCTATCTCCGTTGTCTACGATCGTTGAATCAGAAAGCGATAGTAACTTAGCAACTGAGCAAATTAAGTACAAAACATGATTTCTACTTGACATTGTTACAGATCTTGATATTGTTTTTAGTTTATTTATGGGATAGGAAGACAAATAAGCGAGCGCGTCTCTTGATGGAAAGCAATCAACGCCGCCCATAGATATAACACCAACAACCAAAAACAAAATAAGCATTACAGAAGCGTTGCCGCCTTTTAGATATGTGTAGGTTTGTTTTTAAGATTCCAATATCGTATTAGTTTTGAAATATCACTGTAGGTAGCAGTTTCTACAAACTCTTAGTGTGTAGAATGTTACGGGAAAAACGCACTGTATTATAGCGTGCCAATAGTATTGCTACGGCGACACACGGGATCTTTAGAGGGTTTCATCTTCGATAAAAATAAAATTCTTCTATTTATTTTTCTGTTCACTGTACATTTATATCTTATTCATACTTTATTCACTCTTTATCACGTATATTTTATATTTTACATCTCAATATATATAATATCAATTTCTTATGCTGGACAGATGGCATGTCTATCGAAAGACGTCAGTCGAACTAATATTTTTGTGTTTATAAAACAATTTATTTCTTTTATATTTTAAAATTACAAATTTGAAAAGAAATGATATAATATGAAAGGTTTTAATATATTCAAATAAAAGGTTACATTATTAATTGTATTAGAGATACATTTATAAATGTATTACTACAGTACTGCATCGTAAATCATTCAGATGGTGTGGAAAGCATGCATTTAAAGCTTCGTTTGTTTATTTTTTAAATATTTTTAGTCATTATACTAAAGTACATGCGAGAATATGTAAATACAATGGTACAACACATGCACATGCGAGAACATTGTTACAGTAATTCCAAATGTAAAATATTCGAGTCAAGGTTGTAAAGAGGTGTTAAGTGGTCCAACACCCACGTGGTGCGCAGTCGGAAACAGGTATAAAACGCTTTTTACACTCGCAATCAGCTCGGCGTGTCACAAAAGATCTGCGCGATGTAAGATTGCGACGCTTTACATTTGTGACGTGTGGTTTAAGTTACAAAAGTTTGCCTATTACTTATAACAGATTACAAAGTTTCAACCCCACCATTTGGATGGATGGCGATCGAGTACGGTGCGTTTTTCTCGAAACTTCTTGTGGATACGATATTAGAACCTTCAAAAAACAAGGTTACAATTTTCATAAACTATGGCACTGAGGATTTCTATAGGCAGCGTTGATTGCTTTCCATTAGGTAACAAGCTTGTATTCTTGCCTTCTTATCCCATAAAAAAGTATATCCGTATTCCATCAACAATATAAGGCAATCTACTGCTGGAAATACATAGATCTCTCCCAAAAAGTGCCACTTATAACAGATTGCCCGGTCTTTGATTTTACGTATCCAGTTTCTACCAGCCGTCCTGCGCAGGCCGTCGCACCATCTGGCGGAGGAGCATCCCACACAACGTTTGCCCAGAAGCGCTCTCCACTCCAGCACTCATCTACTCTAATGGTTGTCGACAAACGTGTCCAGCCCATTGCCACTCACTTTGGTAGCTTCGGTTTTCCGAGTACTTACTTTTCATTAGAGATTAATTTGTTTAACATTATATTTCACTGAATGTTATCTCGATTATGAACTCCATGCCTCAGAGAAAAGTTACAAAGTTTCAAGACATAATCAACACTTTTTCAATCTTTTATTAATATAATATACCGAAAAGTTTCTCGAATCGCCATGCGTATGTGTCCACGAAAGACCGCTAACAAATTTTTGATGTCCAGAGATCCGTAAACAAAATTGAGTTTTTTGCAACATTTCACTTTCGATCGGTATTTGAACCCAAAACTCAGAAGTCTTTATTAAAGCAAAAGTATTTTAGCCACTGAGCCAAACAGTCATCAAACATATACATTTCTACGTATTGCACAATGCAATCGACAAGTAATCTCTTGTCGCTTGCACCAAACAGTGAACATTAGTATCGAAAAGAACCGTAAATAGATTTAGCGATTTGTAAAGGGCTATTGCGAGCCGGCAATGCGACGCATTTATATCGCCGGCGTAATGCGATTTCAATTGGAAAACCGTGACACGGGTAAATTATATCTGATTTTCCTCACGTTTATGTGTTTTACTTTCCGAATTTAATTCGATTACGGACCCATTTACACCTTTTATCGCGTTAACAAATTTATAATGCCTTACGATGCCTTTTTATCAAGAGGTCAGAACGGGCA
This sequence comes from Baronia brevicornis, assembly GCA_031353405.1. Classification (NCBI taxonomy): domain Eukaryota; kingdom Metazoa; phylum Arthropoda; class Insecta; order Lepidoptera; family Papilionidae; genus Baronia; species Baronia brevicornis. Next base: position 1,009,992 of record JASFAT010003808.1, read on the forward strand.
AGTGGATCACCTGATTAAGGGTCATAATATGAATAATGGGTGGTGAAGAAGGATTTAATGGAAGGCAAAGAAGAATTTAATGTATGCTACGAAACGCGACAACGTAAAAAACTGGGGCACTCAAATTTCTAAAATTTGAGGGGTATCGCCTGATCCTTACAGTTGGCAGCTATATTGGGGATCGTGGATTGGGGATTTTTATCATTCAGGTCGAAGTCTCTACTCACTGACATACTAATCTTGTTTAACATCCGTGAGAAGAAAATACTAATGTATTCTATGCCGAAAACCACTCATCGCCAATAATATTGGAAACATGTATTTCTCAAAGTGGACGATTACAGCCCCTTGTGAGCGCTGGAGATTTTAGGGGAGGTGTGGTAAAAGGCCCAAATAGAATTGGAGGGGGATGTTGAAGTGGTTTACGGGGCATGCAGCGATGGCGGATTTATTAAAAACTAAACCAAAATCAAAACCTGCCTCTAGCACTGTGAAATAGGACAAGACTAAAATGACACGCTATAATAAAATTAAAGTTATCATTGCGATCGTGATTTTTAAGATGTGGTAAATGAAACATATTTTGGTCATTATATTCTGTGCGGTAAACAAATTAGTTTGAGAACCTCTGTCTTAAATGGTTAAATAAATTTAAATTTCAAGTGTTTTACGATTTATTTTTCAGGTGTTGTCTTCTGAAACCGTGGTATAAATGCCTTAAAATAGAAAAAAATAAAAGATATGTTTTTACTTTTCAATTCTTTAGTTTGATTAATGTGATCGACCGGTTCAATAACTTTCGTACAGGTTTGCCACCTACGCGAAAATTCGCGTAAGTTCAACGCACATGTTGTTAAATGGACTACATTACAGCCGCGACTTGTTTCAATAACGTTATCTATGCGACGGAGGACAGATAATAAATAGTAAAATAAGTCATAGCACCCAAACTAGAGCGCAAAGACGAGAGCAAGATTTCATCACACGAATTAAAAAAGATAAGGTTGACGCCGGAGACGAAATTAAACAAAGATAAGTGGCAGCTTTTGGACTTGTTCAAACTATTACATCATATTTTATTTCCAAAGTAATGTCTTCTTGCGTAGTTTTTAAATATTTGTGTTACCTAAAAGAGGCAGGTATGTGGGGGTAGCGGGCCAACTCGGTTCTCTCTGTGTGTGTGTGTGTGTGTGTGTGTGTTACCAAATAAACAAAATTGTTCTTTAGCTCGATGACGGAATTTATAGTGTCGAAATTATCTTTATACAAATTGCTTTAACAATTATATGTAATCTCTTCTTAAATTGCTGCGAGGTGAATATTTCTTTTTTGTATATGTATTTAAATGTATATAATTAGTTTAGTACAATCTGTACTAAAAGAAGTAATAGTTGCACCACCTCTAAACCAATTTTCTCGTACAACTTGGGGACGAGCCATAAGTTACGTGACGTCACACGTACACATGTATAAATCAAAAGTGCTTAAACTCTAAATTTCAAGTCGTCAACAACGAAAACCTAACGAAATATTACAAAATCTAATATTGATTTATGAAATATATATATATATGATATATACATATTGATATATGAAATATAAATATATATATATATATATATATATATATATATATATATATATATATATATATATATATTTTTTTTTTTTTTTTTGAATTACTACTGTAATTAAATGATTTATGAATGTAAACTTGTTTTATATATGACGTCACGGAAGCGTGTTACAAGGACGGGGGGGGGGGTCCGGTCATTATATGTACTTGCAGGTGTATCAAAGCTGTATGGTCAGTGTCTTTGTTTTCATTCAATTTTGCTTCATCAAAATACCGGGGTCAGACCTTAATTTCTAGATGAATGGACGTTAAACTCGCCACATTTGTTCAAGGCGGATTGGTGAGAAATCCAGACGTGGAATAAATATCAGGAAACCATACATACGTATATTTATCTAATGTTACGTACGTATATTTATCCTAATGTGAGAATCGAATCTGCTTCACGGACATATTGTACCCTTGTAATCATTATTAACTATCTATAAAATAAAAATTCTTCTTCATAATCTTAAGGAGTTCAAAAATTATTTCTATTTTTTTTAATTTTTGTTAAATATTATATATACATATATCACCTACATACTTTCATTTCAATCGCAAAGATTAAGTATAGTCACGTATATTCAATCATTCCGATTACAACAAATATATAAAAATAAGCAAAAATAAAAGTTTTTAGTTAAACCGTTTACTTAACACTAAAATAAAAACGGGTAAATAAAAAGCTAATAAAATCGTTAAAATCAGAAGTTTTTTTACCTATATTTCTTTTTGTTTGTATTATTTAAATAAGCATACATATGTACGATACTCCTAAAAACATACTAAATCAATTACTCGAGGAGGTTACTAGTAACAGTAGAAGAGTTCCACTGTTCATCTCCTGACAGAATAGTCACGTTTGAAGCAGAACCGTCAACCATTGGAGTAAACATGGTGCGGAGGGGAGACCACGTCTTGACAAACGCAGAATGAGTTCTGGTGGAGTAGAAACTTAAGGTATCTCTATGTCCAACAAAGAAATCAGATTTATTAGAACTGGATTTAAACCCAGAAACCTTGGCATAGAAATTATATATTCACTAACCGCTAAGCTAAGCTGTGGTCGATAATTTTTACATAATAATCTTGTAAACTTTTTTATGAACAATACTCTGGTTACAACTTTCCGATAAATGTCATATGATAATTGTACCGTAATCATAAAATTGGTAATAGAAACATTTACATATAAATTTCGAGTTTAACACAACCCTAATTGCATATAAAAACATAAACAAATCGTTAAATAACTTGGCAAAATATTGTACGCATAAATATTACACACGGCAGTCGTAAAACGTGCGGCCGGTGTGATTTTAGTGATGCCAAATTATCGTTTTTTAAACAGTAGTTATCGATAAGGTTTTAAGGACGTGTCACACAAGTCGACCCCCCGCTTGGTAGAGTTGATTGTTTTAGTCAGTGTGCCGCTGCGACGCGCAAAGTACGCTAGTGTGGTGCGCGCGCGCACTACGTTCGTTCACCCCGCGCGTGCGATCCGAACATCAGCTGTCAAATTCTGACGTTTCGTAACAAACTAAAACGCGATTGTATGTGTATATTTGTATTAAACATTGTACGAGATCGTTATACAGTGAACTGAGACGTATTTGCGCCATGCTGTTATGGCGCGAGAATATTTTCATATGAATAATTCAAGTAGCATAAAAATGTTTTGACGTTCCGCTTCGCGCGTTTCTGTGCTAGTGTTGTGTTGCCAATTATCGATTTTGTGTTGTGCTGTGTAACTTGCACGGTGTTTGTTTTGGTGGCACTGTTGTTATGCTGTTATCATGACACTTTAATGTCTTTCCAAGCTGATATGTCTATAATTAGCGAGCTGCGATGGCTGCAAGACGAAGAGTTGTTTGCTCTTTCATTGCAAAACGGTATGTCTCGTGATTAACTTCTTTTTTGTTGTTGGAAAACAGGTATAGAGGTTTGCTATTAGATTCTTCACTGGATCAGTGTGTGCAGTATATATTACTTTGATCTATTTGACGAGCCAAATGGCGATACATGTTTATTTAGATCTGCAATTTTTTTAATAGTATACTAAACAAAACAACGAAAGATATTTTAACATTAGAATGTAATACATAAAGAATAGCGTATATGTATTTTAATGATCCAAATGGCGCAGTGTTGTCTAGTGTTTACTTTCTGAGTCAAGTGTTGTAGGTTCGATATCGCATCCAGACATATTTATATAGCCTACATGTATCTATTCTACAATAAGTCTGGCTGTAAACTGTGTTCCATTGTGTATACGACACAGGAAATCCTGTTGACGGGTTAAAAGTGTAAGGCGTTTTATTTTATTCTTAAAACAATAGTCGACAGTATTTATTTACTGGCGTTTAGTATAATTAGAATTTCGTATCGGACAATTTAAATGTAAATAGATAGGTCCACGTGTTAATGTTTATTGTTGTTAAAACTTTGTTAATGATTAGAAACGAAATCATTTCTAACAATCGGCGATTAGATTCTATGTTTTTATCTTAATTACATTGAAAATACTGCTCATAAATATCTAATGTTTTAAATTTAATAACTGTACATTCTCTTTTCAATAATTTTTATATATATTGATTTAAAATGCAAAATGTATAAATAAAACTCTATAGCACCCAAAATTTATCGAATAAATAGAAGTCCTATGTAAATAAAAACCTATAAGTATATCGCCTATAAGTATATTTTTACTTGTTTATTTATGTAGAGTAAAAAAGCAAACTGTATAAATAAAATTAAAATTCTATAGTACCCAAAATTTATCTAAGGAAAATAAGTTCTATGTAAATAAATATAAAGTGTGCAATAGACTGTATCAATAATTCGCCTGTAAGCCCATATATTTTTACGTGTTTATTTATGTAGACTAAAAAGCAAACTGTATAAATAAAACTAAAATTCTATAGGACCCAAAATTTATCTAAGGAAAATAAGTTCTATATAAATAGATATAAAGTATGCAATAGACTGTGTTAATAATTCGCCTTTAAATCAAATGTTATTATCTTTATGTAGACTTAAAAAAATATATTATAAATAAACCTCAAAAGTCTATAGCAACTACAATTTATCTAAAGCAAAGAATTTATTAGTAAATAAAGTATATAAAAGTTAATGTTCAGTTTTATTACAGTTTTTTTTTCAATAAATCTAATACTAAAATAATTTATAATTTTTATTAATCGTTTATGAAATAATTCAAAAATGTTTATCTATATCCGCGTATAATACTCGGGTGATGTTAGCGTACTACAATTAGTAAGTAGGAAATAATGCTCAAGGTAAGCTAGATTCTGGCTACCGGCGAAACGCATTTAAGCTGCGCACTTTGTAATAAACACACCACATTATCGTCTAGGGACAAGTTAAGATCGTATGTTCTTTACTTGTACGTTTTGTTTACGTAGTAAAATCAACAAATATAACATTATTAACCTCTTAAGCACGGTTGAATTTTGCACGGGGCTGTTACTCTGTACGGTAGATGTGAATGCAAAACAAGTGTATGAAACAATGTGTGAAAATGTTTTTTATTTAATTGTTCCAAGACAATTTGACGGATACTTAAATTTGGAATCCTACTTTGACCAAATCGCAGAAGTACTCAAGGATGGCCAGGTTAAAAGTATCCTTATCTGACTAGCTTGTATGAAGAGTGTGATGAGTGTGGATGAAGCAAAAAGTTTGGTTGGTTTCTGTCTACCCCTTTGGGAAACGGGTGTGATTATATATATGTATGTATGTATGCATATATATTTAACTCGATGTGTAATTAAACTCACGAACATAGATTTCGCAGGCGGTAACTTCGCCATTAAACCAATTAGGTCGTCTTACTTTACTTCAAACTTTAGGCTGATTTTCAATGATTTAATCGTAAAAACAAGTCGAATAAGCACTGCACTGCAGTAGTCGCATTTGCAACCCGATATCTTGTATCGCTAAAATCTACTACTGATCATCGTTAATAAATAAGGTTCGAATTTGTAATTTGACTCTTGTCATAAATTTAGTTGTTTATAACATACCATTACTTTGTATTTGAATATTGTATTGTAATCATAACATAATTGGCTGAATGCTCTTCGTTTTAGATATGTGAAGATTTCAAGAGTTTATTTAATCATTTTTATAGTGGAACAGGCAAACGAGCATGCATTTCACCTAGTGGTAAGTGATCATCGCCACCCATAGACATTTGCGTTGCCGACCTTTTGTAAACTATGTCATATGTGGACAGTCAAAAGTTTTACTTAGCTTAGATCCGCGACAACAAAGCTAAGCTTACACTTAGCTAAGTAAAACTTTTGACTGCCCACATAGTGATGGATTTCCGCAAAGTAACGCCTGACTCCATTAATAAACTATGTCATATTAAAATATACTTTCAATGTAATTATAAAAGTGATTAAGATCAGTGTATTCCTCAAGTCCATTAATTTCCTTTTTTGCTGTATAGTTCCTGGCATGGAGTAGAGCCACTGTATTTCTTTTCATGGGGGTCGCACGAGACGACTAGGATAGTAAATATTGGCAGATAAGCAGCAGTCTTTACTTGTGTTATAAGAATCACTCGGTATTCCCCAAATCGCCTAACAAGTATGCATTACGGCAGCGCCCCTCACTGTCCCCGAGTACACAATCCCCGAGTATTGGACTGTCTCGGTTGAATTGATGATTTAGTTTAAAATTTTATTAAAAAGTCATTCTTTGTAGAGTTCTTGAATAAATTGATTCCGCAGTTAGATAACCCCGAACAAACAGAGACAGCGAAAATGAAAAATTTTTTGTGCTCTGTTATTGAGAAGCATATGATAATTAGGCAAATATCATTAATCCAATTTCTTCAGATAACTATCAAGTGATTCAAATATTCGTTTGCTTGATCTGCTAAAAGGAAAAAACAGAAAAATACTACAACATAACGTCGATTTAACAAGGTATGGTACTTCGTCAGATTGGCTAGGTCGTTAATAGATGGCGCTATTTGGGGGAGGCCTATATCTAGGGCTTACAATACCGAACTAAAATCTGAATACCGGTATTTGATATTTAAAATTAGAAATATCGGGATACCGGTATTGAAACCGGTATTATTGATAAAAAATTTACTAGTTATATTTTTACTTATCTCAGTTGTTATATTGACTTGTTAACAAATAATATATGAAATCCAATAAATATTGTTCTGAAATGAGTAGATATTATTTATTTTATTACATAAAGAGTAGGAGTAGATAGATACAAAAAAACGTGCAAGTAAAAAAAGTACATATTAAATTTTATTTTACATTTTACATGTAATAAATGTGTCAGATATAGATTTTAATACAATGAAATTGTTTATCTTCAAAAACATTCTTGAAATTAATTGATATTATTTTAATTAGATTTATATTGTGAATAAATTAATTTTTTATCAACTAATGTAATACCAAAATACCGGTATTTTTACGTAAATACCGGTTTTTAATAACGAACAAAAATTGTTCGGTATTCGGGATCCCGGAATCCCGGTATTGTAAGCCCTACCTATATCCACAGTGGACTGCCGCGAACTGTTGATAATTGATTAAAACAACAGTAGTAGTTATGTTGAAGTCGTGTTAGTTATCAGTTGTGTGTTTATTATAATAACCATTGCCATCGTGATTTTTTTTTAATTTTGTAGATGATGCTGACTGTTCCATTCAGCCAGTGACATCATGAATAAATCTTAGATACTGTACAGGATACTGGAAAAACTTTAACTCATGTGATAGGATATTATCTTATTAGAATCATAATCCAACCATTTCCCACAAATCACATCCGAAGACCAAAAAACTAATTTCAATGTATTTCAAATTACCAAACGCAAAATCCACAGTTATCGCCTCAGATAAACCAAACTGTTAATATTACTAAAAAAGACTAGTCTTCTAAGCAGAATTTAGTCTTCTACATGAGTGCGGTACGTCCTTGGATCAGCCGGCGGGCAAAGAAAACTTCAGATCCTGCCAAAGTTGTTCGATATCTGAATTTCTTTTCTTTTATTTTCTTTCTTCAAAAATGTTTGTCTATAATGTTGTTCTGGTATGTACAAAACTATCCTATATTTGTTGTATTAAATTAAATAAAAACGAAATACTGTCTTTGTATTTCATTATTTTAGCCAATCGTCGTCATTTGTTTTTAATTTTCACTTAAGATTATAACGATCTCTTTTAGCAAAACCTAGAAGAGGTCGCTATAGCCTTAATTGCTAGCGTAAATATAGATAGTATTCTCCCGTCCGAATCCTCTGTGTTCAATCTTTTTCAAATCTCTGAAACAATTTTTTTTTTCGATGTCTGATTGTAAACCACCTCCGGAGACCTGAAGATTAAAATTTTATTTTTAAAGAAAACTTCAATTTTGAACGACATTTAAACTCGGAACGTTTGACTTAAAAGTCAGGTATTCTAACCGCTTAGTCGAACCATCATCAAATAATAATAATAAGGTAATATTTGCATGATAGGTTGTGGAAGTGAGGTCATTACTAATCCACGTGTGTCGTATCCGACACTCGGATGATGTAACTTGCGGCAGACTATCTAAGCTCGTCGTTGCATAGTAAACAGATATGGTGATCTTACAACGTCTGGTGCACTCACACAGATAAAATATTGCCAAACTAGAGATTTATCGCCTTAAGCACACACCTACTATCTGATTTATCTGTACAGTCATAGAAGAGAAATTGTAAACAAGGTCTTTATACACATTTGGAGCCTTCCATAAAATACGACTCACCTTAATGAACAAAGAGTTGCTCAACAGTATGAGATTGATTGACAAAAAAGGAAGGACTCCTTTGTGGCACCACATGCATAAATTCAGTGCTACAACTCACACAAACCTCTTTTTAGAGCCTATAAAATCATAACATTGATATGACGTAATTTATGGATGTTCTTTTCTTGTAATACTTATAAAAGATGTAATAAAAGATAATGACTAATAATGATTTCTTTCATTTTTATGAAACTTTTTTTTTATTATACCTCCTAACTAACTCAGTCAAAATTAGGACTTTTGGAATCGGAGTCTTTTTACAAGTCTATATATATCCCACTACTAAGTATGGGGCATCCATAATCGAAAGAATAAATATCTATATTCCATAGATATATTTATCCCGAAGCGGGAATCAAACCCGCGACCGTTGACTTCGATAGAGTTTTCTGCTTCTCTAAGCCAATTAGACCTTGAAGTATTTATATCGAGTCTAGGTTATGGGTTAATGTTTACTCCTTCAGAAATGGGGAGTCCAGTGGCCAATAGTGGAATATATATAAGCGTTGTGACAAAAAGACAACAATGTCTTCGCATAGCCAGCGAAAATTGTCTAATATGAACCCATTATATCGATACTAAATGATGAAATGTCCGATGAAACATCCAGTTTCATCATCATTATCATCAACAAAACCCGTGACCGTCAACTGCTGGACATAGGCCACCTCCAAGAAGCGCCACCTACCCGATCTTTGGCTTCCCTCAACCAGTTTTTACCAGACGCCTTGCATAGATCGTCCAGTTTAACGCAGCTATTTTTTTTATATGACAGGAAGGCAAACGAGAAGGCCTGTCACTTGATGGAAAGCAATCATGCCACTATAGACGCATTGCCGGCTTTTGAGAAATGTTTAAGCTTGTTTATTGCAGATTCCAATGCCTTATCGGCTTGGAAACGCCTCTGGAAGTAGCTGGTTCCGCGGTGTGTGTAACAAAGTATAGTATTTAAATAAGAACGAAGAGCAACAATGAGAAATGGTTTATAAGCACAAAGGAGACGCTAACAACTCTATTGTCTATATATTCCAGTTTAATATGTTGATTGATTGGTTGATTGACCGTAAAAATAGTATGTTCGCTACGGCTGTGAATCAACGCTTAACACAAACGGCCGGTCACGAATAAACTTGAGTTTACACTTGCATATCTATTTTAATTTATTAAACTTAGGGCTGTATAGAATGTTCCAAAAGCTTTGTTTAACGTGTTTAGTCGTGTCGCTCTTAGTTATTTTTAACCAAAAAAAAGAAATACTGTACTGATACATTGATAAGTATATTATTATTTTATTATATTATATTTTTGCTTTTTACATTCGTAATTTTAATTTTTTTAATAAAAATGAAATAAATTGTTGTATTAGGTCGGGGCAAAAGTATTTTCGTATTCTTCATACAAAGGAAAATATTTTTTATTATGTATAATTTTTTATTTATTTAAAATATGTATATGCTGTTTTGATCGATGACTTGTTGCCATCTTATGAGTAGTGCCATAATCCTAGCCAGTGTTCTTTTGAGGTTGCTTTATGCTTCCTAAAGAGTTCTGCAATGACCGAAACAGGTGGAAATCTGATAGAGCAAGGTCAAGGCTATACGGAGGATGCATCAACACATCCCAGCCAAGTTCTTTCAATTTTTGCTGCATGGCTATAGATAAGTGCGGTCAGGCGTTGTCATGGTGGAACACCACGCTCTTGCTATTCACCAGCTCCGGCCGGTTTTTCTGAGTAGCTTTTTTTAACCTCATCAGTTGCTGACAGTAGAGGTCAGAATCGATAGTTTGCTCCACTTTCTCAAAGATGGCACTGATTTTATCTGTGACAGGGCGTCCAGAGCGAACCTCATCTTTCACATTAAAATTTCCAGACTTGAAACGCTTGAACCACATTTGTGCTACTCTTATCTTGTGATACCGCATTAGGTCCGTAAACCGCACAAATTTTATTCGCGGCGTTCGTCGCATTTTTACCTTTTTTGCAATAAAATTTTAAAATGTACCGAATTTCTTCGTCACATACGTTCATTTTGCTTGCTTGAAATTCAATTGAAAAATGGCGGAATCTAGTTTTTTTTTTATTTATTCCATCTTCAGAATATCACATTTAATGGTTTTAAAACCAGCCAGTTACATTCAGTACAGCCAAAGAGGTTTGATTAATAATAATACATTTAAAATACGAAAATACTTTTGCCCCGACCTAATATAAAAACAATAGGATTAGTTCGACTGACGTCTTTCGATAGACATGTTACCTTTCTGGCATAAGAAATTGAGATATAAAATGTAAAGTATGAATAAGATATAAATGTACAGTGAATAGAAAAATAAATTAATTTCACTTGGAAGGATTTTTATTTTTATCGACGATAAAATCCCCTGAGGATCCCATGTGTCGCCGTAGCAATACGGGTGGCATGCTACAATACTTCCTAGTTTTTTATTATTTAAATGCTTCTTTTTCTCATACAAAAAAAAAAACATCTTAAGTTTTACTCGTGCCACATGTAAAGGACAATCTCCTTTATGATTTTACTTAGATGATAACTACTAAACAACTTTTCCCGCCAACTTACACCAGTGATGTTGTTTTTTTTTTGTTTCATTTTTATAATCTTATATTATTTTCAGTTATATTGTGTAATTGTGGTGGCGTATTATATAATATAGTTCGATTAGGGCGTATAAGTGAAGTGATATGAAATAAATGCGTGTATCGTGACTTTTTAAGTTGACTGAAAAATATGGACAGTCAAAAGTTTTACTTAGCTAAGATCCGCGACAAGCAAAACAATAACAGAAAATTACTAATGTGTGTTTTTCCGTTGGGTTTAGTGGATTTATTTGGAACTTAAACCAAAAACTTACCGAAAATCGGCCATCAACTCTCCACCCACCAACCCACTATACACAACACCAAACACACATTCTCACTTTTCCATCTTGTAAACGACACGTGTTTCACCTCAACACGAGGCATCTTCAGGTATAGTAGACTCTACGGAAGACAACCGAAAAGTCTTTTCTGTTATTGTTTTGCTTGTCGCGGATCTTAGCTAAGAAAAACTTTTGACTGTTAATATAGTGATGGATTTCCGCAAAGTAACGCCTGACTCCATTAATAATCTTGACTGAAAAAGTTCATAAAAGCTTTTGGTAAAATGCACTACCATTTTCTCAAGACGTAACGTGATAGGTTGACTAGTTTTATTGCAAGAGATTTAATGTTAACATATTTCACTTGACACAGGCATAATAGTTGTAACTAGTTGCCATCAAAGGAAAGAAGAAAAAGAATGTATGTGGCTAGTGAAGTGGGCGATTCTTTATTGTAGTAGCACGGGGTGATTTTTTAGTCTATTTTTGATTACTAAGAATTTATTACAATCATTACCTAATTGGCTCAGTGAAAAAGGGATAAATACATGTATGGCTTATTTGTTTTTGTCCCGAGTCTGGGTGTCCTGTCATTCCGCTTTGGGACAAGCGTGGTGGCTTAAAATTTCTGTGTGATTTATATATATTCCAATATAGGGCAGCGTTCTCGTGGCCGATTACCCACAATTTGGATAGACTTTATCAAAGCTTCTATAAAGTGTTCCATTATCATTGTAAACGCATCGCTACAGATGGAATCTCATTGAAGCCGCTACCACCTTGTTAGACGATCCATGCCCACAACCACTCCGTATTCTTCTTCTTCGTGTAAGTGGTTCGACCTATATTACCATTCCGTCAGGAGTGTACCACTGAGGAGAAGTAAGATGTGATCCTTTGATCATTGACTCGGAAAGCTGTAACTTTGCCACTGAGTCGTTTAAATCACCAATTAGATCTATATGCCCTTATTTATGTATTTCATAATGAGGAGGTTGGTAAAAGTAATCACAAATAAACAGTTATAAGCTTGCACTCTAACGTGCAATTAGGGTGTGCTTAAGGCAAACTCACCGACGTTATGATGGACTTTAAATTATTACAAATATCCACCAACTTGTCTAGGTCTAGACCTAATCGCTTTAGTAATTAAAGAAACGCTAGTAACTATACAGTCATAATAAACGTACATCGTGTTGAAATTCTCGAACGAGTTTATTTTTGTGTTTACGGCTTATCGATACATAACGATCGTTGCAGAATAAAAAATGGACATATAATGAAATATTAGGTTGGCAACTAAGTAATTCCTGAATTGTTCAATGAAATAAAAGAGTATTTTTTTCATTTTGTTTGATGACCTTTTGCCATCTCTCTGACAACTTAAAAATTTCACGCTCGTAATCCTTTTCAGTCAAAAACTGAGTTGAGTGAGATTTTATAGCTTCAACATCATTGAAAGTTTTACCACAAAGGGAGTTGTCCAGGGATCAAAATAAGTGCTAATCCGATGGCGCGAGATCAGGGCTATATGGTGGGTGTAACATCAATTCCCAGCCAATATCCAACAATTTTTGCCAAGTGGCCAATGATGTGTGTGGTCTAGCATTGTCCAGGTGAAAAATGACACCTTTATGATTTACCCTTTCTGGTCGCTTTTCCTTGATTTGGTGGGGTTGGAAAGGTCCGATGTATTTTGAGCGGCTTCCAAGCTTCTAAATTGAATGGAGCGGCCATTCAATTTATCCAGTTGCCGACAGTAGATCTCCGAATTAATGGTTTGTTTCTAGCTCTCTGAGCGACTCTGAGCTTATGAAGCAGATGGACTGTCAGCGTCCACGTTTCGGCGCCGTAGGAGAGTACGGGTAGGACACACTGGTCGAAGACTTTCGTCTTCAGGCTCTAAGGTATGGGCGACGAGACGAGACGAGAAGAGATAATATAATATATAGAAATATAATTAAAAAGTTTGAAACGTAAATTTATAATAATTAATGAGGAATAATGACACCAAAAAAGGTTCTTTTTGTGTTTGAAACGTAACCCTGACGAGTGGAAAGAAAGCATTAAGGCAAATGCAGTGCGCTTTTGAATCTGCAGATAAATTGAATTAATGATACACGATGCCAATGGCTTTTATGGGTCTTTCAATTACTGGCACATGTGGTGTTGGCAGATTGACAGACGACTTACACATTTGTAAGGCTTTACATTTATCCTTGCCCTTTTCTCTGGCACATATCGATTCAACTTTCTTTTCTCAATATCTGTTAAGATCAACAAAAAAAATCGCTGGAGAAATTACGCACTGAAAACCAACGCCAACGTAAGCAGAGTGCCTGGTTTGTGCTGAGTAGGAATCTTCGACTTTCATTTCATTAAAAAAGAAGACTGGTAATGTTTTTAATATAACTAGGAATCATGTTAACCAACCTATCTAAGCTAAAACGTTTGTGATACGAAATTGTACCCATCAATGTTCCAATAGATGATACGAACTTATGACGTCATATTCTAAGCCCGACCATTACGTAAATTATTGCCGCTTAAGTTCTACACTACAAGTTTATTTTTTTCTTTGGTTGTAGTATATTTTTTGTTTTTAAAATTAGAAACTCTCTTCTCTTTCTTCTATTCTTGTGTCTCAAATATATGTTTATATTCTACTCTACTTTTATAAATATACTACGGTTTTAAAATAATAAATTATTTATGGTATGTTTTATTCAACATCAATTTTATTTACATTAAAAATCATAACTGTAATAATAACTTAACATTAAAACATTTTTTTATAAACGATGTAATAAATTCCACTGTAATTATTATTGTTATTTTAATTGTTATTTAATTACAGAAGCAATTAATGTTTATGCTGACAACAATAATGTATTCTTAGGTTAATAAGACATTTAATAATACATATTATATTTGCAATGCTGTTATTATTTTGCGATAAATAAAGAGACCAACAGTATTTAAAGGCGAAATTACCGATTTCAAAGCCAGTGTTCGATTCATGTATCGTGATAAATTTGAATTTGTCTTAGAAAAGCGTGGTGAGTTAATTTCCTATCCTCCAGAAATAGAAAGGCCCACTAGGATTATATATAATAGAATACGCTTTATTTCACTATCACAGTACAATATACAATTGTATAATGAAAGAACCTAAAGCATTGGTATGTACTACAGTAGCGAAAAAGGTACAAGTTCAGCATAATGTTGTGGTAAAACGACAGCGGTGATTTTTAACTAGACCGCCCACGTCATGAGTGATTTTTATTGACGGTCGTAGTAGCTATCAACAGCCTGCGGCAGTCCACTGCTGGACATAGGCCGCCCCCATGAAGCGCCACCTAGCCCGATCTTCGGCTTTACGCATCCAGTTTCTGCCAGCCGCCCTGCGCAGATCGTCGCACCATCTAGGCGGGGGGCGTCCCACACCACGTTTACTGAGACGCAATCTCCACTCCAGCACTCGTTTGCTCCAGCGTAGTAGCTATAATTAAAAAAAAATCTTCTTTTAAATAATTAAAACAAAATAAGAATTGAAGAGAGAAAAATATATAAAATGATTATTATGCTCACGGTTTGCCGAGTTGTTCTTCCAAAAATGTATAAGTAATATAACAACATATAAACTACTGAAGAGAAAGTAACATGATTAATTAAATGACCCGACCAGTTAAAATAATTAATATTTGAATCGGACTGTGTCGACTAAGTGTTGAGAAGGAATGAAGAAGTAAACAATCTTAAATACGACGCCGAGGCGTGGGTGAGTAACTCACGCCCGGGTGATGTTACATAAGCAGTTATCAATCAAGCCCGGGAACACGGCGGAATGCGACCGGCTGATAACACATGCCTCTGGCCACTAGAAAGGAGATCGCTTGTTACTGCGATTCATGCTTTCAGAAGTTAATTAGTGGAGTCCTTGATGCAATTACTTTCAGAAACTTAATTTTATATCGTTGTTCTGTACGAAAGTAATTTAATTTATTCAACTTTACGTGACTCAAATTTGAAGATGGACAGTCAAACTCATTTTGCTATGATCCGCGAACACAAATCGGTAAAATATTAGGTACATAAATTATTATGAAAAAATAATAATTGTCTGTTTATGGAAACGTTTATTTGACGGTGGAAAGCACAAAAATTTGATTCGCATGACAGGATAGGACTAAATACGGACAAACAGTCGCCGACCTCCGGTATGGAGATGGCACATAAAGAAGAAAAAGTGTATAGGGACTTAAAAGTCTAATTCTCACCGAGAAACAGCCAACAGCAAATCCTCCAAAACCTCACCATCATCAATGTCATCAACGCCGATAACGTCAAAAACACACTACCATTTTTCATTATAAATACAATCTTTTAAATGGGTTTCCGTAAAATAACGCCTGACTCTTTCAATTATTCCAAATTTGTAAGCTCAAGTTGGCCAAATTTATAATCCAGTAAAACATCTGTAATGCTTAAAGTGTTATGGATATTTATGGAGGCGTTGATTGTTTTTCATCATAAACATAAAGATATTATATTAATTTGTATTGTAAGCTAGTTTCAAATTAGAACTGTACACTACAAACTTTATTTTGTAGGCTCATAACCTTTGTGACATAATAATTTTTCAAGCAATATCAAGTGCAATTAAAAATAATAATAAAACCTAATTCATATCGAGCATTTTTTTATTGATTACGATTTCTTTTTGTATCTGTTAAGTTTTGACCACATATTTTACTAAAGTTGAAACATTTTACAATTATCGTTCAGCTTTTTTTTATTGATTCTGAGGCGGTACGAAGTTTGCCGGGTCTCTTAAAAAACCAAAGAATTCACTGATTTACTAATTACAGACTATATGATCTACCAATTACATAATCACTAAGTAATCCTTGTAAACTAAATGTCGATTTAAATCGTATTATACCTATCTACTTACATGAAATGTTAATTGAAGGAATAAAACAATATTAAGAGGAAAAACACAACAAAATTAAAGATAATTCTTAGTATATTAAAATTCTAATTTTTTAATGCCTTTCAAAAATCAACTGGACTGATAGACGTGATCGAGATCGACCAGTTGGCCACCCCTGTTCTATAGATATTATATTACTTTTTCTTCTTCAGGGAGGCCTATGTCCAGCCAGTCCTGACGCAGGCTGTTTATAATGATGATAATATTTTTTGACGACCTAATTATTTCTGGCGAAGCTATTGCTTTTAGAATCACTGGTCACGGGTTCGATAAATATGTGTATGGCCTACAGCTATTAATTCGTTCAGCAGTGACAGCTGCAATTTCAGCAGCAGCATTCGCTGTGAAAGACATCCTCATCTGCAACTAATCTGGTTTCCCCGCGTGGATATTATAACCAAATCTTTTCAACTTGGTAGAGACTTTTGTGTCTATATACAGCAGTAAATTACAGGCTTATTTATCATGAATGCAGTAGGCAAAGGAGTATATATATATACCATCTGATCCAACCACCTGCACCATCATCTGCAAGCAACCACCGCTATTCAAGGATATCTGTAGCATCAATAGCAACTCAAGGAACTGCAGAGAAAACTTACTTTTGTGTAAAATGTGAATCTTTGAATGGATCTGTCTCTTAATTACGTGTTGTTTAAAAACATTAAAGAAGGAATTTAGACAGTTAATATTTTCAATTTGAAGGAAACTAGTTTATCTCTTAACCGACCAACTCCTTAAGAGAGTTATCAACTTTTTGTTACTTAGATGAACAATTTTCGAGGAACTAAACTTATCTTGTTTCGACGAAGTATTATTTGATATCAAGAGTTCGTTACCCCTCTCCCGTAAGATAAAAACTCGTTAAAATATGGGCTGGGTAATTAAAAAATGCGGGCAGGGAGTATTTTTCAACTGCTTGCTGTAATTAGAAATTGGATGAAATCACTGACACTTATGTACCGCTTACTGATACTTATGTATATTATAATTGTGTATGTTATATATGTGTTTAATTAATGAATACCTATACATATATATATATATATGTAAAGAACCTCCTTTATGATTAAAATAATACCTTTATGATTAATTTCTTTTTGGGAAAATTTCCCTGTATACCGCAATATAAAATTCTTAATTAATCTTTTTATTTATTAAGTCTTTATGGCTAATATTAACTTTTTACATACAAATCTTGTAAATTATGTTAACACATTAACTTAACATATATACATACATATCGTCACGCCTGTCTCCCGTAAGGGTAGGCAGAGACTACAGTTCTCCATCTGCTACGATCTCGGCATACTTTCCCTGCTTCTTCCACACTCATTACTCTCCTCATGTAAGCCCGCCGGTTAAGGGTACTCTTGACCTGGCCTTTCTAAAAAACTTCACCAATTTGTTCAATGTATGTTTTCCGTGGTCTTCTCCTACCGACCATTCCATCCGCATTCACATTAACTTAACAATTTAGTATATATATATATATATATATATATATATATATATATATATATATATATATATATATATATATATATATATATATATATATACGACCGATTGGCTCAGTGGCGGGGCCCTCCGCCCGCGGAGTCAATGGTCGCGGGTTCGATTCCCGCATCGGAATAAATATTTATATGGATTTTTAAATGTTTATTCCGAGTCTGGTAACCCCCCAATCCGCATTTCCTTTCCTGTCCCTTTCTTTCTTCTCTATCCTTTCCCTTCCTCTCCGCCAATCCACGGTCTGCCGTGCCAATGGATGCGTGGCTAGGGGCGAGCCTAGTCGTAAGCGTGCCGATCGTCCCGGGGTCGGGCTCCCCCGGGAACTATGGTACCTTACCTCAGCATGCAGGGCTCTGCTGGGGCTGACTTCCATCCTCCCTTGCGGCTCGTGGGGTTCATTAAAGACGAATTTAATATACATAATTTGTCGAAAATGACGGCGACGTGGTTCGTCACCCGTCACGTCCTGATTCTCACGAGGGCGAAAAGCGACCAATGACCGTTTCGCTGCGATGAATGGCAGCGGATGGAGCTCTGTGGTGTCTGCCAACCCCTGCGGGGGATAGGCGTGAATATATATATATATATATATATATATATATATATATATATATATATATATATATATATATATATATATATATATATATATATATATATATCATCCTGTGACACATAGGCGTCTTTCGGCTGTTTCCATTCTTCTCTATTCCGTGCTTCTATACCAGATAGTCCCTCCAATAATCTTAATCATCTGTCCATCTCTTAGCCTAATGAATCTTATTATGATTTATTTATACACTTCGAAATTATTCAAACTGCTTACCAGTACCTGAAAAACATTTAATTTGTTTATGAAAGAAAAAGAAGATCTGTCATGCTACCGTTACAATTAACGTAATGTTATGATATATTTTTTCTTGCCTAAACCGACCTTATTTGATAAGTCTACAAGTATATAGAAATACAAACTGCTTAATAAAAAATATAAACTGCTTTTTAAATCTATGAATGTTCTATGAATTCCTTTGTATTTGCTTGTTTTAACGGTACAAAGTTCTTATTTAACAATGATGTAAGATAGAAACAGTCAGAACAGATAGGATGGCTATATTCAATATCAGGAACAGTTCAGCAATATAAACTTTGTATAACTCTTAAAAGAAATACATACAGGCTATAAAAGATATTTTTTTATGTTAAAGGAGGATATACTAGCAAGCGTGTTGCTTGATGGAAAGTAATCAATGTGGTCACCATAGGTATTAAGGAAGCGTTGCTTGCCTTTAAATTATGTGTAGGCTTGTTTTTTGAAAGATTCAATGTCGTATCGGTTAGGAAACCCCGCTGGAGGTAGCTGGTTCTACAAGGTAATGGTGCGTGGAAGGAAGTTTCGTAAAAAGCGCACCGTACTGGATCGCCACTCATCTAGATGGTGGGGATGAATTTTTAGAGACTTAATTATATTCTAAGCAGTTGTTTTCTACAGGTTGTTGTTGTATGTTTATAGAATTCAGTATAATAAGCGTTGACATAATGGACTCTAACCACGTCAGTCTCATATCTCTACATATGGAATTAGACTGGCGTTTATTTTTAAACACTATATCATCTCATTGTGCCAATGACTCACACCAGCACACGTCATTTTAAATCAATGTAGTTTTAATTCATAACGGCCATTGAAAATATTTGCAGTTCCAAGGTCATTATGAAGAATACGAAGTATGTGGGTCATTGTTTCGAATAAAATGTATATCGGTAGGAGAGTATGACGCTCTATCAATTCCTTCTGAAGACCTGCGATCGTAAACGACAATAAAACTGGCGTATAAATAAGCAATAAATCTATTTCGAGACAAGAAGTGATATCAAATGTTAGGGTTCTTTAGGGTTGCTTTTAAATAATGAAGTTTATCAGCTATTTGGTTCAGTGGTGAAATACCAAAAGGGTCTTTTAAATGGGTTATTGAAGGCAAAAGTTATATTATAATTAACCACTTTAGTGAAGAATTGGTTGTATGGTTGGAGATTGAACTTGTTGAAGACATTGGTCTTCAGACTTTGTGGAATGTGTGATACAAAGATGTAGTAGATAAGTGCTGGAGTGGGGAGCGCGTCTTAGTAAACGTACCTTGGAACGCCTGTGACGATCTGCGAAGGCTGGTTGTCGGAAACTGCATGAGTGTAGCCAAATATTGGGCTAGGTATGATACCTTACCTTATGAACTGCCGAAAACATGATTATCCCAATCATATTAGCCCGACTTTCCCGGGATAGTACCCGGGTGTACTATAGTGCCTTACCTCAACGTGAGGGGGCTCTGCCGGGGCTGACCTCCATCCTCCCTTGCGACTCGTGGGATTCACCATGACGAAATAAATTTAATTTGATAAAAAATGACGGCCATGTGGTTCGTCCCCGTCACGTCCTGATTCTCACGAGGGCGAGAAGCGATTAAAGGAGATCCGTTTCGCTACGATGAATGTGAGAGGAATGATGGATGAGTATGGAGGAAGCAAGGAAGGTGTGCCGGAATCGTAGCGCATGGAGATCTGTGGTCTCTGCCTACCCCTATGGAAAACAGGTGTAACGATATGTATGTATGATATTCATACACTCACTGTCGACTCTTGTCGCTTTCTAAATCCAGCAAAAATTGTTTCACTGAGTATTTATTGTACTATTGTATAATGTCATCCTAAGATTAAATGAAAGCAAATTATTACTGCTTCAGTTTTATCCGGCCATCGCGAAATTTACGACGCCATTAAAAACAATAACGTCAGATAGAGCTGCGCTTTATTTATTGGTATTTTCATTTCTTATTCGTCACATTCTAAGCCAGCTTTTAGTGATAATTGACAAATTGCTGTTTCAAATTTCCCTCGAGTCAATTTCTTCTTTATTGCCAACATTAAGGCTATTAAAAAGAAATAAATTTCGATGAATGCTTTTACGAAAATTATGCCTACATCTGGCGAAAACGCCAAAGTTCGAAAGCTTCTCACTTTTCACGAATAAGAACCAATGCTTCTAAGTTATTAAAATTTATCGGTGTCTTTATTTTCTGTGAATATATATAATGTGATTTCATTTTATTTAATATATATACTATGTATATACACGGAATTTTAAGTTATTTTAAATTTGTGAAAGAATCCCAAAATTTTTTAAAATCGAAATAAGCTTAATCATCCCTTATATAGTCAGTCACTTATTCTCTAGTTAATTTCTTTATAAGGGATGAGAAGGTAAACGATCAAGTGTATTGCCTGATGAAAAGCAATCAACAACATATGTGCACCACCATAAGTATTGCAGAAGTTCAGATCAGATCAGAAGAAGGGACTTCGTCTGTGTTTTCAATCATGTCCACCAGAGAAACCTCTATTTAAGTCCTCTTCACAACTATCTGGATGCATGGTAATAAATAAATGATATTTAAAATAGATTAACTATGGATGAATTTGACGTTCACTTGTATTGCAGATACATTTATCAATATCTAAATACGTATATAAAAATGGAGAACTATTTTGTTAGTCTCGCTAAAACTCAAAACGGCTCGACCGATTTGAATATTTTTTTTATTTTGTTCGCTCTAATACGGGGAAGATTTACACATAAAAAAAATCGAGGAAAAACATAAAAGAACAGCTTGAAAAATGAAAAAGTCTTTTTCTTCCTTTTACTTCCTATTACTTTCGATAGATGGCGTTCGTGATGGCTTTATCATCTGATAAATGTTGTTATACAAAACTGTCGTTTCTTTTGTGGGATTTTGAAAAGTATTGCATACCTAAATACCAGGAGAAGATAAACCTATCAGGAGATATTATTTCTGTTAATTTGAATTCAATAAATTGTAGGAGAAATAAAGTTCACTGGGTTATCTATTTTTTATTTAACATAAATTGGAACTTCACACCGTTTCGTATAATATAAAGTGACATAAGTGTTCTCTTAAGTTTAACGATGTTGTTAAATGATAATTATAACCGCTGCCCTTGGTCTGTGCGCCATGCGAAATCGGTCAGCCGTAAACTGTTACTAATTTCTTTTATAATATCTGTGCTAGGTTTGTCATTTTTATTTTGTGGGTAAACTCGACGAAAGTTGTCAATGATGATATTTCATTCTTTTATTATTTAAAAAAAATATTATTTGTATTATTTGGTACTTACTTGAAAATACACGCTAAAATTTTTTTATTTCATCACTTTTTATTTAAATTACCATGGTAATCGATAGAAATAAAAAAATGAGACAAATATTATTATAAAAGTAAATTTATTTTTTAGTATGAATGCTAGGTTTGTTATTTTTATTTTGTGGGTAAACTCGACAAATTTGTTGAAGCCCATATGTCACTCTTTTATTATTTAAAAAAAGATATTATTTTGTATAATTTGGTACTTACTTGAAAATACAGACTAAAGTTTCTATTAATTTTCTGTTATATCACTTCCATTCTACTGTTACTTAAATGTAATTTTTTCTAGTATATGTGAAAATTTTCATCACATTTCGTTTAAAAATTACAATGGTAATCGATAGAAAAAAAATTGAGACAACAACAAATATTTTTATCCAAGTTAATTTGTGTCAATGTTCAATCTTGTTTGCGTTGTCTTTATGTAAGTTCCTGTTGTAAATCTAAACGACAGCAAACGTGGTCCTAAGATTTTCAGTCCTTTGATCTTAATATTGTACAAAGTGAAATCTGGGTCACTTGGGTTTCGAACCATTTACACGGCCTGCTATGATACTGTCTGTGTACAACTTGGTCACATTCAGAATAAGGCGTTTTCAAATAACAATAAATAAACATGTAGACGTTTTGTCTGAGTCATATTGGACTTCAAGCAGTACATTAGTGATGAACTATGGAACACTCATAGTCTTGATAATATTGAATTTATTTCTCATTTTGGTATCTGTATTTAACATATTTCATCGTGTGTGCCTATTATACTCTAGCTTTTTGGTATATTATGATCTTTGTTATTTCTTTCGTTAAAGACGACTGTTTTTATAATTCTAAAATTCTTTCTAACCGTACCGACTATACTAGTAACTATATCCCATTGATGTAATGGAACCAAAGGCCTTAGATCGTGAGCGTATTCCCAACTAAGCTTGTCTTTAAAATGAAATTGTACTACTTACATGTATATGTATGTACAAGAAAGGCCAGGTCAAAAGTACCCTTATCCGGTGAGCTTGTATGAAGAGAGTGATGAATGTAGATGAAGCAAAGAAAGTGTGCCGGTATCGAGATGGAGATTTCTGGTCTCTGCCTATCCCTACGGGAAACAGTCTTGATGATATGTATATATGTACAGTCAAATTAGATAATGTTATAAAGAAATGTTAAACTAGTAAATAATAGGAAATGAAACAAAAATGATTTCTTCCATTGCTAATTAGGACTGACCTAACTCGCTATTTAATAATAATAATAAAGTTAGGTTTAAGTAAGTGGGTTCAATTCAAAATTCAAAAAGCAGCCATATTGTGCACGGCTAGGATCGTGAGAAGGTTCCTTTCCTTGGATGCATAATCCTATGTGTGCTTGGTTTATCCCGCCACGAAGGATTAATAACCCTAATAATAATATTATTTTTTATTAGAGATTTTTTTTATATTAATAATATTGTTATTTAGAGAAAAATTTGTAAATAAAGGATAATAATATAATAATAATCTTTATTTCGGACAATTTTTGTTTTGATCCATACATCTAACATTTTTACATTTGTGTTAGTAATTATGTACACCTTAAAAATTATGTTAGGAAATCATTTACATTGAAACCGATTTAACTGTTTCATAAGGCACGAGTTGAATCTATCATTTTTCATTATAGAGATCGTACGGTTTTCATTATAGAGTATGGCACGCATTCTGTGCAACACCGAGGCTGTTCGTTTACGCAAAATGGCCCAAAAGCCATCAGTGCGGGCTTTAACGAACATACCTGATGCACTGCAGAAACGGGACAGCCCCAACAATATTCTGAAACCGTTGGTAAATTTGTAAGAGATCTCAATCGTGAAGAACTCGAATCATAAGATCAAGTTCGAGAGACCGGTCGTATCATCACTAGAGAATCGTTATACCATAAAAGTAGTAGACAGTTATGGCAGCACCCTTTGACCGCAGTTTGAATATATTTTCTATAAAGAGTGGCGACACGAACGCGGCGGCAATGGGAAATCACGATTTCACCATAACGTTCACTGTTTTCGTATAGATTAAGAATGGACCGATAACCGTGGGCCATTTTGTAGATAGTCGTTAGTTTATTTCGAATAACATATCGCTGTACAATTTGTGTTGGTTGTGAAATATATTGAAACAGTTTAGTTTGAGAATATATCTGTAAGAGATTATCAATTGTTTTAATTTGACTAGTCAAATGGCGTAGGGGCAAGATGCGCGATTTCTGAGCGAATAGCCGTTGGTTTGATGACTGATTAACCTGAAAGTATTTATTCTAAGTATGATTCTTTGTCCTCATCATTCGTATATTTATAGTGACAATTATGTTTTTTTATTTATTTATTCATGCCTAACCGCCGCAGGGGTTTGGCAGAGACCACAGAGCTCCATCCGCTATGATCCCGGCATACCCTCCCCGCCTCCTCCACACTCATCCATCCTTTCATCCATTCTTCCAGCAAAATTCATCGCAGCGAAACGGCTTTCCATTAGTCGTTTCTCGCCCTCGTGGGGATCAGGACGTGACGGGTGGCGAACCACGTCGCCGTCATTTTTTCAACAAATTAGGTATATTAAAATTCTAGACAATTTATTCAATAGAATTCTCTAAGACAACTATATCATAGAGAATTATGTTTTGTTTTCTTGTTGTATACAAGGATTTGTTGGTTCTCCGTACTTTACAACTAATGTTCATCCCCACCATCTAGATAAATGGCGATCCAGTACTGTGCGTTTTTCCCGAAACTTTATTCCACGCAACATCAATCTATAGAACCGGCTGGCTACCTTGAGCGGTGTTTGCGAACCGATACGACAATGCCTAGTCTGTTGTAGATGTATATTGGCGGCTTTGATTGCTTTCCATCAGGCGACAGGCTTGTCCGTTTGCCTCCCAATCCCATTAAAAAAAATGTTAACTAGGTGACGAAGTTCTCTCCTCATTATTTCCACTAACATGGCGGTTGAAGACTTAAGGGGCAGCCTTCATCTCGGGTATCCTAATATTGAGTTATAAGTGTAAAGCTTTCTATGAACATGTTGACTGCCACGGCAATTTTCAGAAATCTGGCCTAATTACACACACTTTGATTTCATTTAATAACATTATATTATTAAAAACTCTAATTCTAGTGTATAGTTATCATCAAAAAGCATAAAAAATGTGTTTTTTTTTTTTCTTTAAAAAGGTCTTACGAATTATCTCGTAGTTGGCTTCTGTAACAGAAATTTCTTCGCGGAAGAAAAGAACGCAATCTACGAGTTATCTCGTAGTTGGCAGTCAACACGTTAAAAATAGGCAATTTCG
Organism: Baronia brevicornis; assembly: GCA_031353405.1. Lineage (NCBI taxonomy): Eukaryota > Metazoa > Arthropoda > Insecta > Lepidoptera > Papilionidae > Baronia > Baronia brevicornis. Next base: position 1,035,379 of record JASFAT010003808.1, read on the forward strand.
TTAAAAATGTTATCTGTCACGAACTGTGGAAATGTAGAACAATTTACCATCTGCGGTGTTCCCACGTAATTACGACATGGGGGCATTCAAGAGAAGAGCGTATGTGTTCGTTAGAGGCCAGCAACGTATCTGCGACGCCTACGGCGTTGCGGATGTCTATACGCGGCGGTGATTCCTTACCACTGCTAACAAAAAAAAATGTAATTTAAGTTTTTTTACGTAACAAAGTTTCGACGTAAGTAAACGTAATGTGATATATTTTGTTACTAAGAGATGTATACAAGATAACGTTTTGGTCTCTCCTTGAGTTCTAAAATTTAATTTCTGGCCGAAACTGAAATTTATTTCATTAGGATTGTAATTTAATACGATCTCACGATCGTATAAATTTTTTATTACGTTAAATCAGAGGAAATTTAGTTAAATATTGTGGACTTAGCTTTATATAATATCTTCTTATTATTAGAGGAAATTTGAGGAGATAAAGTATATTTGTCTATCATTTTGGGATTTTCCAGACTATATCGCTTACTAAAAGTAATAAATATCACGTATATTGCAAATTAAAATCTACAAAACTATATTACGCAGACTATTTGCAAATCATAGGGTATACAAGGTCATTGTGTCCTCATACGTAGTATAGAATATTTAAATTGTCCCCCGAGTAAACTTCAATACCCCGGGCCGCTGTGCTCGTTTCAAATGCTAATTAAAATTTAATGCGATGTGAGGTGTGTAAAGGCACGTTCACAAAGGGTATATTGTAATTGAATTAATTCTCAGATAGTGGTATAGGTCTCTCACTTTGTTAGATTTCTTATTTGTTCTTAAAACGAGTTTACGACTGAGGAGCATAACGAAATCTTAGGATAAAGATATGAGAAATAGATGGGAAGAAAGATTTAATAGAAGATGAAGAAAATAAGGGAAGAGGACAGACATTGGGACGTCGGGTCCCTGCACTCTTCATGCGAAACGCGGTAACAATAAAGGCATCATAGATTCCAGACTAGAGGTCATGGTTATGGATCATCCAATAAAGTGATAAGGTTTCTCCATCTCTTTCTAAGCGTGGTGTAGCAAGTGTAGCAAGATATCAAATTTAAAACTATCGCTTTATTTTAGACTTTCTATTTCGTTTATTACTAGGCGTACATGATGATGAGGTTTCATCATCATGTATGCATATGGCACCTTTAGCCGGCTTACAGCCGTACACTGCTTGGCATAGGCCTGTTCTAAGGCACGTAACCTAAACTTCAGCTATACATGCAGCCTATGCCAGCCGCTCTACGCAGATCGAGCATAGCTTAATTCTACACACTGTGGCCTGCGTATAGCAGACTGCCATACGCAGGCCAGAGTGTGTAGAATTAAGGCCGAACCGTTAAAGAGTATAAGAATGATTTTTTTATAGCAGAATGGGCAATCATGCCAGAATGCACAGGTTGACTTCAGTCTTCGGGATCTGAGGTAGGTTTATGGTATGGCTAGAACATGATTATTTTATAAATATATATTTATCACGTACTGTTTATCAAAATTTAGACCTAATTGAAAAAATTGATTGCGTCAAAGATTTTGGAGAGAGCTTAACAAACTCTTTTGACTTGTATTAAAATCAGGTTATGATTATAAAGAAGATAATTAAACATTAAGTTAACCTCAGGTTAGCTTGAATTTACATACGCGTTGAAGTCTCGTGAAATCGGCAAAGATAACATCTACTACTTCTTTTTTGTATCTAATTATATGTAATTTTGTACAATAACTGGCCTATCTATGGTTTGAATAAAACAATTACAGATTTTGCCCGCTTATATGCTTATGTATTGTTGGTACAATTAATTCATATTGTATCACTGTTTTTTGAACTGTGGACAAATATTTCACCAGTTTGGCGGCATGAAGAGCCTTAGAAAGCAATATAATTCAAAAATTATTTATTTTTTTATATACAGCCCATGTATGTACCATTGTTGGACACGAACCTCCCCCTTTTTGGAGGTATAATGACATTAAGCTGCCATGCTTTTTCTAGACGGATATGTGGGATATTCAGACTAGGAATACATGCCTGTAGGATAAACATATTTATCCTTTTATCTATTAAAATTTACCCAGTAACCATTATTACTCCGAAAGTGGTGACTTGGCTACTGAGTCAATCTGATATAAACCAAATACAGCGAAATGATTTATTCCAAATCTTTTCCTCGCTGTCCACTAATGCGGCAGAAATGTAAACTGGCCAAGATTTAGATCGCTTGTACAAGACCTAAATGCCTAGTGTAAATACTCCACTCTTTGTGTTACAACACTGCTAAACGCCTTTTAGGTAGTCGACTTTGTCAAAGGTCGACCCACCGCATTCTTGGAAACTGGTTGGTGGTCATTTAGCCTTTATTACGGGAACTAGTTTATGTTTCGCAGTTTTACTCGTCTAGGATTATTATACGTCATTCTAGTATTGTGCAATCCTTATTCAATTATTTCTTAACGTTTAAAACATTCTTAAATCAGTGTTGGAATAACTACCTTCAGTATTTTTTGTGGAAGTGATAGGTAAATTTGCTTACCATCAAGTAGTCACTTGATGGTAAGCAATCACCGCCACTCATGAACATCGTCAGTACCAAGGGCACCGAATATGTGTTGCTTACCTTAGGATAAAGATATGAGAAATGAATGGGGACGGAAGACTTAATAGAAGGTGAAGGATAGAAGGTGAAGAAGCTAAGGATGTGAGTTAGAGATTCGCGAGTCGTGTACATATTCAGTAAACAAATTATTTACAAAGTATTCGTCTGCAACGTGGCTCTATCACTTTGAAATTGTTGGCAAATTTCTTCTTGACGACCGATTGGCTCAGTGGCGGGGCACTCCGCCCGCGGAGTCAACGGTCGCGGGTTCGATTCCCGCATTGGAATAAATATTTATATGGATTTATAAATGTTTATTCCGAGTCTGGTAACCTCCCCAATACGCATTTCCTTTCCTGCCCCTTCCTTTCTTCTCTATCCTTTCCGCCAATTTCCCTTCCTCTCCGCCAATCCACGGTCTGCCGTGCCAATGGATGCGTGGCTAGGGGCGAGCCTAGTCGCAAGCGTGCCGATCGTCCTGGGATCGGGCTCCCCCGGGTACTATGGTGCCTTACCTCAGCAAGCAGGGCTCTGCTGGGGCTGGCCTCCATCCTCCTTTGCGGCTCGTGGGATTCACTAAGACGAATTTAATATACCTAATTTGTCGAAAATGACGGCGACGTGGTTCGCCACCCGTCACGTCCTGATTCTCACGAGGGCGAAAAGCGACCAATGACGAGCCGTTTCGCTGCGATGAATGGCAGCAGATGGAGCTCTGTGGTCTCTGCCAACCCCTGCGGGGGATAGGCGTGAATATATAAAATAATAATAAAATTTCTTGTAAGATGCCAATAAAGATGTAGGACATAATATAGGGTGGCCTTTGGCAGAATTGAATTAATTTTCAATCTTAAACGACGTCCTACGTATTTTTCTCGCAAAGCTACCTTGTATGGCGTATCTTCACACCAATCTTGCCTACTCCGTTAAACCCCTTAGCTTTGGTGGAGACAGTTATATAGCTTCGCAGCTTAGCTTTGATCATGCTATCGATTAGCTACATCACACATCTCTGGTGGAAAGACATCTTACAAAACAAGCCTACACATACTTAAAAGGCCGGCAATGCTTGCGCGTCTCCTGCAGTGTCGCGGTTGTCTATGGGTGGCGTTGATTGCTAGCTATCAGGCGGCATGTGTGCCCTCCTATCCCATAAAAAAAACCCTAATAGCTGTATTTTTTTATAATAGCTGTATTTTAAATTTATCACATAAATAAGAATACTGAGCAATTGTTCACGAAACATAATATTTACATAATTCTATTTAATAACAGACATTAAACAATTTATTTTGAATTTCACCTTTTCATAAAACTTTCTCACGTAGCGTTCTATCGTCAGAAGCTGTTATAATGTACATATAACTGAAACAATACGAGGACATTCACACGATCGCAGATAGAAAGTAGGCACTTCAAATCCAACTCTCACGTATCATAGTTAAAGCCTATACTTTTACATAACTAAATTGATCATTTGGTTTAATTTCATTTTAAATAACGTATAACTGTATTAAAAAGAAAGACATAAGAAATTTACGTTGCGAATGAGGAAAAAAGGGTCGGTAGGGGAAGACCACGGAAAAGGTACCGTGACCAAATTGCTAAAGTTTTTAAGAAAGGCAACGTCAAGAGTACCTTTAACTGAAGGGCTTGCATGAGGAGAGTAATCAGTGTGGAGGAAGCAAGGAAAGTATGCCGAGATCGTAGCAGATGGAGATCTGTGGTCTCTGCCTACCCCTACGGGAAACAGGCGTAACGATATGTATATATGTATGTGTTTATGTATGACTCTTATGACTTTAATTAACTTTTTTTCATACAGATCCAGATTCCTATTCTGGAATAATACACATTAACTCACCACCCTTGTCCAAAGCTAGTCTAAGGATTAGCAAGATATCCAGTTTACAAATAAATACGGTCTAAGAATTGAACCTATAACCATTGCCTTCTATACTGAGAACCGATTACATCATCACTAAGTCAATTAGGTAATAGGTATGACTTGATATATTTTTATGGGATAGGAAGGCAAACGAGCAGGCGTGTCACCTATTAGAAAGCAATCAGCGCCGCCCATAGACATCCGCAGTACCATAGGCAGTGCAGAAGCGTTGCCGGCCTTTAAAGAAAGTGTCATTATGGGATGGGCCTTTGAAACTCAACTGCTCACCGGACGAAGCGCGGTAGCTAAGTTACCACTCAGACGCCGATTTTCTGCGGGAGTGTGTTAGTTCCCAGGACGAGCCGGCCCATTCATGCTACAGACCAATAATATGGCATTCTTAACAAAGTATTCGTCTGCAGCGTGGCTCTACCATTTTGAAATTGTTGGTAAATTTCTTGTATGATGCCAATGCAGACATAATAATATACGGTACCCTGTGGTAGAATTAGATTAATTTTCAAAAATCAGAATTAAATTAGGTCGGGCTTCCCTTACAAATGTTAATCTCACTAAGATAAAGGTTATCCTCATAATCCCTTTATCCTCATAAATGTGTGTATGTAAATGTGTAAATATAATCGCATTTTTTAGTATACAAGTTACCCTGCTTTGCATTCTAATCATGTCCTTTATTTGTTCCAACAGTTACCTTATGCGACACCAAAAGTATTGGAGTCCCCAGTCTATGCGGATAACCACAGAGAACTTTTATTCACACTGGCGTTATGTTAGCATTTTTATATATTACGCTATTTGAAACTCTTTTCCACTTCTTTCCCTTCTATTATCTTCATCTTATCCTTATATGGATTTCGTATTGAGTAACCCTTGGTATTGCAGACGTCTATGAGTGGTAGTGATAACTTACCATCAGGTGACCAGTCTTATTTTTTGCTTACCATAAAAAAAATAAGTCACACCTTATAAGATATCGTCAACACAGCTGTGCATAGGCCTCCCTCAAAGTGTAGTCTTCGTTTACATGCATCAGTTTGAAACATGCTTTGAATAAATTAAAAAAAATGACACTAGACTGTTCTTCCTTTCATCTTAACAGTCGGCTATACTAAAGAGTATTTGCACATCGAAAGTGAGGTCACGTTAGCACGGTGGCGTCATTGACGGAATATAATTTGATAATGTTTGTTCTGTTCCATTAGAAAGTGAGAACTCTTTATTTATTCACCGTTCTCTTAGGCCGAGTAAGATTACACAAAACGTGTGAAATTTTTCTTTTCTCTGCTTATGACTACCAATTGACTCAGCGGCGTGGCCCGCGGAGTCAATGGTCGCTGGTTCGATCCCTGCATTTGAATAAATATATGTATGAATTACAAATATTTATTCCGAGTCTGGTAACCCCTCCAATTCGCACTGGACAAGCGTGGTGGGTTAACGACTGTTCCTCCAGAAATGGTGAGGCCCGTGCTCAGCAGTGGGACATATATGGGCTGTTAAATAAAAAATATTCCAGGGTTAAGTAAAATAATATCTAATATCTTCAAATGTTTATAATCCAGCTTTTCACAATAGGTCTTGGTAAAAAAGTGTCCGTTTCAACAAAACTGCATGGACTTTTGCAGTCAAGTTAAAAAGATACGATTTAGGCATTTATTTAAATACATTTTACTCCTATATCCAAATAAAACTATGCTAATAAACCACCAGAATTACATAATATAACTGATGATAACATGAGATTATAAAAGTGAAATAAAACTTTTAAAACTTACAATTACAAAAAATTAAAAAACAAAAATTACGTCATTTTACATACTTACATATCGTCACGCCTATCCCTAATATGGATAGGAAGATACCACAGATCTCCATCTGCTACGATCTCGGCATACTTTCCTTGCTTCCTCCACACTCATTACTTTTTGTTCTGATTCAAATTGTGTATAAAACCAAAATATCATTTTACATACATACATTTCTTACTTACAGCAAATAGGTTTTCTATCGTCATATATGTATATATGTATATATTAATAATTCAAAATGTACAAAAACGTTTAATTGTTAAGGCTTTTCTTTACAACGATACATTACATATAAAAATATAGACCATCGAAATAAAGTACGCAACAATACCTTCGACCACCCAAGTGCGAAATAAAAATACGCGCGTAGATTTGTTGGATTGATAAAAAAAATAAAAATTTATCTCGTTGCGTTCAATTATAAATCGGTGAAGCGTGTGCGATACAAGGATTGTGGCGCGGCGCGTGTGGTTGCGCCATTACGAATGTGCCTCGGATCCATAAATTGAAGAAACTCACACCTATAATTATTCTAAAGACGTGACGCACACATGCAAATGTATGTAATTTAAATTATCATTGTTGTCTTGTCGCAGTTCTTATATTTTATTTCTTTCGATCAGGGATTCCCAAAACTATTTTGGGGAAAAACCCTTTTCCAAAATGAAACTCAGATCACCACAGCCAAATTTTTTATTTTTATGGGATTGGAAGGCATATGAGCGGGCGTGTCACCTGATGGAAATCAATCAACGCCGCCCATAGATATCCGCAGTGCCATAGGCAGTGCGGAAGCTTTGCCGACCTTTAAGGAAAGTGTCATTATGGGAGTGGGAATGGGAGGGGGTACTTCACCGGGTAAGTCGGCCTATTTATGCTACAGACACATATTATGCCATTCTTGACAAAGTATTCGTCTGCAGCGTGACGCTACCACTATTAATCGTGGCTTTACCACTTTAAAAATCATATCTCTAGTTTTTTTTTCCTATTAATATAAAATAAACACCAATTTAAAAACCCCGGAAACCGTTTTCGAAACCTTTAACAATTCCTGATTAAGATAATCGTACAGAGATTTAAGAAAATGCATACAATACATATTTCATTGGCGACGAGTATTTGTGTGCGTGCAGGTGTACGTGTGAGTATACATATACACACACATCCTTATGTATATGTACATATGTGCGTGTGTTGTGTAATTTGGCGTATATGTTTGTGTCTGTTTTTAATTTAGCCCTACGTTTAAGTTTATCCTTTTTAATCGTAATTTAATTTAAATAAACATATTATGTTTTATTAATCAAATTATCTCATGAATTGATCCAAAATAACTTGTGACGAAGCAGTTATTTGTTTTTAAATAATAAATTCATTAATCGAATTCTTCTATAGTTATAGAATTTCGTAAAGTTGTTCGAGGACGAAAGTATGCGCTCTTTGATTTTTGTACCCAGAAAACCACTGTTGCTATACATATATACAAAAATAATGTAAAATATTCAAAGATTATTTTCGTTGAATATTTTACATTAGACAACGAAAAATCTCGTCTATAACATATATATTTAGTTCAATAGTCATTATTGAAATTAGGTATCATAGTAGCCGAATCGACTTAAATGACTGCAATATCTTTACAAAACTTTTTTAGAAATAATCGAATTATTATACAATTAAAGTAAATGACAATGTATCAAAACAACATTAGTGGCAGTCAAAAAGATACTGTATTTTAATCATATCATACCCAGTTGAACGAAATTTTTATCATCTTATTTGTATGCAATGCGTCAACCACGCTTGTAGATACATTTACTAAAAACGTTTTAATAACCAGCTCAAAAATAATGCTTGGATGTTAAATTAATTTTAGTTTTTATTAGGATTAACACCAAAATTGGCTTCGTCGACTCGGCGGGTTATTCACTGGAAAACTACAATACATATTATACGAAGAATAGGTTTGTTTAATTTGTTTATACTTACAAAACACATGTTTCGTGTGATTATGTCCTTATATTTTGCTTATGAACCCCATTAACGCCTTAGAGGGATACACTGGCCACAATATGTATTTTACCATATGGGTCATAAAATGGTAATAAAAAACATAACTCAAATACACAAACCGCCAGTTAATTTCTAAGAAAGATTTGCGGATGAGGAAAAAATTATGGTTTATCATGTAGCATTTAAGTGTTTCCATTTAATAGATGTATTTCCCTGTATACTTTTATAGTTTTAGTCTTTTCCTCTGATCGCTTGTTCTTAGCTGAATATCGTGATGCTCCTAAACCTGAAGTACACGGCGAAAAATCAGCTTTCATCTCCGACGAAAGATTCCCATGTCTTTTTTTATGGGATAGTAAGGCAAACAAGCAGGCGTGACACCGGATGGGAAGCAATCAACGCCGCCCATAGACATCCGCAGTGCCGTCTATATGCTGCACTACAGATGCTTTACTGCAGAACACTTCCCTGCGAAGTTAGGTACGCTTATCAGTGAACTAAGCAATCGTCTGCATAAGATTATGCAGGGAATCCCAATCGAGTGAACTTGCAAGCGAATGTAACTAAATTATAAATAAAATGACTCAGCCCCTTCGATTATAATATCTTCCGTTTGATTGTACTTAAAAAAAATATAAAAACACGTGAGTAATGACTCGCATTAAATTTGAGGGATCTGGAATCAAGATATCCGACGATAAAACATCGTGTTGTGATATATTATGCTTATGGTAAGATCTGTCCTCAAATGTAAATTGCTTGTGATTCTTTGAAACATTCCTGCCTCTTTAAAAATTTCCATATCCTACACCCAAGTGTAAGGCGTATCTCTTTGTACGTCAACTCTACCATCTGGATGAATGGCGGTCCAATATTTATGCGTTTTTCTCCAAACATCTCTCTTGCCTAGATGCCTAGACCCAAGATCTACTATTTAGACTCTCTGCGATCTATCCAGTACATAATCAGTATTTCTTCATAAACTTAATATTTAATCGTATTTCACTTTATTATTTATTATATTTTAGTTTAGTAGTTAATTATCGACATTATTACTAGGGAGGAAGAGATTGATATCCGGATCCAGAACACCCATAGATATAGCGCAGCCTTGCATACAGTTTTTGTATCAAAACTCCTCAGCAGAAGTACCAGGCTGCGAATATACAAGACGGTGATACCTCCCATTTTGATATATGAAGTTGAAGCTTAGGCACTCACGCTTAAAGAGGAGAATAAGCTATAAGTAGCCGAGCGGAAAATTTTCCGTAAGATCGTGGAAAGAAAAAGAAGAGAAGATGAGTCATTAACAGAAACAACGCTGAGATAGAAGACTTGATGTAGCGGCCAAACCGTTACGGATGAGATTAAGGCACATCGAATTCATTGCCTCGGTCACCCTTACTGTAGACAACAATATCTTCGTATTTCTGGTATTTCTATCCAACACGACACTGGAAACTTTAATTTTCTAATTAAATTTCAGTTCTGCAATCTCTCTAGTGTTGCAGCTGTCTATTCTTTATGGTTTTATGTCCCCGGGGTGAGGCAGAGGGCGTCCACAGTGCTTCTCCATTGCGATCAGTCTTGAGCGACGCGCTTCACTTCAGGCCACGTCAACCCGACGGATTTCATCTCTGTCGCTACGGAGCACTTCTAGGTGTACCAGCTGTCTATGGTTGACGAAAATTGTTTTCCATTAGGTGAAACGCTTGCTCGTTTGCCTGCATATCCGATAAAAAAGTTACTACTGTATCCATGTACACATCAGCTTATCTGATGACAAGGAAGCAGATCAGATCCTTAATAATTCATACGTATAGTAGCGGACCTGCCAAAACTATTCATGGCAGTGGTAATTATATTCGATTTGACAGTAATTCCTCACTTCGCTTCTGATTAACTTGACACCGCGACCGGTTTCTATATTGTGAACAAACTGACACTAATTCTCTTAGAATGATTAACGTGTCGATGATTCAAGAACTTCACAGTCCACGTGTATTGCAATAATGTATTCATGAATATCGAATCATTTGCATATGAGGAACAGTTGTTTATTAAAGAGCTTGTGTTTATGATTTGGAAGAGGTCAAATGTCAGTCATATAATATCTTGAAAATATAAATATATCTTTTTCAATATTTAATATTTGATAGACGCCTAGCAGTATAGACACCAGTTACACACATATTAGGTCGGGGCAAAAGTATTTTCGTATTGTTCATACAAAGAAAAATATTTTTTTTAGGTATAATTTGCCATCTTGTGGGTAGTGCCATGATCCCATTCCTGTCGAAATTTTGAGATTTTTGATTAAAAAAATCTGTAGTGTTCACAGTGTTCTTTTGAGGTTAGCTTTATGCTTCCTAAAGAGTTCTGCAATGACCGAAACAGGTGGAAATCTGATGAAGCAAGGTCAGGGCTATACGGAGGATGTTTTATTTTCTTGTTCTCCTTCTATTACTCCCTTTCCCCCTATTCAAATTCTTACCTTAAGTTTGGCTATGCATTTTTAAATGCTCTAGTACTGCAGATGTTTACGAGTGGCGGTGGTTGCTTATCACTTCTATGTTGCTTATTATATATTCTATCATTTCATGTTTTCCTAGAAAAGATTGTAGGATGCCCGAGTCTGGGTCGGAATAAGATAGGCAATGTTTTGATATTAATAGCATGTATGTTCATTATTCCAAATAAGTTCAATGTTTGTGTGAGGAAAGTATGTTTCACATCAATATTCCAATGATCAAAATCGAAACTAAGATGATTTGGACACAGAGAATGGATGTATGAAAGACGACTGATAAAAGAAATTTACGTTGCGGATGTGGATGGAAGGGATCAGTAGGGGAAGACCAGAGAGAACATATCTTGATCTAGTTGAAGTTCTCAAGAAAGGCCAGATCAAAAGTACCCTTTTGACCTGATCTTTTTTAGATTGTATGAAGAGAGTGATGAATGTGGATGTAGCAAAGAAAGTATGCTGCAATCGTTACAGATGTGGTCTTTGGTCTCTGCCTACCCCTACAGAAATCAGGCGCGATGGTATGTATGGTGCGTATTGTAATAATACATTGATAAATGTATTACTAATATATTAAAACTTTTTATTTAAATATATTAAAACCTTTTATATTATATTAATTTTTTTTAAATTCATTGTTTGAAATAAGAAAGAAATAAATTGTTTTCTATTAAAACAAAAGGTTTCGATAGAAAACAATTTATTTCTTTTAAATAAGTTCGCCTGACGTCTTTGGGTAGACATGTCACCCGTCCGGCATAAGAAACTGAAATTATATATATTGAGATATAAAATGTAAAGTGAAAAGGGTGAATAAAGTACGATTAAGATATAAATGTACAATGAATAGAAAAATAAATTAATATGACTCGGAAGAATTTCAATTACATCGAAGATAAAACCCCCTAAAGACCCCGTGGTCGCCGAAACAGTACTTTCTACATGGCACGCTAGTGTGTATGTCAGGAGTGAAAACGCTATCTTAGACCGTAAATGCGAGTACACTCAAGCTATCCCGCTTCAAATGCAACTTTATAATTTTTTAAGAAAATTCGCCATCTATTTTGAAATTGTTTCATTCTGAAAATTATAGGCAAAATATACCCCAAATTTTTTTTTATTTTTTTCTAACGACAATAGACAGCTGAAAATAGTCGAATGTATTACTTAACTCTTTATAACTCGTAACACCAAATTTTACGTCGCCGAAAAAATCCGTACAATTGTGTTTTGTTTCACGGTTTAATTGTCAAAATGTTGTGCAATGGCTTAGATCGCAGTTATTTTGGCACTTTATACAAAGGCTGGACCCAAATATTGTAGCAAGAAGAGGAAAAAGAAACAATGAAGTAAAACAGCGTGAAATTATTACGTTGCTTAATTTCCTAATGGAGACATTCAAACTGTTGGCGGACTCGACTTTTTAATTTTGTAATTATTCTTGGAAATATTGTGCTTTGGTACAGATTTGATTTAATATTAAAATAAAAGTTGTTTCTATTAAACTACGAGACTTTATTGTTTAGCTGAAAGTAACTAATTAATTCCTAAATTAATAAATAACTTTAAGGTAAATAATTGATATTAATATGCATTTGTATATGTACATATGTATCTTATTGGCTTCATGACGAATATACTGCTTTCGGTTTCAGTGATCGCAAATTCAATTCCCGCATCGACATAATATATCTTAGTATGGGCTACAGTTATTTATTCCGAGTCTAGGTGGTCCTAGTATAAATAGAGATGTCCTTCCTCTGCACAGAGCCAGATGAAGGACATATGTGGGCTGTCCAAAATGAATCTATATACAAATGTGTGTATGCACACATATACATATATATGTGATGACGCAGCAATATATCCTTTTTCAATGTATCCATCCAAAATATAAAAGATGAGTTGTAGTAAAGACCTGACATTGTATATTTTTATGTATATTTTTTTCGTGATGTGCAAAAAATAATATCTTATATTTTTTTTACTGCGAATATATTTATATTACATTGAACGTAAATTATATACGAGCACATAAACATACGGCGCAGTGCAATTCGCAAAGTCAACACAGTGTCAAAACCTCATTTCAATGTCGAACAGGTTTCGTAATAGAACCTGTTGCCGTCGAGACTCAATATATTCACTGGCCAGCAATAATTCGACGTTGATCGCGGCCGCTCTGCTGCGATCTCGACTAATCTTCGCTTAATCCGTTGTTTACTTGTCGAATGCGTCATTTAATAATGCCTTTGTTTTTTTTTAATGACCTCCATTAAAAAAAAATAAAAAGCGGTCGTGAACATCTGCAGGATATTCTATTAAACCAAAGGGAGCATCAATATCAATATCAATATTAGCCCGCGGCAGTCCACTGGGCCTCACCCAAGGCGCGCCACTTAGCCCGATCTTCAGCTACACGCATCCAGTCTCTGCCAGCCGCCTTGCGCAGATCGTCGCTCCATCTAGCAGGAGGGCGTCCCACACTACGTTTGCCGAGTCGCGGAGCATAACTTACTCAAATTGCTAATGTTCTCAAGAAAGGCCAGGTCAAAAGTACCCTTAACCGAGGAGTTTGTATGAAGAGAATGATGAGTGTGGATGAAGCAAAGAAAGTGTACCGGGATCGTAGCAGATGGAGATTGTGGTCTTTGCCTATCCCTACGGGAGACAGGCGTGACCAAACAAGAATTACTTTGCTCAGATCCACTAAAAGAGATTAAAAATATAATATTGCTTTTTTACGAAGCAGTAAACTTTTTTTTAAACGAAGACTTGTAATGTTTTTAAATATTACCAGAATTCTTATTCACCATTACAACTAAGCTCATAATGCAGATGGAGGTCTGTGGTCTCTGCCTGTGTGTAGAAAACAGGCGTGATCGTATGTATGTATGGTATGTATTCCATTCATCATCATCATCACAGCCCATATATGTCCCACTGCAGAGCACAGGCCTCTCCATTTCTGGAGGAATAGCCGATAACCCACCACGCTTGTCTAATGCGGATGGGCGGAGTTATCCGATTAGAAATAAATATCTGTATGCCATACATATTATTTTTCTGATGTGGGAATCGAATTCACGGCCATTGACTCCAAGGGCGGGGGGCCTCGCCACTGAGCCAATTGGTCGTCATTGTATGTATTCTATTAGTGTGGTAATTCCCCGATCGACCGGTTGATTCATGCTACCATACCTCTATCACTATAACCCATCCCTTTATCTGTTTATACTGATGTAAATCAAACCTAATGATGAAAGAATATTACATATAAATTAAAGTAACTGAGGCCACAAGGCGTAAGGCTTTATGGTTCGAATTGTTTCCCGCGCTGCATTTTAACAGTAAATAAACTGGTGATTACTTTCGATTTTACGCTAATAAAAAATAACAACATAGCAATCGAATGATTAATTTACTCGCTGATTGCGTTGTTTATCTTTAATTGGGCGACTGGCTTAAGCAATGACCTTCCTAATTGTTGTTTTTTTTTTCAATCTCGGATCCTTTGCTTTATGATGATAATTAATGATCGTATTATCTTTCTTAATGACTTATCAAATACATTGCAGACGAGTTATTTTATTGACAACGACATTTTCTTTTTAATCTTTAATTATATATTATTTAACTTAATTCATATTTTATTATCATTAGTGCTTTTCAATTTTTTCTCTCTACATTTCCCCTAAAAAAAGCGCATGCAATGTTATCAAAAGAAAACATGTATGTTTTACATATACTCGTCATATGAAGCCAATGACTGTCTAACATGTATTTTTTTAATTCTAAAAGCACACGATCACTATTTAAAACGCCTTACGTCATTTCCTAAGAATTTACTTCAAGGTTCACCATTCATTTATAAAGTACATCATTATTTGATAACCTTATATGTGATCAACAGGTCTATGTAAAATGAGCCTAAGAAGATATGTCAATATAAATACGAAAATGACAAGGAAAATACTTTAACTAAAAATAAACATCTCAAACATACAATACAATATTTATTCTGTCGCGAAATTCAAACCCACGACCCTTGCGATAGAAAACGATGAATTACCTCTATTAACAACAGCCTGCGGCAGTCCACTGCTGCTGCGGAGACATAGGCCTCCCCCATGGACCGCCACTTAGCCCGATCTACGGTTACACGCATCCTGTTCCTACCAGCTGCCTTGCGCATATCGTCCCATCATCTAGCTCTCTCGGTCTCCACTCCATCACTCGTTTGCTCCAACGATTGTCAGATCTCCGACAAACGTGACCAGCCCAGCCTAATTCGAAAGGCTATGTCGGTGACTTTAGTTCTCTGGCAGATTTATTCATTCCGAATCATATCTACCAGAGAAACTCCGAGCATAGCCTACTCCATAGCTCTCTGAGTGACTCTGAGCTTGTGAAGCAGACGGACTGTCAGCGTCCACGTTTCAGCGCCATATAGAAGACTACAGGTAGGACACACTGGTCGAATTCACCACTATGCCAATATTAAAAAGATTATTAGACTTTTTTTAAAAAATAACACTAGGAACGTTTTTATATAATAGGGATTGCTATTAACTATTACGACTAAGCTAATAATGATTGTGCAGTTATAATCGTTTACATCAATAGTCCAATGGATGATACGAACTTACGATATCAGATCGTAAGGTTAAGTCTCACCAACTGAGCTATTACTGCTTTTTGATGTTTAAGCTTATCATGTTAATGTCATCTACAGAAGGTTTTCGTGAAAATTTATTTCCAAATGGACATGAAGCAGAGGTAAAAATGTTTTCATATTTTCACGCCTATCCCTCGTAGGGATTGGCAGAGACCACAGAGCTCCATCCATTACGATCCCGGCACACCCTCCCCGCCTCCTCCACACTCATCCATCCTTTCGTCCATTCTTCCTCTCACATTTATCTCAGCGAAACGGATCTCCATTAGTCGCTTCTCGCCCTCGTGAGAATCAGGACATGACGGGTGGTGAACCACGTCGCCGTCATTTTTTAACAAATTAGGTATATTACAATTCATCTCTAGTGAATCTCACGAGCCGCAAGGGAGGATGGAGGTCAGCCCCAGTAGAGCCCTGCATGCTGAAGTAAGGTACCATAGTATGCACCCGGGGGAGCCCGATACCGGGACGCTCAGCACGCTTGCGACTTGGCTTGCCCCTAGCCACGCATCCATTGGCACGGCAGACCGTGGATTGGCGGAGAGGGAGGGAAAAGGGTAGAGAAGAAAGGAAAGGACAGGAAAGGAAATACGGATTGGGGGTTTACCAGACTCCGAATAAATTTCTATAAATCCATACATATATTTATTCACATGCGGGGATCGAACCCGCGACCATTGACTCCGCGGGCGGAGGTCCCCGCCACTGAGCCAATCGGTCCTCAAAACTATTTATCTAAGAAAAATATAATCTTTATTCCACACAGTTATTTAAACATCTATTGCCACAGAAGTAATATATTACAAATATTCACAATAATATATTACAAAATACAATGTTACAAAGGTAAAATATTTTAATTATATTGTACATCATTGTAATAATGTTCCACTGTATTGTTTGTATATGTTTTTATTTAGTTTGGTTGTCTCGCGCGCTTCTCGTTAAGACAATTTGCCTATTATTTGACGCAGATCGTCAAATCAAGGCCATTTCGAGCCAAACTACTCAAACACACGACATTCGTTTACACAAGAAGATAATACAAGGTAGTAGATTTTTGCGTCATTGTAAACGTAATGAAATACAAATATAATTTAGATGAAAACAATTTTATGATTACAATCTGGCGCTTAGATTCCTGTGTCGTTTCCACTGATTGTTATGCTAGAAGCAAAGGGAGTAACTTGTTTTGGGGCGTGTTAATGGATAGTTTCTTTTAGAAGACTAAATTTATCAAGTCAGGCCGCTCATGGAATACTGTTTTCATCTTTCGGTATTAGCTTTTTTCCTCTTGATCGTTTACATCGTCTGATAGTTCGAATTGTTGATACCTTCGGCGGTCTTTCCGAACCGATACGACATTGGCACCTTCAAACAAATCTACACGTACCTGAAAAGTCGGCAACGCTTCCGTGACTCCTGCGGTGTCGCGGTTGTCTATGGGCGGCGTTTATTGCTTTCCATCAGGCGACACGCTTGCTCGTTTGCCTTCTTATCCCATTAAAAAAATACCCAAGACCGTATTGAACAGCTAAATTCTTCAGCAATTCGGAGCAATGTATTATTTATCAGCATTGCTCGGCTAAATTCTTTGGCAATTCGGAAGAATGTATTATTTATCAGCATCATATTTCGCTTGTTAGTTTGCTTACCATTCTCAAAAAAAGAGACAAAAGATATCACTATAATTTATATCAAGTCCTTCTCACTAAATATAAAGCTGAAATACAATATCATAATGCGCGACCCGTAAGACATACGACGTTCTGGCACGTGCTTGTCAACAGTTTCCTAACATGCTTATATTGTATTCAATATGCGAATTCCGACGTTGCTCAATCGACAATTACGACGGTGTTCTCATCTGCGCGGGCGCAGGTGAATGAATCATTGAATGAAGTCTCTGTAGTACGGACGAAATAAATGGGCGTGTTTAACAGGACCATTGGAATTCCCTTAACAGCGTTCATATTTTTAGGAATTACCTTAAGCGACTTTACTTCGCTTTCGAATTTTTACAGAAACATAACGGTACAACTTAAGTACAAAATTTAAATTATTATCACCTTTACGATATCATAATTATCGCCATATTATAATCATAAATACTTTGTTGCTTTATGATAAATATTTAAAATTGTACTAACCAAAATCTGAGTCCGCATCTGTACAAATGTTTGAGAAACGTTTATCACATTATTTTTACACAAAGTTTTACCTTATACATTATTAAAAGACGGTATTTATAAACTAAAATATAATTAATGCTAACTATATTCAATATTTTTGCTACTTTATTATACATTATTTTTATTTTGGGGTCGCAAATTGAGTTTTTTACTTTATATTATTTATAATCACATAAACAACCTGTTACTAACTAACGAGTATGTTCCTCATTTTGTGTTTTAAGTAATCTCATATGAAATATTGTTAAAATAGCATATCGACTCCATCAAAATCCCTTTTATGCCATAGATTTACCTTGTCTGTACTACTAAAATTTTAGTATAGCGTTTGACAGAGTGAGTTAAAAATACTACCCACCAACCACTATACACAACACCAAACACGCGCTACTACTTTTACACCTTGTAAACGACACGTGTTTCGCCCCAACACGAGGCATCTTCAGGTAGGTGGAGAGTTGATGGCCGATTTTCGGTAAGTTTTATTTTTAAGTTCCAAATAAATCCACTTCATCCAGCAGGAATAATGTGTGTTACATTATTAATTATGTTATTGTTTTGCTTGTTGCGGACCTTAGCTAAGTAAAACTTTTGACTGTTCACATAGTGATGGATTTCCGCAAAGTAACGCCTGACTCCATTAATGATCTATTCATCAGTAATAAAACTGTAAAATTTTGATAAAAGTCGTACGATGGAGACGTCACCGATATTTATATGCAAAGCTTCATTTACATTGACACAAATAAGTGCTTTATTCACAGAAACAACAAAAAGCACTCAGACAAGTCTCGATATTTACATTAGTATCCATTAGTACTATTTTAAAGCTACTCGGCTCATTACAGATGCTTACATTGTAGAGTCCATTGCATTTTTTATTCAATATGTCTATTTATTAGTTCATGCAAGATAACAGCTCAAAAGAACCTTTATGGAACCAAACACAGTGATAAAATTAATATACTTTGTTAACAAAATGTTGCTTACCCCTTATCGGTGGACATTAAGAACATAAAATGTTTTTACGGCAGTCAATTGATACAGCACATAATAACAGTATCTTGACTCTATATTGACATTGACAGTCCGTCAGCTTCACAAGCTCAGAGTTGCTCAGAAAGCCATGGAAAGGGCTATTCGCAGTTCGCAGTTTCTTTAGTAGATACGGTTCGTAACGTAGGAATCCGCCAGAGAACCAAAGTTACTGATATAGCCCTCTTAGTTGGCAAACTAAAGTGACTATGAGGAGTAGGCGATTGTTTAAGCGGAGATTGCGTCTTTTCAAAAGCAGTGAAGATCTTCCATGATCTAGATAAAACGACCGTCTACGCAGGGTGGCTCCCAGAAACTGAATTCGCGAAGTCGAAGATTAAGCTAGACGATGCGTTAAATTAGTGACTTGTGCCCACCAGTGAACTTCTGCAGACTGTTGTTGACGGTGATGAAAACCATACTAACAGTTTAGTTTCTTTTTATTTTTTTTATCTTATCTCTCTCTGAGTCCTAAGTCCCCCTGTGGGGGCATAGGGCAGACACAAGGGCAGACAAGAATCATAGTACGTCGCCAAGTTTGTTTTATATCTTATGTATTAATATAAACCGATATTTTATAAATGTAAACCTAATCTGTTAAAAATGACGGCGACGTGGTTCGCCACCCGTCACGTCCTGTTTGCCACGAGGGCGAGATGCGACTAACGAAGAGCCGTTTCGCCGTGACGAATTTGAGAGGAAGGATGGATGAGTGTGGAGGAAGCAAAGAAGGTGTGCCGGGATCGTAGCGGATGGAGAACTGTGCTCTCTGCCTACCCCTACGGGAAACATGCATGACAATATGTACGATATTTTATTTAAACCATTCTCTATAAATACGTATAAAAACTATATTTGGCACTTCAAACAAAATCTCTCTTGCTATACATATTTCATAAACTTCACTTCGGCTTCGCCTCACATTTAGATTTTACGTTTTGTTCGTCTTCCTCAGTTTGTAAGCTACTTTTACGGAAGTGGTAGGCAAACGAGCAAGATGATCTTACATGATCATCATCTGCAGTACTGCGATCTCTACAGATGCGTCGTCTACCTTAGGGAAAGAGTGTGAATAATGGAAGAGGTAGAAGAATGTAATGGAAGGAGGGAGCAAAAAAAGGCGAAAGGAAACTGTGAGAGTGAATCGTGTTTGTTTTCCGTTCACATCATTTTTAAAATTGTATTCCGTCTCGTTTATTATATCACATAAAAAGTATAGACGGTCTTTGTTAGAGGTAATTTAATTTCTATGAATTTTCACTTTCACTTTTGTCAATTTCCGATCCCTTGGCACTTTTTCTGGCTTTATTAAGTAAAGTACTTTTTAAATTTCGTTGATTGCTTGCATAATTTATTTTCTCGGGGGAGTATGATAACTGGATTGTATGACTAGATTAATTTTTAATTAAAATTACACTTACAGTTTTACTTGGATTGATTAAAATTTTAGATGAGCGTGCATTTGATATCTTTGTTTTATTTTACTATTTAATCCTATAAGAAATTAAATTTCTTTATGTTAAGTAATTACTGGCTAAACACTGCGAAACCACAAATTTCCCCCGAGGGTAATTCAGAAAGAAGTCAGTGTAGAAAATTACAAATTAATGTTAACATTACTGATTTCATATAAAGATTTCAATTTTAGAATTAATAAAAGAATCATTGTAGACAATTAGCAGCAACATTTCAATTGGTAAGGATTGGGTTTATTGGGTATAAACTCAATCCTTGATCTAAGATCTAAGGACGTGAATTCGTATCTTCCATTACAGTCTAATGTAATTATTAAACTATTGTGAACCAAATCGTAGCACAAGTGAGTACTATTAGGCCAGTTGATATCAATCAATCAATTAACAGCCTGCGGCAGTCCACTGCTGCATATAGGCCTTTTCCAAAAAGAGCCACCTAGCCCGATCTTCGGCTTCACGCATCCAGTTTCTGCCAGCCGCCCTGCGCAGATCGCCGCACCATCTAGCCGGGGGGCGTTCCACGCTATATTTGTCGAGACGCGATCTCCACTCCAGCACTCGTCTGCTCCAACGATTGTCGGATCTCTGACACACGTGACCAGCCCATAGTATCAGTTGATTAACCATATCAATACAAAGATTCTAGTAATATTATCATATTTCTATTTTTTTTTATATTTGCAAAGATTTATTTCAATTACTAATATTAATGACGTGATAATGTAATGTAATTTATCTTTGTTAACAAATTAGGTCATAAAAATTCAAATACATAAAAAATAATGTACAAGTATTAAATTGCAAGACAATATTGATAGAACTGTAATGATAAACTGATAATTAGCAATTCAGCTAAGTACAATTTCTTTGCAGGCCCATTAATATGTTCATAAGTCTGTTAGTGGATATTTAGGGTCGGTGCACACTGATGGGTAGGATCAAAAGTTCAGTCTAATTTGAATTTTAAATTTAATTTATTTCTTAAAATACGTATTCTTTAAGAAGTTCCGTACAAAACCGTTTTTTTTTGAAGAATTTGTGTTCATTCCGCGCGTTTTTGTTAAACTAATATCTAAAAATATAAATGTGTTACTTTCTTTTGTTATGCATTTTAAACTAAATAGCATTTTCTTGATTATTATTATATGATTTGTTTACAAGTTTAATAAGTGTAAGACGTACGCAATAAACAAAACAATACAGTTATAAAGCGTGGCGTGATTACGTCCTCAGTAAGAAACTCTCCTAAATAGATTGATAGATAAAAATATAAATATCATCCAAAAATAAGCCTACACATTTCTTAAAGGCTGTAAGAAGCGTCTTCTGCAATGCCTATGTTGTTGCGGATGTCTATCGTACTCTCTCTTCGTATGTCTCTTGTTCGTATGTCTCTTGTTCGTATGTCTTTCTAATGACGTCACACTATTACACATCTATGTAATATTGTTCGATTTTTTGTTTCTAGTTATTTTGTAATTTGCTCATCAGTTTGTCCAGTCATCTTTTTCTAAAATGTTACGTATGTGTATGTCATTAATAAAGGATTCATTCATACATTTGTAAAAATAAAAAAAAAATCGTTTTGTCGCTAATCTGTGCAAACCCTTGTTACACTGCACGCGTCGACTATTGCAGGATGTTGCCCACGCGCGGCGTTCAAGGCATTCGAGTGTTCAAAT
This sequence comes from Baronia brevicornis, assembly GCA_031353405.1. NCBI lineage: Eukaryota > Metazoa > Arthropoda > Insecta > Lepidoptera > Papilionidae > Baronia > Baronia brevicornis. Next base: position 1,057,346 of record JASFAT010003808.1, read on the forward strand.
CAATGGACGCGATTGTACTCGGCCTAGGCGTTATTGAGATCCATCTAAGGACTCAGATGTGAGAATTGAAATGTTATTTCGCCATAATATTTCACTGTAAATCAACGAGCTTACTTTGCCTGCGAAAGGTTTCAATATAACGTCATATTACATTTAGCAACTCAATTAAAATAATATAACTAATATATAAATGTAACATACAACAATAGACAGTCCCCATCTGCCCTACAACTCTCTCCCACATACTATATGTTATAGCCTGTCACTGGATGTATTTAAGAGAAGAATTAAAGAACATTCCCTTTCAATATAAAATATTTATATACATATATATTATATAGTATTATATTATATATTAGTAGTATCTATATGTTTATATATGTATGGTTTTATATAATATGTATTTTATTATTATATTTTGTTGTTGTACGCTTATTTCTATCCTCACAACTTATCTTATCTCCTTTTCACTCCTGGGTTTGCTGGAAGAAAACTCAATTTTGAATTAAGCTCGCCTTAGTACATCTTCTTTCCTTTTAATTCTTGTATGTCGTGTTTTATGTGTACAATAATTAAGGATTAAATAAATAAAATAAATAAATATAACTTACAAAGTACAGAGTTCGCCCTAGTTCGGTGTTCAGGGAAACAAAAATTGTGTGTGTTTATTAATGATTAATAAATATATATGATTAATAACCTTTATAAACATATTTCTTTCTTAATAACAATATTTTGTTACTTTAAAAACACTATAAATATAATAAAATATATTGTTATTATTTTTTGTTAATCCTTCGCGGCGGGATAAAAACAGGCCAACAAAAGATTTAGGCATTTAAGAAAAAGAACCTTCTCATGATCCTAGCCATACACAATATGGTTATTATTACTATGATGTTATATATATTTTTTATTTTATGGTTTCCGGCACAAAATAAGACCAATCTATTTCTTTCTATGTGTATCCTGCAAGGCCATTATGGAAGCCAACACCAGTAGATGAGATATGTTACCTGAGTAATAAAAAAACATATGTATGTATGACCCCAATCCCCCAATCAAGGTAACGGCAATACTTTTCATTTGTTAGGAAGGTCAATGTCTAATAATGGATTGTTACGGCTGTATTAAGAATTATATATAAATATATATTATAATTCTTAGAATTTGAATATATTCTTAGAATAAGAATCCTACTAATATTATAAATTCGAAAATTTGTGAGTATGGATGTATGTTTGTTACTCTTTCACGAAAAAACTACTGGACTGATTTGGATTAAACTTTACAGTAATATAGGCTATACATCGGAATAACATATAGGCTACAATTTGTATTGATTTTTGTTTTATGTGTTTTTTTTTAGTCGTAATATAACGATACATATCAATTAAGTCGGAAAAAATCTGGCCTCAGAGAGCTATCTTGGCGTACGCTGCCTAAACGATTGGAGTTACACAAAGATTATGTAGCGTAGGATTGTTTGTATCGAATAGGTCTTAATAAAAGTCCGCGACAGGATATTGAACCATAAATTAAGTAAAAAAAAAAATATATTTATTTAAAATGGTCTTTCACGAAACTTAATGTGGTAGACCAAATTCCACGCGAGCGAAGCCGCGGGCAAAGTTTAGTTATATATAAATATATAAAGATGAGGTATTTTTTTTAAAATGAACATCGTTAAGAATAAACCGAATATATTATATTTTAGAGGTTTATGATAAAGATGAGATTTTTTTAAAGCAACCAACGTTTCAGGATGAACAGAACATATTATGCTAGTGATTTATTTGGCCGCGCGATCCGAAAGAGAGCTTACAGAAGAAGACAAAAGGTGCAAAAACTGCACCAACAAAAAAGCAATTTCAATATAAAAAAAAACACTAGTACAAAAACGTATGAACTAGTCGAGCGGCATTCCTTTTTAGGCAGTTAACCTTGAATTCATAGCATGAATATTAAATTTGCCGCTGACCATAAGGACTAAATTTATTTATGTCGGTACGGCAAATATGTGCATGAATAACTGTAAACCCCAATAACTCATCTGATACCAATCAGCGAAGGTTATTACGGGCCCAAACGTTCGTGAAATAAGATCCGACAATGATAAAACATTTTTTTGAATGTTATAACACGCGAGTACCCCTCGCTCGTAAGGTGCGTATGTCTCAATAAAATACAACGTATAAAACGTGAAATGTTATTAATTACAGAGAGCAGATGAAATCCGGAGAATCTTGAAATCTAAGAACTTGTGACTAATGTCGATGAAAATACTGGATTGATGTAAAAAACATAGCTCACTGTATAAAAACCAACAATAATAAAAGTAAAAAAAAAAACAAAAATGATAAAATTGTATTTGCGAAAGAAGAGTGTAGAAATATAAAGCATATATAACTCAAGCGGGACTCAACCGCTCACCGTGCGAAGCGCGGTAGCTAAGTTACCACTCAGACGCCGGTTTTCTGCGGGAGTGTGGTACTTCCCCGGGCGAGCCGGCCCATTCATGCTACAGACTAATATGCCATTCTTGACAAAGTATTCGTCTGGTTCGTGGCTCTACCACTAATAAAAGCAGTTTTTTAATTTCATTAAAAATGCAATTTAAATTTTTTCACGTTACAAAGTTTCTACGTAAGTAAAGGTTATGTGATATTGTTTGTTATTTGGTACCTACTTCCCCGGGCGAGCTGGACCATTCATGCTACAGACAAATAATATGCCATTCTTGATAAAGTATTCGTCTGCAGCGTGGCTCTACCACTTCATTTTTTAATTAACTTTAATGAATTAGCATGCAACATTGTTACACCATTGGAAAATACAATTCAAACACTCAAAATAATAGCTCTACAACATTAATTCAATTATTACAACGCACAGTTTCTTTTCAAATATAACGTAATTGTTCGTTAATACAAACTTTAGCCTGTTCGTACACTAAAGCTATTTTCAAAAGTTTTTATTCAACCCACGGTGCCTATTAACGGTCCTCAGGGGCTGAGTGCCTTACGCATTTGCAATTTAAATGTGTTTACTCATAAAAGTGAGTACGTATACGAACAAAAACAAAGTTTGAATGCGGCTTTCGTCTTAAAGTTTATTCAATTTTGACTTTAGAGCTAATATAAATAAGTGTTGATGATTCTTATTTCAAATGCAAGTATAATTTGCAACATAGTGGTATAGTGGCTGCGACACGATGTTTTCCTATCAATTTGTATTGAATGGCAGTCGATAACGTCCGCGTTGCTATTTGAGGAAGAAAAAACAAATGGCAATGATACTAAAGTGTGATGTAGCTTTTATGGCGGCCAGTTATTCGATAAGTGTGAATTTGACGACTTACACTTATTTAACAAAATAAATTGGTGTATATTTCGCATATTAGAAGTCCGCTATGTTAGATAGTTTTTAACTTGAAAAAGAAACTCATTAGGTCAAGAATTGTTTGGAATAATTCCTGCCGCTCAATTCCACAACCGCACAACTCGCCGTAAAGAAAAGTTTCATCCCCACCATATGGATGAGTGGCGCTCTACTACGGTGCGCTTTTCTCGAAACTTCTTTCCACGCACCACCATTCTGTGGAACCAGCTATCTTCGACGGTCTTTCCGAACCGATACGACATTGGCACCTTCAAAAAACAAGCCTACACATACCTAAGAGGCCAGCAACGCTTGTGCGACTCCTGCGGTGTCACGGTTGTCTATGGGCGGCGTTAATTGCTTTCCATCGGGCGACACGCTTGCTCGTTTGCCCTCCTATCCCATAAAAAAAGGTCATGAAACTGATAAAAATGTAAATTAACATAGCGATACTGTACCAATTTTTTCGGATGTATTTTTTTTATAGCAGACTGGACAAACGAATATGCCAGTTACCTGTGGAGTACCTGGTGGAAGGTGATCACTGCCTCCCATAGATAGCCTCAAGGCCGACGTTATCTCAGATGTTTGGAAACATATACGCTCGTCTCTGGAATACTCCTATATCATATTTATGTGGGGATACCGCAGGTGGCAAGTCGTCCCACCTTTGTACAGTGGTAGAAATCTACGACTAAATCTGGCGGTGGGGCCCTGCCAGACATTAGGGTGATGGAGATGAAATATATATGGACAGTCAAGACTTTTACTTAGCAAAGATCCGCGACAAGCAAACAATAACAAAAAAATAATAATGTGTGTTTTTTGCTGGATGAAGTAGATTTATTTGGAACTTACCGTAAAACGGCCGTCAGCAAATCTCCACCCACCAATCACTATACACAACACCAAACACACACTACCACTTTTTCAACCTTGTAAACAACTCGTGTTTCGCCCCAACACGAGGCATTTTCAGATATAGTAGACTCTACGGAAGACAAACGAAAAGTTCACTTTTCGGTTTTTTTTTTATGGCATAGGAAGGCAAACGAGCAGGCGTGTCACTTGATGGAAAGCAACCAACGCCGCCCCTAGACATGCCATAGGCAGTGCGGAAGCGTTGCCGACCTTAAAGGAAAGTGAAATAAGGGAGTGGGAGTGAGAGGGGGAGTTGGAATCGGAGGGGGAGTGGGATTGGGAATCGGAGTGGGAAGGGGAGGGTGTTGGGCCTCCGGAACTCAGGCCGTTCACTGTACGAAGCGCGGTTTTCTGCGGGAGTGTGGTACTTCCCCGGGCGAGCCGGCCGGTCTTCCGTAGAGTCTATATAAGATATACCGTAGAGATTAAATAATTTCTCAGACATGCATCATAATAAATTCGATATAGTTTGAGATCATACAACTCTGCGTATACATAATACATTCTTTTAGGGGATGGAAAAGGAAACGAGCAAAAGTGTCGCCTGATAGCAAACAACGCCGCTCAAGATATCTTGAATACTCCAATAAAGCTCAAATAATTTCTCAAGATAACTTCAAGTTTTCAGGTTAATAATTCATAAAATATTTGAACTATGCTAAAGGATAATATTTCCTCCGAGCAGAATTGTTTATGTTCACAGTCTTCACTAAGTTGTAAGGAGCTCCCCGAGGCTTATTTCATACAATAATGAAGAAATTATATTTATCATGTAATAATGATTTAACATACTTTCTTTTAAAGATTTTACCGTTTAAAAAAATTATATGATGATGGTTGTTTTCGTTTGGTTTGTAAAACCTACATTTTTTGCAGTTAAAATAGTACGGTGTCGCGGTTGTCTATGGGCGGCGTTGATTGCTTTCCATCAGGCGACACGCTTGCTCGTTTGCCCCCCTATCCCATAAAAAATAAAAAAAATGTTTTATACTGGGAAGTACCATGTTCTTTGAGAATACCAACTACTTTCATCAGGAGGCAACCACTGGCAAAATATACATATATTTTCCTGGCCGATTCGCTTACGACGACACTTAAGAAATTCCAGAAGTATAAAAAAATATCGGACGACCGATTGGCTCAGTGGCGGGGCCCTCCGCCCCACGGAGGCAATGGTCGCGGGATTCGATCCTCGTATCGGAATAAATATATATATTATCACAAATATTTGTTCTGAGTCTGGTAACCCCGCCAATCCGCATTGGTCAAGAGTGGATTGACGTCCGTTCCTCCAGAAATGGGGAGTGTTTCGTACTGGAAGAAGTGAATTTACGGGAAAGTTAAATTTAATCTTACCGAAAAAACGACCGTCAGCAACCCTCCACCTCTCAACCACTATCAACAACACCAAACACACACTACCTCTTTCTCACATTGCACACGACACGTGTTTTGCCTCAACACGAGGCATCATCAGGTATAGTAGAGACTACTGTACCTGATAACGCCGATGATGATATACAGATCTTAGCTAAGTAAAAATTTTTACTGTCCACATAGTAATGGATTTTCGCAAAGTAACACCCGACTGAATTAATCAACGAATATTTTTTTTAAGTATCGAAAATTATATGAATATATTTTAAATTTTCAAAAATTTTTAATTATTCACTTTAGAAAAATTCATTTTTCGACGATGGACAACTCGTGGTAGTTTTGTATCTATTGCACTATCAGTACGCCTATTACAGTTAGTCCACCATCTACATATATAATACTTTGAATCTTTTTTAAATTTTCAAGTAATTACAATCATTAAATTACGAGATTGATTTCCAAGAGATTATTACTCTTGACTCTGACTATATACTCTTGACCTACAAGTAAGGTGTTAGTTTAATAAAAATATAACGTACGTCTAAACATGTGTTTGTAGAACTCAACTAAAAACAGTGGCTTCGTCCAAACAATGGCGTAGAAAAAAAGGAGTTGAATGTGGCGTCAAACTATGTGAACACAGTTGCAGGCAGTCGGTGGTATGTTTGAAGATCTGGTACATACAGAGAGCGAACATTAAAAGACGGCACTCATTACATAATGGATATAAAATTGTTTAAACTGCCGACAGGTGCTTTGCACAATTATTAGAGTACCAGAGGTATTGTAAGAATGACACCCTTCTTAATCAATGGGATTCAAAACAACGATGAAAATTAAAATTTATTTATTTATTTATTTTACCCTCGGAGACCTTACGATTCGGTCATTATTTCATTTTGGTATACATATTTATTATAAAAACACATAAATAAGTACATACATGCATAACACACACACACACACACACACACACTCACACTCACACACACACACACACACACACACACACACACACACACACACACACACACACACACACACACACACACACACACACACACACACACACTCACACACACACACACACACATTATGGCTTAAATATACTATAAAAATACTCTTTTATTAATTTCAACATTTTCATAAAATTTAGTAGGGCCATCTTTCAATGGCCTAGCTTGACTGGAGAATTACACCCTCACAGAATATCAATTAAGTGATTGTAAAATCGGGTAACCTGCTTGCTGGTTTGCCAACCTTTTCAATAAAAGCATTTGCCTACGGTATACAAATAATACGAACTGGATTGAAAAGAAAAAATCATACAAAGCTAGTGGGGTGTTCTCAAATTAGAGACCAAGACACATTCAAGTCACTCTTTACAAGAAGCAAAATAATTCCACTCATCTTGACACTTTTGTATTCACAAACGATCTCAAATCTATCGTGTCCATTGAAATACACGTTTTAAGGTTTATGCTAATCATTTTATTAAACCGATTGTCTGAAAGGTATATAGATAATATATAAAACTAAACTCATACAAAACATTTCCCGTTAATCGCAAACCGCTATTGTCTTATCACTTTAACAAAATTGTATTAAGGAAGTATGAACAATCAAAAATGAATCAACAATGTATGAAGAAATATGAATGTATATGAAAGATACCATCACACCAAACAATTTTGACGCAATTGGAGCAAGCCAAAAATATCGACGAAAAACAAAAAGTGACTCCGCGACCTCAATCGATAATTTTCCGGCTTCTGACAACGCAAGCCACGCCATTGTTCCTTGAAACAATGAAAAAGTGACTGTGGCAGCGATAGTACAAAGAAAAATTAGGTAAAAAGACGTAACTCCTAAATCTTAACCGATACTCGTTTGTGATGCAATTCGTTACGGATAGTGATGTTCCGAATTCCTTATCGAGCTTAGCACTGAGATGTTAAGTGGAAAATTATTCAATTTCAATCGATTTGTGTCACGCTTCATTACAATATATGTAAAAATAATAACGTTCTTTTACAGAACTACAGTGAAAAGTTACATCGAAATTTTAATGTAACTTTTCGCTGTAGAATTAAAATGAAACGAAAATAAATTTAGTTTATGCATCTATAGTGCTTTAGCGATTCAGATTTCTATGAGCAGCGATGATTAATTTCCATTCGTTCTCTTCCCTAAAAAAACAACTTCTTTTTCATCGAGTCAGCGATTACATGTTACCAGCCCAGAACTTGTTTATCTATCTCTTCCATAAAAAAAAAAAAACAATTTCTTCCTTTTTATCGAGTTCAGACGTTACCGGCTTAGAACTTGGCCACTGCACCATCTGTTCCCCTCATATGGTGATCTGCTGAGCAGGGGACAGAGCACAGAGAGCGAAATATCAAGTTTGCCATGGTTGGGGGCCTTTCACAGTCACACAAAGGGTTCGTGGCTAAGAAGCCCAACTTTGCCATGCTGTCTCTACAGAGGCTAGTCTGGTTCGCAGGCGGTTGAGGGACATCCAGACTGAAAAAAACAACAATAATTTAAGATTTTAAAACGAAAACTAGCGATGTTTAATATTGCTATATATTTTTAACCTCGCTAACTAAACGAATTGTGTTTGTGTAATGAAAATATTGTACACGTGGCCATAGGTTGGTGGAATCTAATAGGGTAGGTAGAAACAAACCAACTCTTCATCACAATCGCACCCTGAGCCAATTGTACTATTGCCGCTTATTACAACAGATTATTTTTGCAAATTTAAGTATTAATTTGCTTTACTTTTTATTTTTTGTTCGAATAGAAAATGATCGTTATCAATTTTCTATATTTAGCTTAGATAGATATAAAAATTTCATGGTGGATTTATCTAATCATATACTTTTATTTGAAGGGATGGCTGGAATAAACACTTATTGTGTTGTAACGTTATCATCATGAACAACCTGTTGCAGTTAGATGCAGTAGTTCGATCTTTGGCTTCACGCATCTAGATTCTGCCAGTCGTCCTGCGTGGATTGTTGCTCTATCTAGCCGGGAGCATGCAACATTACGTGTGCAATCAGAAATTTTTCAGAAATTAACAGTCTAATGTAGGCTTTATGTTCTTATATTTTCTTTAAGATGTATGTATAATTATAATAATTCTTTATTTGCATATTGACGCATAACATATTCACGCAAAAAAGCGAAAACGCTGTTAATAAAACAGGTTTATAAATAGTATACATTATTGCATATTCAGATCAAAAAAAAAATACTGCGTCGAATGGTCTGAGTCTCACACCTTTAAGACCAATAGACTTTTTCGTACAGTATTGAAATTTTTTGAGTTACAATTTTTTCAGAAATCTTTTTTTGGCTCTGGTGAGCTTTCATTTTGCGGTTTACTACATTTTCGCTTTTTGCGTCGATATGTTCGTACATAACGTGAATGTTTAAAACAAATAAATAATATTTTTGTTTTTTTTTTTTACAGGTACGTCTATACAACGAACGTAAATGAAAACGACGACAGTTTGGACTTTTAATAATTTGTAATGTCATTTGTTATTTTAAAAATGTCTTGAAAATTATTATATTAATTAATTATTAAGCATTTCACAAGCATAAAAGTACTTTCATGTTACTTCTGTCAGATCTATGTTTTGTTAAAAAAAATAATTATTAAAATTCTACACAGAATATAGTAGCTATTGTAAATCAAATAAATATAGAGAATACAGAATCGTTCATTTTTAGCAGCTATTACTGTATGGAAAAAAACAACTAAAAAGTAATTTCATTTCTTTGTTTGAAGGTTTAACAGAAAACTAAAATAATAAATAAAATTTCGGATGTGGAAACAAGAATACATACATACATATCGTCACGCCTGTTGCCCGTACGGGAGGACCACGGAAAACATACCTTCAGCAAATTGTTGAAGTTTTTAAGGAAGACCGGCGGGCTTGCATGAGGAGAATAATGAGTGTGGAGGAAGCAAGGGAAGTATGCCGAGATCGTAGCAGATGGAGATCTGTGGTCTCTGTCTACCCCTACGGAAGACAGGCGTGACGAAATTAGAATTACTTTGCTAAGATCCACTAGAAGCGATTAAAAATATAATATTGCGTATTTACGAAGCAGTAAACTTTTTTAAACGAAGACTTGTAATATTTTTGAATATTACCAGAATTCTTATTAACCATTTCAACTAAGCTCATCATGCTAGTGCTAGGAAATGTTTTACATCAATATTCCAATAGAGGATACGAAATCAAGACGTACAGAACGTAAGCCAGTACCCTGCTAACTGAGCTAGTTCTGCTTTCACTTTAAAATACTATTACAAATTCCTGTTGGAAACCATCACTTAACTCGTCAACTACTTTGAAAAACGATAGTCAAAATTGTAACCGAAAACACAATCATTAAACATATATCATCCAAATACCAAAAATACCCATTACTTAAAATTACAACATCATTTTTCAACAATATATACTTTGGTTTTTGCCTTAAAACATGGCAAAGTAGACCCTATGGAAGATAACCTATGAGTGAGTCACGTTTGGATCGTCGCACGATGACTTTAGCATCAGAATTGACTGCACTGTATTGATTTTAATATTAATTATGCACAGGCAAAAGAGTTTTACACTTATGACTCCGCTTTAGAGTTATTTATAATGTCACAACGCAAAACAACAAGACTCGAAATAAATAAAAATATTTTGCTAATATGGGAATCCAAACTGCGATCCTCGAAGCATCCGCCATACGCCATTATACTTCCTAGGCACACTAATATTTATCGATATATTTTCCCAACACTACTCATCAAAGTTGACCCATATCGTCGAAAAACATGCTTCCTCGTTCATTCACAATCAGTCCACTGTTCGTCGAGTGGTATGCCGTAATAAACGGTAGGTATTTGGGTCGATGACACCAAAACGCGTGAATTTCGGTCTCAGTTTTGGTGGCAGGTGGCTTCAACTAACAATAAATAATAATAAAAGTTGTTTTTTTATAAACCTTAAGTGTGTTAATAAAATGCTAATTTTACAAGGCCGGCCGCCGTAAGACCACCATTGGAGATAAAATCAAGAAATATTAAACAAGTTATTGTAAGTTAAAATAAACAAATTATATTTAGTGAGTGACCCTATTTTGGCGATGACCCGAATGTTGCAATGCCGAAATGTTTTCATAACCAATGGTTGTGGGTTCGATTTCCGCATCAGGATAAATATTTCAAAATGGGTAAAAATGAAACGGATTTCCCACACCCGCCTATACCTTTTTGTGCCCACACCCCGCAAACAAACGTCGAGGATGAACTGTATATTTATATGGCTTACATATATTTATGCTGAATCTGAGTGTTTCACCTTGTTATTTTGTGTATTTATAACAAAAAGAATTAATGACCAATTGGCTCAGTGGCGGAGCTATCACCCACGGAGTTAATGGTGAGTTCAATCCCCGGACCCATTCCATAGCCATTTCGCAAATGGAAAGGCCCGTGCCCAGCTGAAAATGACTTACTATTTTTGGGCTGCGAAACAAAATGAGAAGAAAGCCTAAACGGTTTTCTGTTCTTTAATGACAATTAGTTAAAACTATTATGCCAGTGTCAAGTACAATGGAATACTATCAAATCTCTTGAAATAACTAGTCACGTGCTTGTTACGTTACGTCTTGATGAAATGGTCAACTTAAAAATTTACGATACCTGCATTTTTTTCATATCACTTCACTTATAAGTCTTAATCGAACTATCTTGCATAATGTGCCACCACAATTAAACAGTTATAACTGATAATAATATAACTTTGAAAAATAAAATAATGAAATTTAAATAAAAACACAACGGTTTTATTTTATTATTTTCATTTTCAATTTGATGTCTCTGAAACGTCATAAAATATATTTAACTAAATAAATAAAAACAATAAAACATGTTTAGGGATTCCGTTTTATGTTCTAATGTCACGAAAAGACATACATACATACGATCACGCCTGTTTTCCGTTGGGGTAGGCAGAGACTACAGACATCCATTTTCTACGACTCCACCACACTTTCTTTGCTTCATCCACACTTATCACTCTCTTGATACAACCTCGACGGTAAAGGGTACTTGTGACGAGGCCTTTCTTGATATCTTCAGCGATTTGGTCAAAGTATGTTCTCCTTGGTATTCCCCCACCGATCCACATCCGCAACGTAAATTTATTGTATCAATCGTCTTTCAACCATCCTATGGGCCAAAACCATCTAAGCATCCCTTTCTCAACTTTTGTGACGACAACTTCTTTTATTCCACAACGCTCCATAACTTTAGTTCTTAATTTATCAGTCAAGGTTAGAAGATATCGTGAAAAGATATTGAAACAATTGTAATTTTATATCTTTTATGGAGTCGATCGGAGTTCGCGTAGTTTTACTAATTGGAGCGAATCGGCACAACTTCGACAGAAACCGCTCAGTCGCACACAGATACTTAGATTTTATGTCTTTGACCTTATTTGTACGTAATTTAAACCACTACAGAATTCGTTTTCTATCGTTCTTTTGTAATACAATAGTTTTTGTAACGCTTGACTAATTTTACAATACGCATTTTAAAACAAGATAAATATTATAAAATTAAAAAAAGATTACGATAATTGATGGAGTCAGGCAGAACTTTTCGGAAATCCATAACAAAAAAATCTTAATTAAAGAAAAAAAAACAGAATGGATCGATAGGGTTTTTCCCTATCGATCCATTCTGTTTTCTTTTTCCCTATGATTTATTTCATTCTTCCTTCTTCTCCGGTAGTAGAGGAAGGCCTCTCCGGATCTCGGCTTAACACGTGTTAACTAAAAAAATGCTACCACTTACCACCTATATTCCTTAAGGGTGTGATAATTCGATCCGAGTCTTCGACCTTTAAATTTCGTCGCAATTTTAGGGTCCTTTAACAATAGGTAATTGGTGTTGTCGACTAGAATATTGCTTTTTATTTACATACATATGTAAATTTACATACATATAATGACAGTGGGTGTCACAGGTGACCGATTTCAGACAATGTTTAATAATGCGTTACGAATTTGTTTCCTTTGATTGCTCAATTAGTTAGTCAGTGATGTGGGGCAAAACAAAAAGGGCACCTGTTCAGGAATATTTCTTACCTACGAGCACACCTTTTTATCTTAGGGGTAGGCAAAGACCACAGAATTCCATCTGCTATGATCCCTCACGATATCTTAAGATAATAATAATATTTAATTTGAAAGCGGAAATAATGGAAGGGAAAAAAGAACGTTAAACAGAAAAACATACTATTTCTATTATATTTCTATAGTGGAACGCTTGGTAGAAGTTTATATAAAGCCTGTCTATCTTATGGGCAATCGGTTGCAAGAATGCTGCCCCTTCACTCTCCCTTATATCACTAGTCATTCCAGTGAGCTTTCACTGCTGATGATATGCCCAAAAATCTTAAGCATTCGCATTTGCACAATCATCGAAAGTCTTCATTTAGTGTAAAGCTCTTTCAGAACGAAAACCTTAGTGCAATTACAGTACACACTCACACACACACACACATATATATATATATATATATATATATATATATATATATATATATATATATATATATATATATATATATATATATATATATATATATATATATATATATATATATATATATATATATATATATATATATATATATATATATATATATATATATATATATATAAGACGAATAGAGAGCCGTTTCGCTACTATGAATGTGAGGGGAAGGATGAATGAAAAGATGATTGAGTGTGAAGGAAGCAAGGAAGGTGTGTCGCGATCGTAGCGGATGGAGATCTGTGGTCTCTGCCTAACCCTACAGGGAGACAGGCGTGACTATATGTATGTATGTATGTATATTATATTCCAAATAAAATAAAATAAAAACATTTCTGTTCTGTATAGAATATGTAAAATTGGCGACAATGTACAGACAGAGAATGTAGCGTTCACTTCATGAATACGGGTATTCCCCGCTGAGGCGGTACAGATTCAGATTACAGATACGCACCCGATATCATACTGAACATTTCCATGTGTAAAGTATACCTTGGTAACCATGTAGGAGATCGTTCGCAACTAGGTTGTATTGTGAATTCATGAATTACAAGTAATCACTTTGAATACAGTGGACCCGCGGTTAGTCGATAAACATTTTGCAGGGCGATGTCGGATTATTAAATTTGTCGGATTATAGTCCGGAACTTTTTGAATAAAGAGTACCTTATAATCCAACAAATTACAAATCTATTTTAACTACGTATTTAGTAAATGAAACATCACAATGGAGAGCTAATATTTTATTATAAAATTAACATCATCAATATTAGTGATTTTTATGGAAAATCAACAGCGATTTAACTTTTGATGACATCTAAGGAACAATCATAAAGCGTTTCCGACGGAAAACTTTATATTTATCTTAAATAAATAATTGTCCTCATTTGATAAGAAAGGAATAAAAAAATGTTTTTATATAAACTTCTCAAACTATAGAAGAAAATCATTTTTTTGTTGTACCTATAAAATAAACTTATTTAAACTTACGAATTGGAATAATTATATCAACGATATATTTATCCCGATGTCGGAATCAAACCCGCGACCATTGATTCCAACAAAAGTGCGAGCAATGAGATGAAAAATGAATTAAAATATTAGTATGTGAATTATTAAGCTAATACCAGCATTTCATAATAAGATTTCTCTGGGAAAAGAAATAAACGTGAAAGGAACCCCACAGGTATACTTTTATTTATCTCTAAAGATATCTTTTTATGATATAAAATTACGTTAAAAATAATTCACTAAACAATCTTTGAAATACGAAACCGTTAAAACGTATAACAATTTGGATAAATCAATGTGCTATTGCCAGCCTACTTACAATATGTATGAGAGCAGCAAAGGTCACTTTATCGTTATCACTTACGGGCACGGTCTGTAGCCACAGAGTAGCTACTACCAGCTTAATTTTTTTTTTCATTTCTTTGATTGCAATTAGTTATAACTATTATGCCAGTGTCAAGTAAATACGATAACATCAAATCTCTTGAAATATAACCACTCAGCTTATCACGTTACGTCTCGATAAAACGGTGGTTAATCTATCAAAACCTCTCAACTCAGTCAAGTTAAAAAGTTACAATACATGCGTTTATTTCATATCACTTCACTTATACGCCTTAATTGAACTATATGTATTGTATATTACACAACCACAATTAAACAATACAATGAATAATAACAAAAGATATTAAAATGAAATAAAAACACAACGCCACTGATGTAAGTTGGTGGGAAAAGTCCTACTAGCTTTATACTTTCATGTGTTTATTATATTCAAAACTAAGCTTAAATAATATACTTTTTAAAATCCAATATTGTTTGTATGTGCATAGAAACGTCATTCAAGAGTAAAAACAAAAAAGTTTCTTATCACTTTTTTCACTCATAACTTTGAATTTATTTTTAATAAAATTATGATAACTATATCTCATCATTATAACTACTGTACTAATTGATCTCATGGTGTTTTGAGAATAGTTATTAATATTTTTAAAATATGGAACATTTGTTATAACCGGTATTATACTCTAAATAACGAAGTAGAGAAATATCAGTATTATGGGCCAATCGTCACATAGTATATTATATATAAGTATAGTTTTAACGAAGAAATTTTATTTTGAAAGAAGCCGAGAGAAGGATTCAGTTGGGCTGGGCAGCGTTCAGGAAATTCCGTCAAGTCTTCTCGTCGCCCATACCACAAAGTTTGAAGACAAAAGTCTTCAAGCAGTGCGTCCTGCCCGTACTCTCTTACGGTGCCGAGACGTGGACACTGACAGTCCGTCTCCTCGCCAAGCTCAAAGTCGCTCAAAGGGCTATGGAGAGAGCTATGCTCGGGGTTTCTCTGGTGGACAGAATTCGAAATGAAGAAATTCGCCGGAGAACCAGAGTCACCGACATTGCTCTTCAAGTTAGCAGATTGAAGTGACAATGGGCTGGACACGTTTGTCGGAGAACCGACAATCGTTGGAGTAGACGAGAGCTGGAGTGGAGACCGCGACTCGGCAAACGTAGTGTGGGACGCCCTCCTGCTAGATGGAGCGACGATCTGCGCAAGGCGGCTAGCAGAGACTGAATGCGCGTAGCCGAAGATCGGGCTAGGTGGCACGCCTTGGGTGAGGCCTATGTCCAGCAGTGGACTGCCGCGGGCTGATATTGGATATTGGATAGTTTTAACTATATGTATAACAACATATTTTGATGCGTCTAGCAGTCTAGTGTAGAGTGAACAGATACAGATGTGTTGCTTACTCTTAGGTACACAATGCATTTTTAGTTCCCCATGATATTTCAGATGTTTATGGTAGTGATTACTTACCATAAGATGAACCTAGGAACAGGAGCTACGTTTTACATAAAATATAATTAGTATTCAAAATCGGTATGAATTAGGTATAATTTTTATATAATTAAAAATCTAAAACCTATAACTGTAATGAATATAGTGAAAGTTCAAACTTTTATTTTTTTAAAGCACTTAAAATGCTTTGTACACTCTACTGATAATGTACTCTATGTTCGCGTTGGTTTTGTTAATATATATACGATAGAGACGTACAGAGTTTAGATAATTGATACATGATTGACTCTATCGAATGTGATGAAATTTTGATATGTGTAGGTATGTAGATGTATTTGTATGTGGGTGACTGTAATACGCTTGTGGGATACAAGCCTATATTACGTATTGAGTTGTGATTTTGATATTCTTTTTATCGCCTCCTCTATGGTGACTTCTTAAAAAATCTGGAATTATTATAATTATGGAAGAACCATGTAAAATGAACGAAGAAGAAAAAAGGAAAAACACAACTAGTTCTTTTCGATACGAGAAATTTAATTTTATTTATTTAAAGAGCATCTATAGGAGTTACAAGTTATATACATATAATCACGCCTATTTCCTGTAGAGTTAAGCTGAGACCCCAAATCCCCATATACTACAGTCTCGGCACACTTTCTTTGCTTCATCCACACTTATCATTATCTTTATACAAGCTCACCGTTGAAGTGTACTTTTGTCCTGGCCTTTCTTGAGAATTTCAGCAATTTGGTCAAGGTATGTCCTCTTTGGTCCTTACCCATCGATCCTTCTATCCACATTCGCAATGTAAACGCAAGTTAACCTTATTATATTACATTTTACATTACTACATAACCAAATGTAATCCAAACATTAAACGGATACATTCATGAGAAACATTTACAAGTAACGAACATAAATATCGGGTGACACGCCTGCTCGTTTGCCTTCCTATCACATAAATAAATAAAATAGTAAAATTATTCAGCCGTGAAAAATAATTTCTAATTTAATCGCGTTGAAATATTTTTTTTATGGGATAGGAGCGCAAACGAGCAAGCATGTCGTCTGATGGAGAGCAATCAACGCCGCTCATAGACAACCGTGCCACCATAGGCATCGCGGAAGCGTTTCCGGCCTTTTAGGTATCTATAGGCTTGTTTTTTGAAGGTGCCCATGTCGTATCGGTTTGGAAAGACCGTCGAAGGTGGCCGGTTCCCCAAAGTGATGGTGCGTAGAAAGAAGTTTCGAGGGAAGCGCACCGTAGTAGATCGTGACTCATCGAAATATAAATCGAACGTATCTTCTTTCCCCTAAAGTGTATTCTGATAATGAACGAAATTCGTTCAAGTCAGCACGAATAAGGAAAGTTTTTGATCACTCAA
Source organism: Baronia brevicornis (assembly GCA_031353405.1). Taxonomy (NCBI): domain Eukaryota; kingdom Metazoa; phylum Arthropoda; class Insecta; order Lepidoptera; family Papilionidae; genus Baronia; species Baronia brevicornis. Next base: position 1,074,846 of record JASFAT010003808.1, read on the forward strand.
AGATCCATATAATTAAATGCACAAAATCTCGGAGCCTCCGAGCCTTAACAGGCGCTTTATTACACGTTCATCTGTCGAAACCAGATTTACAATACGGCCATAATACTTAAACGCACTTTTTCGGACACTTATCCGCCACGAAATGGGCTGCCGACAAATTACAGATGTCCGCGTTGTTTTCTCTTACGAAAGTAAACAAATTATTTTACCGCCACATAAAGATGGCCGACATTATACGATGTCGTCTCGTCTTGTCACTACGATTACGAAATGTGGTTATCGGTGCACAAGCGCATTTCCCTTAATCTTGAAGCGTGAATTTAATATAATAATGCTTTCGGTATTACTTAACACCTGGCCTAGTCGTGAGCTGATATCCTGGTGACCTGTAGCACAAGCAGCTGTATGTAGGCGATCTATATTACGCATCAGCAGAAACATAACCTTTTGCTGTTCGTCAAAAGAAGAAAAGTTGTTTATGCTGGGATATGCAACGCTGCAATGCCAATAGCACTGTGTATGTTTGTAGTTTTTTTTTATGCGATAGGAAGGCAAACGAGTAGGCGTGTCACCTGATGGAAAGCAATCAACGCCGCCCATAGACATCCGCAGCGGCATATGCAGTGCGGAAGCGTTGCCAACCTTTAAGGAAAGTAATGCCATTAATGGGAGTGGGAGTCGGAGTGGGAGTGGGAGAGTGTTGGGCCTTCAGAACTCAGGCCGCTCACCATACAAAGCGCAGTAGCTAAGCTACCACTCAGACGCCGGTTTTCTGCGGAAGTGTGGTACTTCCCCGGGTGAGTCAGCCCATTCATGCTACAGACAAATAATACTCCATTCTTAACAAAGTATTCGTCTGCAGCGTGGCTCTACTTCTTAAGATAGGAATAGGGGGCGTTGATTTCTTACCATCATGGTGACATGCCTGCTCGTTTGCCCTCCTATCCCAAACATAGAATGAAACACTTCTTCCTATCCCTTTATAAAAAAAAAAGAATTTAATTCCAAAATAATAAAGGCATTTTTTAATCATTACCGTTCTAATAATCACAAGTCCAACGAAGCGCTAAATTGGCTTCATAAATTTCAAGTATCGAACGGCACTTTGTGCCGTAAAATGATTCAGAATGAGGAATGAGGTGACTGACGGTTTGCCACAAAATTGTGAAACAACTGACAATTAGATTGACGGAAGATTTACGATAACGTACGGGTCCCTTGATGGTATCTTGCGTAAAATATACCATCAATACATGTCGATGTTGGTGCTTGTAAGGAGGTAGTTTTAAATTTGAGTGTATCTTTTGAAATAAACATCACCTATTTAATTGGAATGTTAATTATTCTTTTCACAGCTTATATACACATATATACATATGTCATATGTGTGCACATATGTCTCATTGCTTGACACGGGCCTCTTCATTACTGGAAGAACGGACATTAACCCACCACGCTTGTCCATTGTGGATTGGTGAGGTAATTATTCATACTGTATACATATTATTTTACGTGTGGCTTCTTGCAAAGAACACAGTTACCGTATTTCTTCCAGTGGATGCCGTACAACGTGACTATGCGAACAAATACTAGAAGACGTACAGCAATGTATATCTATAGAAATAGAATATATTATTTGTGACATATTTTTTTACAAATAATTAATGCTTTAAAAAACTTAATAAAAATTAATTTTATGTGGGGTTCATCACAAGTATATATTTATTATAAGGCTCGTTATTTCTCAAGTTACGCTAATGTTAATTATTATGTAATAATTTAATATGAACTCCTGTGTGTTACTGCAGAAGGAAATAAATTAATCTATCTTTTAACACAAAAAAAGAAAAAACTATTATAAAATTTAAAATGTGCCACAAAATGGTTCTTACTTAGTGGCGCTTTGTAAGAGCCTGGTTTTTAGTAAGAACTAAAGTAACCAGATCATGGACCACAGTAATTATAAAGGTTATAATATATATACTTAGTTATACTTATAGAGACAGGCGTTACTTTGCGGAAATCCATTATTATGTGGACGGACAGTCAGAATTTTTACATAGATTCGCGACAAGCAAACAAAAAGTGACTAAACGGTTGTCTTCCGTAGAGTCTACTATACCCGATGATGTCTCGTGTCGTGGCGAAACACGTGTCGTGTACATTATGGAATAGTGGTTGTGTGTTGTTCTTGATAGAGGTTGGAAAGTGGAGAGTTGCTGACGGCCCTTTTTTCGAAAAGATTTAAGTTTCCCGCATATCCACTTCTTCTAGTAAAACTCACATTATTATTGTTCTGTTTTTGTTTGCTTGTCGTGGATCTTAGCTAAGTAAAAATTTTGTCTGTCCACGTAATAAAATAATAATGAAATATAAAAGTTATAATAATAAAAAAAAATTGTCAGGACATAGATCCACCGCAACTTAGAGATCCTGGTACTAAAATAAGAATCATATATATTAAATACATCATTCCAAAACTCAAAGGGGCCAAAACTCATCCTGGGTTGTAGTGCCAGTTGAAAAAGAAATTGGTTTTTTATGATAAATTTGTTTAGTTTTTTAGTATATATCCGTTATTTTAATTATTGGATATTTATTTAATTCTATACTTATTACGGATTATTGTATTATAATTTTTTTAACGATTCGCAGTCTATACATTCTATGGTCTGGACGGTCACCTTATTTTTTTTTATTGCTTCACCCATACCCGCGGTTTGTCGAAGCAGAAGGCATTATTCAATTACGTTTTATGGACTCCAACTGGCAACACTGCTCTGGGAATTGCACTTTGATTTATCGCTTCGTTTATTCTCAGTTTATTGTAGCGGGCAACCCCAACCGTTACAGGTCGATTGCAAAATCCTTATGTTTGCGTCATAAAAGTGTGCACGATGGTAAGATGAATTTAGTTTTTTTATGGAGTACAGATTGAGGCAAACAATTTTTATAATATTTTACTTAATAATAAACAATATCAATATAAAATAACGGGTCGGGATCGCATCGGGATAAATATATATGTATATGGCCTACAGACAACACTGAGAGCAAGTACTAGAAGATGTGCAGCAGCCTACAGTAATTAAAAATAGACCACGGTAACTAATCCACCTGCGAAGCCCAAAGATTTGCTTTTTTTTTACAGCCCATATATGTCCCACTGCTAAGCACGGGCCTTCCCATTTCTGGATGAATGGACGTTAATCCACCACGCTTGTCCAATGCAGATTGACGGGGTTAATAGACTCGAAATAAATATTGGTAGTCCATACATATATTTATTTCGATGCGGGAATCGAACCCGCGACCATTGACTCCGTGGGCAGAGGGCCCCTAACTAGCGGTTTAGGGGCCCTCTGCCGTGGTTTAGGGGCCCTCTGCCCGCGGAGTCACTGAGAGAGCCACTGAGCCAGTTGGTCGTCATCAACAATCTTCAATTTAAAGGGATACGATCGTGTTGTTAACATACTTTTAAGATCTTAAATGCACTAACCTAATTGACGTAGTGGCGAAGCTGCCGCTTCGAAGTCAATAGTCGCGGGTTCGATTTCGCATCGGCATAAATATATGTATGGATAGATAGATAACTTGTTTAATCGAGGCACAATATAAACAATATCAAAAGTGACAATCAAAATAAATATTGAGCTAAAAAGTCACAAACAAATTTTCGAATAACTTAAAATTAACATTAATGTTTCAAAGAATAGGCCTTGGATCAGCTTTTGTGCTGTAGTTGGTTAATTAAAGCGCTGGGCATTCTGCCAACACCTGTAAGAGTGTGCATCTTGTATAGTCTACAAGCATTTATTCCATTTCTTGATATCGCACTATTCTGCCTAGGACAAGTGTGATGATTTAACGTCTATTTTTCCTGCTGGAGGCCTTATCCAGCTGTGAGACATTATATGGGCTGTGAAAAAATTTCACTGTCTTTTAACTTTATTAGATTTTTTATGGGATAAGAAAGCAAACGAGCAGGTCTTGTCACTCTATACGCTTCAGGCATAGACATCCACAGTGCTATAGGCATTTCAGATGCTTTGCCGGCTCTTAAGAAATAAAGATGGCCCTTTAGATAAAGCTGTTACCGAAGCTACGAAAATATAATACAATAAATTTAGTATCATATAATTTATTATACGTGAAACTCGATACAAAATTGGTATCACCTCTATTCCAAGTGACTTTAAGGTTAAGGTCAGAGTTATGGAGGTCCATCAAACGTTGAACGGTATAAACGTAAACCAGTTCTATAGAATCTGAAACGCGATATTACGAAACTGCACAAGACGAGCGGTTTCATTTCATCGTGGCAGCCATCAATCAAGTTTTGTTGTTTACACATCTCTAACAATGTTAGATATTTTTAACTGAATTTAGAAACTGAGAAGGTAATCGTATCATTTTCGATTTGACAACTTCGATGGCTTATGATTTTGCATTCGGTTCTGGTGCTTAGGTCCAGTATAATAATCGGAAAGACTAAGGCTCACCGACTCCGTTGGCTCGGCTATATTGAGAGAATGGGGGAGGATCGCACAGTCAAAAGAGCGTATGTGGGCCACCCAACTGGACGCCGTCCTGTGGAGCTTCCCAAGTACCTCTGGAGAGACACGGTGGACGTGTGTAACATTCAAGTCAGTAACTGGCAGGAGGTGGCGCAGGAAAGAGCACGGCGGCGAAGGATCTTTTCGAAGGCCAAGATCCATTTTGGGTCCTGTGCCGACAGAGTTAGTGTTTAATGCTTTCAATTCCGTCATAAGTTTTGTAGAGCTTATAATTATTTGTATCTTTTTTCGCTTTATTCAGGATAAAAAAACATTAGTACAATACATATCACTAAGAAAATAAATTTTGGTATAAAAATTATATTAAATTATGGATATGGTGGTATAGATATATAATGTGCGAAATACTTAATAAACTTAATTATAATGTACTATAATCAACTTTAAAAAGAAACAGAAAGAATGAAACAAGTAATATAAAAAAAAATTGAAGTCCCTTCCTACTATTAATTAAATTTAATTGGTGAATTAAAATTGGAAAAAAACTGTATTTTCATCAAGTATCATATCACTACAAGTTTAAAAAAAATGTATTTGAACTTGAGTAGATGAATAAAAAGTATTTTACTAACAAAACTAAAAATTTGAACAAGATATAAAAATATATATAGAGAGAGTGTGATCTAATAGTAGTGAGATATTTTGTGGTAGACAAAAAAATGTTTCAGTTGACCGTAAAAGCACAGATTAAAAACATTCTTTAAATAAATATTAAACTAAGAAAGGCTTGTGAGGCAGGGGGCAAAACTGTAGATGACAAATCGATGCGATCATGAATCGATTTACAAGTTACGTCGCTGATACCCACAGATCTTGTTAATTGTGCTTTAGAAACGCCCTAGTTTTTTACACATATCTACATGTTTTGCAATGAATTCTGACCGAATATGATTTATTTTTACTATAATTTATCTTTGTATGGCATTTTTATGGATATCACATTGCGATGTTTTAAATCCCTATGAATATATTTTGTTGAGTGGGATACTGCTGCTGATAAAGTAGAATTGGATCATTTTATTTAACATATCGACTCAAATCTTTTTAACGATAAATTACGTTTTAAAAAATACTTGTAATGTCGTCCAGTAGTCGAAATTCGGAGGGAATTTATCAATATTCTGTTTCATTTTATCTATCTTCTCTTATTCTACATATGAACTTCAACTATGCTATATTTTCCTTTCCTTCGTGAATGTAATGTTCTTAAAAAGGGGTACAAAGATTTTTTTTCACGTATTAAACGTAAGACGTAGATATACATATAAATACTAAAATCGAAAAGTCTGTGGCTAATGCATTTATTATGATAGCATAATCAGCGAGACAAAGGCAAAAACACTGCGTTGCCTCCAACATCTAGATTCCGCTGCACTGGGCACCTATAGATAGTCAGAAAAGACGCTGCCATAAGCAAATTCACGGGACTACTGTCGAGTCAACGTCCGGTTCGAAGCCTTAGGTATCGTTGGTGCGATGCGATGATCTTGGTTTTAAACGAGCTTCATGCAACAAATTGACGAGTAAACACAAAAGAACTTGACTAGTGGAAAGGTCTCGTATGCCAGTGTTCACTATAGGTCATTAAGCCAGCGGAGCAAGAGGGAGTTTGTATTCATATAGGGTAATCACCAGCAAAGTTTTTCGAGTTAGCAAGCTGAAGTGGCAATGATGCAGCAGACGGCCTTACAATCTATTGATGTGAACCAACTCCTGAAACAAGCATAGTTAGCACAGTTAGAGTGGTTAAAAAGAGAAGTTAACAAGAGTTCTAGTAATATTAGAAATATTGCTAGTCTTCTTTTATATTTTGAAAACAGACTGGTCACGTGTGTCGGAGAATTAATAACCGCTGGAATAGACAGTCGCTAGTATAAAAGCCGTGTGTTGACAAGCGTAGTGTGAGACAACCACCTGTCAGATAATGCGACAATCTACGCAAGGCAATCAGGCAGCTGGCAGAAAGTGGATGAGTGTAGCTGAAGCTGAGTGTTCTGGGTATGTTGCACGTGTTGGCTAGTTAAACAGTTGATGAGACTGTTTTTGATGATAATAATGATGGTAGGAGAAAAAATGCTTTATTAAAATAATAACGAAAAAGCATTAATTTGCATTAAGTGAAAGTCGAATGAAAATAGCTGTGATTATTAATCATTGAATTATCCGTTGTCTTTTTTGCGTTAATTTAGGTATTTTATATTGTATAAAAATATGCATATATTTAAAAATATCCGACGACGACAGCGAGTTCGTGTCGTTATTTTCAATTACTGTTCTGCGTATTCAGGGCAAGTGCTCTGTTTTTGTACAAATTTTTCCAATATTTTTGCACTCGTTATTTACGTCGTTCGTTACTTCCACTCTGCATCGAAAATACAATGCTTTTAACATGAAAGCTCACGGATTGCGTATCCGATTTTATTTTTTAATCGTTCATACTATTTTTTCAAGAGTACTTAATCTAATTTTTGTAACTGATCAATAATTTATATAAGTATTCTTTTATGTCTTCATTTCATAATCGTCATCATCAGTCCCGAATATAGAAAAGCACATCGAGGCCCTTGCCTCGGGTAGCAATTTAAGGAGGCTCCAGATTTGAAAAAAATACATTTGTTAAGGCGTCAATTATTCATTGAGCGATGTACTATCGACAATATCTTAAGACCTTTTGTTACCGGGAAAATACAAAATTTTCCCAGTAACAAAAAACTAATTGAAAACGTTCGTTTTTTGAAAATCGTTTAACCTTGTTGGAAAAAAAGGGGAATAAACTCTCGTCTTCGCCCCGGCGCGAAAAAAACGTAGATTAGTACACGCATATCCATAAAAGACTCTCCAAGCATAGTCCTCTTTAGAGCCTTAAGATGATTTTGAACTTTTTGAACAGATAGACTTAAGGTGTCCACGTTCAGGAACTATAATTGAGTGCAAGAAAGGCGCACTATTCGAAGGCTTTCGTCTTTAGGCTCTGAGTTATGGGCGAGGGAAGTGTTTATTTAACATTTCGTGATTAGTGTAACTTATGTTACGTATCCTTAAATAACATATGCTGTCTATATCTATGTTTGATAGAAGAAGAATTTATCTTTGATTTACAATTGATATTCAATGAAAGAAATTGTTACAAAGTTTAACCGAGCTGCCTGCTAAGCAACAAAATAACCAAATGAAATTCATATTTTCTATACTTAAGTATAACAGTAGAATACCTTTTTACTTATGTGGACATTTAGAACTTTTATTTAGCTAAGATCCGCGACAAGGATCTTAAATATAAAGTAACGCCTGACTACAATAATCATCTTTTTGGTTAATTAAAATGTAACCCAGTCTACTGTTTACGGGGCTGAGTAGTGTGATAGCTGTCATTATTTTCTTTTCTAAATTCTAAAACTAAATGCAGCTAAAACAATATCAAGTGGGTTTCGTAATCTCGACATCTGGCTACCAAATTCGACGCCCACCGAGTGTCGTAATTTGGATCGAGAACTTTTTGTATGCATTCGTATACCGGCTTTAATGTCTATTTTTGAAACAATTGAAGCATACGCTATTTTATATCCCATATTAACAAACTAATTGATATATCTATCCCTATCATAGTGATGATTGGTGGATCCAGCGCAATACCTACGCATATATACATACATACATATGTATGTGTATTATGTACTTAGAATGATGTTGTTTATTTTTTGCACATTATAAACTGCTCGTATCTACGGGCTATCACCATAAGACATCATTATGTAGATGAAATGAAACATTAAATATACTTCATTTTATCTCAGAATTTAAAATTGTTATTTTTACATCATGTCTTTATGATCCTAAGGTGGAATATTGTTTTAAATTTATCTTTAACAAGTAATATAAATAAAGTCAATTCCTAATTTTATATCCTACTATATCTTATATTAAAGATTTTTTTTTATCTCATAAAAAAATAAAATTACTTAATAAAATTTAATTAATGAGTTAATATTTAAAAAAACTATTTTAAAGTCAAGTGTCATCCACTATAAGTTTTAAAAAATGTATTTGAACTTGAGTGGATGAATAAAAAATTAAATATATAAATACACATATATATATATATATATATATATATATATATATATATATATATATATATATATATATATATATATATATATATATATATTATATATATATATATATATATATATATATATATATATATATATATATATATATATATATATATATATATATATATATATATATATACAATATATATAGGTGTGAAGTAAGAGTAGGCATTGAAAAAAAAAAGACAAACTAATTTTTGTTTTGTTATAACATTGTTAAGACGTCAATATTGTTTGAAATACAACAGAACTTTATGTGTGTGGGAATGTATACGCGTGTGTGTGTGAAGCAACTTGAACGTGTGTGAATGCACGGTGCACGGTCACGGATGACGTCACTCGATTCACTCCACATCTGGCCACTGATACCGACGAGTGGGCTGACCGCTTGTCCAACTAGTTACAGATTCACCGACGCGCTCCTCTGTACCACTCGCCCGCGAGATAATGTTAGGCCAATTCTGGTTTGAGGATTGTTTACTAATATGACCTTGCTACAGTCTGTGGGAATCAAATCTTTATCTTATTTTAATTTTTTATTTTTATTTTTATTTTTATTTTTATAAATATTCACGACTATCCACCGCAGGGAAGGCCGCCTATGCTAAAGGAAAGGGTAGGAATGGAAATGCGGATGGGGGGGAACCAGACTCGGAATAAATATTTATAAATCCATAAATATATTTATTTCGATGCGGGGATCGAACCCGCGACCATTGACGCCACGGGTGGAGGGCCCCTCCACTGAGTCAATCGGTCATCTTATTTTACTAATATAATAATTTTATAAGGATTTTTTGAATTTTAATTTCAGCGTGAAAATGTTTCTAAGTCATTTACGCACAGCGGTAAAATGTTTCTAAGTCAGCGACCGTATATTCGATTCTATAACAGGATAAACATTTGTATAACTTGTAGGTATTAATTCCATTTGGGTTTTTGACCTTGACATTTGCGTGGTTTTTGAGTCTGCATAAATGAAGTATGAATGGCTTAGTGGCGGAGCTGACCCTTACGGAGTCAATCGCCGGTTCGATCCCTGGCTCGGGATAAAAATAGGTGCCAACAGTTATTTATTCCGGGTTTAGTTACCATGCCTATCCTACTGGACAAGCGTGGTGGGTTAATTTCCGTACGCCAAAAATTGGGAAGACCCCTACCAAGTAGTGGAACCTACATACATATATATGTATATGGGCTGTGAAAAAAAATCAGCAGGAAGCCATATCACACGGAACCCTAGTGTAAGGTTGTGTGTAAAAGTGTTTTATTATACTTCTATTATTATTTCTTGGGCTGTACATTAATAATTGATCGCTATAAAACTAATTAGCGCAGCAGCAACCCTACCGATATCATAATCAATGGGTGCGGGTTCAATTCCTGCATTGCAAGTTTATGTATACATATTATATATTATAAAGAAGAACAAGCGTGTTAATACGCTTGTTCTTCTCTAAAAAAATAATAGAAAAATGTAAATAACGGATATAAAATGTATCATAATTATCTACTAACACGCTTGTTCTTCTTTAAAAAAATAATGAAAAGTGTAAATAACAGATATAAAATATTTGACAATTATCCACTTACATGCTTGTTAGTTACTTATCTTAAACAAGCGATCGTCAAAAATACCAAATTATTGCCTTATTTGAATAAAAATTTTGTTATATTCAATTTATTTAAATTAACTTGCGTTTACTTTCGCATACCAGTCTTTTGACAAGTTTGAAATGAAGATGCTACAAAATACGTTTTTATTATAGTCATATATTAAATCTTAAACTTTGTGTCAAAAAAAAAAAACCAACGCGCCTTTGTAACCAGTACGTCCAAGACAACAAAACACATGTTTATGTAAATAAGCTAAGCCACTAATCTCGGGGTCAAAAGTGGCGTCGTGGTGCATCGCTCTCCCATTTGACTTACGTGTCACGTCTCACGCGAAGGTGAAAAGTGGGCTGGATGGAGCTACTGAGTTCCGTTCTATTGCATTCTGTCTTGACATCTTCGTTTTCTAACGAACACGTAAGGAAGGTCCGGTATCTATCGGGTATCGATTTTAGATATGTCTCAATCGAGAAAATATAAACTTATGGTTCTTTTAAAAATATCATACTAAGTGATTTGAGGAGGTCAACTGTCAATCACACCTTTACTGCTAATTCATATTATCATCATCAACAACAGCCTGCGACAGTTCATTTCTATAAAAGACTCGTCATCTAGCCAAATTTTTGGTTTTACGCATCCAGTTTCTGCCAGCCCTTCCTGTACAGATGACCGCTTCATCTAGCCGATGGGTGCTCCGCACTACATTTAGCAAGCCGAAGTTTCCATTCCAGCACTCGTCTACTATATCCGACAAACGTGTGAATTCCATTATCCTTTTAGTTTGATAACTCGAAAAGCTATGTCAATGATTCGAGACCTCTGGGGAATTCCTTCCCTTTACATTTAAGGGATACCAATATTCAGTAGTGAATTGTTACAGCTATATCAAAGATGTTATATAATGAGGCTATCAAAGATGTTATATAATGAGACTACTCGGAACTATGCTCGGGAGGCGACCGCCTCCCGGTCTTTGCGCCGCCGTTGCCAGTGGCTTTTAGGCGTTGTGTATCTGGCCAATCCCCTCATCTTCAAACCCGATGAGTAAGGTAGGGCCAAATAAGTTGTAAAGTCAACACCGTTAAAGTCAACACCGGACTCCATCACGGCCACGAGCTTATGGAGCAAACTGGTGAGCAAGCTGGCGGCCGCTCCATATTGTGCAATCCACTCTGCTCCATACTGAGCGAGCGGGGTGGGGTGGGGTATATCTTTATTTGTGTTTTCCCGGACGAGCGGCGACATCTCTCGTCACCATGTCAACTTATATATGAACATTAATTGATAAAGCAGTTAATTAGCCATACGGAACATGTTCTATGCAAGTAAAAAGATGTGCACTAACTACTAATGTAATACTGTGATTAAAGAATAACTGTGTATTTTTTTGTTAACCATCTAAAGACGATTCCGGGTTCAATATTCGTGATTCGCCTAATGCGCAAGCCACACCGCAAACGATTCTTAGTTCATTTAGCTTTGCTCATGTAGCTATTGCGTTTTGAAACTTTGGTTCAAGCCATAAACTACTCACAAAAAACAAAAAACTAAATAACGATATCTCAGCGTACTATGTGATCTGGCGAACTGGTGAACCGGATGAAGCTAAAAAGTATGAAATGATGGTGATGAATAAACAAACCCTTGCGTGTGATAACCTATTTATTTAATTCCTAAAACACATTTTTGGGACAATGACGGACATTAAATCTTGATAAAATTAATTGATGGAAAAAATAAAAGAAGTTATTAAGACTATACAATTAAACACACACATACACACACAGATAATTTCTCGATTTGCTCTTATAGTTAGACAACGTGGGCGAACGTACACGAATTTAAACGTTTCGTTTCGTTTCTGGTGTGACCTACGCTTAATATATTTAAAGAGAGCATCAATATTGGATCACGTACATCCAGTCATTGTGAGGTGCAATTTTCGATACAGTTATTCAATGCCGCGGTATAATGCGCCGCAAATTAATAGCGATTGTCGTTCACGAGATCCGTCCGTTTTTTTGCTGCAGATCTGCGGAAAGACAAGCCGGTACGTAGGTACGTAACTTTATAAATGATTGCAGGCGGTTGTCTAGCGAGATGCTTGTATCTTGACTGCTTTTTGTCGGTTACATCTAGTACATGTTTTAATAATTAAGTACATACACGTTTTAACTTTTTTCTTTTATATACAGGGTGTAAGATTTCTCAGTAGTGGCTTTGCGTTTTTTTGGGTAAGGAAACTAGCAAGCGTGGCGCCTGATGCTATCGCCGCCAATACCTGTAGGCCTTACATATGAGGTCGAGGAAAAAGTATTTTCGTATTGTTCATACAAAGGAAAATATTTTTTTAGGTATCATTTTTTATTTATTTATAATAATATATTATATCTGTTATTTACACTTTTTATTATTTTTTACGACCAATATCAACAAATATACGAACAATTGGCTCAGTGGCAGGCCTCCCGCCCACGGAGTCAATGATAGCATCGGATAAATATACTATATATGGCCTACAGATATTTATTCCGAGTCTGGTTACCCCGCCAATCCGTATTGGACAAGCGTGATGGGTCCGTTCCACCAGAAATGCGTTTACATTTTTTTTAAAGAACACTAGCAATGATTCTTTTAAATATTACTAGAATTCTTATTGACCATTCCAACTTAAAATGTCTGTGCTAGAAAATGCTCCACATCAATAGTTCGTTTAATAAAATATGTTGAATATTTTTTTTGTTTTTATACTTATTTTCTTTAGCTTCCATTTTAGATGTTCAGTGGTTCTTATATTAAAATATAAATACAATCTAAATAAGATAAATAGTTTGTAGATGTGCACGGGATCGGCCGACAAAGCGTGTCGCCAAGGAATGTGTGCGGGTCTTGAATGTCAAATTAACGCTTGCCCAGTTAAGGCGCAGCCGATACTGGTTTAGAGACTTCTTAGTATTAGAGGCAATAAAGATGAACGATATGCCCCAGTTTTTGAGAACTGCCCTTTTGTTATTCCGTTTTTACATCACATGTTGCATATCTGTCTGTTCGTTGTTCACCGGTTGTGACTGATGTTGAGCTAATTCTTCAGAATCTCGGTCAATAAGATAATAATAATCATTTATTATTTTATTATTTATTATAGGAATATATAGAAATAAATATAAAACTTTAAATATTATATATTTATGTGTGTGTGTGCATGTTTATATACATGTACTTGTCCGCAATGTACATTCTAGAATATATATATATATATATATATATATATATATATATATATATATATATATATATATACATCATCAACAGCCTGCGGCTGAACATACGCCTCCCCCATGGAGCGCCACCTAGCCCGATCTTCGGCTACACGCATCCAGTTTCTGCCAGCCGCCCTGCGCAGATCGTCGCACCATCTAGTCGAGGGGCAGGGTCTCCACTCCAGCACTCGTTTGCTCCAACGATTGTCGGATCTCCGACAAATGTGACCAGCCCATTGCCACTTCAGTTTGCTAATTCGAAAGGCTATGTCGGTGACTTTAGTCCTCTGGCACATTTGTTCATTCCAAATCTACCAGAGAAACTCCGAGCATAGCTCTCTCCATAGCTCTCTGAGCGACTCTGAGCTAATATATAAATAAAGTGTATATATATCAGAGCAGATTTTCAGATTCAGATTTCAAGCAAACAAAACAGAAATTTAACGGTTGTCTTCCGTAGACTCTACTATTTCTACTATGCTTGATGACGCCTCGTGTTGAGGCGAAACACGTGTCGTGTGTAAGGTGGAAAAGTGATGGTGTGTTTGGTTTTGTTGATAGTGGTTGGAAGGTGGAGAGTTGCCGACGGCCGTTTTTCGGTAAGATTTTGTTTGAGTTTCTCGTAAATCTACTTCTTCCAGTAGGAAACACACATTATTATTTTTCTATTTGCTTGTTCAGCATCTTAGCTAAGTAAAAGTTCTGGATGTCTACATAGTAATGAATTTCTGCAAAGTAACGCTTAACTCCATTAATCGTAAATAATATATAATATTAAGAAAGACCTGAAAAAGTAGTAATTTACGTGTTTGATCAAATATAAATATTGCAGCATGTCAAAATGGCTTGTTTGTCCCATTTTCGTTGTTTACAATTTATTTTGTGGCTGCAAATGTATGTTCAGTGTGAATGTAATATGTTATATAATTTAGATTGAGCAAATATAACAAGTAAAAAACGAAACAAGTAATAATATTCATAAAATTCAAAATCGATATATTATACTTTTAATTAAGTTTCATTTCCTCATCATGCTATAATCGTTGCACAGACTTTAAGATCTAAAGTGGCGAAAGATAGAGATATTTTCTATGCTGGATATAGCAAGTTAGATCATGTTCTTATTGGGATAGGGAGGCAAACAAGCAAGCCTGATGGAAAACAATCAACGCCCCCATAAACATTTGCAATACAAGAGGCGTCGCAGACATGTTGCTGGCCTTTGAGAAGATTCATTTTTTTTAATATTGGAGTTTGTGAAAAGACATCATTACTAGTATGATATGGTGATATGGCTGATATGGTTTGTTACCCATAATACTTTAGATCGGCATTTCCATAGTACGGAACATAATAAATGCATTTAACTTCATGAATTTTTACTTTATTTGATGATTATATTTTTGTAATTTTGTAGAATTTATACAAAAAAAATCTGTCGTTTAAATAATAATAACCAACACATATTACTTTTATTTCAAATATCAGAATAATATCAAATTTAAATAATGCATTCACTCTTCTAACTTTAAGAATAACTTTAGATTAATTATATAATAGTACCGAAAAAAGATATTATTTAATCAAATAGAGGATTTATATATAATTAGAAAATTAATTTAACTATACAAATCTTGACATCCGATCTTCGTAGTGTCGACCTCAATAGTTGAAGGTGGATAAATACATATATGCCAATACCTTGTACATTAATTATATCGCCTACTACATTTCATATTACACCACTATTGATTTTGAATCGAACGATGTCCATGTTTTGATAGCCATTCACGCAATATTTGTTTTGGTGTCCAATACTTCGCCTTAAAGGTCAATCGTCAATCACCACCCGCGTTGACATTCCAATGGTTTGAGTTGTATACGCATTTGTAACTATTTTTGTGACTGACAGTCTGACTTGTGACTCATCAACTGTAACCTCAATTGTGTTTGTGAATATACAATAAGGCGCATACTTAGAAATTAATAATATTCACTATAGATGTGTATATAAATATTTTTCGAATAATATGATCAACCAGAAATATCGGAATAATAAAAGTACTCCTCCATCTGACTATGGAGAGGACTTAGACTTATCAGAGAGAGAGTAAATTATAGAGCCACGCTGCAGACGAATAGTTTGTCAGGAGTCTGTATTATGAATGAGCCGATACATCTCGCCGGAGAAGTATCACACTCCCGTAGAAAATTGACGTCTGAGTGGTAGCTTAGCTACCGCGCTTCGTCCGGTGAGCGGTTGAGTTCCGGAAGCCTCACTTCCTCCCTCCCATAATGACCTTTCCTTATAGGTCGGCAACACTTCTGCACTGCCTATGGCACTGAGGATGTTTATGGCCGACGTTTATTGCTTTCTATCAAGTGACACGCCTGTTCGTTTACCTTCCTATAGCATAAAAAAAACTTAGCACGGAGTTTATTTATCATATCTATCAGAGAAACTCCGTGCAAAGCCCTCTCCAATTAATGAATAATTTTCTAAAAATAATAAAATAATTATATCTAAGTCGGAATTAAGAAATCCACTCGCATAGATAGTTCTTTGAATTAGCAAATTGAATTGACGTCACGTTGGAGTAGTCGTGACCGACAACCGTTGGAGTAGACGTGTGCAAGAGTAGACCGCGTCTTGGCTATCGTATGGCTAGATAGAGCGACGGTCCGCGTATGCAGGCTGGCAAAGACAATGTGTGTAGCCAAAGATAGAATAACGTGGCGCGCTTGAGAGATCTATATTATGTCGCGGACTGCCGTAGACAAATAAAAAATAATGTCGATAAAAATCAGCTTAATTTTCCTTAAAACTTTTATCCTCCTACAAACAACACACCGGGTAATGATTGTCGTTAGCATAATGTTTTCCTTGAGAAAACCGGTTTTCTATACGTTTTCTGAACGTGTTTAATTTCTAGCGGTGTTAGTAGAAATACACGTGCGTTCATTATGTTACTGGAGATTGTCAAAATACCTATATTTTTGTTACAAGAAGGTAGTGGGCACGTAAGGAATGCATAGGTTTGAATTTGTAGCCAGGGTAGCCATATGAACTTGAATAAATTCAGGACACTTAATAGGAAACGGTGCCGAAACGTGGACGCTCTGTCTGCTTCACAAGCTAGCGTGCAAGCAAGCAAGAGTGGCCCAGAGAATTATGCTCGAAGTCTTCTCTGGTAGATATGATTCGGAATGAACAAATCCGCCAGAGAACTAAAGAGAACATAGAATTAGCATACTAAAGTGGCAATGGAATGGTCACGTTTGTTGGAGATTCAACACTCGTTGGTGCAGACGAGTGCTGGAATGGAGACCGTATCTCGGTAAACGTAGTGTGGGGGGCCCCCGGACTAGATGTTGCAACGATTTGCGCAGGGCAGCTGGCAGAAACTGGATGCGTGAAGCCGAAGATCGGGCTAGGTGGCGCTTCATAGGGGAGGCCTATGTCCAGCAGTGGACTACTGCAAGCTGTTGATTGAAATAGGAAATAGAATGAAAAAAATTGTAATTTTTTTTATATTCTCAATTTAATATTCAAATTCAACATTATGTAAGTGAGAAATTATAATATATATTAATTTTTTAAAGGCCGGAAACGGTTCCGTCGGGTCGGCGTTGATTGCTTTCAATCAAAAACATTTTTAATTTCTATACCATAAAAAATATATTTTATAATCAAAATATTTTATTTTCTTTTCCAAAAACGTTTATTTATATAGTATTATAGAAATATTACGTTGTCGTAGAATGCCTTTTTTAATCGGATAAGTATGCGTACAAAATACTAGCTGGAAGGTGATTTATTTGTTGTATTTGAGAAAGGTGTAGGCTTTGGAACATAAACATAAGTTTAATTTTATTATTAAGAAATAATAGTTTCTTGATGTTTTAACTTTAAGATCCCAGTCATAAAATTCAGTTTCTCTTACTACTGAACTTAAAATTCGTCTTCAAGTAAAATATATAAAGGAATATCCCAGTTAATTTCGAATCCATAGCGACTCTACATGTCACATGTTTCTCCCATACAACAGCAGCGATGGTAATATTAACGGCGATTAAAATGTTGTTTTATTTTCAAAGACTGTTCTATCGTTTGTTTAAAATCGGTTTGTTTAGACTTGTTTTATGGAGACTCACGTCAAGCTGTTGAGATTGAAACACGTTTTGAATAAACAATGTAAGCAATCTCAATTCACCATGACGATCATATTATTGGTCTGCCTTTAAAATTCTCTGGTGGCTGTTGCTTTAATTCCTATGCTCGTTAGGCAAATTGGTTTATATTTTTAGTTGTACGCTTCTTCTCTTTCTCTGATATTTACTTAGTTAGACGTCCCGGATGATATCCACAGGCAAAAATCCAGTGGCCATATTCTATAACTATCATTTCTTATGAAAGTTTGCGTACAATTGTAAAGCATCTTGGTATATTTAAAATAAATTTACTATGAATTTTATGTATACGGTCAAATATTTTTTAATATAAACATAGACAATAGTTTGTTGGCAGATCTCAGGCTTATGATTTGTACGTCTATTGGTGATCTTCTTTTTTTAATCTCTGCATAATTTGTCGAAACTGTAGGAAACGCTGATAATGATACCACAGTTACTTTAACAGGGGCTCGATCGCAAAGTTGGAGTGGAGATGAGTTACGGTTACGTTCTCCGTCTCCTCCCTACGTTGGGGGTACATATGATGTACCACCTCGAGGTTTAGATGTTAGGCGGCGAGGCTCTCCGCCTGCGAATTGGGAGAGTAGATGAATTATGTGAACCATTATAATGCTTGTACTAGCAAACAGTATAGTCGAATTCTCGTAATATTTAAAATATTTCCCAGTCCCCTTTAAATAATAAAGAAACACTTCACGGCTACGATAATACAGGACATTTTCTAGGCCAGATAGAAGGCCAAATTTTAATGAGATTGTCCTGTTCCTCGATGTCTTCTTCAGTATCACATTGGCTTTAAAATATATATAATAGAAATAGAACTAGATAGAGAGGTACATACATGACTTGAGTTAAATCATAATACATTTTGAGCTGTATTATGGACACTTAAGTACAAGGCAGTTATAATTAAAAGTAATACTGCATCAAGTTAAAATATTTGTGTCACGTTCATTATTTAGGAATTGAAGCCAAGACTGCACGATGGATAGGATAATGACCTTCGTGTAACTGCAGACACTGCTAATGGTCCGTTATACCGTCTGCAGCGGTAGTTGCGTTACTAATCTAGATTTTACGGTGTCGAATATAATAATGGCGTAAAGCAGGAGTTCCCAAACTTTTTCAGTCCGCGGCGCACTTACTGGCTTAGAATTAGCCCTGACTAATCAAGATAGGGTACAGTGATACTAGGTGTATATCCTATTTTTGCATAGCAGGCAAACAAGAATCTATGTCACTTCATGGTAAGTGGCAAGACCATAACCGCGTATCACACGTAAAACCGGAGCTATCACACATACATTATTAGTCTTAGAAACACAATCTTTGAAAAAAAAAACTTCAGTTTTTTTGCTTATGGCTACTAACATTGTTTATTAATATAATAAAATTTGGCTATCATCCCGACGATAATGTATCACCAATCTACATCAAATTATCTTTTAACACTGTGTCCATCCCACGGTTGTCTGGAAAAAATCGCTAATAGCGATAAGACTGCCTTTAATATATATAAATATTACAATCAATAATTGTATAACTTTGTTTTAGGTGTAGAACAAAGAATATATCTATCTATCTATCACACATACGGTGATTTCTTCAAAACCCTAACGTCGTAATTGTTCGTGAACTACGTAGGTGGTTAGTCATTCCAGATTTGTGCCATTCGTGCCAGGAAATTACAAATGAGATATCAAGATTTTGACGATGATATTCTTCATCTTTTCACTTCACTTAATACATAAGGCTAGCATATTTTGATATTACTAAATTTTTTGTTAATCATTCGAACTAAGCTAATAATGCTTGTCCTAAGAAAGGTTTCACATCATTAATACAATTCTTATTAAATTGATACATTGCCGTTCAAATAATTGTTTGTGATTTTTTTTAAAATATTTTATTATATTGGTTTGTTAACGGAACATTAACATCGTGTCACCTCCACTTTACGCAGACCTCAGACACACACCAGGACTCAGGAAACGTAGTGTGGGACGCCCCTAGGTAGAGTGACAGATTGCAAGGCGGCTGGCAAAGACTGGATGCGTGTAGCCGAAGATCGGGCTAGGTGGCGCGCCTTGAGAGAGGCCTACGCCCATCAATGGATTGCCGTGGGATTGATATTGATATAATATTATGCTGGATATAATCTGCGACTTCCTCCGTGTGCATATTGTAATCCCAAAGAATTTTTCTATAAACACGGTACTGCAGATTTGAGGTTGACTAATTACTATGAATATCTATGGACTGCTTTGATTGCTTTCCCCCAGGTGACATGCTTGCTCGTTTGCCTAGCTAACCCATTAAAAACCAATAATAGTCCATTCTTACAGTGAATACCGATTCGTAAAAGAAACGGACATTTATTTGGCATATTTTTTTATATATAGACAGGATCATTAGTTTTATAATAATATAGATTTTTTTTTATATATTCACGCCTATCCCCCTCAGGGGTTAGCAGAGACCATAGAGTTTTATTTGCTACCTTCATCCCAGCGAAACGGCTCTTCATTAGTTGCTTTTCGCCCTCGTGCGAATCAAGACGTGACGGGTGGCGAACCACGTCGCCGTCATTTTCAACAAATTTATAGATATTATAAAATTATAATATAGATATGTAATAATATGGATGATAACTTTGCAGATATACAAATGCTTTGTATTTCTGCAAAGTTATCATCCAAAACTGTTTGACTCCAAATTCATTAGAATGTATCCGAACGGGACCGTGTTTCGCCATATGTTGTTGTAAGGTCAAAACGCAAGTTTATCAACCCGTTCGAACTCCATACATGTGGGACACACTCTATTGTACGGTTTGTATTAACGTATGTTGTACTATCGACGCCAAAAATGACTACACCAATTTCCAAAACACGTAAGACATTCAAATATTCTCACTGAAAAGGTTTATTTTTAGTATAAAATCTGTGTTATTATGGCTGGCAAGTTATAAAATAATATGAAAGAAATAACCAAATTAAATAAGCTCGAAGAACTAGTCATATATAAGGACAGTCAAAAGTTTTACTTAGCTAAGATCCGCGACAAGCAAAACAATAACCGAAAATTAATAATGTGTGTTTTTCTGTTGGATTAATTGGATTTATTTGGAACTTAAATCAAAAACTTACCGAAAATCGGCCATCAATTCTCCACCCACAGGTATAGACAATCGAAAAGTAGTCTTCCGTAGAGTCTACTATACCTGAGGATGATGCCTCGTGTTGGGGTGAAAGACGTGTCGTTTACAAGATGAAAAAGTGATAATGTGTGTTTGGTGGTGTGTATAGTGGTTGGTGGGTGGAGAATTGATGGCCGATTTTCGGTAAGTTTTTGGTTTAAGTTCCAAATAAATACACTTAATCCAACAGAAAAACACACATTATTAATTTTCTGTTATTGTTTTGCTTGTCGCGGATCTTAGCTAAGTAAGACTTTTGACTGTCCATATAATCAAAGCTATGTTAAATTACTAAATTTATACCTTTCTATAGGTTTATACTATAGCGAAGAACCTACCAGATAAATTACGAGTAAATTACATTCCTTTTATCAAAATTGTAAAAGCCGCAGAAATTCATCATTTTAAACGAAAAAAGCCCATGAGATTGCCTGTTCCAGATATAGGAATATCCTAAAAAGAATGTAAAAACCATGTGTTTAACTGTGGTGTTACCAGAATAACCATGTGGCTTTATACGATGGTTAGATGTCGTTAGTAATGGCACACCTATGGGCTATAAAGTATAATGTTGAAAAGACAAAAGGAAAAGTATAGTGGATAGAATATATAAGAAAACTGATGCTGGTTTCACTCGGTACAAAAGTTAAGAAAGAAGGTTTTTTAGTATCATTAAAATGAGTGTTGATTTAATAAAATGTGACTACCCAAAACGTTTTTTTCTACGCAATACCACATGGTGAAAGCAAATATCTTAAGCGTTACTTCTCAAACGTTTCGACTTTGAAACCGTCAAAAAACATGCCGAGAAATGTCTCAAAAGCCAGCAATGTTTCTCGAGTGTCTATCGTTTTATAAATGTCTATACGCAGATTATTTTCTACCAGATGAAAATCTGGTTCGTTTGCCTTGCTATCCCATAAAAATATTTAATTAATAGTGGTAAAGCCACGCTGCAGACAAATACTTTCAAGAATGGCATAATATTTGTCTGTAGCGTAAATGGGCCGGCTCGAATAAAAAATATATTATATAAATAAAAAAAAATAAAAAAAATAAATAATATTTTTTAAAACTGAATTTTAACCAATTAACACAAGATTATGAGTAAAATCTACAAAGGTTCTGTACTGACATCCAAAATGGGGTTTAAAAAAGCGGGTGTTCTTGGGCATCAGGTAACATGTGTGTTTGCTTATTTTACTCTTCCATTAAACATTCTTATGTCAAAGAAAATAAAGAATTTGTTAGATACCACATCTAGAAAAAGCAGAAATAGCTGACAAAATTTTCCATTAGGCGACAAACTTCCTGTGCCATAAGAAAGATTAAATTATATGACAGACTTCATCTTAATATTTCTAAGAGAGCATATATTTTTGAGTATTAGTGTATAATAAAAATTGGTTGTAATAATTGTAATACCATAGTTTTGTTATCGTCAAATGATAAGTCACAGTTGTCGCGGACTGTACGTATACAAATGGACGGTCGCAATGTACTAAGGTCGCGTCGCGTTGACATTCATTTTTCTCGCGTAACTGTGCGCGTCAAAGTGCATTGTGGCGACCGCGAAGCGATCTGTTGCCCAACGGGTGAGGCCAATCGGATAAAGGCATTTCACACTACACTAGAGCGATATGAAATACACAGCTATTGAATTAATTATTTGAAACAGATTTTTTTATGGCATAGGAGGGCAAACGAGCAGGCGTGTCACCTGATGGAAAGCAACCAATGCCGCCCATAGCCATCCGCAGCGCCAGAAGGGGCAGCAAAAAGGGGGGAGGTGGTTTGAGCCTCCGGAACTCAACCGCTCACCGGACGAAGCGTGGTAACTAAGCTACCATTCAGATGCCGAATTTCCTCGCCAGTGTGGTACTTACCCGTGCGAGCCGGGCCATTTATGCTACAGACAAATTATTTTGAGCCAGTCTTGACAAAGTATTCGTTTGCAGTATCTCTACTACTAAGTAAAAGTTCTGTCTATATAGTAATGGATTTCCGCAAAGTAACGTCTGACTCCATTAATCAAACATATTTTATATAGATGGATGCTCGCTATTAGCTGGACTCAAAGGGTGGCCAATGACGAGGTTCTCCGACAAGTCAAGCAAAAACGTGAACTTTTGTAGACCGTCAAAGGTAGAAAAGTTGCTTACCTGGGTCATATCATGAGACATGACAGGTACAAGTTGTTGCAACTGATCATGATGGGAAAAGTCGTGGACAAAAGACAAGTTGATCGAAAACGAAAGTCTTGACCACGCAATATCAGGGAGTGGACCGGGATAGCGAGTGCTCCAGGACTGCTGCACCTCACGAAGGGAGAAGAGAGTTGTGCTGAATTGGCTGCCAACCTTCGCAAGTCGGAGAGGCACTCTTAGAAGAAGAACTGTAGTAATTAATACCTATTAATTGGAAGAATGTGCGCTTTTGAAAGTAAACTATATTTTCTATAATGAAGAAAATTGGGTATATAATACAAACAAAAGTCCAAACACGTTGTAAAAGTTCAAGGTTAAATTTTAACACGTGACTTGATAGCATCGTTTATATTCCGGTTGTGTTTTTACTTGAAGCAGCATAAACTACTTTTACTCCATGAAAGCGTTGGTTGGCGTGAAAACAATAGCATTTTTTATATTGCCTACGCAAGTGGAAAGTTAAAAACATACTTTATTATTGTTATTTTTTATATTTAATGGAATATATAAAATAAATAGAACATTGGAGTTAAGTAGCGTTAAGTTATACACCGTTAGTACCGTAAATATTTTTATGGTATAGGAGGGCAAACGAGCAATATAAAAACCGCGATACCCTAGGAGTCACGGAAGCCGCATTTGAGACCGTCGCCGCGTTTTACAACAAACATCCAAGGCCTGCGGAACGTATTTTTGGGGGGCGTGGGAACGAGCCTCAGGGACCAAAATCCCACTGCACAGGCAGCAACTCAGAAGGCGAGCAGCAACCCAGTCTTTGGTGCCGCTGTTCCCAGAGGCTTATGTGGCTTTCGCATCGTCTAGATATAGCTGAACCTTTTCCTACCTTGGGTCTTCGCAGGCCCTCCCCGTTCTATTCTTCTTCTTTTATTTCTTCTTCCTCTCTCGTTTAATCCTTCTACTATTTACATCCTATGACATACGCAATGCATTTGCTGTGCCCCTAGTACTTAAAGGTACTGCATAGTGTTGCCTACCTTAGGAGATACGTAAGTAAGCCATGAGCACCGCCCTTTGACATCCACCTACCCTAAGGTATACCTTAGAGTAGGTGGATATCAAAAGGCGGCGCTTATTGCTTACTTATAAGTGATCTGTTTGCTCATTTACCTATTTCATAAAAATATTATTTATCTTCATCCTTTTTTTTAAAATTGGCAACGAATCTGTAGTGCTCTTAGTATTTAAGAATACTGCAGATGTGTTGCCTACCTTAAGGTATACCCTAGGGTAGATGGATGTTCATGGATGGCGTTGGTTTCTTACCTATATGTGATTTGGTTGCTCATTTGTCTATCTATTGCAGAAAAATTCGGACGTAAATATTATGATCATGTGAACTGACCTTATATCGAGCGATCGTCATACCATCGGTTTACGCGGCTTCAGTACTTATGGATAACGGTACCTCTTTATCATGAGTTGCGCAACACTGTTTTTTTTGCTATTGGAAGTACATTTTTTAATAGAGCCCCCTTTGTCCGAAAGTTGAGCACAATGGAACAAAGACCAAGAGATACATATCGACATTCGGTAAACATGAAAGGCAAGAATTTGAAAATAGAAGCTCTTTATGTTTGTATGTTGGATTGGTAGAACCAAATATGGACAATGTCTTAATATTATTGCAAATGTTGCAACACAAGCTTTGTCCGAACTTGTTCCAATTATGACCAAAATTTTAGTTTTTTATGGGATAGGAGGGCAAACGAGCAAGCGTGTCGCCTAATGGAAAGCAATCTACGCCGCCCATAGACAACCGCGACACCACAGGAGTCGCGGAAGCGTTGCCGGCCTTTTAGGTATGTGTAGGCTTGTTTTTTTGCTAAATGGCGCAGTGGTGAATTGCTCGATTTCTGAGCCATGTCGTGTATTCGATTCCCGTATCAAGATAAATGATCGTGTGGTCTACAGTTGTTTCTTTTTAGTCTAAGTGTTTTTTCCTTGTCATTATTCAAATTTAATGTTTTTGTATAATGAATTGTAAATTACATTTATATAATGAGAAGGAAAAAGTTAGAAAATAGTTAAGAAATGGACCAACGAGACGATAAATATATTGTAGATTATAGATATATACATGCGAAAATAAAAGAAACAAGAAAGTTGAAGTTATATAAAAAACAAATCAAAAAAGAAGTAAATGTGCATACATTTAGTATGAAGAGCTGAAAGCACTGGATCGGAGAAAATTAACCGGCATTTACCATTGAAAGTGGTATATACCAATCCGAGGAATTATTTGGAATAGTTTCTGCTACTGAATCCCATTACCGCAAAATTTACAACCCAAACAAAATTTCTTCCCATCTGGATAAGTGGCGATTCAGTACAATGCGTTTTTTTCCTAAATATTTTTCCAAGCAATGCCACTTTGTGGAGTTAGCTACCTTCAGTGCTATTTCTGAATCGATAAAACATTGGAACCTTCAAATGATTGCTTTCCATTAGGTGACACCCTTTTTCATTTACCGTCCCATTCTATAAAAAAAAATTATTCTTCTTTTAAGCATATATTATACAGCCGCATGCGCTAAATAAAATCAAAATAAATAAATGAATAATATTAAATCAAAGTGCATAAATAAAATCAAAATACTATCAACGAATGTTACTAAATCACCAATTTTGTTAATATCTGACAACATGCCATCGGTCCGCTGAGGCAAATTTTATACCAATTTTGGCACAACTCGATCGGTATGCGAAAGGCGCGACCAGTTAGTTCCACTTTGGTCCGAGTTGCATCAGGAATTTGGAGCGACGTGTTTCCGAAGTCCATTAATATTGAGCACGTAACACTGCGTTCCGCTGCGCTTTGTGCGCCCTTGAATGATATTGATTGACTGTCTATCAAACGTTGGAGGTATTTGTAACGGTAAGGGTATTGTGCAGAGATTTTATGAATAATGGTCAACTTGTCTATTTGCGTTTCTCCCTTAGAGAGTATTACGTCTTGCTGTGTGAATTACAGCAATAACCTCTATTTGTTCATCAGACCAATGCAGTGTACATTACTATTAAAATCAGAAATGACTATACTTCTACGACTATTAACATCAGAAATGATCATAATATTTCAAGTTATCTATAAGATCAGCCATATTTGAGAAAGTGTCTACCACAAAGCCACGAATAATATGCAAACAACTCCTTTTTTACATGATTTCGAAACATCACTACAATACACTGTATATTTATATATTGATCTATTTATATAAACACACGTGTCTGTATTCTTATTGGTGAACCGCGTTATTTCAAAATCCTGTAAAAAAAGAGTTGACTATACTCTGATTAGCAATTTCTGGATGTTTAGTTTTTTTTTTATTATAGGTTATAGTATATTATATTTATATTGAGGTCCATTTCTTAAGATATTATTAGTTTAGTTGAAATGGTTAACAAGAATTATAGTAATATTAAAAATATACCTTACCTTACCTACCGAAAAAAAGCTTTTGATATTTTAAATTTGTTAACGCATTATCATCATCATTATCACCATACTTTAAAGGTTCCCATGGCATGTCTGTTTGGAAATACCAATCAAGGTAGCTGGTACCACGAATCGGTGGTAAGTGGAAAGAATTTTTGATAAGAGACACCTTACTAAATCGACATACATCCATATGGTCTGGATGAAACTTTTTTTTTGTGATAGTTCAAAACAATTTTTTAAACAACTCCTCATTAAAGCGATAAAAAATGCTGACAGATAAAAACTAGACAGAAGACGGCCGATGAGAAAGCTATAAAGCCGAAATTATAGTGTTCAAGCTCTTGAAACACCTACGTATAAGTAAATATTTTTATTATATTTCGATATAGAAATTTATCTTCTCCAATGTGTGGATTAAGAATCGGAAACAAGTTAAAAATATGTTTACAAAATTCATTCGCATTCTTGGGCTAGCCATCAGACCCGTGTCGAAGCCACTTTAAGTATTTTATAAGCGTCATTTGACATTAACGATGATATACACTTTATGTTAAACAACATCACACAGGTTTCAAGCGAAATGAAACAAGAAGAAAAAATACGAGAGTCATTACAACCGTAAATGAATCCCAATAAAATATATGTTAAGAGGCTTGGTTAAACTTTGTTAAACATTAACCGCTTTATATTGACTACACAAATAGCTGGTAATCAGTATTTTGTTCTTTATATGGTCGGATTAATAGTATCATATGTGGAACTGTGGGCGGCTGCTAATAAAATGTGTCTGCCTGAGGTCGTGTTGCCTTTACATAGAGCGTTCATGCTTTACCATCAAGGCGGTGCTTTTCCTTTGGACTTCCGGTTACACAGTTCATATTTGTTTCTTGACGCTTTAAAAGTATTTTGCAATAAAACTTGCTTATATCAAAGGCCCAGCGTGAAAACTTCACCCAATCTTCCCATTTTCAAAGTCCAATTTGTTCTATTGAAAAATCTTTTACTTGTTTATAATAAGCATGACAACCAATTGGCTCAGTAGCGGGGCCCTCCACCCGCGGAGTCAATCGATCCCCGCATTGGAATAAATATATGTATGGATTACAAATATTTATTCCGAGTCTGGTAATCTCGCCAATCCGCATTGAACAAGCGTGGTGGGTTTAACGTCCGTTCCTTCAGAAATGGAGAGGCCCGTGCTCAGAAGTGGATCATGGGTGGGCTGTTAAAAAGAATAAGCACGATGACAATGACTCAATAATTAGTACTTATAAACACCTGCCACAATTCTGATGTAGCCGGCCTTTACAGGCCAGAATGTGCTGATTTGGTATTTTGTAGGTTCCATTTTCGTGTCGGTTCAGAAATGCCACTAAAAGTAGCTAGTAACACAAGGGTATTGTACGTGGATAAAAGTTTAGGTAAAGATTCAGGATGAAACTTTTTGTTGCGTCGAGTTGTGCGATAGTGGAATTTAGCGGCGGAAAATCCGTAAACTTCGAACACTCGCTATGATAATGTGAGTTTAAAATGAACACAAAAGTTGTAAATTATACATTAAAACACTAATAAATTAATAGCGACTGGCAGGGCCCTCCGCTCGCGGAGTCAAAGGTCGCGGGTTCGATCTCCACATCGGAATAAATATATGTATGGATTACAAATATTTATTTCGAGTCTGGTAACCCCGCCAATCCGCATTGGACGAGCGTGGTGGGTTAGCGTCCGTTCCTCCAGAAATGGAGAGGCCCATGCTCAGCAGTGGGACATGTATGGGCTGTTAAAAAAAAATTAGTAGCACACCTTTAAATTAAAATAATATTGAGATATGGTGTGATCTATGTGCAAGTCTGTGATAAAATTATAATGCTTCAGTTTTAATTTCAGTGCTTGGTATTAAACAAGCTTGATTCAGAACATTTGCGACGACCGACAAACGAATAAGCAAACCACATGTTTCATTTCCTGGTAGCAAGCGAATCTGTATTTAGGTCAGCAGTTCCATGTCATGTGATTATCAAGCTTTGGGCACATCTCCGGAGTATTTTTATATGTAACACATGTTAAGATTATTAAATTATGTGGGTATTTCATATGTTCGGGTATCAAGTTTTGTAATATTCCGTAAAGTGATTTCCTGAGCATTTATTAGTTTTACAGTTTAGAATTAATTATGACTACATATTAAAGTTTTTAACAACCAATTGGCTGGGTGGCGGTGCTGACGTCTACGGAGTCAAAGTTCTCAGGGTTGATCTTCGCATCATGATAAATATATGTATGTCTTTCCTCCAGATACTTTGAGGTAACATCGTGAATCCGCATTGGTTCATTCCTCCAGAAATAGGCCTCCCCCGTGTCTAGCACTTAAACATATATGGGTTTTTAAAAAAAGTTTTAAGTTCATACCCATTACCCATAATAATTTTCACTTTCCAGCAGGTGACAGGCTTGCTTGTTTGCCCTCCTAACCCATAAAAAAAGAAAGAGTTCGTAGTAGTACATTCCTGGTGTTGATATTTATCGCATTGAAATTGTTGAATAATCACCACCATACATGGAGATCTATAATACTTACAGATGTGTGATCTACCTGAAGGTAAGAATGTAAGGTGGTGAAAGAAACAAAGGAAGGAGAAAAGAATAAGGCCTCCGGTTCCATGGACACGCCGCATAAAAAAAATTAAAATGAACGAAATAGAAATTACACACCAACTTTTTGTCACGATTTTTTTAATCCTGAACACTGAGGAGGCCCTCCCTATTTCTAAAGAAATGAAGATTAACACTATAAGCTTGTTTAAACCCGAAATAAATATCTGTAAGCCGTATGTATATGTCCCGATGCGGATAACGACCCTGTAACCTCTGATTCCGTAATCGACAGCCCTACATATTGTTAACTGCCAGACAGGTTGTTTCCCAATTTTAATTGGTTTACTATTTTTTATTTGTAATAATAATCTATGTCACACTTTCATATGTCCACAAAACGCACAAATCGACACACAATCAACAACATCAAATATTTGATGATAAGTCGTTACTAATTGTTTTCTATTTATATCTTTATATAGATTTTATTTTGTCTTCTACACTTCCCGGTAAATTTACTTTAACTTACAGATATTCTTATGAGAGAGCAGTAACTGGCTTTATTGATACACAACTTATATATACCTAGTCTTGCCATAAATATTGTAACAAAGAAAAAATATTTTTTTAATTGCAAATAACATTTATTACTTTTACAGTGTGTTAGTTAAATACATAAATATAAAACAATTAAAAATATAAAAAGCTTATTCAAAGTGGTCTCCATTGGCTGCAATACAGTCCTTTAAACGTTGAGGCGAGTTATCAATAGAAACACGGAAATCAATCATAGACGGAATCAATAGAAATACTGCCAATCGTATGGATTGTTTTAGGGATTCCAAATTATCATGGCGTTTAGAGCAAGCCGTACTCTCTAAAACTGTCCATAAATCATAATCCAGCGGATTAAGATCGGGACTAGATGACGGCCAGTCTACAGCTCTGATGAAGTCCGAAACGTTCGCTTCCAACCAAGACTACGTGGACCGAGCTTTACGACCCGGTGCCGAGTCTTGCTGGAAGGACCATACTTGGTTACTGAACATGGTGTTGTTAAGGGGCTTAACTACCTTCTCAAGATTGGTATTTTGATACACTTGTGCCGATATTTTTTAAATTATCAGTTAAGCAGTGACCAGTGCGTCTCTTATAGGCTGCAAGTCCTAAGTCATCTTTTAAAATACGCGACATGGTTCTAGGTGCTATCTTCATCTCCCGAGATAAAATCTTTTGCTTTTGGACAGGATTTCTTCGAATTCTTTCCCTTACTGCTTTGACCACCTTTTTCGTACGAACACTATGTGGACGGCCAGTTCTTTTTCTGTTACAAACAGAGGAGGTCTCATTGTACCTATTAATAGCCCGGTACACAAACATTATATATATATATATATATATATATATATATATATATATATATATATATATATATATATATATATATATATATAATGTTTGTGTATATATATATATATATATATATATATATTTTAAGGGGTAAGGAGGGCAAACGAGCAAGCGTGTCGCCTGATGGAAAGCAATCAACGCCGCCCATGGACAACCGCGACACCGCAGGAGTCGCGGAAGCGTTGCCGTCTTTTTAGGTATGTATAGGCTTGTTTTTTGAAGGTTCCAATGTCGTAACGGTTCGGAAAGCCAGCCGAGGGTAGCTGATAATATTATATAATATTATATACGAATGTATATTGGAAAAAGCTGTTGTTCTCACATGAAATAGATAAATAAATAATTCTTTAACAATTTTTGTTATAATTTTCAAGCCTTTAGATTTCTCGATGTCAACTGTCATTTTATATTCCAACAACTAAGGTAATGCAATACTTCTGCCACCGGTGAGTTCCACCAACGATGTCAGAATTGAAAAACGACCTCTTTCAAGACTCACAGTGAATTTCAAATGTTAACCCACATATGTAAGTACGTCAGTCGACTCGTAATACCATGTTTTAACCTCCATACGAGTATCACTGTAGCTAAATATTTTATAAGATCTCTCTCTCGGTCTTTTAAACGGTATAAATCCTAAACCTGGCAAACCAAATGTAGAGTGACGATGTGTTGACGCTTTATGAAGCCAAAAGGTCTTCGGCTTGATTGCTAAGTTAGGATACTTAATTTTATTGGGCTACAAATACTAGTTCTAGGTTACTTGTCATTGTTTCTTATAGAACCCACGATACAAGAAGAAAATGGGGAGGACAATTTTGAAAGAACGGATTATTTTTTTGGAATAGGCGATCGAATGAGCAGACGTTTCCACGGATGGAAAGCAATCAACACCGCCTATAGACATCCGCAGTGCCATGGGCTTTGCAGAGAAGAGCGTTGCCAGCCTTTGAAGAAAGTAGGTTTGTTTTTTGGAGGTTTCAATATCGTTTCGGTTTCGCCCGTCATCATCGTGAATATTTTTCTAGTAGTGAGTTGTACGGTAGTGTACTTCAATGGCCGAGATTATTACGAACAATTTCTCGGAGCACTCCCCATTGTAATCTCGATAGATGATGCTGAGAGATGAGATATCTCTCCGCAGTTCTAAAGAATCTAGCTGTTCGGTGATATCTTGGTCATCGATAATACGAGTAGCCCGACGTTGTATTAAATTAACCCACCACCGCGGATTGTCAATTGACAAGATGACTAGATTTAGAATTAATATCTCTGAGTAGTAGATATATTTATCCCGATGCCGGAATCGCATACCGTTTTTGACTCCGTAGAAAGCAGCCCCGTCTTTGAGCAAATTGGTAGTCTTGATGTAGGTCGTCACTTACAATGAGGTAATCTGGTACTTGGTAGTTTGCCTGTTTCTCCCATAAAAAAATCAAGTCTAACATAGCTTAGAACAATACGTAAATAAATTCATAATTTCTGTTTAGTTAAGCATCTGATTGTTCTCACAAGGACAAATACAGAAAACAGCTTCTGTTCTATAATACTTTATTTGGAGTTGGGGTGTTATGAAAATAGCGCGCCGTGAATCATTGTCTTCTTTAATTATCATTACCTTAACGAAATAATAAGCCTCCTTACGGAAAATTAAATTGTCTACTTAAAAAGGAGCTATGCGTCTATCCCAGACTATTTAGACAAAGCATTTCTTGAACATTTTACCATTTGAACTTAGCAAGCTAACAATATAAATCAACTAGTTCTTTTTAATTATTTTATATTATGTCTATGTATGTGTGTGTCATCATCATCAACAGTCTGCGGCAGTCCACTACTTGACATAGGCCTCCTCCAAGAAGCGCCATCTAGCCCGATCTTCGGCTTCACGAATCCTCTGGCAGACGCCCTGCGCAGATCGTCGCACCATCTAGCCGGGCGGCGTCCCACACTACGTTTGCCAAGATGTCTGCTCTAATAATTGTCGGATCTTCGACAATGATAACCAGCCCATAGACATAAGTTTGCTAATTCGAAAGACTACGTCGGTGACTTTGGTTCTCTGGCGGATTTCTTTATTCCGAACCATATCTACCAGAGAAATTCCGAGCGTAGTTCTCTCCACAGTGCTCTGAGCGTCCACGTTTCGGCGCCTTTAGAGAATATAGGTAGGATAAACTGGTCGAAGACATTTGTCTTCAGGCTCTATAGGTATCTATATAAATGTATTTAATTAAATAATTTTTCTTTTTCATCAATTCAAAGGTTAATTGGCAGAGATTGCCTTGAGTTCGCCTTTGTATCAAAAATGTACATTAAGATCAAATAAATAAATTTTATTATTATATTAATCATCATCAACAGCCTGTGGCAGTCTAATACTAGACATAGGCCTCTACCTAGAAGCGCCACCTTGCTCGATCTTTGACTTCACGCCACTAGTCTCTTATTATTAGGATATTTATTATAATTTCCGTAGCATTTTATGCATCTCACTTTTCCTTAGGTAAGAAAGCAGCTTACTTTATGAAGCCTTCTACGCCTAAAAAAATTACTGTACGGTTTCTAGAGTACAATAGAAACCTTCAATTACTAATCTTGACTACTATGGGACGACTATAGGAGTAAATATAAAAAAAAATTAAAAAACCAATGCTAAGGCAGAGGACTCTTACAGATGTATCGATGACGATTAATGGCGTATTAACACTATTTTTAATGTGAAAAAGCTATACCGCTGACAGCTTATCGCCAGTTTTTTTTTATCTCAAAGTGTTCAATATGTCAAGGTATTTTTTTCGCGTATTCTTCTCTCCAGTTTAGATGGGTCGACTCACCTTTGGTGGTCATTTCTTACAGCGGGATACATAAATATGTGGTCTACAGGTATTTATTTTAAAGGTGGATTAACCACCAATCTGTCTTGAACAAGCTTTGTATACTCCTGCTGAAATGAAAAGGCCTTGTGTCCAGCAGTGAGACATATATGTATATGTATATACATATAATGGGTTGTATGAAAAAAAACTTGTACTCCTAAAAAATATCGCTTACACGTGTCGTAAACAGGCACTTCACCCTCGTCTTTGTATATTTGATTTAAATGTAACGATTTGAAACAATCTGGCGTCCATTACGTTTGTACAGAAATAACATGACTCGTGACGACCACCGCTGTCACCATGTGTGGTCGATGTAGTCCCGAATTAGAAGCCATCCGTGTTTACTTTTAGTTTGTTATATCGTTATAACTTATGTCGTTGAACCCACATAAGTGGTCAACTTAATGTTATGGATAGAGAAAACAACATAAAAGTTTACTTGCGTCTAAAATTTACTATTTACTTTTCGATTTTAATAATGATATGACGACCAATTGGCTCAGTGGCGGGGCCCTCCGCTCGCTCGCTCGAGTTAATGGTCGCGGGTTTGATCCCCGCATCGGAATAAATATATCTGGTAACCCCACCAAACCGCATTGGACACGCGTGGTGGGTTAACGTCCGTTCTTCCAGAAACGGAGAAGCCCGTGCTCAGCAGTGGGAAATATATGAGTTGTTAAAAAAAAACAAAAAAATATAGATACATATTTTTATAATACATTAAATTTTTACAGCACCAAGTTACTGATAGCTTTCGGAGTAAGCAAAATGAAGTTGTGTTTGGCTGATTACATGTGTCCGAGAACCGATAATCGTTGGAATTGACGTATTGATAAACGTTGTGTGGGACGCCTTAGCTGGATGGAACAACGATCTGCTCAGGGCGGCTGGCTGAAACTGGATGCGTGTAACCGAAAACAGCTGATCTAGGTGGAGCACTTTTAGGTAACTCATTTTGTAGTTATGAACTTCTAGATTTGTTGGAAATCACCAAACTACTGGACCGATTAATACTGTTTGAAGATCACATTAATCTCTGTCGTGAGCAGATACAATTCGAGGCCTATCTTAATCCCAAATTCACCGTAACTTTTTTTTAAATTAGGTAAAAAAATTAAATTTACTGCAATGAAATTGAAGTCATTTTAATTCTCGTATTTATAAAATATTTTATTTCATGTGGATACGACTTAATTTGTTCAGCTTACATATAACATATTCGACCTCAGTAAAGAACCCTTTTAGATAAATATATTTAAAATACCCGTATTCATTTTTATAATTAATTTGTATTTTGTTTATTTTTATAATATAATAATTCGAAGTCACTCACAATATTATTGTTTTTAATATTGAAATTTTGTTATTTCTTTAGACAATAAAGAATCTTCAAATCTATCTTACAAATTAAGGCTACATTTGTAAATTAAGCATAAACGTAAGGCACAATTCCTAATGGTGCCTGTTAACTGTGGCATTACAACGCTTTGGTTTGTATTATGGGTCTCTGCAGGAGGTCTACTAGACACCTTGGGCCGGTAATATTGGGTTACCAATGAGACATACGGGCATTATGCATGTAAAGCATAAGTTGTAATGAATTATAAATAAATTACAATTAAAGACACTAAATAAGTATAATATACTATTATAATATAAAGTATTTTTAGGTGTATATTCAAATAATATATATTTAAAGGGGATAAGCGGTCGGAATAGAACTTTAAGTTAGAAATACTCCTATAAGGAAGTGACTGTCAAAAAACGGTTTCACTACTTCAAAAATGTATTAACTCACTTATACCATTGATAATGGTGTAATATTAAAATGTCATTATTTAAAATGTGTACATATATAAAAGACCTCACACAACGTTTCTATTTCTCACACAAACATCGCCAAGTCTAGAAATAGATTAAATTCTCAAAAAATTTAATGCTCTTTTATTAACAATAAAATTAATTTAATTACTGATAGATTCGCATCCATAAGGGTCACATAATAAACCATAGCTTGTGTTTATCAAACATAATCACAACCATGTACGAATTCATATATGCAGAGAGAAAGAGAAAGCAATATTATAATCTTCACAAATAAAATATAATCATTGTTTTGTTTTGTGAAGATATTCAGAATATTAACACATTCCCATCAATAAATACATAGCAGTTAGACTCTTATACTCTGCAGAAGATGAAACTGATACTAATCTTCTAAGGAAATCTAAAACAAAGTCAAAATATATCTAAAAATTTACATTTATCAATAATTTAAAAAATTAAATGCTCGTATGTATAAAGAAATAAATATAAAATAAAAATTTACTCTCACACTCACACACTCAATCACACACACACACACCCACACCCACAGAGAGAGAGAGAGAAAAGCACACACACATACACGCACGCACGCACACAATAATAGCAACTAATAAAACTAATTATAAAATCAATATACAAATCTTTTGTTGGCGAACCTTAGCGACAGTATGTGACACGTCTTTAGTTCTACTGTAATATGTTTACATTTATTACCCGGCGATTTTCTATAATATAGTATATATTGTTACCTATAGGCAGTAAGCACACGCGATTAATAAAAATAATTTTATTACTAAGCTACCATAAAACCGTTCTGTGAAATTTATTACATAAATAAACTTATATTTATAACTTAGCGTTAGACCTTGGCTCAATGGTATACACATAAGTGTTCAACTGACTAGTGGTCAATCCAAGGTGGGGTAGTGCCCAACGGTGGGACTAAATTAAGTGGGGTAGTAATTAATTAGCCTAAATTAAGTATTAATTAATTACACAGTATTTTGACTAGATTATTTATTCTAGCCTAAAGAGAATTTATAACTACTTATTTATTCAATATACAATACTTCATTACCCTATGCCTACCCTTACCCTATGTCGTAATAATGTCTTTATTTATTCCATAACAATCACGTCTATAAAATGGGTTTATGAATATGGAAGCACTCTATCGTACAAGCTTAGTCGTTGAAAATAAAATTTGTTTTTATAATAAAAACAAAAACATGAGATCATTAAGCAAAATTATTAACAAGCTTTTCCCACGAATTTACACGCGTATATCTCATAGGTTTAAGATATTTAAGTTTTATTATTATAGATAAACATTTTCGTACTTTATCTTATAACCCGGCTGACGTATAAGTGATTAGCAGACTGACGGTCAGACAGGTTGATTTTTTTTTATTATTTTTTATTTGACGAGGCGACCTAAATGGATCAGTGGTGCTATTGACTTCAAAAAGCCGAGGTTTAAGTCCCGCATTGTGATAAATATACATATGTATGGCCTAAAAGTATTAATTCCGCATTTGGATGCCCGCCTTTGACAAACGTTAATGTGCATTCTTAGAGAAAAGGTCTCCAGCAGATGGTCTATATAAACAAAAGCATTCAATGCAACTAAAATCAACCTGCTACTAAAGGCAGCCACAAACCAGGAGAGCAGTTGCCTTCTGAGCTGACGGTCATGCAATGGGGATATAACCCCGAAACATGTACCTGTACAACTACTAAAGCAAGGTGTGGATACCCTGAAACGGACGTACTACAGTTGTTCATAACAAACCTTTAAATACGAAAGCAAAGATTATCATCACCATTATCAGTTCTCTCTAGCTCCTCCTCCTCAGACCTGATTGCCTTTACATCGTTCTCGTCTCCATCTATACATCTGAGCTTAGGCTTTCCGTGGCTTCTACAACTATCTAGTTTGCTGTCTAGTAGGCATTGGGGTGCTCTAGCCTCGTCCATCCGTATGCGTAATAGGGATGGACGAGGCTAGAGTACTCGTTTGTCTCTCTCGTCTGTCTATCAAGGCTGCTCGTTTGCCTTTCTATCCCATAAAAAAAATACGTGTCTAATCCAACAAGGCGCCCAATTTTAATGTTTTTAATGAAGTTCTGCTCATTGTACAGCTCATAAATCTCGTGGTTGTAAAGTGTACGCCATCGCTCATTTTCCAACACACAACACAGGACCAAAAAAGATAAGCTTCAAAATTTTTCTCTCACAGGTGAGCACAGATTTTTCGTCTTAAGTCAGCACCCCACACTCCGAGCCGTAAGCTTGTTGAAAAAAAAAGATTATGGTACATTTAAAAACAAAACTCTGACTGAGTTGTTAAAACAAAAACCTGTTCCATATTCATGACGTGACGCTTGCCTTTTTACATATTTATTTATAATGCCCGTGCACTTTGATAATTTAATATAAAAGCTAAAGTGGAAAAGAAAATGATCGGTATTTTGTTTGGAAATTTCAAACAACGCCCCGAGGCGCGAGTAAATTTACGCTGTAATAAAAATCCGTTGTGTACCTTCCAATTATACAACGTAACATTTCCAACTTTCACGTATTTAATGTCCCTGTGGCCGACCACTGACGTCTATTTATTGCCAGAATCAAAATTAGTTATTTAGACATTAATAAATTCAATCTGTTTAGACACGCAATCAATTTGTATAAATGATGTTTGACCTACATGAAGCGTAATGTATCATTGGACGTCTTAAATTGCAAATGATAAAA
Source organism: Baronia brevicornis (assembly GCA_031353405.1). Lineage (NCBI taxonomy): Eukaryota > Metazoa > Arthropoda > Insecta > Lepidoptera > Papilionidae > Baronia > Baronia brevicornis. The sequence goes on from JASFAT010003808.1 coordinate 1,112,943, forward strand.
CGACCGTTGCTGTTGTATAACATTTTCCGGTAGGTTTTGGTAGTTTTTTAATTAGTATGAAAGAGTAATTAATGATTGGACATCTTTAACTAATGATAAAACTACCGTTACTCTTAATATCACAAAAATAGATCTTCGGTAGATTTGACATTTTTTATTATCATAGAAGCTGCTGCTATAGGTACGGTAATGACGAGTTCTGGTAGGTTATGGAATTTTTTTAGTTAACCTAAAAGTGTAATTGAAGATTGAACATTTAATAATTAATGATATAACTAGTATTGCTGATGATGCAATAAAGACGTTAAGAACTTGTCGCAGAAATGCTGTACACTTTCGTACACCGCCAGGAGTTCTCGATAATAGGTAGGCCACTCTGATTGGTGCTAGGTCAATTTTTAACTGACCTAACACCAATCAGTGTGGCCTGCCTGTCTATTCTCTTCTTGCTGCAAACAGGCACCAATGTGTACGCAGGAAGCGTCAGTAGAAAGACCAAACGCGCGTCGCTCACCGGATGTTGAAGGAGCGTAGCGTTTGACAAGTGGTCTTTACAGACCACAAATACTTCATGAAGAGTATCAACTTCATGCAGGTAACCGGAACTCAGCTGCTCACCGTACGAAGCGCGGTAGCTAAGTTACCACTCTGACGCCGGTTTTCTACGGGAGTGTGGTACTTCCGCGGGTGAGCCGGCCCATGCATGCTACAGACAAACATTATGCCATTCTTGACAAAATATTCGTCCGCAGCGCGGCTCTACCACTAGCATGTCTTGTCCTACATCACAAGCCGTTCCACAAAGGACGTAACTGCGTCGGACACATGTCCAAAAATTGTATGCGTACGAGCACCTTGAATTTAAACAATGAAGAATAGACGTTGCTTAGTACTGATTTCATCTAGAATGAACTCATAAAAATAAATATAGACAAAGAGATACTAACAAAGAAAAACTATAGATGCAACAGGTCTTATTCCAGCTCTAACCACAATTGTCCGCGTACAAATTACTACCACAAACACAGCCTGTCTCTTTTCCATCAATTTGCCGAATACAAGTGTCTTTCTCAAACGTTTCCTGGCCGGATATAGGCTTCCTTCCTTCTGCGGATTATGATAGCTAGAATAGTATGGACATAACTTTAATATATTTTAAATATTATAATAGAAATAACATTTACCATGGATATAAATTGTCTTTGTTAAAGACAAACATAAGACTAACTTTTTTATGTTATATTTTTCGTCTTCCTAAATCAGTGATACTTGTTGAAGAAACATTCTTAATATTAAATAACCAAATAATTTTAACCATATTTAGGACATATTGTGCTATAAAAATATTTTTAAAATACTATTTTTATAGCACAATAAACCTTGACAGCACATAGCTCCTCCATTATCTATCTTTCTTCTGCTTCACGCATCTAGTTTATGCCAGCCGCTCTGCGCAGGTCATCGCTCAAGTCCACATTCCAATGTATAGCCTAAAATCGTTAAAATACAACAACAAGAGAACTGGATGTAATACTATTATACAATAGACATAACATAAGAATAATTGACGGAAATATTAAAAAAAAAATCTAAAATTATTTACATAACTATAAATTCACATATGACTACTGGTATCATGGTCATATCATGGTTTCCAATAAATTATTAGTATTTTATTATAAGCAACAGTACTGAGATATTAATCTCAAATATTACCTATAAAATGTATTCAATCGACCTGGAACAAGGAAGTTATACGACAAGGTGTAGTGATCAAAAACCAGTGCTAACGGGCTATACGGAAATTAAACAAATACTAGCCAGACTTGTTGGAAAGCACTTTATTGCTGTAATGTAAATTTATTATCTATACCTATAAGGGAGTGACTACTGAGTGTGGGGTCAATCGTTTCTCCTTTAAAATAACATATAAATATATTTACATCAATATAATTGACGACCAATTGGCTCAGTGGCGGGGCCCTCCGCCCACTGAGTCAACGGTCGCGGGTTCGATTCCCGCATCGGAATAAATATATGTATGGCCTACAGATATTTATTCAGAGTCTGGTTACCCCGCCTATCCACATTGGATAAGCGTGGTGGGTTAACGTCCGTTCTTCCAGAAATGGAGAGGCCCGTGCTCAGCACTGGGACATATATGGGCGGTAGAAAAAAAAATTGAATACATATATGCACATTTTGAGTAAAAATCAATTAATAACAAAAACGGAAAACCGATAGCTAAGGTATTATTTATTTTTTATACCAATTATTTTACAAAGTATACAATCATATTAGAATTTATTTGTATGAAATTTGTTTATAATTAATGTAAGAAAAAATAAAACGATTTATTTTTTATATAGACAAAAAAGGAAAAAGGTAGAAAATTTATTAGGAAGGATATTTAATGATGATGTCTCGAACTATAATGTAAGAACTTATGTATAATCCTCACAATTATGGAAAATACAATAGTTATCTGGTAGTAGACAATTATCGGCTACCTCTAAAATATTTCTCCACTCGTTTTGAAAAAAAAATGTTTTATAGGTCCTTGGACGAAAGAGAAGATGACCATAGCTGGATTCGCTAGGATAGAAATAATAATAATCCCGAGTCTTATATATTTAAATAATTCTTACAAGCAGATCACTACAGGTCGTTTCGAAAATTATAATTCTTTGAAAACATTATTTCTTAATGAATACATATGACGTTTTAAAAAGGAACTATTAAGTTTTTTGCCTGTACTTACCAACAAAATGACCCTTCCAAACCGGTGATGGACCCATTTGTAACTTTTTTATAAGGTTTTTATCTCTCGTATACATTTACGAAATTTATGTTTACGTTATTATATAAGAGGTCGTACAATTATAAAGAGTTATATCCAATCATAAAATTTAAAATAATTTATTTAAATTGCTTTATCTTCGGAGTGGGAACATTAATCAAAGTATGTTGTTTTTTCCAGGTGAGTAAAATTTACCAAAACAACATTATCGAACTCTGAGCCAGCTGCCCTCGGGTAAGTCTTTGAGCAATTGACCCACATTTTACACCTTCCCTTTCGAGAATAAAAAAAGAACAAGTCAACGACGACCTTGTATGAAAAAAATATAATACCAGCCTTCCTTTTATATCCTGACGACCGATCTTTACTATAGTCTCATCCACATTAAGACATCGGTCGTATGTCTAATCGCATGCTTTTGTAATTTAAGGCCTGTCTTTTTGGTTTAAGGATACATTTCGGTTGTGTGTTATAAGCAGTTACGGTGATGAGTAGCGTTAAGTGGGATAAGGGCGCCACTGGCACGTGTGTAAAAGGAACCATCTGCCTTCTCAATTAAGACCTTTGTAAGGCGCAAGTCACACCGGGCACGAAGCGAAACGTGGCTAAGTTTTTCAGCTTCACTAATGTAACTACCGCACCTTTTTATATTTTGTTCGCTACATAAACTAAGCCAGCGATGCAAACTATGCAAGTTCATGTACCCGATGATCGTAGTAAAGCAAAACGGCGTGTCTCGCGTGTCGGTAAAGGGAGGCTTATCACAGAAGTATACCGGTGTAGCGTACGTATTGTCGTCTTGACTTAGATTTTTTTATGGGAGCTAGAGGCAAACGAGCAAGCATATTACTTAATGGAAAGCAATACAACCCCATAGGCATCACAAATGCGTTGCCGGCCTTTGAAATCTAAGTAGGCTTCTTTTTAAAAGGTTCTAATGTCGTATCGACTCAGAAATACCGCTGAAAGCAGCGAGTTTCATAGAGTGGTGGTGCGTAGATTGAAATATCGGGAAAAGCTTCGTTTTACTCTCACAGTTGTGCGACATGAGCAAAACTAAACTAACTCAGATTCGTCTCGCTTCGTTTCCAGTGTGACCTGCGCTTAATAGTCAGTCTCATGCACCGGTGTTTGTTCTATTGAGAGAAATGAATAGAATTTTTGTAGAAAGGAATGTTCATTCAGATAGGAATCTTCGTACATAATATTTATTATGAGAGACTTCAAGGAAGTTGAGACATTATTTCGTTTAAAATAAAGGATATTGTGGCGTAAATAAACAACAGTTGCATGTAACATTAATCGCAAGCCATATAGAATTATCGCACCCGCATTGGCGGCTGGAATTGAATCACCAGCTGTTTCGCCATATGCCAAGGTTAATGTTCGTGTATTGAACGCAGGTGATGGCTTGTTATCAACAACAAAAATAAACGCTATAACGGTACATAATGTCATTTATTGATTTATTTCGATCCTCTTCCTCATCAGATTATTTGCTCATAGATGAGCATCATAATAATCGATGATATCGAAATGTAGCACACGGGATTAAATCTGCTTCCATCATCACAGTCTTAAGCTTCTAGATTTATCGCATCAGAGACTTTCATCACTAGCATTTTTGACATTTGATCGATTTACCTTATTGGTTTGCCATCACTCGGTCTCTCTCCTTCTACTTTACCGATAACTGTGATTTCCAGAATGTTGTTATCTTTTGTGAGTTGTCACTGAAATATTGTAGGATAACTTCTGAACCGCTTCGATATTGGACCCTTGAAAAAACAAGCCTTCTCATAACTCAGGTGTTGCAGATGTCTGTGTGTGGTTGCTTTCCATCTGGCTACACACTTGCTTGTTTTCCAATAGGAAGGCATCACATAAAAAAATATGGAAGCCAGATCTCTTTGTTATTTTAAGTTCCTTTAAGATCGAGACATTTAGTTTATGAGCGGTCTACGGAATACACAGTATGCGTCGCCAACAGTATATTTCGTGGAATATTTTGATAGTCCATAAGTCTAAACCATATGGATATATTTATATACAGATAGTTATACCTAAAACAGTTTCAGTTCATCTTCAAGTGACGATGAAGATAACGGTTCATCAACGAGTGAGAATCAAGACGCTCAATCAGAACGAAGTCAGGAATCAGTCAGTCTTCGTTTGCATAATACTCTTTCAGCAACATTGGATAACCACCGAGTCACTCTTACTCCCAACCATACCATGAGTCTCAGCACACATCATATGGGTCAGACCATTCAAGTGCATTCCGTTATGAAGTCAAAAGTATACGATTTTTTTATTGTTTTATGAACATTATGAACCGAAAATCGAAAGTTAGAATTCAAAATTAAAAAATTTAGAGATCTCATTTTCAATAGTGTCGATATAGAAAATAAGAATTCTACATTTTTTAATTTTGTATAGTAGGTACAAAATGTATTTTTATTTTCAAAGTACAGAGGTTCCAATGCTATTAAATCGTGCACAAAGAACTGCGGTTAAGCATTATTAATGCGATTTCGGTTTTATGGTACGACATTTCAATTATTTTGAAATCGGACACGCGTCACCTTTTAAACATTATTAATCAGACTTATAGAGTTACTTTTTGTCTCTTATTATATTACTTATTTTTAACGCTCCCCGATTAGATGGTGCGACGATCTACGCAGGGCGACTGGCATAAACTGGAAGCGTGGAGACGAAGGTTGGGCTAAGTGGCGCTCCGTGGGGGAGGCCTATGTCCAGCAGTGGACTGCCGCAGGCTGTTAATTGATTGATTGATATTACTTATAATATGTCAGCCTGCTGTAAAAGACTATGATTGTATAGATCCTTTTTTAATGGTATAAGAAGGCAAACGAGCTAACGTATTACCTGATAAAAAGAAATAATCGCCGCCCATAGATCGCAGTGTCGTCGGAATTGCAAAAGTGTTGCCAGCCTTTTGAAAGTGTCTAGGCATGATTTTTGAAGGTTCCAATGTCGTAGCAGTTCGGGAACACCACTGGAGGTAGCTGGTCCCACAAGTTAGTGGTGCGTGGAAAGAAGTTTCTGGAAAAATGCACCGACTATTCAGATATGGCGACCAGACAATAAATACTTGTGATTATTCAGTTAAGGCTAATATTGATTAAATTAATTTTAGTTTCCAATGCTTGTAGGCGTTGGAAGTCCTCAGAAGTTAGGCCAACGAATCATTGAATTGAACAGATATTTGTTTGTGATGTTGTTACATCACAAACAAATATATATTTCGTAAGTAACGCGTTGTGAAATTCTTAGAAACTACCAGCGCATCAGAAAATTAACCCAATTCGCGGCGAGAACAATAAAACGACTGTACGCTTGCGTGTTCTCTTGCTTCCTTTGTCTCCAGACACTTGAAAGGATCACCGAGGCGTGTCGACCGACAATGAACAACACATGCGCATCACTAACATGCACAGGAACATTTTATCGTTGTGTCGAACAAATTAAATCGCTGTGAGGTCGACTCGGCCCGCGATACCGGCGCGTGGGCAGCGGCACAAAACCGATCTTTTATAGTGCTGTCCATTGTTGGAATCGATATCGTATCGACTATGTCATCTGTATTAGAAGAGATTTCATTGTAGTCTTTAATATTGTTAGGAGCTCAATTTAACTTTAGATGCGATTTTGTAATAAAAATCGTATAACATTTGTTATTTGAAAAGTATACTCGTTTAGAGCCACAATTTTGTGTGAAATGATTTTGTTTATAGTGTTTACCTTAAAACATAAATTGTTATGATAAGTGCTATACATTGATCTAATCCCAATACGTTTATTACATATTATACTAATTCTATATATTTTTATGATAGCAAAGATCTTGGGGTTTAGATCATCTTATGAAATTGTAAATAAAATTATAGTAGTTAATATGTAAATTTTACAACAAAAATATGTGAGTTTCTTTACTATTTGGTGTTCTCACTCTGTAGACTGTTTCGAAATATTGTAATATTTTGAAGACTATTCATATTTGTGTACTGCTATCATTAAAGTATGATTTCATTCTCTCCTATCAATCAATTTGAGATGATGTTATATAGAAGAAATCAATTTAACTGAATTAAATTCACTTCGAAATAATCTCTAACACGATGACAGACGAACCAATTATTTCGAGATTACTAAGATATTGGATCCTTTGAAAATAGAGTTAATGCAAACGTATTTTATAACTTTCACGATAGACACAACTCTTACCCTCCTTCAATTACCTTTGGCCTGCCTTTAATTACGTCATCAAAACTGCGAGCGGCAAAATTAGCAATTTGTCGATAACGAATTTGTCAGCCCTGTTCTGAATTTGGTTTTATTTTATGAAAGGAATATTTTAATAATAAAAAAGCTTATAATAATATTTAATTATAAACATAAAAAATAATTGAATATTTTTATATTTACTCCTTTTTTAGATTGAAATGTTGCGGGTTCAATTCCCGCATGAGTAAAATATACATTATGTATGGACTACAGCTATTAATTTCGAGTCTGTCCTGCTAATCCACATTTGACATGCTTAGTGGGATAACGTCCAATTGGTCTATAGAAATAGGATACAACACCCTTTTTCTATAGACCACGCAAGTAAAGGCACACGCAAGTAAGATAATGTAGTGTGACAGTGTAGAAAGGATAAAGTTTTGGGTCTCCGGTTCTCATTATTCATTCATATGTAGTAGTATAGTAAAGCTACTAATTATTCCAAAATCGGTGTTCTCTATGAGCGTGGCACTTCTCTAGAATCTATTACATAAACAAATGCTCATATTAAAATCAGGTGAGTTTGCAGATTGAGGCACCATGAATTGATTTCGCCCCCTCACGCCCACAATTTGAAACTTACTATATTGGATAAATTCATTCATTAAGATACAACGTATTCCACTCTCATATACACAAAAGCACATGATGAGGTAATTTCCCGGCCCAAGCGTGGGTGCCCCTTACAAACTTATTGCGAACTTATACAACGTGTATATTGTTTTCCCTTTACACCCACTTACTTATATTATCGTTCTTTACAATTAATGAAATCTACTCACCTCCTCCGCTTTATTTTGATTGAAAAGGTATATTATCCATAATTTCAATAAAAGAAATCTAATATATTTTTTTATGGGATAGGAAGGCAGACGAGAAGGCATGTCACCTGATGGAAAGCAATCAACGCCGCCCATAAACATCCGCAGTACCATAGGCAGTGGGGAAAAAGTGCGGAAAAGTTGCCAGCCTTCAAGGAAAGTGTCATTATGGGAGAGAAAGGGCCTCCGGAACTCAACCGCTCGCCGGACGAAGTGCATTAGTTAAGCTACCCCTACGACACCGATTTTCTGCAGGAGTGTGGTACTTCCCTGGGCGAGCCGGCCCATTCATGCTACATACAAATAATATGCCATTCTTAACACAAATAGAGAAACTAACATATTATTATTGTTTCTGTACCTACTACGTAAAAATCTGTTCCATCAACCCAAAAGTAAAGAATGCATTCCGGCATTAAGTTCGCCTTTGTACTAGAATTTGTACTGAAAGAATAAATAAATAATATTAACTATGCTGTTGTTCCTATCAGAATCACAGATTTGTTTTAATCTCTCAGGTAGACCGCAAGAGCTACTGGAGTTTTAAAACAAAGGAGCACTCGAGTGAAAATCTACTTAAAAACAAAAATTATAATTCATTTTTCATTACTTTATCAATCATCGATTCAATAGTAATATCATCATTAATGGAGTCAGGCGTTACTTTGCGGAAATCCATCACTATATGGACAGTCAAAAGTTTTACTTAGCTAAGATCCGCGACAAGCAAAACAATAACAGAAAATTAATAATGTGTGTTTTTCCGTTGGGTTTAGTGGATTTATTTGGAACTTAAACCAAAAACTTACCGAAAATTCGCCATCAACTCTCCACCCACCAACCACTACACACAACGCCAAACACACACTATCACTTTTACCTTCTTGTAAACGACACGTGTTTCGCCCCAACACGAGGCATCTTCAGGTATAGTAGACTCTACGGAAGACAACCGAAAAGTCTATTCGGTTGTCTTCCGTAGAGTCTACTATACCTGACTACTACGACTGACTACGGGTGGCGAACCACGCTAGGTTAATGTCTGAAAATGGGAATTTGTGTCCAGCAATGGTATATATATGGGTTGTGCAAAGAAACAAAGTTATAGTTGTTTTATACATACATACATACATACTATCAAGTCTATTTCCTTTAGGGTAGAAAGAGAGACCACAGACCTCCTTCTGCTACGATCCTGGCACACTTTCTTTGCTTCAACCATACTCATCAGTCTCTCCATACAAGCACCTCACTAAAGAGTAGTTTTGACCTGGTCTATCTTGAAAACTTCAGCGATTTAATTAAAGTATGTTATCCTTTGTCTTCCCCTACTGACCCTTCCATCCACATCCGTAACATAAATATCCTTTGTCAGATAGATCTTTGAGATGTTTAATTATTATGGTTATCTTAAGACGGCTGACCCGTTTATTTATCTAAAGAACAGTACCCGTTGCAATTTATTTGAGCTCAGAACTATATTCTTGAAGGCGGTTGAATAAGACTTGGTTTATGTAAAGAACCCAGGATACTATTATATATAGCACCCGACCGCCTTATCACGATACCTTCCGCTACAAGTAATTGCTTTTATATTTCTATGTCTCGTTTTGAATATGACCATAAATTGTTTTAGAGCTGAAATGATAAAATACGTCTATAGTAGTAGTTGTTGAAAATATTATGCATATTCATTCACTTAGAGATATTGACGATTTAATTGGCCAGTGGCGAAATTATCGCTTTCTTAGCCAGTGGTTGCGGATTCGGCTCGTATTTTCCCATAGCTGGACACGGGGCTTCCCCATTTGCAAAGAAATTAAAGAAAGTAGAAAAAGCTCTTTAAAAATCCATAGTGCGTATCGACAAAAAAGATATAAAATAAAAATTAAAAATATATACCTATTAAATAAATAAATATATCAATATAAAAAAGAAACAGAAACTAAGATTAAAATTTGCGCACCTTACGTGCGTTTCATGTAATGGAATAAACAAATATCGATTCGTTCAAAAAGCAATCATAGACGGTTAAAATTATCATAAATAGAAGATATCGAGAAAAATAGAACAACAATCAAAATATGTGCCAAAATTTGGCAACCAAGGTTGCCAAAAGCGAGGTAGGTAAAATCCAAAACACAATAATAAATTAAAATTACTCTGCATTTATGTTGACTATATTGCAGCACGAATCACAAACTCAAAGGCACTACACTCAGTAAGAACCGGCGGCAAGCCATAGCGCTGGTTTTCAGTGTAGCCTGCTATTCCCAAGCTGATTAATAGTGCACGAATAAAATATTATATTATTTTTAGTACTTAAACATTGAAACATCATTTAAATGGACATTAACTCACTTCGTTTGTGGGGGAACACCTATCCTCGGAACGAATACCTGTAGAACTTAATTGTGTGGACAGTCAAAAGTTTTACTTAGCTAAGATCCGCGACAAGCAAACAATAACAGAAAATTAATAATGTGCGTTTTCCTGCTGGATGAAGTGGATTTATTTGGAGCCTAAACCAAAAACTTACCGAAGAACGACCAGCAACTCTCCACCCACCGACCACTATACACAACACCAAACACACAATACCACTTTTCCACCTTGCAAACGACACGTCTTTCGTCCCAACTCGCTGCATCTTCGGAAGACAACCGAAAAGTCTGTATCATAAATCATCGAACTTAATTGTATTCATGTTATGTTGATAGCTGGACGTCAACAACCGTGTGATTTAGTCCCAGTTTTCTGTCACGAACTACGGAGTACCTGCGATCTCTCCCCGTGATTAGAACATGGGGGTATTCAAGAAAAGAGCGTATGTGTTCTTTAAAGGCCTCCAGCAGTGCAGCGGTTTATAGGCGGTAGTGATCTTACTATCAGGTGACCCGTTCGCTCGTTTGCCTGCTATGCTATACAAAATCCCAACGCGGAATTAAAACCAGCAACCATTAACTTAAAAAACAGTAATTTAGTCTATATACCCATTAGATCTATTATAAGCTATTTATGACAATATAACAGTTTAGTTATATATTTATATCTTCATGTATGTAATAATTAATGAAATTTGTACGCCATAAGTGGCAATGTGATGGAGCTTTTATACGTCCTTTTTCATCTTGTTATAATATTATACAAATAAAGAATTATTATTGTTATGATTGAAAGCGAAGCTTTTGTTTCGTGTGCTCCCACAGTTGATGGAAAAACAATAGCTTTAAGCGCAGAGGCGTTTTGTTTGGATATTGAATTCGCGAAACGTTCCGAATACGAGTTCGAAAGTACGTTTAGAATATGGAGCACTGCGGTTTCCATTCATACTCTAATTCTATTAGCCGATTCACATTTACTATTCCAAATCGGATTGTGAATCTAACGGAATCGCTATTATTCTTTCGCGGCTAACGGTATATTCATTATTGTATTTCAGATCGGATTTAAAAGTTTTTTCTACTTAAGCTTAGCAAACTTGAGCAGAAAAAAACTTTGAAATCTCGTTGAAAAATTTGCAGACGTCTTATCAAGGCGACTCCTTCAACCGGGTGCGTTTGTATTTTTCATCATTATTACTACCATAATCAGCCTAAAACGGTTCACTACTACATATAGGCTTCATCCAAACTGACCCCGCAGAACCACCATGTCTATTATGTTAGTCTTAAATCGGAAAGTATAATTTGTACTTACTTAACACTTAGCCGACCGACCGGGGATCGTGTTATCAAATAAGTCGGTGCACGACCAAACGGGGAAATAATATAAATATAATTCAGAAGTGGTAGAGCCACGCTGCAGACGAATACTTTGTCAAGAATGGCATATTATTTGTCTGAAGCATGAAAGTGGCCGGCTCGCCCGGGGAAGTACCACACTCCCGCAGAAAACCGGCGTCTGAACGGTAGCTTAGCTACCGCGCTTCGTACGGTGAGTGGTCTGAGTTCCGGAGGCCCAACACCCTCCCCTTCCCACTCCCCCTCCCCCTTCCACTCCCACTCCCACCCCCACTCTCACTTACACTCACACTCCTACTCCTATAATTTCACTTTCCTTTAAAGTCGGCAACGCTTCCACACTGTCTACGGCGTTGCGGATGTCTATGGGCGACGTTGGTTGCTTTCCATTAGGTGACACGCCTGCTCGTTTGCCTTCCTATGCCATAAAAAAAGGGGATAAAAATTTTGAAAGTCACCAGGCCTCAAGGCGAAGCAGTCAGCCTTGGATAAATGTAATAGGTGTATATATTCATCCAGGAATTTATTTACTCTGTTTATTCACTTTGGGGCATCTGAACCCTAGTTTATAGTGTGCAGGAATATGCCTTGGAATTATATTCCCATCGCACGAGTGTTAGCTTAGGAGGTGACTGGTCTCCTGGTCTTTGTTTGCCCTTTAGTGGCAGCTTTAAGCTTCATATCCATAAGGGAGCAAGAATGCTATACTCCCTTATGGAGCCAACTGGTGACTAGAAGAAATAACGCGGAAGTGGTCGTCCCTCGGAAGAACGTGTATGTAAGGGTGTAGCGGGCCCCGTGCCTAACAGAAGTATGTGAGCTGAAAAAAAAATGTATCGCCTTTCACTTTTTTATTTTCTCCGTTTAGTAACGACGCCTGAAGTGTCAACGGTGTAAATTGTTCTCGTAAGTGTGCCCGGGTTTGTGAGCCGAATCTCTTAGGAGCGGCGACGAACCGACTTAACTCAATCCTTACAGTGATTTTCAAGAAAATTACTGTACCCGTCAGAGCTTATGAGAGTCTACTGCAGTGTGTTACATTTTTCTTTGTTCTACGCCTATTTTGGCAATTTTTATTCTATGTTAAGGATGTTTAAATAAAGTTTCTTTTTCTTTCCTTTTTTATGGCAATAAGTTATACCTATTACGCCAGTATCAAGACAAAAACAATGATATCAAGTATCTTGAAATATACCAGTCAGCTTGTTACGTTACGCCTTAAAAAAATAGTGGCTGTTGTACCTAAATCTTCTATGGACTTTTGCAGTCAACATAAAAATACACGCATTTATTTTATATCACACCAGTTATACGCCTTAATCGAACTAAATTGTATAATAAATTAATTATCCATTCATCAACAGCCTGCGGCAGTCCACTGCTGGACATAGACCTCCCCCATGAAGCGCCACTTAGCCCGATTTTCGGCATCCAGTTTCTACCAGCCGCCCTGCGCAGATCGTCACACCATTTAGCCGGGGGGCGTCCCACATTACGTTTACGGAGACGCGGTCTCCACTCCAGCACTCGTTTGCTCCAACGATTGTCGGATCTCCGACAAACGTGACCAGTCCATTGCCACTTTATTAGCAAATAATTCGAAAGCCTATGTCGGTGACTTAAGTTCTCTTTAGTTTATATTGTTTAATTCGCCATTGTTATCAAACAATATAACTTAAGATAACATAAGTTTGTGAAAATGAAATAAAAATACTACGTAAGTTGGCGGGGAAAGTCAAATAAAGTTTCTCTATCTTTTATCTTATTATACGAGCATATTTTTTAATGTAGTGTATGTATATGTTTTGATCCACTTTATTCTAAAAACAAAGGTATAATTTAAAAAGCATTTTATGTGTTATTTAGATGATGTTATGTAACATTTTAAAGTTTATCTATTATGTTACAGACCATAAAATGTATGAAATTTGGATATATTATTACGCGATATTTTAAAAATAAACATAAAAAAAATATTTTTTGTACATAAAGCAAAATTTATATTCAATTGTATTTAGATCGAGATAGAAGATACCCTAAGCTGTAATCAATGAGGCAAATCATTGCAAATAACTCCTTCATACAACTTATTTTAAAACAAAGCTTAAAGCTTATTGAGAAATTTTAAAATGTTACACTTCACATTTATTCACTCAATTCTTAAAAACACTATCAACGTTAATTTAAAAAAATATATCATCAGTCCAACCATAACAGTCCACTGCTGTATAATGGCCTTCCTCAGAAATGAAAGGTGTTGCTGTAGGCCCCACGCTTGGTAGACGAATTAGGAATCACAGATGTGTTTTAATTCTCAAGTAGACGCAGCTGCCCTTCTTCTGTGATTTTCTCTAGTAGTCGCCTTGTCCGATACACATGGAATGAAATAATTAGAATAAGAAGAAATAATTGTTGGTTTTCCAAACATTTTCAATTTTATTATAATATTTAAGAAACAAACAGAATTACAATTACGATTAAAATAAAAAATACAAAAATTATGAACAGATTTCATGTATTAACAGTATGGGTATTATTCTGATCGAAGTGTTTAATTTTAAAAAGGTTTTTACTTAAAAAAATGAAATTAAATCTAATTCTAAATTGAATTCAGCGAAGTGACGGTTCTGCGAAATACTCTATGCGCATCACATAGGAATAGACGTGGTAATGAAGTGAGTTAGAAGGTGACACTCACAATCAAGTAAGCCATGAAAACTCACATAATTTTCTCTCTGCTGTATGTTGGATATGTAAACAAGTTTATATACGAAACTCACTTAGCGAGAGACGTTTGTTTTTATGGAAACTGACTGTGTATATGACAACCACGGAAAATTTGTCACGAGAGAAACAACTTACAAATAAAGCTATTATTTTTTTATTACCTTGTTCATTCTTATTTATTGAAACTAATTATACTTTCTTAATGGGATAAGACGCTACTTAAAAATTATAGGCCGATCTCGCTCCTGAGCCATGTCCATAAGTTGTTTACGAGGGTCATCACAAATCGACTCGCGCGAAGGCTTGACGACTTTCAACCTCCTGAACAGGCTGGGTTTCGGGGAGGATATGGCACCATAGACCACATCCACACAGTGCGGCAGATTATACAGAAGACTAATGAGTATAATCAGCCCCTGTGCATAGCATTTGTGGACTATGAGAAGGCCTTTGACTCCATCGAGACCTGGGCTGTCATAGATGCCTTGCAGCGGTGCCAGATAGATCATCGATACATCGAGGTGTTGAGATGTCTGCAAAACGCCGCTACGATGTCCGTTCGAGTACAGAACAATCAGACAAAGCAAATCCAGTTGCATCGTGGAGTGAGACAGGGGGATGTCA
This sequence comes from Baronia brevicornis, assembly GCA_031353405.1. Lineage (NCBI taxonomy): Eukaryota > Metazoa > Arthropoda > Insecta > Lepidoptera > Papilionidae > Baronia > Baronia brevicornis. Next base: position 1,127,969 of record JASFAT010003808.1, read on the forward strand.
TATCCCCGAAATTGTTCACTAATGCGCTGGAAGATGTCTTCAAAACATTGGACTGGAAAGGACGTGGCATAAACGTAAACGGTGAGCACATCTCACACTTGCGCTTTGCCGATGATATCGTGATCTTGGCAGAATCGCTGCAAGAACTACAAGCAATGCTGAACGGCCTAAATGAGTCCTCCAGACTGGTCGGTCTGGCTATGAATTTGGATAAAACTAAAATAATGGTAAACCAACATATTGAGCCAGAACCGACCACGATCGATGGTGAAGTTCTCGAAGTTGTCCAGGAATATGTCTACCTAGGCCAAATAGTGCGATTAGACGGAGACAACTTCGAGAAAGAAGCCGACAGAAGGATACAGCTAGGCTGGGCAGCGTTCAGGAAATTCCGTCAAGTCTTCTCGTCGCCCATACCACAAAGTCTGAAGACAAAAGTCTTCAACCAGTGCGTCCTGCCCGTACTCTCTTACGGTGCCGAGACGTGGACACTGACAGTCCGTCTCCTCGCCAAGCTCAAAGTCGCTCAGAGGGCTATGGAGAGAGCTATGCTCGGGGTTTCTCTGGTGGACAGAATTCGAAATGAAGAAATTCGCCGGAGAACCAGAGTCACCGACATTGCTCTTCAAGTTAGCAGACTGAAGTGGCAATGGGCTGGACACGTTTGTCGGAGAACCGACAATCGTTGGAGTAGACGAGTGCTGGAGTGGAGACCGCGACTCGGCAAACGTAGTGTGGGACGCCCTCCTGCTAGATGGAGCGACGATCTGCGCAAGGCGGCTGGCAGAGACTGGATGCGTGTAGCCGAAGATCGGGCTAGGTGGCGCGCCTTGGGTGAGGCCTATGTCCAGCAGTGGACTGCCGCGGGCTGATATTGATATTGATTGATACTTTCTTAATATCGATCATCAATAGCTATATAGACTGACTGATACCAAACAAACTATTACGAAGCTAATTAACTCGTATATTCTGTCATACACATGCAAACTCCATTATTAATTTTCCCCCACCCCTGACTCTCGCCCACACGCGCACCCCAAACCGAGCGGCAGGCTGTCGTCATGCAGGAAGTAATTATTGCTTTGTCCATTATAATAACCGCAGGACACCGCAACTTGTGGTTTGTGCACATGCCTCGAAAACTTACAAGATAAAGGCGGCAGCGGATGAATACTGAACAAACATTAATTACTAAAATCCTCCTCCTCTTTTTTGTTCTTCTCGGGTCGTTTGCTCACTACTGAGAATTGTATTGCTCCACAAATATATTTCCATCTCTGACAGCTCTCATCCTGCTTCGCGTTACAGATTTTTGAAATGTTGTTTTTGAGTCTCTTACCTTCCACTTTTTCGGTTAATATTTTCTACTGGTCACTTCTTTTCTTCTACTAGAATACTTAATATATATTTGTTGTGTAGTAATTGATCTACAGTAGAATAAGACCACTCTCATTTCTTCCCGTAAAACATGTACAGCACCGGTTATCTGATGTTCTCCGACGATATGTTGGACCAAATCGTTCTACCGGATTGATAAGGGATCACACACTCATCTCCAAAAATTTACGCTCCTTCATGCAAGCCCCAACACGAGGCATTTTTAGGTTTAGTAGACTCTACGGAAGACAACCGAAAAGTGAGCGGACTTTTCGGTTGTCTTCGATTGCCGATTGGTAATTGGAATGGCCGATTTTCGATACGTTTTTGGTTTAATTTCCAAATAAATCCACTTCATACAGCAGGAAAACACACATTATTAATTTTCTGATATTGTTTTGCTTGTCGCGGATCTTAGCTAAGTAAAAACTTTTGACTGTCCACGTAGTGATGGATTTCCGCAAAGTAACGCCTGACTCCATTAATCTTAAGTCCTACTTTTCATAAAATAAACTTATAACTTTTCATAAAATAAACTTATAGTTTCAACGAATTTGTTTGCTAATAATATTACAAGAATTCTTTCTTGTAATATTATTAACATTGTATTTTACATGGTTGTTTTCCTAGCACATATATGTTGCACAGCTGGGCCTCCTCATTTTAAGACTCACATTAATTATTTTATTATACAGATTTTTTAAATAGCGTCATTCATTTTTGGATGTATATTTCAGTTTTATATAAATTTTCCATAGTTATATATTTGTTTTTCCTTAACAGTAAAATCGCTTCATCTTACATTTTACACTTCACTTTTACGGAAGCCTAAATGATCCATTGTTCGTACAGCTTTAGATACAACTCATTGAAACGTATTGATTGTGGTCGTCACACACGACACCGTATTCTTTATACATAAGCGAATACAGTTTCACATTCATAGTTTTATGGTTCTCTTTATAGTTTGCCGCCAAACGGTAAATTGAGTCCAGGGTATAATTGTTATGCTCGTAATCTGGAGAGCGTACGTGTTCACGAAAGGTCGGCAAAGTATTAGTGACACCTCTGAAGTTGCGGATGTCTATGAGACGCTGTGGTCGCTTGCCATCAGGTGACCTATATAATCGACTATAGAAAAATCTTTGTGCACGAATCACACTTGACGGATAACAACTGAACATTTTTTTCATAGACAAATCCATTAAGCACAACTGTTAAGGCCCAATAGAATACATCGTACGTAGTGTTCGCTTGTCTAAATGGTTAAAGTACATGACTTTTAAGGGTTCTGGGTTCAAAACGCGGTCAAAAATGCTTCAATTTCAAATTCATATTAGACTGTTTGGATGTAATTTATGTATCTCTTTCTCTCGATGACACTGACGAAGAGCCGAATTATCCTTTAGTCATATCGAAAATGAAATTAATATTTTTTTAATAGATTAATTTTTAATTGATTAATAGAGTGTTTACTTCTGTGCTTTTTAAATACATAATTATATGCAGTGCACTTGACACTTATCAAGTAATAACAGAAATCGTGTATCCAAATTATATTTGAGTTTTTGATCATTTTTATATTGTTTATCTTTAAACTAAGTTTACGCAAAACTCAGTTATTTTTTTTTTATTTCTTTAAATCCCTATTTATTTCATACCACTAAAGCCACATTTATTACATATAAAAGCCGTACTAAAAATTCTCTCTGTCAATAATTATTATTGAATATACTCTCTTGCCTCTCACGCTCACACACTATACACATACACATATGCACACACACATACACGAATAATTTTACATATACATATATGAAATGATTTTATTAGTCATGACCAATAAATCTGTAGATATTTATAATATACGTTATCACAATTAAAATGTGAATCCGCAATTGGCACCAGAAGTTTTCAAAATGTAAATTTATTATATAAGTGTACATATGTAATTTATATTAAATAAATAGTTCAATATTTTTTTTACGACGACCATTTGGCTCAGTTGCGGGGCACCCCGCTCACATAGTAAATGGTCGCGGGTTCGATCCCCGTATCGGAATAAATATATGTATGTCTACTAACAACTATACAAATATTTATTCCGAATCTACTCCGCGAATCCACATTGGACAAAGGTGGTGGGTTAACGTCCGTTCCTTCAGATATTGGGAGGTCCGCTCAGCAGTGGGATATATATGGGCGGAGAAATCAAAGAATAGATAAACGTATAAAATATAAAAAAATCAATCATATTAAATCAAAATACAAACCCAATTAACAATCTTATTGGAAAGTTAAATAATGTATATTTAAAATGACTATTTCCACCACACTGCGGCCTCGAATTGTTCAAACAGAAGCCATTCAAGGATTCTAGCTAATGAGAAAACTACATCGACTCTCGACACCTGTTTTGAATAGCAAGTGTGCGAAACAAACACATTTATATATACACAGCTACTAGCCACGACGCATTTAGCGTAACTGCCTTCTGAAGCATATCGAAAATTAAACTTTACTTTTATAACATCAGTACAATACCATTTTGATCGTCAAAATACCTATGAAGTTTGGCTTCGCCATTGTTCCATTTCTTATATATTTTTCTGAATACTGCCGTTTACGCTGTAAAATTTATTTAAGTTTTAAACCAAAATATTTTTTATAAGATTTATAAGAGGGCAAACGAGCATGTGTGTCGCATGATGGAAAGCAATCAATGCCGCCTATAGATATCTCTTGACAAAAATGAATTATTCTTATATTCTGCTTCTTATGAGATGGAGAAGTCTCGCTAAAGCCGCTACCATCTTATTAGATTATTTACGACCACTCTGCTAGGAGTGCACAATTGAGGAGGAGGATATTATTCCAACTTTTTTATTCTCCTTTGCCAACTAAGCTTCTGATGGATTCCCAAATATTTTCAAGCATGCCAGCTGTGTGTGTGAGTTCCACTCTGTGGAACCACCTACCTTCGGCGGATTTTCCGAACCGATACGATATTTGCACCTTCAAAAAACAGCCTACACATACCTAAAAGGCCGGCAACGCTTCCGTGACTGCTGCGGCGTCGCCGTTGTCTATGGTCGGCGTTGATTGCTTTCCATCAGGCGACCTGCTAGCTCGTTTACCCTCCAACCCTGTCCTATCCCCCTATCCTGTCCTCACAATCCACGAACAATTTTTTTAATATAACACGTTCCGTAACAAGCCGTTTATGCTCAACTTGTCTTTTAGGTCATTTAATGTTTTGGCTAAATCTTAATATATCACCACACAATATTTCATTACATCATCAATTCGTAAGTGATAAGCTTGCTTATTAGTTACATTTATGGTATCATAGTGTACCGTTTATGGCGCACGGAACACAGAACAACAATTCTTGTTTACCTTTCCAACAACAAAAGATAAAAGAGCTTTTAGTGGGTAAATATGGTTCATTTACAATATAGTTCAATGGTGGAATCGAACCCGGGACGATCACGAACACGATCCGTGCCTATTGGGCTATTGTCGCTTATTTTGTTCACACTTGGTAATGTTTCCACGGTTATTAGTTAAACCAGATGTTAAGGTACATGAATTGCATCATGCAAGTTGTCTGTATCGAGGGACGCGTTGAAACGTCTATTGATACGTATATGGGAAGCGGCCCATAAAGGCAAAGGGCTAAACGACGCTTATGGGCATAGTGTGAAACAATATGGACACATTGCTGCTAACAAAGTTATGACTTTAAAGTGCGGGTACTTGTTGAATTTATCTCGTTATCTTAAGTGTGTACATTAAACAGAACAAAACAACAATAGAGGAGATTATGGTGGAGAAAATGTTGAGGAAATTTACATTTTGTTATTGTTGTCTTTGCAATATTGTTAGGTAATTGGATCATTTGTATAATTATTATATTTTATATGGTAATATTCTTTGTGTTGATTGAGACGTATAATTATTGTTATAAAATTACTAATGGATGGAAGGGTCGATAGGGGAAGACCACGGAAAACATACCTAGACCAAATTGCTGAAGTTTTTAAGAATGGCCAGGTCAAGAGTACCCTTAACCGGCGGGCTTACATGAAGAAAATAATGAGTGTGGAGTAAGATAGGAAAGTATGCCGAGATCGTAGCAGATGGAGATCTGTGGTCTTTGCCTACTCCTACGGGAGACAGGCGTGACGATATGTATGTATGTATGTAGGTATGTAGTTATATCTATATATGTATGGATATTTACGCGTATATATGTATTATATGTAGTCAAACTTATATAGTTAATTTTATTTCAAGCAGCACCACCTTCAGACAGGCGTGACGATATGTATGTATGTAAAATGACTTATATATTTTTTTTCGATAGGTAGTTGAAATTTTTGAATTTTAGAATTCCTATTTGTCTTATTGTTTTATGTAATTTTTATATAATAAGTTAGTTGGCTTCTAAACTAAATAATGAACTCCCTCATATAATTTAATCTGCTATTGGATTCGTCACAACACAAAAATCTAGGACACTTGTGCAGGAAGTAGTGTGGTGCACAGAACATTTTAAAGACAGTCTATGCGCAAACACAGGTGCACCCTTATCCCTTCCTCCCTGTATCCACTAGAGCAGGAGACCGCTACGATTGGAGGGTGGTAGGAACGTCCCTAACGAGGATTGGAAGTAGGAAAGAAGATACTAACTATTGTCACGGATAGAGGAAGGTGATAGTAGCAGCTAGAACAGGTCAGGGTCGCTTACCCGTGATGTTCTGAGCGGTACACAAGTACAAAGAACCACCCTCTGAAGGGAATCTCCTATTTAACTCCCCTTAGAAGTGAATCTTCACAAATCTTTACTCATCCACGTTATGAGAGACATCTTTGACATGATTCGAGACCCCGCTGGTTTTAGTTTTGCGTTTCCTGATGTTAAGATATAACTATAAAAAAAGTAAGTTGGATAGTCAAAAGTTACTTAGCTAGGATCTGGGAAATACATCAAGGAACTCAAAACTAAACCCAATGGGTTTAATTGATAGCAAGACAAAAATATTTTATATAACGATTTGTGAAAATGTTGTCTTCTTTATGGTCGTATGTCCCCGCGGTGGGACAGAGGGCGTCCACAGTGCTTTTCCATTGCAATCAGTCTTAAGCGAGGCGCTTCACTTGAGACTACGTCAACCCGATGGATTTCATCTCGGTCGCTACGGAGCGCGAGGCCGACCCAAACACACCTGGGTCGGCCTCGCTTCCTTTTCTCTTGAGGAGTCAAATCCAGCTACTGTCTGGGAATGTGATCGGGGTCGCTACGGAGAGTATGACCACTTGCGGCGCAAGATTTGGAGTCCAATTGGCAGTGAAAATGTTGTGTTGAGCACTTAAGATATGAATAGATGATTCAAATTAGTTCCAATAAATTGAATTGTCCTTAAAATGTTCATAATATGAGCCAATAAAGCCAAAAGTACTGTAGTGATACATTGATAATTATATCACTAATGTTATAAAACTTTGTAGTTGAATATATTAAAACTTTTTATATTATATTATCTTTTTTAAATTACGAATTTAAAATTATAAAATAAAAATAAATTGTTCGACTTTCTATCCAAGACGTCAGTCGAATTAATCTTTTTGTTTTTATAAAACAATTTATTTCTTTTTTATTTTAAATTTAAAATTACGAATTTAAAAAGAAATAATATAATATAAAAGGCTTTAATATATTCAACTAAACAGTTTTACTACATTTATTATTAATGTATTATTAATTTATTATTAATGTACATTTATTAATGTATCATTACAGTACCAATTACTTTGGGGCTTGATAGTGTTATAATCGGTGTGTTAAATGAATATGGTATTTGGAAAAGAGTTTTATTTCTGCCCACACTTCAAGCCAAAAAAATATTCTTACCAATCATATGAAGCAATATGGAAACCACATAGTGTTTCGCTACTGGTCGTCGCATCAAATGAATAACCTTCTATTTCGGATTTCTCTTGCCGTGATTCATTTATTAACGCCTGTTCACTTTTTCTAAGTTGATTCATTCATTTCTAGTCGGCCGACTCACTGACAAATTAGCACTGAATCTGGTGTTGAGAAAAACAATGTATTTATTATTTTTTATAATTTTTATATAACTATTTTGTTATGTAACTGGACAAAATCTACTCCGTCTTGGTTTGTATTTTGATCGAATTGTAATAACGTAAATGAATAAAATTTGTTTCGACGTCCTTGGCTTTAATTAATTATGTTTTTAAATATATTAATTAAAAATTCCTAATATACTTCTGTGATACTCCACCTGAATTAATTTGTTATAGTGGTGGTGGTAAAATAAGATAAGGAATCTCTTTTCTCTTTATATATACCGTTGAAACGGGTTCGGCTGTATAACAGGAGAAGCTCATTATGCTAGTTCTACAGAACATTATCAGAAAGGATTCCATTAAACCACTCCATCTTTTCTTCTCAAACGATTGTCAGCTCTCCATCAAAGGTGACCAGCTCAATATCACTTCAGTTTGCTAACTCGAAAAGTCATATCGGTGATGATGATGCATTTCCAAAATTGCTAATTTTAGATATTTTATATTACCTTAAAATACTTTAAAGAGATTTATGTAACTGTGTTAATTAAATCAATTTGATCACTTGATTGCCCTATAATTGCAACCCACATCTACAAGTATACAATAACCTCTTGTATTAGGAGTTGGGACAGATACCGCGTGGGAGCACGTCACGACAATCAAGTAGTACCCTCTCATTCTAAACGATTCGAGCCATAAAGGTCGAATTACACGTCGCTCACTCTGACATTTATCATGTTTATTTAGGTTTCTGCGTCCTAAAAAAAATTGCCCACCGTTTTTCATAAACCCTTTAGCAAAATGTGTTGTTGAAGAATGTATCCATTTGTCACAGAGACATTGTCATTATGAGACAGAAATAAACAAAACATAATATTGTTCTTTAGATGTGTGTAAGTACAATACTACTTTTTCTTCGTATTTTTTGTTGGTTGATTTTCGGCATAAAATGGTACCATTCCATGTGGACATTGAAAAGTTTTACTTAGCTAAGATCCGCGACTAGCAAAAAAATAACAGAAAATCAATAATATGTGTTTTTCTGCTGGATGAAGAGGAATTATTCGTAACTTAAACCAAAAACTTACCGAAAATCGGCCATCAATTCTCCACCCACCAACCACTATACACAGACTACCACTTTTCCACTTTGTAAACGACACGTGTTTCGCCCCAACTCGAGGCATGTTCAGGTATAGAAGACTCTACGGAAGACAACCGAAAAGTATTAATAGGTACCATTTCAGTTTTCACAGCTCATATACACATGTATGTCCAAGCACTAGATCTCGTACCTTACCATTTCTTGAAGAATTAATATTAATGCATTACGCTTGTACAAGAGCGAATTGGCGGGAAACCCAGACTTGGAATAAACATCTGCACGCTATACGTATATTTATCACGATGCAGAAACCGAAACCACACACAACCTATTTGGAAAGTGATAACTTTGTTTCTCAATCAATCAGGTTGTCAACCACCCCTTTTGAGGGAGGCCAATCTCCTCTAGTGAGCTATTACGAATGTATTGATTATTGATAATGACCCTAAGGAAGGCAACAGATGTGAATAATAAGAGGGGAATAAGGAAACAATGAGAAAAGGAAGTGGGCTTATGCTCGCCGTACTGTTTTTTGTATTTTCTTCTTCTGAACGATCTTAATGCTTCAAATCAACATATGATTCATATCTCAGGTGTGCTAACAATATTAGTTCGAGCAGCAGTGCAATTGGAAGTATACCTTTGCTAATGGTTAGCCAATGTTGGAGTTCAAAGACAAGCAATTACCCAACACCGACTCGCCTTGACATACAACTGATCGAATGTCTTATTAATGAATGATGACTTGGTTTGCTAGGGACATTGCTATCGATCGATAGTCGAATCGATTTTTCTCTATTTGCACCTTTGTTACGATGTCATTAAGTACAGTATTGTATGATTGAATGCGTGACAAATGTTACAGATCTAGTGGAGTATAATGTTACCTGCATGTCAAATTGTTACGCACTGTTTTGCGTTGAAAGCAAGGACGTTTTTTTGTATGCATGTAGTATTTGTTTTTATTTCGTAACAATACCTCTGATCATGTCAGAAAATACGGATACATTTCAATTACCTTTCTCTTCGAGAGATAACAATAAGTAATATAAAAAAAATAAAATCAGTGCCTACTTAGGTAAACAAAGAAAAAAAAATACGTATAGAGAATTTATTTTCTTCCATAAAATACTAAAATTAATTAATGAAAATCTATTCTTACAGCAAATGTCATCCACTACAAATTAAAAAAAATGTATTTGAACTTGAGTGGATGAATAAAAAGTATTTTATTAACGATTTAAAATTTGAACAAGATATATAAATATATATAGAGAGTGTAAACTAAAATTGAATTCAATTAAACTTATAAATCTTTTCTTCTTTCGTTCTTTCGATGGATGAAGATCTGTGGTCTCTGCCTACCTCTACGGGAGACAGACGTGACGATATGTATGTATGTATGTAGATCCGACATTCGACTGTAACAAGCTGATCTTGATAGTTGCGGTGTTACTAAATTTAATATAATTTAGATTAATAAAGCAATCATGTATAAAGTCATATCAATTATTTGCTTGAAATTAACGCAGATTGTTATTGTCTCGCAAATATACAGGCTTTATGATTGACATTGAATATAATTTATGATTAAACTTATCAGTATATTCATAAATTATACTAATCTACATATATCACGCCCTCTGCTACACATGGGGGACATAAGTGAAGTTAATAAACGGAATGTTGTAAATGATTTATTTTCATATCCGTCGTCTTAATAGATTAGACTATCATTACAAATAATTTTCGTATTCTTTACCTTACCATCTCTGTTCTTGTGGTCGGCGACCGTTTGTCTGTATTTATACCTATATATCTATTTTTTAGACATGCGAATCAAATTTTATGTGCTTTCCACCTTGAACCAATCTTTTATATTATTAGTTTATAAAATATTAATAATTTTACCAACAATAATTTTAAGTTATTTACGTTTTATAATATTTGCAACCTGTAAAATAACCGTTCCATATCGTTAACAGCTTTTATTTAATTATGAATAATCACAAACTTCTGGTATTTAAAATATGTTCACACTGGTGATATTGATTATAAGATTCAACTACCGACTTTAGTTTCTGCATTGTAAAAAAAAGTAAACAATACCTGCCGAGTTTCTTTTGCCGGTTGTTCTCCATCCAGAAGAACCTTATCACAAAATAGCGATAAACGCGGTTATGTGACTGTTGGCGAAGTGATATTTAAGAAAAAAAAATGTAACTATTTCTTACGCGAAACTAAAGAATTTAGTTTTTAATTTATTCTCTCAATATACAACAAAATTTTTGGCGACCCAAAAATCACAAATCGCTAGAGTAACAGCCACACAGAGAGAAATATTATTATAAAATCTCCGAAACAAGTTCACTTCAAAAGGGAACAAGTGAATCATAAAATCAATACGTAAATTACGAGGTACATTTAAAAACTCGTGCCTTGTAATAAGATTTTAATCTCCATTGATAAAGATTGCTGGGCTGTCACGCTGAAATGAATTAAGCCCTTCACAGAGACGTGAAGTGTACGAAATTAGTTCAGTGGGACTGATGTTTCAATCAAATTTTGTTTGTACAGTCATTACAGTTTCGTTGCTTTCATCTTTTGAACGGATACAGGCTGATTGCGCAGGCTTACTGTAAGCTTTTGGTGTTGACACAGAAATAAATAATTATATCGAAAAAGATTAGAAACTCAAGATAGAATCACCACTCCTTAAAATATATTCGCTTGAAGTTATCGCCTTTTCTAAGCTTTTTCAGAGAAACCCTCGGATTTAGGATAGTGATAGACGTCATCTGAAACCAAAGGATTATTTCTTCATTACCTACACTCATTTATTTCGTTTTCAAGCAGCCATAATTCATTGATAATAAAGATAACACTTAACGCCGATACTGCCTTCTCATGTGATTCCGCTCGGAGTCAATGGTGGTTATATGACTTCCCAAATCGGGATAAATATATGTATAATCCTCAGTCATTTATTTTGACTTTAGGTGCCTCAGTCTTCAAGAAACTGAGAGGCCCGTGCCCAGTTGTGAGACATTTATGGGCTGTAAATACTTGTCAAATTACAACAATGTATGTGGACAGTTAGAACTTTTACTTAGCTACGATCCGCGACAAGCAAACAAACAAAAACAGAAAATTAATAATGTGTGTTTTTTACTGGAAGAAGTGGATTTACGGGGAACTTAAATTAAATCTTACCGAAAAACGGCCGTCAGCAACTCTCCACCTCCCAACCACTATCCACAACATAAACACACACTACCACTTTTCCACCTTGCAAACGACACGTGTTTCGCCCCAACACGTGGCATCTTCAGGTATAGAAGACTATAGAAGACAAACGTATAGTAAAGTTTTCTGTTTTTGTTTGTTTGCTTGTCGCGGATCTTAGTTAATTAAAACTTTGAACTGTCCACATAGTAATTGATTTCCGCCAAAGTGACGATTATCCATTAATCTTACAACAATGTAATAAAAATCAGTCATCAAACTTGAGCCTGTTACGGAATCCCGCATAAGCGTTTATTCATAAACAAGTAACAACATGTCCACTACTTTGTTAAGTAGAGGTAAACAACAGCCCGTTTAATGAATCATCAGTATTTACTCAAAACAATTCCAAACTGAACAATTCATGAGAAAGTGTGCGTTTGTTTGGCTCAACGTATGTAGATCGCACCCTTTAATTGTCTAGTGATGAGCAAAATATTTATTGTTTCATCATCATCATCAACAACAGCCCGTGGCATTCTACAGGACATAGACTCACTTTAGTGGTGTAGTGTAGATATTTCATGACATTGATAAATGTATCACTAATGTAATAAAACTTTTATTTGAATATATTAATACCTTTTATAATATATTATATATTAAAAAAGATACGTATTATAAAAGCACGGCTGACACGCCATAGTAGACAGGTCAGCCAAAGCTTTCTACCGCTGGAGTAGACAAGTGCTAGAGTGAAGACTACGTCTAGGCAAAAGTAGTGTGGTGCCCCCCCCCCACCCAGCTAGATGGACGAACTGCGCAGAGCGGCTGGCAAAAGCTGGATGCGTGAAGCTAAAGAACGGGCTAGATCGTGCTTTGGAGGAGACCTATGTGACTTCATGGACTGCTGCGTGCTGTTGATGGACTGATTCTTTATTATTTATGATCTTTGGCTTTATACGTGCAGTTTCTCCTACCCGCCTTACACAGATTGTTACTTCTATAAGCCGGGGCGTATCCCGAAAGGGGTATGCTTGGAATTTCTTTGGTGGCACGAGTATGATAAGAGACGAAACAATTCGCCGGAAAACCAATTCACCCACATAACTTTCAGTGGCAATAAGACAAAAGCTCCTTTTCATTCATTGTATTTATTAATGTATTTTATATTCTCTTTTATATTTAGATTAGTTGTTTTAAAGTAATCAATAGTTAAAAACCTTGATAATAATAAAAACTATTCCTTGTTTCAGGTAAGCCTTCATTAATTTTCGCCCGTTGAAAAACTAAGGCCAAAGGTAAAAGTGTATACAAGACGTAAGATTGTTAATAGTTACTATAAACTTTATTTGCATTAAGTTCAAGGGTGAAAACCTTGAGAAACAGAAATGTCTGTATAATTTTATTAACTCTACAAATTCTTTTGTGATGAAAAGACTCTCTCTCTTTGATAATTATTAAAAAGTAATACTCAGTGCTCTGGTTATTATTCATTTCCCCTCACTAGTTTACTCGGAATACGCACATAATTTTCGCGTGAATGTTCTCAGAAACAATTTGCAATGTGTTTTACGTGTTTGGTGATATTGCTCGGGTTCACGGCCGCGTGTTTTTAGGATTGAATTCGTTTCCTCATTATTATGTTGTGCAGTATTTTTTAAACCTACATGGCATTATCATAAACTTGTGGCAGACCATTATTAATAGTTTCACAAGGTAAACCATGGTTTAGGTGAAGTGTGTCTTAGGTGTCTTTCTTATAATAGTAGAATCACGCTGCAGACGAATAGTTGGTCAAGAATGGCATATTATTTGTCTGTAGCATGAATGGGCCGGCTCGCCCGGGGAAGTCCCACACTCCCGAAGAATGCCGACGTCTGAGTGGTAGCTTACCTACAGCGCTTCGTCCGGCGAGCGGCTGAGTTCCGGAGTTTCCCCTTCCTCCCTCCTATAATGACAGTTTCCATAAAGGCCAGCAATGCTTCTGCACTGCCTATGGTACTGCGGTTGTTTATGGGCGACGTTGATTGCTATACATCAGGTGACATGCCTGCTCGTTTGCCTTCCTATCCCATAAAAAAAGCCTTTGGTTTGACAGGCATCCCCCAAGTAGCGCCGCTTAGCCCGATATTTGGCTATACGGGTTCATTTTCAACAAGGCAAATTTAGAACCTGTAGGCCATATAAATATGTACATTTGTGAGGGAATCTTACCCATATCCCTTAGCATAGAAGGTGAGTACATTTCCACTGCGCCTTCTGAGACATAAAGATGATGACGTTGAAAATTATTTAAAGTACTACATAACTATGTGCATATGAATTTATTTGAAATAAAAGAAATATTCTAATTTATAACTTGCACATAGCAAAGAGTAGAAACGAAAGAAGACCGCTAAATTTAATTTAGTGCTGATGGAATATTTTAAATTTATTAATAACACTTAAAAATATTACTAAAATTTTCCTCAAAGTTGTACTTGACCTAATTCGATGTTCTTCATAAAATGTTTTAATATGTTCTGAAGAGACGAAAATATAGCTTTTAATAGACCTTGGAACATGTTTTCAGAATAATTTTTAAACTATAGTACCGGATATTTCAAATAAAACATAATTTAGTAAAAGAGCTATCTTCAATGCTATCTACAATAATGAAATCAAACTCACGACCTGAGTTCGCACGACGGAAGCACAGTCCTTACCAACACAAGAGCTTTTTTATTTTATTTATTTAAGTAAAGAAAACTTTATAAATCGAAATATGTATTATAATCTTTTTAGGTAATATATGTATATAGCATTATATAACTATTTAAACCCAGACTACTCACTGGCTACTACATAGTCGCGGGTTCGAGTACCGCATCGTGATAAATACATATATAGTTATGTATTTATCACAATGCGGTAACGAACATAAACCCACCACGCTTATCCAAAGCGGATTAACGGAGTATCCAGACTTGAATTAAATATTACAGATATTTATTTCAAGTCTGGATACTTTACGGACATTAATCCTACTAATATTATAAATGCGAAAGTTTGTGACTATGGATGTATGTTTGTTATTCTTTCACGAAAAAACTACTGGACGGATTTGGATGAAACTTTACAATAATATAGGTTATACATCTTAATAACATATAGGCTAATTTGTAATGATTTTATGTAATTTTGGTCGTAATATAATTTTTAAAAAAATATATTTAATTAAAATGATCTGTCACGAAACTTAATGTGGCAGACCAAATTCCGAGTTAAACCGCGGGCAAAAGCGAGTCATATATATGCGTTAATGTCCGTTCTTCCAAAAATGGAGGGGTCTGCACTCAGCTATGGTACAGATATAGGGTGTAAAAATGTTCTTATCATTTATATTAAAGTTGGCTAGACTAAAACTTGAATAATTTTTTAAAATTCACTGTTTAAATATATTATATATAATTACGGCATTCAAACAACAATTAAAATACCCGCAATTTTAGTTTAACCAAGCGAAACCAAACAAATATGGTACCTGAAACAAAGAAGCAGTATATTTTGTCAAAAAGAATTAACACTATATCTTATTCCCCGAATATTCTCGCTACTTATCGCCGGTGAAAGTATCCAGAGAGCGAACGCCCGGAGGTCTTTTTGACCATGTCTTATAATTATTGAAAAGAATACTTTAATATACTTATTGGTATACGTGGGTTAAGAAAATACAGATGTCAAGTTGATGGTATTTCGAGATTCATTGATAATGTTTTTAAGCTGGGTC
This sequence comes from Baronia brevicornis, assembly GCA_031353405.1. Taxonomy (NCBI): domain Eukaryota; kingdom Metazoa; phylum Arthropoda; class Insecta; order Lepidoptera; family Papilionidae; genus Baronia; species Baronia brevicornis. Next base: position 1,143,553 of record JASFAT010003808.1, read on the forward strand.
AATCGGCGTATGACTATCACTCTAACAAAAAATGCCTAAAAGAATCAAATTTTACAAAATACAACGCACTAAATGGCACAAACTGTGACGATCTCGCTAAACTTACAATCATATGTCTTAAAAATATAACCTTAAAAAGATCAATAACAAATAAACTTGAACTTGGATACGCAAAATAAATAATTAAAACTTTGGAATATCTTCATATAAAATGAAGAAGGGAACGGTACAGTGTATTTTTTTTTATATTATTACTGGAACAAGCAGGTTGACCTCACCTAAGAAAAGGAGTTTGGCCTTCGAATCCGCACTCATCTTTAATTTATGGTTGCAGGGGTGATGATATTGATTATGTCATCATATATCACGAATGTCAGATATTAATTTATACAATACTTATAATAAAATAACATAAGATTCAAAAAAATTATAGACATTTCATTAATCCTAACATTTAAAAATATATTCAGGTGACCTACAGTTATGTATGCGCATGTTACCTACTTGTTTTTGTCCGTGCTTATGTTTATGTGTGTGTATATATATAATAATATATTTTATATATAGCCCGCACCAAAATATATCTACTTTAACACCGTGTCGATCCAACGGCTGTCTGGAAGAAATCGCTATAAGCGATAAGACCACCCTTTGTATTACATATAAATATTATATAATCAATTACTGCAGATATAACTGTATTGTTGGTAAACAATAAAGAATATATCCAACTATAACTATATATATATGCAGTTAAACACTAAAATTACAATGAAATTTCTGTTTTTATTATACTGAGTCCATAACGTAATTTTATACCAGACACACTGCACGTATGTATAAGAGTCAATTATAACATACGTCAAAGTTTGAAAGGTTCAATTGTGTGTTTAAAGTAATAGTGGACAACGTTAAGACCGTGTAAGGCTGTAGAAGACAACTGTATAATCAAGTAATTTCTCACTAGGTATTATTTTTAATTGTTGTTGTAATTTAACAGCAATGAAGTCACATATGTGACCCACTGGACTCTTGGTCTTTTACGAATCATTTGTTACGACTAGAAAAGTAAATCTTATCATATCATCGTCATTTATGGGCCGCGGAGGTCCATTACGCTTGGAACGCCTACCTTGATTGTCCTATACAGATCGTCGCACTATGTAGCTAGGTCCAAACTATTTGCTAAGACGTGATCCCCACTCTACGCCTATTATAACAGTTAGTCTTATTAATATAGAATGTCGGAATTTTCCCGTCAACTTACATCAGTGACGTTATGTTTTTATGTCCTTTTCATAATCGTTTATTATTATCAGTTATATTGTTTAATTATGGTGACGTATTATACAATATAGTTCGATCGAATACATGCGTGTATCGTGACTTTTTATGTTGACTGAAAAAGTTCACAGAAGGTTTGATAGAATAGCCACCATTTTATTAACACGTAACTTGAGTAGTTTCTCCCACCCGACACCCATTATTCACACAGATTGACCGACATGTTAATTCGAAAATGGTAAGAGATGGGCGGTGAGGTCATTCGAAGAAAACCTTTGAATAGGGCTGGACACAGAAGAATTATAACAAAAACTTGAATATCCAAGGACGCCGAAGAACTGCTTGACGGCCCGCCTGAACTATAACCTACCCTTATGGGGGGTCGTTCGTAATAAAAAATAGACGAAGTCCATATACACGGGTGGGGGAGAGAAAAAATTCGAAACTTAATTTGTGAAGAAGGCCAATATCAAACTACTGCAGCTAATGATGACAAAAATCTTATATATAAATCTATTCCTTTGTAGAATAAATTAGCAGTTTCTCCTTTAGATGAACGAAACGACAGTTATTCTTATATATCTTGTTATGAATAACACTATTAATTATATTGTATCCAATATTGGATTGTGTGTCAAAGGAAGATTAATTTCGTGGAAATGGATTCCATTAATTTGAAATAAAAAGCTAAAGATGCTAATTTGGCATTTATATATTTCAAATATAAAAATAAATTATAATCCTATTAATAATTCATATTTTTTATATTGTTATATGTCTATTTTTTATCTATTAACATACTAGTTTTTGCCTATGACTTTAGTAACGAGATATGCAAAGATTATATTTTTGTATATATTTTTATATTTATGTATGTATATATATATATATATATATATATATATATATATATATATATATATATATATATTTATGTATATATATATATATATATATATATATATATATATATATATATATATATATATATATATATATATATATATATATATATATATATATATATATATATATATATATATATATATATATATATATATATATATATATATGGGTATTTTTTTAAAAACATTTTAAAATATTACATAATATTTTAGAATATAACCTATTTAATCACTGTTGTCCGTGAGTAGCTTGATTCTTACTAAAAACCAGCGCCTGGCTTTTTATTTAATTATTACTCAAATAGACGCTGATGATTATTTTCTTGTATTTGTTTCTAAAGTAACCTAGCACGATATCTATAGGAATAAATAGGGTGTCCCTATTATTTGGTAGGAAACACACAAAATATTATTGAGTAAAATATCTACAGTGTGTTTTATAAGTGTTCATTTTTCGTAATTTTTACTTAATTATGACTTTTTTTTATAGGATAGGAAAGCACACGGGCAAACGTGTCGTCAGCAATACAAGAGACATTGCAAAAGAATTATCGGCCTTTAAGAAATGTGTATATTATAATTGTATTTGTATTTTTAAACTATTAAACATTACAGACAGACCAATTTTATTTATATGTACATATGTATTTCAAGTTATTTCACTAATAAGGCTTAAGGCCTTATTAATTTTATTTATAACTCATAAACACCATCAATATATATTGAGTCTCACTGTACAAACAGTTGAAATTCGAACGGCTAATTAACTCATTTCTCAAAGCGTGAATAAAAACGAGTGGGTTATAAATTGGTATCAATAAGCGGCGCTCGTTTGGCCCCAGTTCGCAATCCACTAATACCAGGCTAACGACATCGATTAAAAGTAATTTTATATCGATTTATCATTTTGCCGATTAATGTTTCAACTCGACGAGGAATGTTTTCTTCTTTGACTTTCGTCTTAAAGCATTTCCTGTGGACATAAGTAACAGTGTCATTGTAATTTGTAGAAATTGGTGTTGTAATTGTATTTGCCGCCTCCGAATTGGTTTCACCTAATTTTTGAAAGGAGTAGGTCATTTTCAACTCGTGTTGCCCTTTTGCCGAAAATTATAAAATTATATATATAAAAAAGTAAATAATATGCGTACGGTTGAAGTTTAAGACATTCAAAAGACAAATTTATGTGTTCATTAAAGACCGACAAATCGTTTATGACTTCTCCGTTGTCTCTACGTGACAGTGATCACCATATGCCAAGTTCAAGCATATATATATATATATATATATATATATATATATATATATATATATATATATATATATATATATATATATATATATATATATATATATATATATATATATATATATATATGTGTATGTGTATTTATATATATTAGAAATATCCTACATAATAATTATCCTAGCCGGTTCGGATAGTGACCGCTCCAAAAAATTCCCAGAAATATCAACGCCGGATATATTATAAAGTGTTCTCATTCAATACTTCCTTTATCGAATGGTACAATTTTAAAACGCCCATAGTGTGAAAATTGACATAACTTACTACAACTATTTATAAAACGAAATCAAATGGGTTTTTGTACGGGCAGAGCTATGGTAGCATGAGATATCAGCTCGACCAAACGCCACACTCTCATATAATTGTCTTCTTTCCACTTCCTTAATTCCTTTTCGACCCACCCAATCTTTTAAATCCTTCCTTCATCCTCCATACTCCAGTATTACTATCTCCTTGCCTTAAGGTAGTATTGACGCTTGCTCGTTTGCATATCTGTTTCATATAATAATTCATAAAGGGAACATTATATTTTTGTTTTACTTTAAAATCTTTATAATGACCCGCCACTAATTTTATTTGACATTACCGGCTGAAGCGTAAGGGGGAAGATTGGGGAAGACAAGACGTACTGTCTCGTTAAATTTAACATTACACATTTTTATTGTTAATAAACTCTTAAGCTGAACTTTCACCATTTTCGCTTTCACGTAAAGTTATAATCCGACATTAATAGCACCGTAAATGGTCAACGCCGAACTGGAAAAACAAAGGTATGAAGAGGTCAGTATAAATTTTTTCACTAAGCTCGATTCACATTGATGGTGTTTCTTTTTTTTTAAAGAATAAAACTATCATTGTTCTTAATTTTGCTAGAATTCTTGCTAACCATTCCATTTATATGGTTCACACCAATTACTATAAGAACTCAAGTCATCCGATTGTAAGCCGGATGGTCACCAACTGACCCATTACGGCATTAAATGGTAAAATGTCATCATTAAATCTAAAGTCGTGGTTTAGTTTTTTTCGACATAAGAAATAACATTTAATTTGTGAAATGTCAGCCCGCTAATAATCAAACTTTTACCACCATTTCGCAATATTGTTCCTCTGAACGAAGAAGAAAACGACGAAAGAAACTGCGCATGTATAGAGGATACATGCGCAGTTTCTTTCGTCGTTTTTTTTTAATTTTGTATTATTGTATTATACAATCCACTGGACTATTTTTCTTTTCTTTGATTGCAATTAGTTATAACAATTATGTCAGTGTCAAGTAAAACACGATAACATTAAATCTCTTGAAATATAACTAGTTAGCTTATCACGTTACGTCTTGATAAAATGGTGGCTATTCTACCAAAACCTTCTATGGACTTTTTCACGCAACTTAAAAAGTCACGATACACACATTTATTTCATATCACTTCACTTATACGCCTGAATCATGAACTCATAATAATATAATATAATAAAAATGAAATAAAAACACAACGTCACTGATGTCAGTTGGCGGAAAACAATCCAAATGTCCAAAAAAAAATATTTTTCTATAAAAGGAGCTTAGTTGAATTGGTTAACTAGATCTTTAGTAATGATTCAAACATTGCCAGTTTTCAGTGTAAAAACTAAGCAGGAAGCAATTTATTCATATTCTTCATGGAGGTTCCTTAAGTCCTACGAGAAATCCTACGGGAAACAGGCGTGACAATATGTATGTATGTATATAAAATGTAGTTAACTATGAATTAGGGCACAGAATAATAAATTATTAATATATTTTTTTTTATTGAGAAAGAAAGGCAAACGAACAGGCGTGTCACCTGATGGAAAGCAATCAACGCTGCCCGTAGACATCCGCAGCGCCATAGGCAGTACGGAAGCGTTGCTGATCTTTAAGGAAACAGTCATTATGGGAGAAAGAGTGGGAGGAGGAGGGGTAAAGGTAAGGGGGAGGGTGTGGGGCCATCGGAACTCGGGCGCTCACCGTATGAAGCGCGATAGGTAAACTACCACTCAGACGCCGGTTTTCAGCCGGAGTGTGGTACTTCCCCGGATGAGCCGGCCCATTCATGCTACACACAAATATTATGCCACTCTTGACAAAATATTCGTCTGCAGCGTGGCTTTACCACAAGTTTTAATTTCAAATGATGTATAAAACTAAAGCATTGGAAATCTATAGCTTTCGGTAAACAAATTAATTTCAATTGTTTAATAGCATAACTCACATAAGTCTTTCTTCTCGTTATTGTTCAAAAGCTCAAGAAAAAAGCTTAATAATTTTAATGTCCTCTTTAAGATTCAATACGTGTGTAACACTTTCAAGTCACAGCGTGTGCGGTCCTTTTTTAAACTTACATGGTACAACCGAAATTAAGTTATTAAGCAATGCAAATGAAGTGGGTAAGGGATCTTGAGTAACTGTATACCCAACGCCCCATGTACTAACTGTAGATACTATTATTGTGTACGGCATAATACACTTTATACCAATCATATTAAATATTATTTTATCTTGATTTATATTTAAAGTTTCCTACAGCTTGTTATTGGTACAGCCCCTTTGAGATGTATGAAGCTTGTGTATATCATTTCTGTGTATTTTTAATCATTTATCAATGTGCTTCGAGTACCTACTGCTAACATCATTAATGTTTCAGTGACATGTTTTGATTCACAAATGTAAATGAGGATTCCACACATCTGTACCGATGCTTTACAAATATGTATTATTTATATGTACAAGGTTAAAGTCGGTTTTTGCTTGCATTACAAATGACTTCGTTTGCGATTTTTATTGTTCGGTGTTACTTAAATTAGGTACGTATTTGCGTTTAAATGTTTTCGATTACATAAATAATGGCAATTATGTTACAACTCGGTATAGTTGGACTAATGTCATATTTTAATACCTTTCTGGTTTTCCACTATTTTTAATATGTATTTTTTTTATGAGATAGGAAGGCAAAGTAGACGTGTGACCAGATGAAAAGCAATCAACGCCACCCATAGACATCCGCAGTGCCATAGGCAGTACCAAAGCATTGCCGACCTTTAAGGGAAGTGTCATTATGGGAGTGGGAATGGGAGATGGAGGGTTAGAGGGAGGGAGAGGGTGATGGGCCTCCGGAACTCGGCCACTCACCATACGAAAAGCGGTAGCTCAGTAAAATTTTAGATATTACAGTGTTAAAGTTATAACACACAATCAGAGCAAAGTAAAAACTGTATGTATTGAACAACAGGTGACAGACAATATTATAAATATAAAACTAATATGCTCTAGTGTTACAATTAACTAAATTATAATTTAACAGTTTTTAAAACCTGTTTCTTATTCAAAGTGAACACTAAAATAACTTTTTACACTACGTATTTTAAAATATGGCGTTAAAACAGTTGTCTGTTCCGTATGAAATTTCTATACATGAAGACAAGTGATTCACCTTTTTTGTTATGTAGTGAAGGCATTCACTTTAGCTCAAGTAAATTTGATATCGATTTACTCAGACATTGACCCAGAATAAAATTCTGCGTGCCATAAATGACAATATGTGTAATGAGTTGACGTAATATTCTTTTATATAAAATGAAACAATGTAAAAGTTGTATGTGTTTTATTATATTTTTTTATAAAATAAAAATTATTGAGTGCCAAAGACAGTTCTCCAAATTTTTTTTGGTCGATATCAATCTACTTATTTATTAACATATATAGATACATACATATAGTCACCCCGTGTCTCCCGTAGGGGTAGGAAGAGACCACGGATCTCCATCTGCTACGATCTCGGTATACTTCCCTTGCTTCGTTCACACTCATTACTCTCCTCACGCAAGCCCGCCGCAAAACTTCAGCAATTTGGTCAAGGTATGTTTTCCGTGGTCTTCCCCTACCGACCCTTCCATCAACATTCGCAACGTAAATTTGTGAGATTTCTCTCTACCGTAGGAATGCTCAGGGCCACGTATAAGTGGCCCTGTATGGCATTGAGTGGACGTGAGCGTAGCCTGAATCGAGACGATGCGACGTCTCGGTCCAAGATTTCACCCCCATACCCCACTATGTTTTTAATTGCGAAAGCGTTTATTTTATTTCACATTTTTTTCTTTTCCATCTCGAAAGGTCACCTAGTAAATTCTTTACTACCAGTACGCTTTAGGAAACATTAAATGGGTTATTTAACACAATAACTGAGAATGTATAAAGCGACATACAAGGTGCGTTCCTTTTGTTTTTGGTCACGTTCCCATTTGAAGAATGTATAAAGCCCGAGCATCATTGCCCCTAGCTTAGTCTCGTCTATGTTTTATTTAGACAAAAACACATCACGTACACGATATTTGTACACGTTTCTCTTATGACTCCAGTGGAATGTGAGTTTATTTATTTCCTTCCTTCCATTATATTAAATAATCACATTTGTTTACGCTGTGTTTTTCATAATGAAGGAAAGGATCACCTTTTATCCATGGGCATATGAGCCTATGAAATCCAAAATAAAGAAGAAGAAACTGGGTCGAAATTGCCAGATTTAAATCTATGGCGATGCGTGAGGTGGTAATTAAAAAAAGTATTATCATCATCAGTCCACGGCAGTTTACCTGCTGGACATAGGCCTCTAACAAAATACGCATCTAGTCTTTACCAGCTTCTTCGTCTTCGCTCCCTCTAGCCGGAGGTACTACGTTTGCTAAGAAGCGGTTTTTACTCCAGCACTCGTTTACTCCAACGATTATCAATACTCTGAAAGATGTGTCCTGCCCATTGCTACTTCAGTTTGTTTAGTCGGAGAACTATTTCTTTGAAATATCCATTGAGATATTTCTCATCAACGAGGAAAACCAATGTCCGGCTGTGAACTGATAAATTCATAAAAATATGCTAAGTTCATAAACGTACGGTCACTTATGTTAAAAGTTTTTTTATAAGTGGTAGAGCCACGCTGCAGACGAACACTTTGTCAAGGATGGCATATTATTTGTCTGTAGCATGAATGGGCCGGCTCGCTCAGGGAAGTACCACACTCCCGCAGAAAACCGGCGTTTGAGACCACTCAAACGCCGGTTTTCTGCGGGAGTGTGGTGTGTGGTGTGCGGTAGGTAAGCTACCAAGCTTACCTACCGCGATTCGTACGATTAGCAGTCTGAGTTCCGGAGGCCCAACACCCTCCCCCTCCCACTGCCCTTCCCCCTCCCACTGCCCTTCCCCCTCCCACTGCCCTTCCCCCTTCCACTCCTTAATGTCACTTTCCTTAAAGGTCAGCAACGCTTCCGCACTGCCTATGGCGCTGCGGATGTCTATGAGCGGCGCTGATTGCTTTCCATCAGGTGACACGCCTGCTCGTTTGCCCTCCATACCCATAAAAAAAAGCATCGCCATTTATAAAAGTAAAACTAAGGCTAACAAAAGAGGCTCTATATAGACTGTACTTTTACTTACAAAAATCTCGCTTAAAGAAAACACCTATCGACCTCTGCCGATTTACATCTCACCCGGCAAACAAACATTTCATGATCAAAATGTTTGTAAACTTGGCCTTTTACAGTAATGTTAAACATATCGCTGACCCTGACGTCCCGCTCTTGAACCCGCCGTGATAAAACACACAATGCAATCTGCGTGTGAGATCGTAACAAAATCATTTTCACGTCAAAAACGATCGACGAGATAGCCCAGCCAATAATAGCGGTGCCGGATTACGTGTCGCTTTAATGGAAATGTAATAGCAATTTTTCTTTGGAAGATGGACAATCAAAGTTACTTTACTAAGATCCGCCAACACAAATCAAAAAATAATATTGTTGGATTCGAAGATGTTAATGCTGGTAGCCCATTAGCTATAACAGCTTTATCGAATAACTGGACCCACTTGGAGTCCGCGGGCAAGTAAGATGTATATAGGAATCCTGCACAAATTGCAGATTCCGTCAGCTCGATACCGTGTCGGAGGTAAAGATGTTTGTGTCCATTCTAATTTCGTCATGACGCTACGTTAAACGAGTAGGGAATGACTATAGTCCCTATGAGTCCTCAGTAACTATAGTCCCCTAGGCTCTAAGATCTAAGGGGTGAGAACCGACCGGGTACGGGGTAAAAAATAATATTGTGCGTTTGCGAATTACAAATTTTATTCTTACTAAGCTTCAGGCAACTCACTGGTAAGAAGCTACATAAGATCGTGACCAGTGGCGTGTTGTGAAGGTCAAGACACGCTTTGAGTTATAGAGCCAGTGGAGTTAATAAGTAGTAGCAACAACTTGATACTTCTTACCTACTTCCTTCGACACTATAATTCATTGTGGGCCTTGGCCTCCATAATTCTCTTTTACCTCTATCTTTGTTGCTGGCCTGCCTCCGCCAAGATGTTTGCTTTCTTATACACTGAAAGTCTTCCTCAAGACAGTTTGTCCTTTGCTCTCTGGGTCGTCCACATACAACTTGATGATATAACAAAGAATTGAAATGAATACTCATACGATTAATACTGTCGTACCTATAGCAATCTAAAGCCAAACATCAAACTCGAAAGAGTAGACAAACTTTTTTCTATATTTATTATAATATTATTTTTCATATTTGTTTTTACTACTTCATGGATTTTCTTTCTACTGTCATTTCCCCGTTCGATACGTAATAGGGTCCAATTTTAACGCTACCCACCTCCTGTTTATACCAAGGTGCTATCTCAATCTACCAATACTTCTCATAATAGTCAGATAACCAGCGTTTGTGCTAGATTTATAGCATTGCATAACTCTTTCTTAAATTGACTACAAAATACACAACAAAGCAAGTTATTACTTTGAAAAATAAATGGAATCGTAAGAGAGATAGCATTTCTATTGTGAGTATCGCCCCATTGTGAAGGCAGGCGCATAAATATTATATGCGATCATAAATATATTCTACTGAATGTCGCAAATGTTCACGAATATAAGGTATTGAATTTATACTGACAGTTGTGAAACTTAATGTTGCCAATTTGAGGTGCGACTGGGAGACCAAAATGGATTACAAAATATTTATTTTTCTTTTCTTTGATGGCAATTAGTTAAAACTATTATGCCAGTGTCAATTAAAATGGAATAATATAAAATCTCTTGGAATATCTAGTCAGATTGTCACGTAAGGTCTTGATAAAATGGTGGCTATTCTATCAAAAGCCTCTATGGACTCTTTCAGTCAACTTAAAAAGTCAAGATACATGCATTTATTTCATATCACTTCACTTATAAGTCTTAATCGAACTAAGTTCATACATCAATATCAATATCCATATCAGCCCGCGCCAGTCCACTGCTGGACATAGGCCTCACCCAAGGCGCGCCACCTAGCCCGATCTTCGGCTACACGCATCCAATCTCTGCTAGCCGCCTTGCGCAGATCGTCGCTCCATCTAGCAGGAGGGCGTCCCACACTACGTTTGCTGAGTCGCGGTCTCCACTCCAGCACTCGTCTACTCCAACGATTGTCGGTTCTCCGACAAACGTGTCCAGCCCATTGCCACTTCAGTCTGCAAACTTGAAGAGCTATGTCGGTGACTCTGGTTTTCCGGCGAATTCCTTCATTTCGAATTCTGTCCACCGGAGAAACCCCGAGCATAGCTCTCTCCATAGCCCCGATGAGCGACTTTGAGCTTGGCGAGGAGACGGACTGTCAGTCTCCACGTCTCGGCACCGTAAGAGAGTACGGGCAGGACGCACTGGTTGAAGACTTTCGTATCAATATAACTAATATAAATATAAGATTATGAAGATGAAATAAAAACACAACGTCTCTGATGTAAGTTGGCGGGAAAAGTCCAATTATTTATTTATTTATTTAATCTTTTTATACAAAATATAGTACAAAAGCGGACGTGTCGGAAAATATTCTCTACCGGTCAATTTTGGATATATTGGAAAAATCTTGTATACCTACAAAACAAATAAATATATTTTTTATATTAAGTCAAAAAAATATACATTTAAATAAAACATATTCTATATAATCTTAACGAGACGGTGGTAAGATAAAGGGTACATAAATAAGGAAACTTCTATGTCAGCATTACGACATGTATGGACTGCAAAATTATACAAATAATTATTAGAATGCGGAAATAGAATCCACGGTTGTTGACACACAAATCGAAGACCACGCCTTGAGCCATTTGGACAGGCAAGTTTTTTGTTAACTACTAACTTAATACTACTTTGTTAACTAACTTCAGATATCACTATTTACAATAAATCATTTAAAGTAGTACCGTATCTACTGCATTAGTTAGTACCGTAACCTGTCGCTCGTCTCCTTTTCCTTAGGACTATCTACCTTTGAGACGATTGGATTATCAAGGTTTTTGCTAACGTCTAACTTACTACTACTTTGTTAATTAACTTCAATATCTCTATTTACAATAAATCGTTTAAAGTAGTACCGTATCTACTGCATTAGTTAGTACCATAACCTGTCGCTCGTCTCCTTTTCCTTAGGACTATCTACCTTTAAGCCGTTTGGACTATCAAGTTTTTTGTTAACTACTAAATTACTACTTTTTTGTTAATTAACGTCAGATATCTCTATTTACAATAAATTATCTCAAGTAATACCCTATCCACAGCATTTCTTAGTACAATAAGCTATCGCTCGTCTCCTTCTCCTTAGGTCTATCTATTGACTCACGGGTATCACTGTCGCTTCTTGTATTACCGTCGGCACTTCCTATTTCACAACGAGCAGTCGCACCAAACTCTCTGCCATCTGTGAGAAATGTATCCAACGTTTCCTCCACGCTTGTGGTTTTACCTCACACACAGCTTACACAGACATTTTAAAGTTTAATGTAAACTTTAGCAAGTGAAAATTGGTGTTTTACCGAACAATACCGTACCGTAACTAAAACTACTAGGAACTTAGAAATTAATATAAAGATATACATATATGCTATCATACGTACACTATAGTATCTTACTTACTCTTTTTCTTATAATGTCTTTCCGAGTAGCAAAGTTGGCAGCCAATTCAGTAATATACTCATCTTTAGCGAAGCGGAGTAGTTTGGGAGCATTCGTTATCCCTGATACTACGGAACTAGGATTTCAATCTCCGACTAACCTGCATTTTGCCCGTAACTTTTCTCATCATGATCACTTGCAACGATTTGTATCAGTCATGTTTCAAGATGTGACCCAGGTAAGCACGTATGTCGAGTTTATCCCGTCATTTCAAGCATAACGTTGCTTGAAATAACGGAGAAACTCGTCATTGACTGCTCTTTGAGTGCATAGCGCTCTATTTTTTTATATATATATTTACGCCTATCCCCCCGCAGGGGTTGGCAGAGACCACAGAGCTCCATCCGCTGCCATTCATCGCAGCGAAACGGCTCGTCATTGGTCGCTTTTCGCCCTCGTGAGAATCAGGACGTGACGGGTAGCGAACCACGTCGCCGTCATTTTCGACAAATTAGGTATATTAAATTCGTCTTAGTGAATCCCACGAGCCGCAAGGGAGGATGGAGGTCAGCCCCAACAGAGCCCTGCATGCTGAGGTAAGGCATCATAGTACCCGGGGGAGCCCGATTCCGGGAAGATCGGCAAGCTTGCGACTAGGCTCGCCCCTGGCCACGCATCCATTGGCACGGCAGACCGTGGATTGGCAGAGAAGAAAGGAAGGGGCAGGAAAGAGAATGCGGATTGGGGGGGTTACCAGACTCGGAATAAACATTTATAAATCCATATAAATATTATATTTATTCCGATGCGGGAATCCAACCCGCGACCATTGACTCCGCGGGCGCGCTAATAGCGAGCATTCGCCTATATTTCGAATGCCTCTACACGGTTGCCTATTAATAAGTTTTATTATTTTTATCTAAATATGTTAGTGATTAGAAGATAAAAAACTCTTTGTTGCACCTTTTTTAGTCTTTAATATTGTGGGATTTCTCATCTATCAGAATCTTTTGGTGCCTAGAATAACCTCAACAGATTAGTGACATTCTCCTATCAGAGGTCAACAGGTCAACACACACTCTGCATAGTGGAGGATGCGAAGTAAATATTATTTATATTTCTGCTAAGCCGTTTACGGAATTGCAAATTGTCTTGATTTATAAAATTTATAAAAACCAAATGACTGCCAATAAAACGATTATATTTCCCGATTCCCCTAAAAATACATTTAATATATAATTTCCTGCCAAATTATATTTTAAATAGCAGTAAAACATATCAGTAATGGCTTTTATGTTCACAATTCTCATGTGAATGGAATATTTTACAGTTTTATAGCCATATTCTTTTTTAGGAATCTTCGTCAAATTTCTAGATGACAAAACAAAATGATTAAAATCTGAAAGTTATCGTTTTCACACAAAATCGATTAGTCACGGCGTAAATATAGAATTAGAATTAGAAACTTAAACACTTGGATGGGAAATGTCGCAATAGTCATCGGAAGACGAAACTCGTAAATGCTTAGAAATAGAATGTGGATACATTTAGGGTGCGGCTAGAGTGTTAGCTATTCTGACATAATTTCAACTTTAAAAAGCAATGTTCAAAAAGTATTACCCTATAACTAAATAAAAATCTCTTAATTTTATCAGCTAGAACTTGAAATGTAATATTATAGATTTATATTTGGCTGTACTTTATTATTGAAATTTGGTGGTGAAATGACTGTTAGTATTTTTAAAACAAAATAAAGTGTCAACAGAAAGCTTTTTCTTTATAGTATAGAAAACACACCCTAGTTAGCATATTGCTTGATAAAAAGCAATGAACACCACTCGTAGACAAAATCTGCAAAACCAGTGATGGAGTGTTTGAAAGAGTTTTGAAAAAGTTATAGTCTTATTTTTTAAAGTTCCAATGTTGTATTGTTTTGAAAATACCACTGAAGGTAGCTAGATACACAAAGTGATATTGTGTGGAGAGAAATTTAGAAAAAAAAGCAACTTATACCCAAATTTACGCAGTATTAAAAGGTAGGGGTGAAACTTTTCTGTGGCAAGAAATTAATCCGAAAAATTACTTAGGATATTTGCCTTGATAAAAATACATTTTCAAACTGCATTTTTGTTAAAAAACATAAATATTATACGTATTTGTTTAAGCTTAGTCGTTATTTAAAAAAATATTCTATAGAAACAGAAATTAATTCTTTACTATTTGTACTCAATCGCAGTGGATCTACTACCCACGCAGCGATTCGTATTTGAATCGAACGAAAGCGAAACCTGCGGTTCTTGTCCCATAAAATTCAGAAAACGTCATAAAACCTGCCATTTAAACTGTCATCGCGAAGTTGAATGATACTTCACGGCTGTTTTGAAAGCAGTTAAACTTTCAAATAGCCCCTCACGTATTTTGTTATGCTAGTGTAAATCTAGCATTGTTTTTTAAGTAAGTGAGTATTAAAATTGAAATAACCACTCAAATAACTAGTATTATGACTGAAGCAAAGAAGAATATATCATTCGCTTAGTATTGTGACTATACAAAATCAGGTCTTGTAATTTTTAAACTCAGGATTGTTAAAGGAAAGTCGAAATTTGAAATAGAGCGTCTTGTTCTCATCGCACACTATATATGGAACAAAAACAAAAGTAATAAGTTCACAAATTGATATAACTCGAAAGTCTGTTATTTTTTATGGAATAGGAAGGCGTGTCACCTGATGGAAAGCAATCAACACCGCCCATAGACATTCGCAGCGCCATAGGCAGTGCGGAAGCATTGCCGACCTCTAAGGAAAGAGGGAGAGGGGAGGATGTTGAGTCCGGAACTCAGCCGCTCATGCTACGAAGCGCGGTAGCTATGCTACTACTCAGACACCGATTTTATTATCACTATCCCTTAAAAAAAACCAATAGCAAGAGCGTTTTTAGATAACGTCTACGCAAATCTTTTGATAACGTAATTTTTGTTTTATGGTAATTTCATTAATCATATTTGATTTGATGTAATGTTTAAGAAAGTTATGTTAAAATTGTTATGCCCGCAATCTTACGTTGGTTATGATGATGATAATGGTGGCAACAATCGGCATTTTAATATTACATGACGTAATGGTGTACAAAACCACGTCCAATACGATTTCGAAATTTTCCCATCACTACATCATAGCTCTGACAAGATTTATAATACAATGTATTACAGTAGAAGATTTAATTACTTTGTCATGAAAAGCGAACCGGTCCAAAACCAAATATATCAAATTGTTTTAGTAATTTGATTTACATTCGGCGAGATAAAATGACTTTCGCCTTGCGGCTCTGTCTAATGGATTAAGAAATGCGTCTCTCAATAAATCATCATCAGGCGTTTTCGAATTTGTGTAACTGTTTCACGGTTAGTTTGTTATGTATTATTTCGTATATTTAAAAGCATCAATAGCTCAATTTTTAAAGGTCGGGTTTACGTTCCGAGGTCGCGAGTTCGTATTCTCCATTTGACTGTTGATGTGAACCATTTGCTAGCACAAACGTTATATATTTATTAGCTTAGTTGGAATAGTTATTAATAATTGTAGTAAATAATACCACTACTATACTTTTCTTTTTTTTTTTAAAGAAAAATAAATCAAATATTATGTAACTATTTGTTTTCGATAAGTTTATTTTTTGATTGCGTACATGTATAGGCATTGTCTTTTTATCAAAGAGATAGGTAAAGATATATAAGTGGGTCACCGTACAGTAAGTAATAAGGGGTTATTACTTACTGTACGGTGACCCTCCCCCATCGACATCTGAAACAATAATAGACTGAAAATTTGTTGCTTACCTTAGGTTAAGGATATAAATAATGGGACAGAAATAAGTAATTGAAGGGGGAAAAACAGTAAAGGAAATAGGAAGGAATGGTACTCAGCAGTCAACGCAAGAATTACCGTACAAAATCGCCGAAGATAAATGCTACCAGAGGCAAACGAGCAAGCGTGTCTCTTGCTAGAAAGCAATCAACGCAACAAATAGACATCTGCAATACCCTAACAGCATTGCAAATGCGTTGCCGGCCTTTGAGATAATAGTAGGCTCGTTTTTAAAGGTTCCAATGTCGTATCGATTCGGACATACCGCTAAAGGTAGTGGTTTCCACAGAGTGGTGGTGCGTGGAATGAAGTTTCGAATTGAATGTCGATATTATGTACAGATGTGATATTTCGCCGGTCAAGTTGACCCATTTATGTTCAATTGGTTAGTTGCATTTCTATTCACTAAGTACATCCGGTACTTTCACTATGATATTCATTTGGTGATCTAAATTCTTATAAAATTCAATTTTTTTTTCACCTATTACATCAATTATCTAGATATATAGATATATATTTTTATTGTACATGAAAAAGAAAGTTATACAATTATTGATTTTAAAATTGTTTATATAATATAAAAATGGCGGTCTTATCGCTAATAGCAATTTCTTCCAAAAAACCGTAGGATATACACAATGTAAAAGAGATAATTTGATGTATTTTGGCGATACATTATCGTTAGGATGATAGAAAAAAATTTATTAATTGACAAAGTTAATTAATAGCAAAAGCAAAATATATAAACATGAGTTTATATATTTGGCTTTCGTTATTAAAAAGTATATATGAACATGAGTCAACCATAAATAATATAAACGAATAAATAGAAAGATTATTAGTTATATAGAAATATATTAGATTAATAAATAGAAAGATTACTAATAAAGATAGATTTATAAAGACTACTACAATATATTTGAGAATAATCGGAATATTCAAGGAAAATTATTTACTTCCTTCGATTAATGGTAATTATTTATCACCAGGTGACCCGCTTGTACAATAGATATTACCTACATGTTATATAAAGATAATAGATAATTTTTTTCTCTAATTTTTTTATGGTATTTTTAGAATTAGAATGAGGAAGAGTCAACGCTCTAGCGTAAAAATGACAAACGATGTTTACTACCATTGAAACTACTAGATAACAAACAGTTCGAGATGCTCCTTTGATCTATATATAACTCAAACGTGTATCGTTATAAATCGATTCAGCTCTTTTGATCCGCGTATCGATCGCTCGTACCATGCGTACGGACTGACTACGTTGCGTAGTTGTTGTACGATTGTTTATTTAAAATAGTGATTTACAATTTTATTCTTAGAACGGTTACGTTTGTAGTAAAATTTTGTACTACGATTCTAATTTCTAACAACATAATCGTTGATATTTAATACTATATATATTTTTTTATGAGATAGAAAGACAAATGAGCAGGCGTGTCACCTGATGCAAAGCAACCAACGCCGCCCATAGACATCCGTAGCGCCATAGGCAATGCAGAAGCGTTGCTGCTCACCGTACGAAGCGCGGTAGTTAAGCTACCACCCAGATCCCGATTTTCTGCGGTAGTGTGTTTGGTACTTCCCCGGGCGAGCCGGCCCATTCATGCCTCAGACAAATGATATGCAATTCTTGGCAAAGTATTCGTCTGCAGCGTGGCTCTATCAACTTATATTTATGTCGTTATTTTAGTCTGCTATGTATATAAAAACATATGTGTCTCTCATAACACAGTGAATAGAGGCAACCCGGTTACGCGTATGTATTGGGAACAAAACATTCAAATGGAATCAATCATACGACGCCAAGCTATTTGTCCGTCAATCAAATAAATTTGAACAATGGTGTGGCGTCGCTTCTAAACACCATGTAGTGTTGATCCGCCACGCGTGTGTGGGCCACTTGACACCGTTCTAGTCAACTGTTTATCGTTTATTACTGTCATATATAATATATATACCGAGTAATCTATACTGTAGTGCCTTACCTCAGCATGCGGGGCTCTGCTGGGGGTCATATATAATATATATACCGAGTAATCTAAAGTATAGTGCCTTGCTTCAGCATGCAGGGCTCTGCTGGTGCTGACCACTTCATCCTCCCTTGCGGCTCGTGGGATTCACTATGACGAATCTTAACATACCTTATTCGTTAAAAAATGTCGGCGACATGGTTCACCACCAATGGAAAGCCGTTTCGCTGCGATGAATGTAAGAGGAAGAATGGATGAGTGTGGAGGAGGCAGGGAGGGCATGCTGGGATCGTAGCGGGTGGAGCTCTGTGGTCTCTGCTAACCCCTGCGGGGGATATATATAGATATATATATATAAGGGACAGTGAACTATTTTGTATATCTGTGCCATTTTTTCAAGTAAATTTGTATTTAATAGGCTACGACGGATAAAATACTGGCAAAAAAAAATTACGTGGCGAATGTGAGTGGAAGGATCGGTAGGGGAAGACCATGAAAAACATATCTTGACCAAATTGCTGAAGTTTTTAAGAAAGGCCAAGCCGGGTACTCTTGGCTTGGCTTTGGCTTGGTTTAACCGGCGAATTTGCATGAGAAGAGTAATGAGTATGAAGGAAGCAAGGAAATTATGCCAAGATCGTAGCAGATGGAGATCTGTGGAAGACCACAGATCTCCATATGCTACGATCTCGGCATAATTTCCTAATAAGGGGTAGGTAAAGATACCTACCCCTACGGGAGACAAGCGTGACGCAAGCGTGATGCATGATTACTAGAAAAAATTCACAAATCTATTTTTATTACAGCGATATCTAGTCGTTGTATTTCAAACATTTTGATATAACGCCACTAGATGGCGCTATGACCTATGAAACCCGTATCGCAGTGTGAGATGCTCCGCACCTCCGCTTCAACAAGCGCATCCAGGCAGCGAAGACTCCGAGGAGCCGATGACTGTGAACCAGCTCATCGCCTGCTTCGTGAAGGTCATCGCTGCAGTCAGTTCCGGCGTCGACCACAGGACGGCGTTGCGCAACAACTTCGGCCCCACCCTGTTCGCCCAATGTGGAGAAGAGCCAGTTTAGTTAGGGCCGAATTTAAGAACCCCCAAAAGCCGCCGGTAACGGCGGCGCAAAGACCGGGAAGCGGTCGCTTCCTCGAGCAGATGTCCGAGTAGTGGAGTTCAACCCCGAGGCTCGCTCCTACACCCCTAAAAGGGTGTAGATGTCCCCCGATTGATTGATTGATGCTCCGCAATATCAGATTTTTAGTACGTTGTGATAGGAATCAAAGGGTATCCTGAACTCAAACTCCAAAAACCTTAAACATCCTCACACTTTCTCAGCTTAATTAGAATTTGTCCAAAACGCTAAAAAAGCCAAAATTCTATCATTCTTACTGTGATTAAAACACACAGTAAATTGCTTAATTAATGACGTGCACGACTTATTATATCATATACCATTGGTTCACCAACCTTGATCTATATACGAATCAGCTTGTTGTAAAAATATTATTCAATATCTTGCTAACACTATCTATACTAAGTACTTGTTCTATTTCGTCTTCTATCATGTTCGTTATGCTTTTAACTTCTAACGGCTGCTCTCTGCTGACTGCGGACATTGGCGGCCTCTTGCATTTGACAAAAGGAAGCGATGACTTAAATTGAGGTGTTTAGTACAATATGCAAAATAGGAAAATTTGCGGATTAAATACCTTTATAAAATTAAAGATTGGGAGATGTGGTAGATAATATAAAAGAGCGGAAATTAGGTAAATAGTCCACTGCTAGATAGGAAACTTGCTGGAGACAAAAAAAAAACAGAAGATCTGATTTAAATTCGATTCGAAGATGTTAATGCTGGTAGCCCATTGGCCTTAACAACTTTATCGAATACTGAGCAAGTAAGATGTATGTATGATGATGATTTGGGAATCTGCGCAAATCGCGGACTCCATCTACTCGACGCTGTATCGAAGTACATATATGTGTGTGTGTCGACTCTGCTTTCGTCACGATGCTACGTTAAACGTGTAGGGGAGGATTGGACCTAACTAACTATGGTCCCTATTGGTCCTCTAAGCCCTAAGGTCTAGGGCGTGAGAACCGACCGGACATGCGAGAGAATCTCATATAAGCGGCCGGTGTAAAAATATTTCCTACCTTACGTTCTCGGCTAGTTCCGGGGTGCATGTAAGTGTTGGTGTCGTAGGTGGACCCGAATGATACCGTTTCCTCGTCTGGGTCGTGTAAGACGTTACGCGGGCGTCGTCTTCCCGGGATCACGTTTAAATCGGCTGAATAATTGGCCCAGTATACCACCAGTGGATTCGGGTGGGATTCGGATCTCACGAAGTGTGTCCTCGAGAGTGTTTTAAAATGTTATTTGACGCTCGGCAAGTTGTCGTCGCGATGGAAGTGGATCCAATTTTAATCTGATGTAATTGTTTGGTCTTTTAAACTCATACTCACGGTATTAAATAATATGTAATGCAGTTTATATGTTGTGTGATTCATATGTACATATATGTTTGTAACCCTCTTATTATCAAATTGTAAATGCATGTACTATGCTACTATGTAAGTATCGGAAAGCGTTTCAATATATGACCGTTTGTGACCATAAATGGCTATAAAACCTAACTGAATAATATTTCTACTAGGGTCGTCATTTATTAAATGCAATTTTTTAAATTATCAAAATTTATGATAAAGATTAAGACGTGATACTAGGCTCGATCTATGGCTTCTATACTCACATTTTTCTAGCCACCCTGTGCAGATCATGGTCTGATCGGGGGGCTTCACAAAATACATGAACTAGACAGCATCTTGTCTTCAGTTTACTCAACAATGGTTACCGGCTTTCTGAGCAATGTGACCAGTTCATTGGATCTCAATTTTGGTGACTAGGAAAGCTATAGGGTTGACTTTGATTCGACGGCGGTGGAATTTCTTCGTTTCGAATTATAACCACCAGAGAAATTCCGAGCATAATCCTCTCGATAAGTCTCTGAGTGTCTGTGATCTTATGGAGAAGTTAGACGCAAGACCCGCTAACTGGCCTGCTCTTCGACATCACGCATCCAGTTTCTGTCAAACGCCCTGCGCAGATCGTCGCACCATGTGGCCGGGGCGCGTCCCTCATTGCGTTTGCCGAGACGCGGTTTTCACTTCAGCATTCGTTTGCTCCAATGATTGTCGGATTTCCGATAAACGTGACCAGCTCATTGCCACTTTAGTTTACTTATTTGAAAGACTATGTCGTTAACTTTTTAATGGAGAAGTTAGACTTTCATTTTTCGCGTGTCAGCATCGTAAGAGAAAACAGACAGAAGAAAATATTATAATATTTTTAATTGTCCATTATCGGAATATGCAGCCTAATTACATAGGCTGCATTTAACAAGCGCGGTGGGTTAATGTTAATTACTCCAGAAATGGATTGACACGGACCCAACAGTGGAAAATATATGGGCTGTGAAAAAAATGATAATCAGCTCCATGTTTCTTCATTAATATATAAGGCGTGTGGACGTAAGTTGGGCTTGTAAATCGAAACAATTACACGTTAAGAAATTAAAAAACGTAATTATCTGCTCATTTGTCGTAAATGGCGCTGACAATTAACCTTTTCATTAATTGTGTGTAATTAATTTGTACAATTAATATCTTTTTAACAGTTAATCATCGGTTGCCCCATGAACGTTATGTAATTTCATTTTATATTAAGGCGATAGGCAAACGAGAAAGCAGGACTCTGATGAGTATAAGGAATCATCGCCGTTCATGTACATCTGCATATAAGCACTACAAATGCGTTACCTAGCTAAGAGTACGAATGTGAATAATTGGAGAAGAAACTTTATTCTCTTCCAAATATCCCCGTCATCTTCTAAATTAAGCAACGCATTGCACTTCAAATGCGTTCTTAGTTCCACAGATAAAAGATCTCAGGCTGCAGGAGTATCTTTCGCCGTTTGTCCAGTATTTAAAGTATTGGTACACGGGTACACGACCCCGGTCTCCCGAGCTACTTCGCTACGATGAATATGAGAAGAAGAATGGATGAGTGTGAAGGAAGTAAGGAAGGTGTGTCGGTAGCGTAGCGGATGCAGAGCTGTGGATCCACGCTATGTGGATCTGTGTGCAGATCTCCACGTAACCCTACAGGGAGACAGTCGTGAGGATATGTATGTATACAAATGATAATTTTTTTTTGTAATGATTACTCTACTATTGTACATATTCTCATTATAATTACAATCTAGCTATAGGCTAATGAGTAATATATTTTTAAATTAATTTGCTAAGTAGATTATAACTAAGAATATGACCATTAACACTTTTCTTATAGTGTCTATTAAGGGGAAAACACTGTGTTCTTGTGTTCTTTACACTTAGTTAAATATTCATTTCACTTCACTACACTAGTATATCACTAAACTAACTCTAAAAGTTTGGTTTTCTTGAGTCTTCTTAAATCCGTATTTTCAAAGAGCTAGATAGCCTCGATGTTCACATAGTGATGCAGTCTTCGTTCATGAGCTTTGGCGTATTTATTTATAATACTAACGACTAGGTCCACCTTAAGGTCACGGTGAAGGTCGTGATTTCTGACATACCACGGGCCATTTACAATACCGCTGAG
The DNA here is from genome assembly GCA_031353405.1 of Baronia brevicornis. NCBI lineage: Eukaryota > Metazoa > Arthropoda > Insecta > Lepidoptera > Papilionidae > Baronia > Baronia brevicornis. The sequence goes on from JASFAT010003808.1 coordinate 1,166,493, forward strand.
TACTTTGTTCTGGGAGCGTTGGATCTAACCTATATTACTTTTTTTGTACTGAGAGATAAATGGCTATAAAAATTCACTTTAATGTCACAGTAAATGAATCGTTTTCTTAACCGAATACCCTATAAAACTTTTTGTGAAATAAATAGCAAATAAAACCCTTTGAATCAAAGTCATATACTAAGGTGCCCTACATCGTAACTACCATTACAACGCATAAATAACACGGAAAAGCACTCAACTGACATAATACCTCTGACGAAAATATCGAACATGTGACCCTTGACTCTGAAAGTGAATTGATCTTTTCTAGTCAACCGCTGACGGTCAATGATTGACTAAAATTATCTTTAATCACGTCGGTTTTATTTTAAAAATATTAATGTTATTATAGTTAATTAATTGTTTAAATAGTTAAACTAAATATATTTTTGATAAAATTTACATCCAATCACTGACGACCTAAATAGCCTAGTGATGAAGTGGTAGATTCCTAGTGGTAGAGCCACGCTGCAGACGAATATTTTGTCAAGAATGGCTTATTATTTGTTTGTAGCATGAATGGGCCGGCTCGCCCGGGGAAGTACCACACTCCCGCAGAAAACCGGCGTCTGAGTGGTAGCTTGTCTACCGCGCTTCGTACGATGAGCGGTCTGAGTTCCGGAGGCCCAATACCCTCCCCTTCCCACTCCCCTCCGATTCCCACTCCCATAATTTCACTTTCCTTTAAGGTCGGCAACGCTTCCACACTGCCTATGGATGTCTATGGGCGGCGTTGGTTGCTTTCCATCAGGTGACACGCCTGCTCGTTTGCCTTCCTATGCCATAAAAAAAAGAAAAAGAAGTTACTGCCTTCGGAGTCAATGGTCGCGAGTACAGTTCCTTTATCGGAATAAATATCATATACATATAAGCTACAGGTTTTGTTGGACTGGGCTCGTAATACGGATGGACAAAATTAGAGTACCGAAACGCCTACTTGATGGCAAACCAGATGGTCGTAGAAGCCGAAGAAAACCTAAGCTCAGATAGTTAGATGGAGTCGAGGACAACTTAAAGGCAATCGTTGTTGAGGGGCTGGAGAGAAACAGCCAAACTAAGATCCCACTGGAAAAATTTACTGAACCAGGCTAAGGCCCACCCGCGGCTGTAATGCCTTGATGATGATGAAAAGCTACAGTTAGGTACTTAATCCAAGTCCAAAAGTCCCGCCAAATCACTTTGACCACGTGTGGTAGATTAGTATCCGTTCTTTAAGAATAGGGAGACCCGGCGCCCAGCAATGGGACTGTTATTTTAACATAAAGAAATTACTGATTATTTCTTTTTCTCCTAGGCTAAATATCTTTCTTGCGACAACCCTAATAGTCACTCAATCTGGATATGGCTCGGCCATTACTTATCTTTAATTCATTACATCATTAATGACCGCACCGACCTGTCTTTGAATCATTAATGAACACATTTGTGCCGTTCCCATAACACGTATTGAACGTTCAGATTGTTGATCCGACTTGTAATTCTAACATTTGTGGTTGTTAGCCTGGTTCTAATCGACTGGGTCAGTAGAAAATGATGACCATATATGGTATCTAAAGTTAGATATCATTATACGGTCAATTTAAACTGACTCGCATGTCAGATGTTCTTCTGTAGCTACTTATGAGGTAAAACTTGCACGTTTCATCTCGTCGCTGAATGTAATATTTCATACAAGCTTATTCTCCACAACATTGTCTTCGCGTACAACTTTTATGTTTTTGCAATCAAAAGACGGCAATAGAAAAGGTATTTCAATTTTGAACTAATAACCATTTTTTTTAAAGTCACAACCAAATTTTGACTAATAGACGAAAGTGTGCTGAAATTGTAGCGGTGTTGCCGACCTTTAAGGAAAGTGTCAGTATGGGAGTGGAAGGGAGAGGAGGGGGAGGGTTTTGGGTCTCCAGAAATCAACCTCTCACCGTATGAAGCGCGGTAGCTAAGCTACCACTCAGACGCCGGTATTCAAAATTGCATTCGCTTACTATAATTATGTATTACCTTCCGCGATACAATTAGCAGATCTCCCAATCAGATAACGTTTATGTCAAGCTATAAATTAAGTTTATAGTTGTTTTCACACTATTTACATGATATAGTGAGAGCAGTTAAGTAAATACGTAATTTTAACTTGTTTCCTACTTCCTTATAAAGCTTTACACGCATAACTGTAAACTGAGATTATCTATATAAGATAAGATAAGATAAGCCTTTATTCGCTGATACTATTATAAGATTAACACACTATAAATTTATAAAATTAATAATGCCATCAGCAACCAGGTTTTTGTCAGGTTGTCCTTTGACATAGGCTTCCCCAAGTTTCATCCACTTTTCTCTATCCCGGCTTAATCTTCTCCATCCCTTTGGTAAATTGTCTTTCCGTCTCTTTATTTGCAGTCTTTTGTCTTTTTCCATTCTTGGGATACCAATCCACGATGTCTCTTGTTCACTTTTCCTTTTTTTGATGGCATGATGTGTCTGGTCCGGATTATCTTTATCATATGCTATTAAAATATACACATTATGAAAAAACAGCATCACTCTATGGAACTACCTATGTAACTTCAGAAGTGTTTCCCTCAAAAAATAAATCTACATATGTGTTAAAGGCCGGCAACGCTTCTGCAATGCATCGAATATCGCAGGTATCTATTGGCAGCTTTGATTCGACAAAGAGTTCTAACGCCAATTAGGTTTTTTTATATTGAAAATGCAATGCCGAAACATGAACACTGAAAAGCCGTCTGCTTCACAATCTCAACGTCGCTCAGAGAGCTATGGAGAGAGCTATACTCGGTGTTTCTACGGTAGACAAGATTTGGAATAAGGAAATCCGCCAGAGAACTAAAGTCACCGACATAGTCTTTTGAATTAGCAAACTAAAGTGGCAATGCAATAAAGGTCACGTTTATCGGAGATCCGACAATCGTTGGAGCGGTCGAGTGCTTGAGTAAAGACCGCGTCTCGGCAAACGTAATGTGTGACGCCCTCTGGCTAGATCTGAGCAGGACGGCTGGGAAAATCTGGATTCGTGAAGCCGAAGATCGAGCTAGGTGGCGCTTCTTCAAGAAGGTCTATGTCCAGTAAATGGACTATCGCAGATTTTTGATGAATATGATATTGAAAATGACAACCTAATTGATTCAGTATTGAAGCTACCTCTTTTGGAGTTAGTGTTTACGGTTTTGATTCCTGTATCCGCATAAATACATAGTATATGTATGATCTACTGGCATATGTTTGGAGTTTGCCTGCATTCAACCTTAGACAACCTTAGTGAGGTACACTCCTCAATAAATGGGGACATCCATGCCGATCAGTGAAATATATTTTGGACTGTAAAAGTTATAAAAAATACAGATGAATCACCAACCTCCTCTACTTTACGTTGGAGGTTAAAAATTAAATTCATGAAATAAATCAATAATAACTATTAAAGATGCCGATTTCCGCGTTGCATTATGTGACTCAATATAAACATGATACATTCAGTGAAATATTCTCACCGTTTCACGACAGCAATATTTTATCAAGATCGAAGATATTGCTCTTAATTTCCGCATTATTAAGTGTTGACAATTGCGTCAACTCGATTTGTATTCATTTCTTGTTTCTATTCGAGATAAGAAATTAAGGATTATCGTGGTAGCGCCTGAACTTACTATAAATATTTCCTTCATCTAGATTAATGATTAAGATTAGATATTTACGGTTGGTCAACACAATGGCATATCGAAAGTGAAAGGTGAAGCTAGAGATAATATGCACGCATGTTGACGATATTTGAAGGTTGTCACGATTCTCTTACAAACATGATATAAAAAGCACTATATAGTTGTATATCATACATTTGAATTTAAACGGAATCCATTCGATCACCTAAAGCAACCTTGGTGTATGCAATTTAAGTAGGTAGACCTCAAACAATGAAATGATTTTATGTTATTTTAGTATCAAGAAATGCGCAAGTTTGCTTACGGAAGCAAAACGCTTTGACGAATCTGAGTAGTATATAGCTTTACTACTTCGCTTGAGACGTGTGTTGAGAATCGGAGGTCCTTTTTCTTTTCCCCTCTCTTAACTTCCCCTTCCTCTTCTAATATTCTCATCTTATCGAATCGGAGGCCTTCTTTTCCCTTTTCTTCACTTTCCATTTTCCCTTCTATTATTCAGATCTTATCTCCTGTTATACACTTGCAGTGCTCTTAGTGTTGTAGATGTCTATTAGCAACTGAGGAAGAGGAAAATAGGTGACGACCGGTGCTTACCATCAAGTAACTTGCTTGTGGTTGAAGAAATCTAAATTCCTTTTATATAGCATCTTCCATGTATTCATAGCTTGTGAAATTTTATTTAGTGTGTACAATCAATTATCTTATTTGTTTTAGTATCGTGTCCGAATCTCTCGATTCCGACAATACACTACATTTTTACTAAAAACTTAACCAAATCTTTAATACACCGAACGTAAGTTGATAAAAACAATTTTCCACTAATATTGAAGGACATAATTCATATTGTAGTGTCTGCTGCTGTACTAGATAGACAGGTCAGGCAATATGCCTCAGATAATTACTTCTACAAAGCCCCCGGGCGACTCGTGCTTGTTTTTGATGCGCCAGACAGTTCGACGCAGTTTACTTTTGACCACAATTAGAGACTTTATTGTTTCTGTATCAACTCAAAGCTTTGTATTATTCGAATACCAGAAACTACTAATGGAATTTCCGCCAATTTTCATCAGTGGCTTTGTATTTTTATTTCATTTTCATTATTTATATTATTCTAATTTTATATATATATATATATATATATATATATATATATATATATATATATATATATATATATATATATATATATATATATATATATATATATATATATACAAGGCATAAGGTCACTTAGATAGTTATTATTATATTTTACTTTACAGTGGCATAATAGTTACACCTAATCACCATCAAGGAAAAAAAACTGCGATTTCTATCAATATCTTCTAACAAAGCGTTAAGTGTAGTTGTCTACTGATGGACACACGAAGCGCTGAGTTACGATGAAAAACAAGAGCTGGGTAAATAAAATGCTGTGACTTCTTTACTGAATTCAAGAAAAAAGTTTCAAATAGCCGTAAACTGCACGTAACCCTATGAGTGACTTAGAGATTTTGCGTCAAACAGACAACTAATGTCCACGTTTCAGGACAGTGAGAGAAGAAAGGACGCATTGGTCAAAAGTTTCGTCCACAGACATTAAGGTATAAGAACTAATAATATACTATGTGAACAGTTAAAACTTTTACTTAGCTAAGATCCGCGACAAGCAAACAACAATAGAAAAATAAAAATGTTAGACAACCATTAAGTCTTCCGTAGAGTCAACTATACCCGATGATACCTCGTCGTTTTGAGGCGAAACACGTGTCGTTTGCAAGGTGGAAAAGTTGTATTGTGTGTTTGGTGTTTCATATAGTGATTGGTAGGTGGAGAGTCACTGAGGACCGTTTTTACTTAGTAAGAGTACGGTAAGACTTAGTTTAAGTTCTCTGTAAATCCACTTCATCCAGCAGGAAAATACACATCATTAATTTATATTGTCGTTTGCTTGTCGCAGATCTTAGCTAAGTAAAAGTTTTAACTGTCGACATAGTAATGGATTTCCGTAAAGTAACGCCTGACTCCATTAATCAATAATATACTAGTAAAAATAATTCCTTTTTTACTCAAGATAGCATAATATTTTTGCAATACTCCACAAAAATAAATAAAAAAGGATACTAAAATAAGGAAGTTTATATTAGATAAGCTGAGCAGAGTATTTACAAATAATAATATTAACACACTATAAATTTATAGAACTCATAGTGCCATCAGCAATCACTTTTTTTGTCAGGTGGTCCTTTGAAATAGGCTTCCTCTAGTTTCATCTAGTTAACTAAGCCGAGACAGGGATAACTTTATATTAGTACTCGTTAATTTAAAATAAAAAAGAAGTATTGGACATTAATTTCACATTACTTTCCTTTTCGATTTATTATATTGACGACGCGAATCGATTATTCCGGTAGCAGAGATAATAAATGAATTACATTTAAAAAGAACAACATTTACAAAACCAGAAGGCAACGAGATCAAAAGTAAAATAAAACTAATTGTCCATTAATTAAAAAATAAACTCGAATTCGATAAGATAATATTACGCAAACTTTTTCCTTGACATTTATAATTGAACTTTTTTGTTATCACGCGAACATTTATGAAATACTCGATAAAAGAATTGAAAACTTTGTAACATTAAATAGCACGCAAGTGATAATTTTTATTAAAAATAAACAGAAATAACTATGGAACAAAAAATTAGTGATTATTGAATAAATGAAAAAATAAATATAAATTCATCACTGGCTGACTGGCAAAAGAAATTTTCGTTGCGAATATGGATGGAAGGGTCGGTAGGTGAAGACCACGGTAAACATAACTTTACCAAATTGCTGAAGTTTTTAAGAAATGCTAGATCAAGAATACCCTTAACCGGCGGGCTTGCTTAAGGAGAGTAATGAATGTGGAGGAAGCAAGGAAAGTACGCTGAGATCGTAGCAGATGGAGGTCTGTAGTCTCTGCCTACCTCTACAAGCGTGACGATATGTATGTATGTATGCATCACTTATGGGTTATTTTATAAAAGAGCAGGCAAACGAGCATGCAGGTCAACTGATTACCGTCGCCTGTATACTGTACATCTGTAACGCTGAAGGCAAATGCATTGCTGGCCTTTCAAAGCCACATAAAAATGTCTATGTACAAGATGTAGAACTTTTTCAAATTCATAAGTTTTACTGTCGTTCAGTGAGTCGCCACGGATTAGAAATTCGACAACCAAGGTAAACGGTACAAACTATCAATAAATATTGACGTGGACGGTTAGAAGTTTTACTAAGCTAAGATCCGCGACAAGCAAACACAAAACAGAAAAATAATAATGTGTGTTTTCTACTGGAAGAGGTGGATGTACGGGAAACACAAACCAAATCTCATCGAAAAAAGAGTTTAAAAAAAAGATTTTTCCTGCCTTTTCCTTTCTTCGCTCTCCTTTTCCCTTCCTCTCCGCCACTCCACGATCTGCCATGCCAAAGGATGTGTGGCTAGGGACGAGACTAGTCGCAAGCGTGCCGACCGTCCCGGGATAGGGCTTCCCGGGTACAATAGTGCCTTACCTCAGCGGCTCGTGGGTTCTCTTTCGTCGCTTCTCGCCCTCGGGGCAACGAGGGCGAGAAGCGATGAACGGAGAGTCGTTTCGCTACGATGAATGTGAGAAGAAGGATGGCTGAAAAGATGGGTAAGTGTGAAAGCAGCAAGGAAGATGTGTCGGGATCGTGGCAGATGGAGATCTGTGGTCTCTGCCTAATCCTACAGAGAGACAAGGGTGGCTATGTGTATCTATGTATGTAGCCATCACCATTAAGTTAACATTAAAGTTGATAGTTTATATCGCAGTCGTTTGTAGTTGTATAAATTAACACCAGATAGCGAATTAATCGAAGAAAACCCGTTCTACCACATAACCAGCAACAACTTTCCGTTATCGCAGATAGCGTAGTTATTGCAAACATGAATGGACGAAGCACTCGATAATGATGTAAACTACAATGTAATTAAAGTATTTACAATACTCTTATATCGTACAAGACTTACGATAACCTAAGTCGTTAAGATAGTGTTACAAGATAAAAATAATGTGCCATTAAAAAATTATTTATAACATTTGTTTTTGCTCTCATTGCGTTATTAATAAGGATTCTAATAAATAAATAAATGAACAATATGTTTTTATCTTCGTTAATATATAATATATAATAATATAATATATAATAGTAGTCTATGTATCATCTTCATCATATCATCATCTTCAATATTATTAGTAGTACCAATTGACAAACCGACCGCGTCTAGGCAAACATCATGAGTGACATCTCCTGGCCAGGTAAGACGATATGCGCAGGACAGCTAGTAGAAACTGGATGCGTGAAGACGAATATCTTGGTGGTACGTCCAGGAGAGAGCTATGTCCATAACTATGGACTGCCGGAGATTGCTTATGATGATGATAACAGCAATTAAGTCACGACTCAGAGCAAGCTGATTGGTGAATTATTAATGGAGTCAGGCGTTACTTTGCGGAAATCCATCACTATATGGACAGTCAAAAGTCGGAAAAACACACATTATTAATTTTCTGTTATTGTTTTGCTTGTCGCGGATCTTAGCTAAGTAAAACAATTTGACTGTCCATATAATGATTGGTGAATGTCAAGCCACCTTTTTTGCACAAGGGTGCTACCCGTTACTACTCTGAAAAGTTGTGATTCTGCTTGTTATTAAGATTTGATGATAGCACTATTCATATACCAGTTCGTATTAATGAGTAGATTGTTACAGTGAGGAGGTGAGGTCGTCAGATGAGGCAATATAATGCTATTGCGCACTTTATACTCTTCACTGTATATATTTTCCGTTTATATTGAAAAAATGTAGTTGTTTTTGTTCGTATATAGTAATATATCTAATAACTACTTTTCTTTTGTTACAGGTATACCCATTTACTGCGTTGTGTGTAGTCAAAAGTGTAGAGTTAGTAATTGGAAAGATATCGTGATCTACTCAAATATCATCTACTGCGTATTGACCATCCAAAACATTAATTTATTTACGATTGCATAAATTCCAACTATTTTTCGCAGTTGAGTATAATAATCCTCCATTTTTATACAGCCCATAAAAATATTTCCCACTGCTGGGCAGGAGGCTTTCATATTTATCCTGATATAAGAATTAAGTTCGCGACCATAGATTCCAAAAGCGGTAACTTCATCAATGACATAATATATATACTATATATATATATATATATATATATATATATATATATATATATATATATATATATAAACCTAATAACGCCATTAAAATCTTTTGCTATCTAAAGGTTAATCTTAGTCTGACGAAATACTTCGTATTTAGCTAACGAAAAATACCTCTTTTTGTACCAAAGGTAAAATGGTTTTGTGAAAATTACTCAAATTTTAAAATTTACATAAAATTTTACATAAAAAGCCAATCGTTTTTATGTAAAATATTAAAATGAACTTACGAATTTTGACGATATATTATAATTTTTTAAATATGCAGTATTTTTACAAAAACAAAGCAAATTACCATAATACTATCTATTGTTACTTTTGTACTCTCTCTTATTGTCACACAAAATATCGAAGCTAAGAAATCGTTCGTTTGTTATTTATATTAACACATATATGTATTTAACATAAGCTAAAGTTCTCGAATATTCTACCAACACTTCCTTTTCCAGTTCTCACCTTCAGATGCAGTATTTTTATTGTATTTATTTATGACTTGACAGTGCGTACTTCGACTGGGTTTACACAAGGTTCTCAAGAGCTGACTAAACTATAGTTTAGTTTGCATTGAATTGCCAGGAAATTCTCGTAAAGTAAACCACAAGACCCAGTTTGGCGACGCACGCAAGTTCGTGATTGCTTGCAACATAATTTTTCGCTGTAGTTGGAAAAACTATGTTTTATGTTACCTAATTGATTCTGAATTGACGATTATTTGTTACTTGTTGCATAATTAGTTTTATCCCTTCGGAATGTGAATTCTGAAGGGATAAAACTAATTGTTTTTTTATGGAATAGGAAGGCAAACGAGCAGGCGTGTCGCATGACGGAAAGCAATCAACGCCGCCCATAGACATCAGCAGCGCCATAAGCAGTGCGAAAGCGTTGTCGATCTCTAAGGAAAGTGATATTATAGAAGGGGGAAGAGTAGGGTGTTGGGACTCCGGAACTCAGGCCGCTCACCTACGAAGTGCGGTAGCTAAGCTACCACTCAGACTACCATTCTTGACAAAGTATTTGTCTGTAGCGTGGCTCTACCACTAAAAAAATTGTGTAATGTTCATACTTCTGAAATTAAAATTCAGCTTTCGTCATCAACTCATTATTTCTCGAATCTTTTGTATTGTCATAAAGGCCTCAGGACCAACAACTTCAACCCACATAACGAGACGTCATACGAGATAACTGCATGAATTACGAGAGTTCAGTAGATGAACAACAGTTTTTACCTGAGAAATATAAAATCAAGCCCCCCCCCCCGGGCTTAGCGTGGCTAAAGGAAAGCGGCAACACCCCTCAACATTGTAGGAGATCAATGTCCAGTAGTGAGCTGTTACGACTGCATTGATTGAAACGACCGCTTTAGCTTTTATGCCACGATTTATACTTAAATCTACGACGTATTTGTTTGTGATAATATCAGATTGAACTATTATTTTTACTTCACAAGATTACATTCTAACGTATAAAAAATATCTACTTTATGTAAAAATAAAAAAAAATGCTAACCATGCCAAGCCGATTTCTAAACAACTACAAGCATAATCATACTAATATTTTAATTTTTAAATGAAGGAAATAAAGCATCGTTTTCTATATATGTAGATAACTTATTTGTCTTGTTTTACTTAACAAAATTAAGGATGCAGGTGTAAGGGCTCTTATTACTATTACATAAGGATTGAATTTGCGTGAATCAATTAAATGCAAGCAAGCTTTATAGTTGTTTTGTAACCGCAGCCGACCGCTGTAGACTGCATGACGCGTACAACTTAAGTTTTTGCAACCGTATGATAGCAAATAATTTTAGTGATGTAATGTTTTAATTTGTCGATTTTATACGCTAGTGGTATCATTCAAAATTGTTTTGTTTCGAAGCTACTGGCAGAATTCCAATATAATTTTAATAATTTTTTTAGAAAGTCAACTTATTATCAAATTCTAATTTTATAATATATATATATATATATATATATATATATATATATATATATATATATATATATATATATATATATATATATATATATATATAATATTACTCTTATTAAAAGCAAAAACTAAATTATTCAGGCAATATTGAAATATTTCTGAATAAAATTATTTCGTAAATTTAGAAGTATTTTAATCAAAACCTCAAATATTAAATATTTTTTTTTAGATTCCCATCGTATGTTTTTAATTTTTATTATACGTTTTAATTTTTTGTATTGTCAACAACCTAAAGCAGTCCTTTGCTAGAACAAGGCTCCTCCAAGTTGGTAGTAAGTATTGTAATTGTTATCCTGGGCAACGTACCATCTTTCATCGACATATCTGCTGACTGTCACAAGTGGAACAAGCCACAATTTATGACTAGACTAGGTCTACCATCATCTTGTTTAGAACATCTTTTGTTTATCTGTGAAATTATTTCTCATAACCATTTTTTCTTTAATATCTTTCTCACTTATATTTATTGACTTCAAAATTATTTATATTTTTCGACAACATAAAAATGTCAAAGGTTATTTGACCGTCCGACATCAAGCACTCCGTTCACACGTAAGTCTCGACGTCCTCAATGAATGCGTGCTCCGATTATTTTTTCTCCCCATAATCAATGTTCATTACGCCGCTTTTTTGCTCTCGAGTACTCTCGACCACAGATGAGGTCATACCATGATTCGTAGGAGCATCAAACAAACTTATACTTGCCGTTCATTCATCTATTTTTATTATACAATCAAGTTCAACGCCCCGTCGTTTCTTTTCTCTTGAACAGCAAAGGTTGAGTTGTCGAATAGTAATTTCGCAATATTTCACACGTCACTTCAAATATCACCCGCCATTATAGTTTTGATATCCAAATTGATTCACTATTTATTTATAGTAGCGTAGTAACCGAACAAACTTTCCTCCACTCTGTCAATGACAGAGTGAATTGTGAAATGATTATTTGTGCACAGTCATTGACTTTTAATTATTTAAAGTCGTTCGTCAATTTGCGGGCGGGCTTTCTAACGCTCCAGTCTCCATTAGATTGAAATTAATTGCTTGTTACGTAAATATTAGATTTAATAGTTTATCAATTTGCACTCCATTTCGTCGAGCGATTAGCCAATTATGTTTCATTTACTTCGTAAAAATTTGCATTTAAATGTCTGTGGGGAATTTATGGCTTTACTATGACTTCAAATTTACTACACGCAAATGAAACTATGATAAAAGCTAAATTCAATTTAAGAACACACAAAATTTTTCTTTTACCAAATAATAATAAAAATACAGTGAAATTTGACATATTCATATTTTTATATAGTATAGTATACACTATATTTGGTGTGTGATTGAAGAAATGTGGGGTACGCCATATTTTGCTATTTTGATGAAGATACTGTAATATGTCAAAACTATTTTTATAATTTAAAGTTTTATACAAATAATTTACAAGTTTACAATATACAAGAACTCTTGCAAGTCAAGATCAAATGATCGTGATTTCGATTCCTGTATCTGTATAAATATATGTATGAATGGCATACAGGTATTTATACAGATACAGGAATCTCCCGCCAATCTGTCTTGGACAAGCGTGGTGGATCAATGTTCATTCATACAGAAATGTTGCCTGTGCCAAACATACGTACAAAAAAGGTAAAAAGTAAAAGCCTTTACAAAAAGTACAAGAATTCAGAAATTTGTTCTATTATCTAGTCTTACTAGTTTTTTCAAACTTTTCTTCTATGTAGACGTGATATTTATCGATAAAGTGACAGAATATTGACATCACTAAACCACTGTAGAAATGTGGACGTGTCGAGGCCACCAGTTGCGCGGTGCAAATAAAACGGTACAAACTAGGCACTTAGTTTTTCCACGTCCACCCGCGCCCGAAGGCTAACTCGACTGTTTGTTTATGTGCTTTAGCTTAAAACCTAGGCTTTTAGCGAGGCACGTGGTGTTGCCTCGATAAGTTTGTACAACAATGAATGATGTTTGTTTTCGTGGAATTTTCACAGCTGCAAGTTTCGGTTAATGAAATATTTCATTCTATGTACTAGTGACTAAAAACTTAACAGTAGTAGAGCAACAATTTAACAGCTAGCTCGTAGGGGAATTCCAAACCCTCAAAGAATATCATCGTTGGTGGTATCATTTTACTGTTTTACTGCTTTTCATAGTGTGAGTGCAGCGATTCGGAGGGTACGGGATAGAACTCCTCTAATATACTCACATAAAATACATCTTACCTGGGTAGTCAACGAATCTGCTAGCTGAATCGATACACACTGAATAATGACGTCTACTGATAATGGATGAAAGCGATCGAAAATCCTGTGGTAATGATGCGTTCAAATAGAATAAGTTGGTGTTTAGGACCTCCAGCCCAGAGATGATGATTCGAAAGTGAAATTTTCTCGTCTGAATTAAATTCAATAAATATCTAAGCGTGGGTGGTTGAAAAGTGACATATAAATTAGTCCCGAAACTAGAGTGTGAATAAGCTTACTAATGATGACTCGATCAATTCGAAGGTCCAGTTCAACGCCTCTCTTCTCGCAAATTAGTTTCACTAACGCTTAGTTCATCTAGATCGATAAGAGATACAATACTTTTAAGTGCTTTACTCGTGCGTCCTACCTGCATTTACAAACATTAACGAAAAGTGGATACTGATATTCTGATAGTATTCCACTATTGATTATATCATAGTCATCAATGCATTACTGCCGCGGGTGGGCATGAGCCTAAGATTCACTAAATCATTCCAGTGGGATCTTAGCTTGGCTTTTCCTCTCCAGCCCCTCACACCGACTGCCTTTAAGTCGTCCTCGATTCCATCAAGCCATCTGAACTCAGGCCTTCCGCGGCTTCTAGGACCATCTGATTTGCCGTCGAGTAGGCGTTTGGGTACTCTAGCCTCGTCCATCCGTATTACGTTCCCAGCCCAACGAAGGCCTCCAATTTTGATGGTTTTGATGATGTTCGGCTTATTGTATTGTTCATAAAGCTCGTGGTTGTAAAGTGTATGCCATCACTCATTTTTTCAACACAGGATTCCAAAGATACGCCTTCCTATTAGTTATAGACTTCTTCTTATTAGTGAAGATTTAACACACAATCCGCCTCCCCACCACCACGTGGTGGTGGGGAGGCGGATTAGGGACCGTAGAATCAGCCATTTTCCATTTTAACGTTATTTCTCTCTATAGATAACCTTGCGTTCAGGTCTTTTGTATATTCGGTATCCGACATAGAATGGAGCCTTTCCATTTTTTCTCGGAATAATTACTCGTCACTAGTAAGTAATGGATGGTTAGTAACATCCATTTTAGTCAAAAATAGTTTGCGTGACCTAAATGACGTAGTGCGAAGTGTTTGCTTTTTGAGCTAAAGGGCACAGTGTCAATTTCCGCATCAAGATGAAGATTTTTTATGGGATAGGAGGGAAAAATAGCAAGCACTTTGTCTGTTGGAAAACAATCAACGCCGCCCTAAGACATCCGCGAAACATAAGTATTACGGAAGCGTTGCCTGGCTTTCAAAGTATGAGGCTTGATCTTTAACAGAATTTGAAAGATATAAGGCTTGATCTTTAACAGTCCCAATGTCGTATCGGTTCGGAAGTACCACTCAAGGTAGCTGGTTCCACAGAGTAATGGAGTGTGGAAAGAATTTTCCGAAAGAGCTCACCATACTGGATTGTTACTTGTCCAAATGGCTTAAACAAGAATATTCTGAACCTGAATGGTTACCATTGTTATATTTATAAGGATACCCAAATATAAGTGATCTTTTTGTATAAAGTTTAGAGCGTTTTTGAGAAATATAGAGCAAAAAACAAATCTGCAATCCACTACCTGCCTGTCAACCATTAGAATAAAGGCTATAACCCTCATTTACGAGAAAAGTAAATGTCCAGTAGCGACTCTTAAGGATGTACAACCACCATGGAAGAAACTGGATGAGCTGAGTTAAATATCTGTTTAAGTCGTGAACCTTGAGCCAGGCCTGAATGAGTATCTTTTCTGTGCTTTATATCCCTTCAATCAGTGATTAAAATATCTGACTTGTACCAATTAATATATTTAAGTATTGATAAATGATATGCAATATCCCACAAAACTCAGTAACAGGATATTTACTATCATGGCATGTAATTATATAGATTTGACCTCGATGCAATATGAGACATGATGGTAGCTACCATAAAAGGCCTGATGATGAAAATGCCAGTTATCAAGGCCACTCTAATAAGTTGACCTCGGCAGTCATCCATCAATACGTAAGATGTTTAATTAGGAACCGTATTCACTGATATCGATTGGAATATTTCAGTAATGGTGTTTGAACAATTTAAATGGAGGAGTAGTTTTTTTATGAAAGCTGTAGATAAACGACCAAGCGGGTCTCGTCGTAATAAGTAACCACCACCGCTCGTGAATGTAAGGATTAATGTGAGGGGAAGAAGGAAGTAATGGTTAGCGAGGCAAGGAAATAAAGGACACACATACATACATATCGTCACGCCTGTCTCCCGTAGGGGTAGGCAGAGACCACAGATCTCCATCTGCGACGATCTCGGCATACTTTCCTTGCTTCCTTCACACTCATTATTCTCCTTATGCAAGTCCGCCGGTTAAGGGTACTCTTGACCTGGCCTTTTAAAAATAAATAAAGGAAGGAGATAGAGGAAGGAGAAATAAAGAAAGGAGAAAGGAATTGGGTCTCCGCAACAATTCAAAACTCATAATAATTTTCAAACTATACATGATAAATAGGAAAAATAGGAGAGAAAAGGAGAAACTAGACTTCTCCTCCAGTTTCATCTTTTCCCTCCTATTTTAGAGGAGGAGGAGGAGAGGAGCAAAGAATAGGGAATGAAATTAGGCCTCCTTATCTCTTCACTCGCCATGTGAAATGCAGGTACATATAAATATTCTACCAGTTAAGGTCCATTCTGTGAGAAGTAAGGTACTACAACCACCATTTCAAAATCTGTCAAAACATATAAAAGCCTGTGTACACTGTTCTTTATTTTCTAACACTAAGAGCAACGCGCCTGGTAGTTAGTGAGTAATTAGCCATCTTGTCGTTTATAGCCGCCAATAAGTCTAGCGGAGAACGTAAAACTGTATACTATAGTAGAGTATGAAATATAATATATATGACTAGTCTTTCTCGTTACGGTTTAACATATTTGAAAATAAAGACAGATGCATTTATTTTAATCTGAAAAATCATAGTGAAAATGGGCGGTGGTTAAGTCAAAGCTTCCAGCAATTATAGCAGGTTCAACGGAGCGCAGCTTGATAAATTCGAGCGTTATCTATTTTTTTTATAAGACAGGAAGGCAAACGAGCAGGCGTGTCACCTGATGGAAAGCAATCAACGCCGCCCATAGACATTCCCAGTGCCATAGGCAGTGCGGAAACGTTGCCGGGCTTTTAGGAAAGTGTCATTACGGGAATGGGTAAGGGGATGGAGGAGGGAGGTTGTGCCTCCGGAACTTAACTGCTTACCAGACGAAGGGCGGGTCGCTAAGCTAACCACTCAGACGCTGGTTTTCTGCGGAAGTGTGGTATTTCCCCGGGCGAGCCGGCCCATTTATGCTACAGACAAATAATATGCCATTCTTGATAAAGTATTCGTCTGCAGCGTGGCTCTACCACTTCATATAGATATATTTGAGAACTTTTCACTTCACTTATCACAACTTTCTTGTGTGAAAAAAGTTCTTGGGAGAGGCCTATGTCCAGCAGTGGACTGCCGCAGGCTGATGTTTGATTGAATACAAAAAAATTAAAAATAAACGTCTTTAAGTTATTAAATGCTATCTTAAACAGACATAATTAGCTCAGTGGTAAAGCTACCGGCTCCGTAGTCAATGATCGTAAATTTGATTTCCACGTCGAGATAAATATCGGCCTGTTGGTATTTATTCCGAGTCAGGGTGCCACGCCAATCCGCCTTGGACAAACATGGTGGGTTTATTTTATTTATTTATTGAAACATAATATCTAATTCCTTTAAAAATCCCCGCTTTATCTCTTATCCTTTAGAAATTTGTGGAACCAGTTACCCTCGGCGGTCTTTCCGAACCGCTACGACATTGGAACCTTCAAAAGGCAAGCCTATACATACCTAAAAGGCCGACAACGCTTCCGCGACTCCTGCGGTATCGCGGTTATTTATGGGCGGCGTCGATTGCTTTCCACTAGCGACTCGTTTGCCCTCCTATACCATAAGAAATCGTAGAAGAATATTCTCCTACTGAGCATGGGCACATCTACTGATATTATGGACGGCGAAAAAAGATATGAAACTATATAAGTTTTAAAATAGTGGGTAAACTTAATTTACAGTCCTTCCCTTTTAAAATTTATTTAAATAATAGTCTCTTAATGAATTACTCTTAGGTTAATAGAATTAAATATTGTATTAATATTTATCCCATTAATTTTTTTGTTAACGTAAGAATTAAGCAAAACAGAAGGAGACAAAATAATTAAGCGTTACCCTAATTAAAATGTCTTCAGCTCGCCTCAAGTTGGCTTTACTGAGGTTTCGTCTCATTTCGTGGAAATTATGAGACAGTTCTCATTCTAAATACTTAGGAACGATTTATTCAATTAAAATGAAATATATATTATTATTTTTCATATTTATAATTTAATTTATTTACTTATCACAAGTAATAACGCGTAATATTATCATTTATATATATTGTCCTTCATCAATGCAACGGTAACAGTCCACACGTGGACATTGACCTCTCGTAATATCATAAATTTTTTGCTCAGTGCGACGACCAATTGGCTCAGTGGCGCGGCCCCCCGCTCGTGAAGTCAATGACCACGGGTTCGATCCCCGCATCGGAATAAATACAGATATTTATTCTGAATCTGGTAACTCCGCTAATCCGCATTGCCAAGCGTGGTGGGTTAATATCCGTTTCTTTAGAAATGGGGAGGCCCGTTCTCAGCACTGGAACCATATATGGGCTCTGAAAAAAAACTTATAGTTTTTACTTTTTAAAATATATACACAAGGAATTATTTTTGACGTCAATATTAAAACTAACAAACTACCTATAAACTGATAAAGAAATCAAAATTTCTTATAAATTAGAAGAATTTGGAAGTTCCGCTGCAATATTTTAAAATAATAAAAATTCCGGGCAGAGGAAACGTGAAAGGAATACGTGAAACAAACTTGTGATGTTATTAAAGTCATGTTTCTAGTTCCCCTGAAACAAAGTTATGATAGATAACTGTGCACAACAATAACGACTAGTCACTATAACTGTCTTGTAACTACGCGAAACATCTAAATATAACTTCTTATCTCGCGTGGTAGTTGCTAACTATATTACAAACGGTCTAGACTTTTCTTACTCATAGAGACAACAGAATTATATCAGTGAGTTATATAAATTGAACAATATAATTAATAGAATTTATACATCTTCTATATGGTGGTGGTTTATCTCTTATAATAGTGGTAGAGCCACGCTGCAGACGAATACTTTGTCAAGAATGGCATATTTGTGTGTAGCATGAATGGGCCGGCTAGCCCGGGGAAGTACCACACTTGCGCAGAAAAGCAGCGTCGTTATATTATAAACATCTTGTTTTTATATTATATAAAAATATATATATATATATATATATATATATATATATATATATATATATATATATATATATATATATATATATATATATATATATATATATATATATATATATATATTAAATGTAAAATAAATTAAAAAGGGTTTTGTTATATTTAATTAAAAAGTTTTAATACATTACTGATACAGTTATCAATGCATCACTACAGTACTATGATAAAATAATTGTCACTTAAACCATTGCCAGTTTTGCTCAAACTGTCAAAATCTTGACAGATTTAAAAGACGAAACGGAAACTCTCACAAGGTACCGGGCTCACGTAGAAAGCGTCGCTGCAACGTAGTTGTTTTCGACTAACGAGATTATATCAGTTTATCGATATCCATCTGGTATGTCGCTAGTTTATCGATGTCGCATGTTATATCACTAGTAGGAAATCATGGAAGACATTATAACAAATTCATCACGAATTGTTGATGAATCTTTATCACGCGATATATATATATAGATCGCGTTTTCGACGCGTTGCCTCAAGGGGTTGAATTGAAATGGATTTATGTGCAATGCAAACAGGCATTGTTGCCAATTATAAGCATGTTTTTTTTATGAAAAAGACAGGCTTCAACGCCGATATATATGTATACATAAATGATATTTGCCCATAATCGCCTTCTTCGTTACGAAAAGCAATGGAGTAGCATATGTTATATAAAACACGTACGTTATGTGAAACATTCGTTTTCAATTTATTTACCTAACTAAATATATATTGTTTGATTTGGTTAATGTGGAAAAAACTATACCAATTTAGACAAGACTTTCATAAGAACATTCTAGTGGTATAGCCACGCTGCAGAAGAATACTTTGACAAGAATGGCATAATATTTGTCTGTAGCATGAATGGCCCGGCTCGCCTAAGGAAGTACCACACTTCCGCAAAAAACGGCGTCTGAGTGGTAGCTTAGCTACCGCGCATATATGGTGAGCAGCTGAGTTCCGGAGGTCTAACAATCTCCCCCCTCCCCCTTCCACTCCCATAATGACACTTTCCTTAAAGGTTGGCAACGCTTCCGCGTTGCCTATGGCGCTGTGAATGTCTATGGGCAGCGTTAATTGCTTTCCATCAGGCGACACGCCTGCTCGTTTGTTTTCCTAACCCATAAAAAAAAATTTTGTAGGGATTTAGACTATTGCATACCCGAAAACAAGTTGTTTATCCAAATATATTCATATTCAAATAAATTCATACAAATTTTTGCACAAGATGTACTATTATTATGATTCGAAGATGTTAATACTAGTAGTAATTCGAAGATGTACTTGTGCAAAAAATTGTATGAATGAATGTATCAGTACTGTATTGAGAAGGCCTAATAGAAAAGAGCTATGTGTTTTTTTTAAAATTCCATTGTTTAATCCATAAATACACCAAGGTGCGTTATTAAGAACTTTTTTGATATACTGGCCTACCAAGCTTAAAACAAAGGAAAGCGCGCATCGCGTTTGCCACAAATCATCGCCGCGTTGGTGATACTGATCAACTTTTACCACCGAACGAACGATGCGGAGATACTGGAGATAAGCAGATAATAGGGAAGACACTGCCTGCACCTCACGTTTAAACTGCTCTACCAAAGGCTATGTACACACTGTATCAAATAAGTTGTGTCTGTTTTTGGACCAACAAGTAAGCGAGTATATCTCGTTTCGATATTTATGTCCAAAATATGCTTCTTATAGCCAATATTGAGGTCAGAAGTGAAGGTGGAAAAGATCGGGGTAAAAGAAGAACTTCATGGACTTAAAAAAATAAAACACTGATTAAAGGTGGAAAGCACAGAAAAGTTAACTCCCATGAATGAGGATAGGACTTAATACGGACAAACGGTCATCGACCTTCAGGATGGAGATAGCAGATAAAGAAGTAAGCGAGTCACCTCAAGGTAAGTAGTAACTCCCGTCTAAGGACATTTACAATACTAAGGGCACTGTAGATTCATTACCTACCTTAGGATAAGAATGTGAATAATGGGAAGCGAAGAAGGATGTAAAGAAAAAAGAAGTTGGGCATACGAATACAAACTTTCGAAAGCACTTACTTATAAATAAAAAAAAAATATTATTTCGCAAAATTTCATTCGGTTCAACGGCTACCGCACGTGCAAGCAATATATTTTATCAGATGATAATGCCCTATCGATTTCGGCCACAGCGACACCTTCTGAGAAGTCAAATGGTTAACAGTGGTAGCTACAAGTAAAAGCAAAGACTGTGCGTGCAGATACAATGAGCCCAAGACTCCGGATTTCCCTTAATTGTAAAAAGAAAACCTGATATGAATAGTTGTTCGAAGAGATTTAAATGACAATCGTAAGTTTCCTCATGTGCTTTTATTTATTTTTTTTTCATAAAAACTTGTGACATAGGATCATAACCCTAGAAGTTATATTGGCAGTTAAATAGAAATAAAATATATTATGTAAATATGTAAATTTCGTTGCCATGGTACAACGCACAATTATAATGTATACAAAGTATATATTATAAAGTGCAGTAGCGAAAGAGGAACTGGCCCAGCATAATGCTGAGGTAAAACCATACTGCCGATTTCCAACTAGACCTTGATTCGTATTAGTTTAGATCTTACTATCTTAAATAAAAGAAAATACAGAATTATTTATTTGAATAACTTTGAATAAAATTAAATTTAGAGAAGATAAAAGAAATATTTTATATGTACAGTCAAAATTTTTACTTAAGTAAGATACGCGTCAAGCAAACTAAAAATAGACGAATAGTAATGTGTTTTTAGTTAACTGGAAGAAGTGGGTTTACGGGGAACTTAAACTAAATCATACCGAAGAAACGGTCATCAGCAACTCTCCACTTCCTAACCACTATCAACAACACCACTACTCTTCCACAATGTACACGACACGTGTTTCGGCTCAACACGTGGAATCATCAGGTATAGTAGATTCTACGGAAAACAACCGTTAAATTACTTAACCGTGACTTAACGGTTGTCTTCCGTAAGATTTAATTTAAGTTCCCCGTAAATCCACTTCTTCCAGAAAAAAAGAAACAAAAACACACTTTATTATTCTTCTATTTCTGTTTGCTTGTCGCAGATCTTAGCTAAGTAAAAATTCTGACTGTCCACATAGTAATTAATGGATTTCCGCAAAGCAACGCCTGAATCCATGAATCAGAAATAATTTACTATATGATAAACAATTTTGATTTGCTAAGTTGTTCTTACAAAAATTGTTTTTTGAGTTCTAAAGCGAATGTAGTTTGCCAAATATTCGTAAGCATTCAACCTCGATTTTGGCCCGTAAACGATGAAATTATAGGCTTCTTTTTTAAAGCAACCAACCAACAAGTAAGAAACTTGGCAGTGACAATTCATTAGAAGAATTATTGTTGTTTTAGATGTAGTTAATCCTAAGTAATTTATGTAATAACATCTTTACCAAACAAGCAGGTGTTACCTCTTAAAGAAATTCACTAGCTTTAAAAAATAAATAGATTTATTTATAACTTAGAGAGCGATCCTAAATATTTAAGATAGACTTGGTCACCCTAGATAGTACTCACATGACCTGCCGGAACGAGAGATAAAGGCGACAAACTTGTTGTGTGGTATAAATACAAAAGCGGGAGAGGATAAGCTATGAAATATTTGACAATGCTTAGACTGTACAGATTCTTTTGCTTGAATTCATTAAAATAAAAAAATCAAATATTACCATTTGACAAACATTGTAAATCGTGGTAGTATAACATTGTAAATCGTCATTGTTATTATAACATATTAAATATTCGAATAAGTCTTTGGTATGCGGATGAAACGGATTTGTATCAAATTTCATTCTATTTGTTAATTGAATTTAATTTAAAAAAACTTTTTCCGAACTTTTTTTATGTTGGTGGGTCGCAGAATTTGGCATTCAACTATAACTAGAGTATTAGTAATAATTGAATACCGAAGTCTTGATAGTAATCAAACAAAAATTATTCGACCCATAAATCAAAATTAAGGTTGATAACCTAATTCTACCATCAGTGACCCTATACCGTCAGAGATACGCAATCTAATCCTATCCTTAGCTACAGCTTCAGATCCAGTTTCGCGCTAGCGCTTAGGATCCTAAATATCTTGGTATGGTATCTGAGTTTAAAATTTAAAAATTGCCTTAACTTCGTTAATGACCCTAGCCAACTTCACATAATAATCAATTTATTATGTGAAGATGGCTGACAATGTATGTGTGTATGTGTGTACGTTTGTATGTTTATACTTATATATTTGCTTATGGCTATTATCCTTGTTTATTAATATTTTTTTCTTTATTTTCTACCATCATAACGATAATATATCACCATCCTGCATCAAATTATCTTTTTAACATTGTATCCATCCTACGGTTGTTGATTGTATATAAAATTACAATAGATAATTGTATATTTGTGTTTTTGGTGTATATAAAGAATATCTATCTATCTATATTGCTTACATTTTAACCTATTTTATATGCATGAAACTTGAAACACCGTATCGTACGTAACACGCATTTTTGCGAATTTAATGTAACGAAATTATATATAAAATTCCAGATACTGCGTAGAACGAAGATGATACAAATGTCACCTTGGTAAATATATGATAAGCTTTTCAGTATACCCAATTGAATATCTTTATTTTCAAAGAGTTTACATACGTTACTAAACTCTACATCTTACTCTAGGATTCCCTATGTTATATATATATATATATATATATATATATATATATATATATATATATATATATATATATATATATATATATATATATATATATATATATATACATATTTGTTATAACATAAATATCAAAACAGTAGAGAGAAAAAAATTAAATTAAACACTATTGATAATGAAAAATGGATTAAGTAAGATAATAAATTATTAAAGTGTGTATGTCTGTAAGAATTCTGTGGTATGTTATTATCTATATTAATATAAGGTTGTTGAGGTATCTGAGGTGAGCTAATTGTGAATGTGATGATTCAGGATGCGTGTTAAATAAATTAGCACTCAGATTCACCAATAGTTATTTAATAATTGTTATTACAATTACCTTAACGTTAGATTATAATTTAAATAATTTCATAAAGTAAAGATTAAAAATAGTTTCATAAAGTGATTTAGAACAAACGATCAGAATACATTGAGTGTTAATTACAGAACTAAAGAACAGATGGTTATAGCTCAAATGTGGAGTCCGCTGCAAGGTAATTAGTATTAATTTATTGTTTCGAAAAGTAGCCTCTCCGTGTACTTCTCATAATTCAATTCAAAAAGTAACTCAAAAAGATAAAAAAAAAATATATATATATATATATATATATATATATATATATATATATATATATATATATATATATATATATATATATATATATATATATATATATATATATATATATATATAAACATTCGAACGATAAAATGATATATATAGAGACCACAATCGTGCATGACTAACATATACAACCATATTGATTATTATTTATTTATATTAAAAATATCTTCACTCTTGTCTTACGGCGAAGTCGGTACCATGGCGTGGAGTTATGGGACCGCGATAATTTGAAGCCAATTATCAACCTCCGTCATTGTTCCACCTAGGCTGCTTATTAGCGCCGGCAGGACGTTACTCTTCGGTGAACAATTTCAAATTAAATCAGTCCTCTCGAGGCATACTAACGGCACGCTCATGTAACTACTTAAGTGTGTTTCTAAACTCCTAGTAACTCATTACGATAACTTATAATATTGAGTTAGTAAATAATGCTTTGGAAGTTAATAAAGTTCATTTTTCTCCTTTCTTAATAGCAATTGAGTATAACTATTTCGCTAGTAGTAAGACTTTAGTTATTTTTCATTAGGAAAACAGTTCTGAATGCCCTTCATCATGCCAGTTCAAGTGAACAATTTCAAATTAAATCAGTCCTCTCGAGGCATGCTAACGGCACGCTCATGTAACTACCTAAGTGTGTTTCTGAACTCCTAGTAACTTATTACGATAACTTCCATTCATCATGCCAGTTCAAGTGGGCTTGTCATATAATACGTGCCAAGTTGGGAAATGAACAAGCGATAAACGAGGGAGAGGCCGTACGAGAGAGCTGGAGAAAACCGGATAAGGTAAGCGTCAAATGAAGAAAATTGGAATGTTCTGGAGGAGGCCACACATAGAGAGATCTTCAGCATACAACGTCTTACTTTAGTTATCTTTTTTTAATTTACTTCAATACTGTTCAATATCTTAAGGAAATAGGAAATTAGCAGGAAGATCGTCATAATAACATTATAACATAGTTTGTTGTGATATAAATAATAATGTTAATAATTATAATGGCTCCTCTTATATTTTATTTATTACAATGACGTCGTGGATAGTCAGAAGTGTCCTAATAATAAACAGTGTTTCAGTATTTGCGTCTAAAAAAAATAAAGCATGTATTATGGAACATTTGTAAAATCTACACTTTAAAATTAGACCAAAATGTAATATCCCATAAACTATTTTTTTTATGGGATAGGAAGCAAACGAGCAGGCATGTCACCTGATGGAAAGCAATCAACGCCACCCATAGACATCCACAGCGCCATATGCAGTGCGAAAGCTTCGCCGACCTTTAAGTAAAGTGTCATTATGGAGTTGGGAGGGGAGGGGGAGGGAGGGGAGGGTGTTTGGCCTCCGGAACTCTTACTCACCGTACGAAGTGCGGTAGCTAAGCTACCACTCAGACGCCAGTTTTCTGCGGGAGTATGGTACTTCCCCGGGCGAGCTGCAGCGTGGCTAAAATGTTTCATAGATATGTATCGTTGTCATTTCTTTAAATAAATAACAATGCAATTTTAAAATACCTCATCGAAAAGAGAATCTCAGATGATGTGTTCACGTTATCTTAAATAATATGTGTATTATCTTAAATAGTTAGATATTTTTAAATCCAAAAATCCCAAAGTCATGATCAAGATAATATCTTACTACTAAATGATTAATTTGATACTAAAAAAGATTATATAATCATAATTCTGAGCGATAGATACACCGGGAACAACTCAGAACAATAAGCACTATACAATGTCGAAATACATAAATAATGATCAAAAGAAACAACTATAATATTGAATCGAAGAGATACTCATAACAATCGAATCGTGATCGCTTCGAGCTGAACAAAGCACCAATAAAGCTTGCGAGAATCTACCACATCGATGTGACAGTGTCGCGAATGCCAGAAGTCGATACTATCGGCTTCTGATTCTCGATAAGGATCTGTGTTCGTGCGAACATGCCAATACTGTGAAGTGGGTTGTTGATATGAATAACGGATTTCGAAACGTAGCATGATATGTTGACTAGTGTATACGTATGTGTACTACACTAACATATATGTACTAGTAAATTAGTTAATTGATGATATCCTAAATGATCATTGCTTTACAATATCCCAGAAATATAATCTAGGCAGAATATTTTCTATATTCGGCGGCGATTTACTACGTTGCGCTTCTCTCGATACTTCTGTCCACGCACCACCATTCTGTGGAACCAGCTATCTTCGACGGTCTTTCCGAAACGATACGACTTGGCACCTTTAAAAAATAAGCCTATACATACTTTAAAGGCCGTCAACGCTTCCGTGACTCCTGCGGTGCCGCGTTTATCTATGGGCGGCGTTGATTGCTTTCCATCAGGCGACACGCATGCTGGTTTACTATCCTATCCCAAAAAAAAAATTTAATTGCTTTTAACGTATACGCATATACCAAAGCCACTCTCTAGTCCAAATGTTCCTTTATCGAATAACATAATTAATGTGTTTAAAACATATATTTTCTTCGATCTGGATTTCAATTCCAAACTTTTGGTTTTATAGTCAGTAGTCTAACCTACAGGTTGGCAGTTGTTGCGAGAATTGAGCCTATTTTTTTTAATATAAGATTATTTTTACGGTTCACCTATAAAACTGAGTCACGAATGACGACTGAGTGATAGTACTAATATTAAAAGATTTCTAAAAGATAGTCCCACAATTAGAATACAATAAGTAATTTACTTTCTTTTCAAATTGCTTGTAATTGCAGAATAAAATTACAACGTCTCGCCGGAAGTTACCCAACAGTATAAACAGCATTGTTATTATTCTAAATAACTGCACCGTATGATTAGCAAAAAACTAGTCAGGTTCAAATTTTATTTTGTTGACACTTCATCTTAAAATGATTATACATAATATCTACACCAGAACTATAACACGTATGAAATAATAATTGATTTTTAATTTAAATTTTACTCTTTTCCTTTTTTTTCTATTTGAAAAATCTTCAAATAAGTAAAGAAGTGATAGTTATATTTTTGTATTTTATATAAATATTTCAATGGAAGCAAAGCTAGAACTAAAAGTCCGTTGGACTTTCAAAAATTATACATGAAAAGTGAAAACAAACTATACTATAGTTACAGGCAAGATGCTATTATACAAACACGAAGCTACAATTTAAACACGAAAAGATTTTTGTTACACAGATGGGCTAGGTAAACGAACATGACGATCACTTGCTAGTAACTTCCGCGCACCAGAAACACTACAACCTTTGTTTATGATTTGTAAGAATCGTAACAAGTGTAACTATACCCTGTAAAAGTTAGCTTGATCTTTTTGACAGATGTAAATTTTTCTGATCGACATGACTTTGCAATGAAGAAAATATTATTTTCTTAATTTAATGATTTTAAAAATTGTAAAAATATTAAAAAAATACATATAACACAAAAGTCCCTAAAGATTCAAGCGTTATCCGAAAATTTTAAGATTTTTTATTACTTCAAAATAATACTTAAATAGGAACATTGAAAATAATAGACGCTTGTACAATGTTACATCGGTCTATACTGTATACTGCCTGTTATTTGTGTCCCATCCGTCCGTGTCCGTAGAATACCAAAGGAATCAGATGTACTTCCAACATCTGTACCGGTATTGGTAGAAGAATGAGGTAGGAGGTAGGTCGACGAGTAGAACACTCGTCGACAAACATTGAACGATAGACATCGAGACGCCGATCACAATCTAAATCAATCAGTCGTTCGTACACATCGACGTTGTAGAAATGCGAACGCGTTGAATCGATAAGACAGTTGCGGACAGTTTCAAATCAACCGCTAATTTATTTGGCTTTAGGCAACTAAATTTATTGATGCTCTCACATAGAAAAGGCCAGTATACAAAATTATTATAGTGAAACTGTTGGAAAGTTCATCTACTTTCAATTTTTTTTTTCTTCATAACTATGATCGATTTTTTAAAGTGTAAAATGTTACATTTCTTACGATAATGTAAATTACATATAATATTTAATAGTGGTAGAGTCATGTATAAACAGATTGGCTCAACCGGGGCAGTACCATAGCGTCACGGACTATAAAGATAAAATGGTAGCATTTTTGTTATGGTGTCGCTTTTTGTATGATCTTATTTTCTATGAATTCTATGAAAAATTTTGTGCATTGTATGCATATATTGGTACCATTCTGAAATTAATGTTTTAACAAAGCAGCTTTTGACTTCAAAAATTAATTTTATGTTATGGTTTATAATGTTTATGGACTTATTGAAGCAATAAATTCTTCTCCAAGAGTACCTCTCCGAATGCGAAGGTTGGCAGCCAATTCAGCCCAACATTTCCCTCCTTCGCGAGGTGCAGCAGTTCTGGGACACTCGCTATCCCGGTCCACTCCCTGATATTACGTAGCCAAGACTTTCTTTTTCGACCAGCTTGTCTTTTGCCCGCGATTTCTCCCATCATGATCAGTTGCAGCAATTTGTACCTATCATGACCCAGGTAAGCAACTTTTCTACCTTTTGACGGTCTGAATAAAAAAATATATATTAATCAAAACAAGAAAATGTACATATTTTTTGTTTCAAAAAAATTTCGCCGTCGGCACGGTTTCTTTAGCTTCCGAGATCCTGCATACCATACTATATAAAGAGCTTAAACTGTGAATAACTGCGGTGAAATTGATTGAATCGAGCCATGTGCCCCTACAATTGACAGTAGTTAAACCGATGCCGGCAAGAAAGTGATCCGGACGGCATTCTGTGAGTCAACACGCGATTTCACGCGGCAGATTGTGGGAACGCATATTATTCTACGTGTCTTCCGCCAGTGCGCTGGATTAAGTACAGAGCTCACGCGAGTTATGTTCGAGCAATTATGGTTATTCGAGGCTCATACGACCAGTGGTTTGAATGCCTAATAGCTGCCATCGACAGAGTCAGGCGTTTCAATAGTCGGTGTTTGTTGGATTGAATTCTATTGGCGTATAAATATACTATGGAAATCACTTACGGGAAACGCTTAATAGGGTATTCCTTTTCTAACTTCAAAGGAAATGCTTCAACGCGTCTATATTGTTGCTAACCATATTAATTTATAAACATATAATGTATAAATATAGTTAGATATTTATGATGGTAGAGCCAAACTAGCATGTATGGGCCCGCTCGACAGAAGAAGTACCAAATCCTCGAATATCAGCGTTAAATGAATAGCATTCTACTGTGTTCCAAGTTTCCTACGGTGAGTTCCCCTTGGTGCTTTCCTTCTTCCATTTTTTCTTGTTTCCCTTCCATTATTCACAACAACTCATATGCGGTGCTCTTAATACAGCAGGTGTTCATTGGTGTTGATGGTTATTTCATCATCAACAACAACAGCTTGCGGTAGTTTACCGCTGGACATATGCCTTCCCCATGAACTGCTGGGGTGGAGATCGCGTCTTGGCAAACATAGTGTGGAACGCGGCTGACAGAAACTAGCTGCGTGAAGCCGAAGATCGTGCTAGGTTACACGAGTTATCTGATGCTAAATAATCACCAGATTATTTAGCATCAGATAACTCGTTTGCCTATCACTTCTATAAAGTAAACCATTAATAAAGAATATAATTTGAACAATATTGAATTTCAACTGCTTAAAAATGAAGGTAAAAGTAATAGTAAAAGTAGATATATTTATAAATAAAATTTATTTCACAGTAAATTGTCACAAGTTAAAAAATCTTCCAAATAAGGTAGACGCCAGTTAAGACTGAAAAAAAAATGTAAAAGGCCAATGACCTGCTTTTTAATGACCAGTTGTCGACTAATTAATACGAGCGCTCTCACATAGTTTCAATATAATTGAAAAGGGTCACAGTAGAGGAAACATTGAATTAGGAAGCGTCCATTTGTATATGGGTCCGAGCTCATTAATTTTAATTGAAGTTTACGGCCATTCTAATTCTCTAACGTCTGCAACTATTTGGCTTCTTCTGTGTCTGACTTCAAAATTCTGGAACTATTTGGCTAGTGTCTAAACTAATAATTATGTCTGTTCGTACGTACTCTACATGCTGGACCTAAATTAATTCATTTATTATTTTTTTCTAAATATTACAACCAACTTAGTAAGAGCCCTAATATTCCCGATCTTCGTCTATGGAGTAGAAACGCGGACAGTCCTAACAAGAGAGAGACAGAGGACAGATGCATTTGAAATGTGGTACTGGAGGCGAATGCTCCGGATGCCATGGACGTCCTAATGCATAAATGTATCTATACTCTCCCAGCTCGGCATTAAGTCTCGACTTCCACCATTTATCTTCAGCGCATACTGACATTTAACCGATTCATTATGCAAAAAGTAGATGGTACCCTGGAAAAGCTGTTCATTGTTGGCAATACCGAAGGAAGGAGAACGCAAGATCGAACGCCAGCAAAATGGTCCAACCAAATAAAGGTAACCACATCCTCTTCCGAATTTCAGGGGTTAAAGCGACCACGATCCGATCAGTAATAAGGGATCGATTAAAGAAAAAAAACAACCAACTAGCTCCAACCCAATTGGCTCAGTGCTTAGAATAAATACTCATTGGACTAAGGACTGCTTAGAATAAATATGTATGTATGATCTATAGTAATTTATTCTGAGTTTAGTTTCCCGCCAATCTACATTGGACAGGCATGATGGGTTAATTTCCGTTCTTCCAAAATGGATAGGCACGTGTTTAGCAGCGGAAAATAGATAGATAGAAATATTCTTTATTGAACACCAAAAACAAAGTAATACAATTATTGATTGCAATATTTATAAACAAATGGCGGTCTTATCGCTAATAGCTATATAGCTAATAGATTTCTTCCAGACAACCCTAGGATAGACACAATGTTAAAAAGATAATTTCATGTAGGTTGATGATACATTATCATTATAATGATAGCAAAAAAAAAAGAATATTAAAAATAAAGATAATAGCCATAAGCAAATATATATATATATATATATATATATATATATATATATATATATATATATATATATATATATATATATATATATATATATATATATATATATATATATATATATATATATATATATATATATATATATATATATATATATATAATTATTGGTTAACTGTAAATAATATACGGAGAATAAAGGAATAACAATCTGATAAATAAAACATTTTTCTAGTGGATAGGGATCGAAGATTAACGTTAGAAGTTGAGGAGAGTTTCTGGAAACAGCCCTTGACATAACAAGTTCCAAAAACTCCAGATAATAAGAAATATTATTTTTAATGTTCTTTGACTTTGCGTAAGCATGTCTCATACAAACAAAACAAAAGACACAACTTGCTTGTTTGTAATATTTTTTTTAACAAAAGGGTTCATTTCATTTGTGTTGCTTGACAACGGCGCATGCCACGTTTAGATATAAATAGATAATATCAGAACTTACTAGCCCGCATATGTAGGGATCCAATAGAGACGTTACTTCTTATTATCGATTACTTCATATTTATGCGTATGTACTATTTGCAACGACTTTTTGCAATTAATAATTATCATCAGCCTGGAACAATTCACCGATAAACAAAGTAGGAAGACCAATGAAATCACCTATCCTAAACTTCGGCTGCATGCAGTTTTTACCAGTTGCCTTGCGCGAATCATCTTTCCATTCAACCAGGACTCGACCACATTACGTTTTGCACTAACTTGTTCTTAATTTTTGCTATAATACCTTTGTTATATAACTAAAAGGAACAAATAATTCTCTACTCGTATATAAAGACCACCTTCTTCTTTCCTTCTTGTAAAGTTCGTTCTCGAGCGGTTCCTATATTCGACATTGCTGTCATTTTTTGTATTAATAATTTTTTACAAAAATGATATCATAGTAGAAAACATAATATTTTAATGCACTTATTATTTATTCTGGATTTTCATAAATTCCGAGAAGATTCGAAAGTAAATCCAAATGATAAATGAGAGTAGTTTTAGTGCAATTATTAAATTATTCT
This sequence comes from Baronia brevicornis, assembly GCA_031353405.1. Taxonomy (NCBI): domain Eukaryota; kingdom Metazoa; phylum Arthropoda; class Insecta; order Lepidoptera; family Papilionidae; genus Baronia; species Baronia brevicornis. The sequence continues at coordinate 1,198,490 of JASFAT010003808.1, forward strand.
TTATTGTCACAAAAATATTTTTCTTTCTTATGGTGTCTCCCCGACTAGCAAAAGTTGGTAGCCAATGCAAAAAATAAATAGAAAAACTAAATAATATTTCACAAAATAATCGATTAAAATATACTGCCCTGTTTCACATCGCTATATGAACCCTACGCTAGGCGTGCACAGTCGGAACTTCTACTGGCCGACTATAAATAAAATAATCAACCGAGAGATAAAATTGTGAAATAATTATTGCAGTGCACTCAGCGTTGCGGTCATGAAACTATTTGAAGTATTATTGAACGGGGCAATTGTTATTTCAATTTGAGATCAATTGCCTTTAAATTATACTTCCTTATTAGATAAGGAAGAATAATTTGACAAATAGACTTTAAATATTTTTGAAACATTAATTCTTTTTGAGTAGAATAAGCATTCGTTTAACAATGTTTATAGTTTTCTTTGTCCTGTGTAGCGGGCACATTTTTTAATTTATGATTTCGAGGGGTCCGACAGAAAAATTTCTTGAAGACTCGACACAGAAAATATTGACTTTCTGATAAAGATTCATAAAATAATTATTGTTTTTTTACAAATCATAAATTATTTAGAACTACCTAGTACACATATATATATTTCATAATTTATGTGAGTTATAAATTTACAAATGGTGCTTCGCTTCTCACAATTTATAATCGTTGCCTAATTCACCTCACTCGACACCAACAATTACGTACTACATATTATAATTCACTAAATAAATCATAGTAACTTTTTTAATCGTGCTCGCTAAACCAGTTGTTGTAGTAGTGAGGTTCGTTATATTAAATAGCGTAATATATTAGTCTGATATTTAAAAATAGTCATTGGGCTTAATATTTTCAAATAAACGTATCTGATACTCTCTATAGTCCCCGGACTCCCCCGGGGACTATGGTGCCTTACATATGCATGCAGGGCTCTGCTGGGGCTGACCTCCATCCTCCCTTGCGGCTCGTGGGATTCACTAAGACGAATTTACTATACCTAATTTGTCGAAGAATGACGGTGACGTGGTTCGCCACCCGTCACGTCCTGATTCTCACGAGGGCGAAAAGCGACCAACGACGAGCCGCTTCGCTGCGATGAATGGCAGCGGATGGAGCTCTGTGGTCTCTGCCAACCCCTGCGGGGGATAGGCGTGAATATATAATAAAAAATAAAATAAAATACTCTCTAATATTTCATTTCTCATTCATGATGCCGATATCCTTAATTATAATAAGTAAAGCGCCATTTTTTGTCAATTTAATTTTAAATTTCAGTCACAGTCGTAGGTTTGTGTAAAATATGTAAGAAACAATTCTAACAATTATTAAAATACATTAATAAGTTTAAACGTTATATTAATATATTAGATAATAAATTTGGTAATAAAATCACAGGTATCATCGGTATAGACACCAATTTCTATTATACATTTAATACTGAAATAACGAGTCATTTATAAATAGCATATCGTTATAAAGCGATTTTAAAAAAATAGCCGTTGTGAACACTTCTATTTTAGCTTCGAGGTGGGTACAAGCGAGCGAATTACGCCTGATTACCAACAGCAAAATTTATTACACCCGCAAACCGATCAGGGGCTCTACGTGTGTGGAACGCCGCGTAAAAGTAAAAGTGGTTCACTTGATTCTTTTTATAAACGATTTATGGGCGACTTGTGGTACAGTCGTGTTGAACCGTTTTATATAATCACACTATATCTTTTATTAATTTACATTATGTTAAACCCATATATATATATATATATATATATATATATATATATATATATATATTGTATGTCCCACTGTATAACTCCGGAGGATAAACTAAGTGGCCAAGTTACCGCTTTCAATGGAGTCAATGGTTATGCGCTCCATTTCTGATAAATACATTCATGGTCTAAAAGTCTCGCCTTCAAGAGTTTCATATAGTCAGTGAAGAGGTCTAATTCCTTTTCCCTTTTATTTTCTCACTTTCCATAACTTGTCACATTTCCTCTCATTTTTTTCTTCTTCACACCTGTTACCTCTTATTATTCACATTTGCAGCCTAAGATTGACAACACATACGCAGAGCTTAGTTGCGCAGATTTTCAAGGTTGTCGGTTATTGCTCGCTCAAGACACTCGCTGTATCATTTGCCTATAACTTCCATCTTTCTCTCTGGGCGATCCTTCATGACTGAAAATCGCGATCACCAGACTTCACCAAGCGGCTCATTAGGATCCATTTGTTGTGTTCGCTAGCCTCTTCCAAGAACCTGAAGTACTTGTACTGTTTCAGTTGGTCGGACTATCTTATCGGAGATCTACCCCTGTATCTTTTATACTCAACTTTTGAACAGATGAATAATTTCTTCATATTTTCACCATGGTAACGGATAATATATCTAAAATACCGGAGGATACAACGTCGGCATATCGTGGACAGTAAAATAACTTCGATAAAATAAGGTATATCCGTCCCAGCTAATATAAAATTTCGCAAACTATAAAACATATGGTTTGTTAAGAATTAGAAAGGTCGTTAGCATGACAATCAAAAACATAACTATATAACGATTACAATCAAATATGATTAACCGTCCAAATACCCTCAGGACATGAATGCGCTCTACCCATTGACATCTGCCGGGTCACTATTCGCTAGTCGAGAGATTGTGGCTTCATGTATCACACAATAAGAATCGAAAGTTGGTCCTGCGAACAGAAAATTTGACGAGTGGGCATGGCGATATAACTTCTTTTGATACCACCTACCAATTGTAACTGAAATGCAAAAGAAATAGAAAGTTGCCAATTTTAACTTCTTTTCGTGAATCGGATTTCAACAAATGTGCTGAAATGTTTTACCCTTCAGTTATTTTCTAATACATTTTTTTTTTGATTATACAGTGAATTACTATCAATTATTATAGTATCAATAAGATATACCCTTTTTGAAAATAATAAAGCTCTTGACGGTTATGCCTTTAATAAATATCAGTAATAAAGGCACGCTGCGGATTAATACTTTGTCAAGAATGGCATAATATTTGTCTGTAGCATAAATGAGCCGGCTTGCCCGGGGAAGTACCCCATCCCCGCAGAAAACCGGCGTCTGAGTGGTAGCTTAGCTACCACGCTTCGTACGGTGAGCGGCTAAGTTTCGGAGGCCCAACACCGGAGGCTTCCCCTCCCATTCCCACTCCCATAATGAACTTTCCTTCAAGGTCGGCAACACTTCTTCCCTGTTTATGGCGCTGCGGATGTCTATGGGCGGCGTTGATTGCTTTCCATCAGGTGACACGCCTGCTCGTTTGCCTTCCATAATACGGAGAGACGAGATGATTTACATCGCTCACCGAATGAACTATAGACAAAACTTACTTACTCAGAAATGCGTTCTGCAAACAACTCATGCGATGAAGTGTGGTACTTCATCACATGAGTTTTTTTCATTCATCAACCTAGTGTTGACAAAAACACCTGATAAAAATTTTCTATTAAAAAGATATCGATAAATGTCGATAGAAATTTCGCTTCAGAATGGCTCTATTATATAAATTTTGAAAAGTATAATATTTTTACCAATAATTCTTAACTATTTAAGAATAGAAAGTATTCTATCAAAATCTATGTTACTAGTAAAATTGTAAGATAAAAAATATATCAGCATTTTTTTATCGTATTCCGAGTAAATCAGTAAAGTTAACCCTGCGGTGAAGTCTTAATATACATTAAGTATTTTGTTTGAGTATTCGCTCTGGACCGGAAACCTTGTTAGTTACAGATATAGCCTCCACGATTCCCCCACAGATAACTCAATTCGACTGGATTAGTAGTGTGTTAAGGACGCCCAAGTAAAAAGGTTACATGTAAATCAATTAGCGGAAAAATCTCTTGAGGTATTTCATATTTTAATCAAATGACCTTAAAGAATATTTGCATTTATTCTCGTAATTCCGTCGTAAGATTCTTTGCATAAATTAGGATATTACATTCAAAAGTTAGTTAAGATATTTTCATAATATCATTTACTCGTTTAAATTTTTTTTTATAAAAATTAACTACAATGAGCGATTACAAAGTATTACACAATTTTATTTATTTAAAAAAGCGTTTTATTATAATTAAATAAGGAGGACCAATTGGCTCAGTAACGGGACCCCCCGCCCACAGAATGAATGGTCGCGGGTTCGATCCCCGCATCTGAATAAATATATGTGTGGCCTACAGATATTTTACAGGACTTTTAAAAAGTTAATAAAAATTTAATTAATTGCAACAGACAAAAAATAAATCTGAAAATTTAAACTTTTGTAAACGCTCTATTTTCACAGCCAATATATGTCCCCCTGCTGAGTACGGGCCTCTCCATTTCTGGAGGAATGGACATTAACGCACAACGCTTGTCCAATGAGGATTGGCGGGGTTATCAGACTCGGAATAAATATTTGTAATCCATAAATATATTTATTCCGATGCGGGAATCGAACCCACGACCATTGACTCCGCGGGCGGAGGGCCCCGCCACTGAGCTAATTGGTCATCATGAATACAATTAAAACCACATATAGACCAATGCAATTTATTTCTTTAAGGCCCAGGTCTATCCAAGGTATTTAAAAAAATAAGTGAATTATAATGTTACATAATCCAATGCATATGGCACAAGAGCAATAAAATATTGCATATGTACCGTCGGAGATTCAATCGGGAATACCAACAGATAATTTAAAAACGATAGTACTTGTTCCAAGCTTAGCATTATGCGACGATATGAATCTATTATTATATAACTCTTTATCCGTTTTTATGTCTCTATATTGTCCACGGAGGCATCCTAATGAAGTTTATTATTTGTTATTCCTTTTTTTCTCTTCAAATGTGGGAATTTCTTCTTAATTATCATTTTTATAAAATGTTCCGTTTGAAAAAAATTTTTGAGGCTCTTAATTATTTTGTTTTCTTTCAAGATTTCGCATCTTTATTGATTTTTTTTTGAGTGATCAAAATAAAAATTCGAACGGGATATAAAAAAAAATCTTCAGATTTAAATTCCTTATTTTAACATGAGAAAATTTCATTTTTTAAACGAGAATCTGTTAACGATTACGTTTACTACATCGTAATGAGATGTCTATGGACGAAGAAAGACTATATATAAATTATTGGAAACTATTATATATAAATAATAGAAGTTCATTATTCTAAAATTCGTACGACACTAAGAATTAGGACTACACTAAGAATAAGTATTACACTAAGAATGAGTACTGCACTAAGAATTAGTACTGCACTAAGAATTAGTACTGCACTAAGGATTAGTACTGCACTAAGAATGAGTACTACATTAAGAATTAGTACTGCACTAAGAATTAGTACTGCACTAAGAATTAGTACTGCACTAAGGATTAGTACTGCACTAAGAATTAGTACTGTACTAAGAATTAGTACTACACTAAGAATTAGTACTGTACTAAGAATTAGTACTACACTAAGATTTAGTACTAAGCTTCTTTAAAATCTAAAGGCAATTTTAAATTGTGCCATTCTTAACCACCTTAAGAGTTTCATTATAATAGCAACGCCAGAGAATAGTTATCTGATACGTTCAACTTAAATTATGTTTTGCTCATCATCGTAATTGATTTTCTTCTACATACATCGATTAAAATAACGAATCAATCAAAATATCATTACGGGTTGTGTGGTGCAAGTTATAAGATTCTGACATTTATTCAATTGTTTCTGTCCAAACAACAATTTTATTTTAAATCTATCTAATTACTATTTCATTCCAAAATGTACAAAAATAATTAAAAGAAATCACCTATTGAACTTACACTTCTCTCAAATAGAGAGGCACCTTATTGATTGCATCAGACACGCAATTGAGCGGCTGTGGAACTAGTTATTTTTCACCAATAATAAATACCTCTGTTACTGAATACAATACAAAATAGCAATTTATGAAAAAATGCATAAATAATAAAACAAAAATTAAAAAAAATTAATAACCTAATAACTGAACTACATTCGCTTCATTTATTTCACATCTCTTAACTAACCTCTTTATTTACTATTATATATGATATGATTATTTAGGAATGTATCATGTGTCAGTAAACATCGAAATCTTCTTGATCATTTCATTTATTTAAACAATACATGTTTGTTTACAATGTTGAATTGCCGGTGGAACCCTATCTGGGCGATTGCCCATATCTCGGGACCCAAACGATAATTATCAATCTAGACAAAGTATCTTAACTAGTGTCTAATATTTATAATTATGAAAAACAAAAACAAAAAAGGAATAAAAGTTATATAGGTGCTGTCATATATATTATTTACAACGTTCACACATCAAAAATAATGTTTCATGACTATAAGCAAAAGCCGTATTTTCATGCTCAAAAATAATTAATAGCATACTATCTATGTATGCATGTATCTATGTCTTTTAATAAATTGTAAAATTTAATATCTATATTATTCCTCGTCATTCGATATCGTTAATATTTACATATTGAAAGCTCGACGCTTGTAAATTATACCATCATATAAATTCTATTTGCATAAAGCGATCGTGTACAATGGATCACTTCCCGTCCCACAATCAGCCGAGGTATTACTTTAGCCCCAGATCGTGAACAATCAGCTTTCTTAATTGTAGACTTATTGTTTTTATCTTCGGGCTATTTATATTTTAACATAATTTAAATCGTTTGTTACACATTGAATAGATTCATCAGCGCGCTATTCTATTGCTTTATTCTTGTCATTACGAAATCAGTTTTCGATTCTTGTAAGAAGCAAACCATCGAAAATCTTTCTTTCGTTGCATTTACTGGTATCTGTATCATCAATCATCTGTAATCTACTAAACTTCAATAATGCACAAAGACATGCCTTAAAATGCATCACGTAAACCGATCTATATTTTCACGCATGCAGTTTCTACCGAATTACAGCTAGTTTCGATTCGCCGGTAAATAGTCACCGACATAGCACTTTCAGTTACAAACAGAAGTGATAATGGACTGGTCTTGTTTGATTCGGGCTATTTATATTTAACATAATTTAAATAGTTTGTTATACATTGAATAGATTCATCAACGCGCTATTCTATTGCTTTATTCTATTAAAATTATTTTCTTTTTGTTCTGTGTATTTATTTGTACATTATAATATTATTAAGGAATTAATTTTAGTTATTGTTAAAGAAAAAGGTGTCATAAATGAAGTTTTTTCTATTTCTAATTCAATCATCTGTAATTTACTAAACTTCATTAGTTCACAAAGACCTGCCTCAAATGCGCTACCTAAACCAATCTATATATTCACGCATCCACTGTCTAATGAAGCACAGCAAGTTTCGATTCGCCGGTGAATTAGTCACCGACACTCTTTCAGTTACAAACAGAAGTTGTAATGGGCTGGTTCACATTTGAATGAGAACTCACAAACATTGCACTACACAAGCTAGAAAGAAAATAAGTCATGGTAAACGTGCGACGCCCCCAGATCTCCGAAGGGCGGCTGGAAGAAATTCGATTTGTAAAGACAAAGATGCACTAGAACTGTCGTTGGCTACTCGAGTAGGACCAGGTGGCGCACTTTAAAAACTACTTATGTACAGAGATATATATCGAACTGACTGAATAGAAGAGAAAGAAGCTTAAAGATGTTCGAGCCGTCTTGAATGTACCTTAAATTTGTTACAGTAATATATTTATTTATTATTTGATAAACGCAATTAAATATAAAGCACATGATTTTGACAACAAAGCTAATTAATGTTTAATTGCTTTTTCTTTTAGACGCAAAAATAAATAATTACTGTGCAGAATTCAATGACACAATAATGAGTCTAACATTTTATTATTTTATATAGAATTTAACAGTCATTAACTGCGAAGGAATATGAAGCTATGTAGAGAAATATTTTTATTTATTGTAAGATAGGAACTCAAACGAGCTAGCGTATCACCTTTTTTATGGGATAGGAAGGAAAACGAACAGGCGTGTCACCTGATGGAAAGCAATCAACGCCGCCCATAAGCATCCGCAGTGCCATAGGCAGTTCAGGAGCGTTATCGGCCTTAAGGAAAGTGTCATTATGGGAGGGGGAGAGGCAGGGAGGAGGGGGTTGAGCCCTGAAACTCAACCGCTCAACTTGAGATTTATGGGACTTTGAAAAACCAATCAGTTAAGCCCAAACTTACTTATTTTTTTAGGGTTACTAGTAATAGAATAAAAATTCCATTATCCACATCCTAACTCCATCACCAGACCCTCCTCACTAAGTGTTATGTATGATAATCGTCAAAATGACTAAGTCCAAAGGGAGAGTTACTAGTAACGACTTCCACTGTCCACCTCTTGACAGACTCAATACCGTATACCGTACTCGTTACTCTATATTGAAATTATCAAAATGTTGTATTGACCCGTGTTCTTAACGTGCGTATAAAGTTTCATAAGAATCGGTATTAGAAGTAAAAAAAAGCCGTCGAAAGATTTCAATCAAACAAACAAATAGCTTAATAAAACCTTTTAAAATACTGTGAAGCACGGCACTATGAAAGTCATTGGTCTTTTTCACAAACAGATAACATTGATTTAGTCAATCTCGCTATACTTCCATAGCTCAGCTCTTTGATCGTAAAATTAGGGCAAAACACACGAGCAGTGTACGGCTCATTAGCTGTCTATAAAGGGAGGACTACATAAGCAAATAATGTTTGCTCCATCTACGGGTAATGGAGAGTACAGTTGACAGGAAAACTTCTAGTAATTTAACTTCTAAATAACTTTATGAACATTTCAATAATTTATTATCTTATATGTAAAATATTATGACGAAGAAAAATGAAAATATAAGGAAATGTATAAGCTAACATGAGAACAGGTTACAATTTCATATTTAGATGAAGTATGATGAATTTAATAGCTCCAAAGCTATATACTAATTTAATATTTTTTCTCTAGTTTCTCATTAGGGGAATTATCAAATTTTCGCAGCAACTCGATTTCTGAAACTGACCAAATTCCAGCTTGAAAGTAAAGGAAAGGATAGGAATTGGAACTCTGAATCTCTGTACTCATCGCACGAATCATTGTGCATAACCACACGTACCATGAGCTGGTCTACTTGTGCAACCGAAGCTCTACTTGTGTTTATAAGAATTGACGTATCTACAATATAAAAAAAATTAAAGTCAATTTCTACTCATAGCAACAAACGATTTTTTTTTAATTTTTTCTTAAATGTTTTTTAAAACTGTATTAACATCAAGTGTCATCCGCTATAAAAGTAAAAAAAAAATTACTTATTTGAACTTGAGTGAATAAATAAAAAGTATTTTATTAACTATTGAAAATTTGAACAAGCGGGAGAGTGTTGACTAACTATGAAACAAGTAATATAAAAAGACAAAGTCAGTTTCTACTTTGGGCAACAAAAAACATTTTTTAAAATTTTTTCTTAATTTTTTATTAAAACTGTATTAACATGAACTATCATCCGCTATAAGATTACAAAAAAATTTACTTACTTGAACTTAAGTGAATAAATAAAAAGTATTTTATTAACGATTGAAAATTTGAACAAGTGAGAGAGAGTTGACTAATAGTAGAAATTGAAAAATCATTTTCATCAAATATTGACTTGCAGAAAATGCCTTTCTGCAAATTAAATCCGCCTTTGTACAGGAAATAGAATTTGTACAGGAAAATTTTTTTTAACAGCCCATATATGTTCCACTGCTGAGCACGGGGCTCTACAATTTTGGAGGCACGGACGTTAAACCCACCACGCTTGTCCAATTCAGATTGGCGAGGTTACCAGACTCGGATTAATATTTGTAATCTATACATATATTTATACCGATGCGGAGATCGAACCCGCGATCATTGACTTCGCGGGTGGAGGGCCCTGCCACTGAGCCAATTGGTCGTCACAGGAAGATTAAATAAACAAAACTATTTCTTTATATTATGAGCAAACTACATATTATTCCCTAATTATCAACTTAGATCAGCTCAAACCTTACTTAACAGAGCATACGGTGTAATAAGTGGCAGTAAAGCGTGTAATTACGCGCGGTCGGGCGACCGCGACCGAACCTCGGTCACGAATAATGGACTCTCAGCTATTGTCGTGTCCTACTGCGCGTGTGCACCCGGCTTTAGTGCGTGCACATTTTGCGAATTCACAGTCACGAATTGTGTAAGCATCCTTATATATACAAACAAATCTAATTATGTAACACGTGATTTTATTTTTTAAATTAGTTGTTGATACAAGTAATTTAAATTTAAAAATATACAAGTGATATAAAAATATATTAAAGTCAATTCTCCTTTTTTTCTAAAGATCTACGCTTAGCCACTAACGGTATTTTATTCCTAAAAATATATCCTGCTAAATATTTTATATACGAGAACTTTTTTTCTCCCATAAAACTAATATTAATGTATTAAATTTAATTAATTAATTAATATCTGAAAAATACAATAAATATATATGTATGTGAAAATACATGTATAAGGAGAACTTGAACTAATAGTAGAAATTAAAAAAAAAACAAATAAATATAATTTAATAGAATATAATAGGGGAGGAAGGAGGAGGATTAGGCTTCCGGAACTCAACTGCTCACCGGACAAAACGCGGTAGCTAAGCTACCATTCAGCCGCCAATTTTCTGCCAATTTTATTGAACCAATAAAATCAATTCATGTGAAATGTAATTTTCCGGTTCCGCCCTGCTTCGCGACAACGAAAGCACATTCGGTTCCCATACGCCACTTCGACAACAACTGTGCCTGTTTAAACATGTATACCGGTTTGTAAACAAGTTAATTGGAACAATAAATATTCTAAAAACCCAAGTCTGCTTGTCAGCGCATCAGTAATGTAGGAGAGGTGCCGTTAGTTCGGAGCACGTGTTCATTTGTATGCCCAACCCGCGACTGCGCTTCACGCATTACGTGACGTGTTTCCGATTGTGTTTTTTTTAGTGACATTTTATAGCGACGCGTCGGAAATGGGGTGAATACACCAGTTTGTCGACTAAATATATATAGGTATGCGGTTTATATTTGTGCAACATTTTCAAGAGACGTTCAATTTTGTCACGTGCTTTATGGTTTAAAATGCATCTAACTACCGGGCTAAGGGATGAACCCTGATGAAGGGATATTCATAGAAACTAAATTTTATTTTTTATATATGGTTGCCAGAATATAATAGGTTGCAAAAGCATTATTCTAGGTAGTGTCATAAGTGGTGAGTATTGGAGCAAATTACCTGAGACTAAAAGTCATCTGTGATTTCCAATCTCAGGTGGATTTAAGCGTAAATATTAACGTCCCACAATTTTTTTAGGGAGACCAACGTCCAACATTAGATTGTTGCGGCTATGTTGATGATATTTATTGAATATTAGTGTTCAAGTCACTACTACATCTAATTTGTGTTTCAAAGACACTGCGACTGAATTCTCTTTCATTCTTATCAATCGGTCTATTGGACAAAGGAGAATTTGAATGATACATACTGCGTTTGCGCATACACTAAGAATTTTGAGATTTCTTAGAAGAATTTTTCGCAGCCTTATCATTGAGAATAGCATCAAAATAAATCTATAAAGACGATAAATGATTATGCGATTGTGATAATGTCGTAGGATCACGATTTGTGTAAACTTAAGTTTAAAGAGAAAAATAAGAGAAAAATATTAGACCTCGTTGAGAATTAAGGGGCAAGTATGATTAGGCATTAGGTTCATGCAACTTGGAGAGAAAAAATAAAGAGCGAAGCAAAAGAAGAAGACTAGAAAGTTTACAGACCAGTTTCAAAAAAGGACCAGAATGGAGACACTGTAGGAGAGAATCGAAGGTACTTTACATCGAAGAAAACGAAAATTTCTACACCGATTGCCACGCACTTATTCAAAACAATGTAACAAATTTAAGTTTACATTTTACTGACCATAAAATCATAGAACAAAAAATATTATTTGACTTAAATTTTATTCAAATCAAAGAATAGTTTTTTGCCAAATAAATAAAAATAAAAAGCCTTTTATTTCTTGCTTCGTTTTACCAACCAAAACGCCTAAATTTTCGCAAAAAAGATCCATTAAAGATAGTGCGACGAACCAGTTGAAACTAATAATGCGCGCAATAACTGTGAGCTGTATGAATGCTTTTTAAATTGAATCGAATTGTCCTTTTCCCCGGGAGCTATCGATCACAACTCTCCAACAGATGCGTCTTATTTGCACAGATGTGTTATGAAGGCATATGGCGCAGTTGGAATACATCCGTTTTCTCCTGAACATATCACACTTAACTATCTTAAGTGGCTATATTAACGAAAGAGCTTCTTCCCGAGACAATTGAGTACTTTTTTATGGAAAAGATATTACCATTACAGATACTTTGCCTTCTTTATAATTATATTAATGAAAGATTTCTCGCAAAATCACAATAGATTTTTTTTATGGAATAGATATATCTATTCCGTAAAGAAAAAATTCGCGATGGTAAACAATAAGCGCCATCCCTAGACATCCACAATACTAAAACTACAACAAAAACATTGCTTTCCTTAGAATAACGATATGAATAATAGGAGTGGAAGAAGGATTTAATGGGGGGGAGGGGCTGGCAGTAATAGAAAGGGAAAAGGGAAATACAAAAAGGGCACACACGATCGTTTTAATTTATATGTATTAATTTTTGTTTCTCTATTTTCAGGTATGTATATATATTTACACAGCGAAACGTGGTAAGAATAAAAAACTCAAAGTTACGTATGTATTTAAAGACGTTTGACGTTCATAATCCATTAACCTATTTATATTAATAGTGTAATCATTTATTTTCTTTGATGATTTGGATAAAATATAACTGTTTAATCGGGTAATTAAAAAATGAACTAAATTAGTTTCTTCCAGGACCAACGATTTAAGCACATTTTTAAAAGCACAAATAATAGAACAATAAATACATAGTCATAAATAACTTACTTTGTCTGAGTTTATATTTGGAAATACTTCTTAATAAATTTTAATAAAAAACGAACAAGCGTATGGCCTGATGAATACGATCAACACCATCCATTGACTCCCCTACAACCCCGTAGGCATTGCAAAAGCGTCAAGTGATGGCGATACGTGTAAGATTACTTTCGAATGTTTCAACGTCTCAGATCGGAAATATAAGCTGATTCCATAGAGTAGAGGATCGAAATAGAAAGGATCACCACTCACACAGATGATCGGGATGAAGCTGTTCCTCCTAATGGAGGAACTTTCACAGTAAATGTAGCAAAAACCTAGTCTCTAGGTTTTGACTAAAAACAAATCGGGCTCCCGAACAAAAAGTACTGCATTCAAATTTAATATACAATACACACGATCGCAGCTGCCGTCCGCATTTGAATAAATATTGGTGCAAACGTGTTTGAATAAATATTGGACACGCATTCATACTTATTAATATGGACCGTGGTGTCTTAGGTCATGGCTTGATTGTTTCATTTAAATTGTCTTATAGTAACTATATATACATAGATGCTGTATGCAGGGATAGTGTACGAAAACGGGCGCCCTAGGCCTGATGAAATGAGCGTCTCATCAAAAAATAGTCAAAAAAGCATAGGATAGAATTAATAATTTTCATATTTCAAAAACAATACAACGTAAGCATAATATCAAACATAACATATTTCTATTATTCAGTACATCTGGAAATTATTCCGCGGCGATGTTTTACAAAAACAAGAATCGAGCACTATTCCGATTATCTCATTGAAGATCGATAATCGGTACTAGTACAGTTGTACACTATCCCACGGAAAAAATGTTAATTCGCTGGTTAGGATGTATCGCAGTAGGCATAAGATCGGTATTGGCACAAGAGAGGAAGGGGCGCGCAAACCTCTGAATTTCGCCGGTGCGTGGCGCTCCCTTCTGTCACGACGCCCTAAGCTCAGACCTAGCGGGACTAGTGTATAAACCTGCTTTGCGAATTATATCGGCGAATTATATAATTATATCGGCGAATATACTCTATGTCATACATACAGTATGTATGACATAGAGTATATTTGCCCTAGAGACGATTCGATTAAATACCAGTAGAAGGATAGTGCTCTGTAGCCTCTGCCTGAGTAATAAATAGTCCGCTCTCTAAACGTGGGGATAACAACAACACCCCTCAACATTGAGGCCAATGTCCTCAATGTTGAGGAGTTGGAACACCACAGTAAAGGTGTGAATGTGCAAACTACTAAGTACAACAAAAACGTTGAAAAGTCTTGAAGTTGACGTGGACGAAAATTTGGGAAACATGTAGGTACCTACTCAAATTAAATATTCCCTTTACATATCTTACCCAAAGTGAACTAACAAAGAATAAAGCAATCATAACTAATAACAGTTCGCGTGAAAGTGAGAACAAATTTTCTACTTCCATGTAAAGCGATTTCTTCGCAGCCAGCATTTCAACGCGACCACCACAAATTGGCATCATTACGCCCGTCTAACCGCTAGCTTTATTTCCAATCGCCAAGTTGGCTATAATTGGCGTTAAGTACTATTTTCTCGGTTCAAAGCGGTTTTTATTATATAGGAACATACTAGTTAAGATCGTTCGTAGTATAACAAATTAATTTATTTCATAGTGGTAGAGCCACGCTGCAGACGAATACTTTGTCAAAAACGTCATAACAATTGTGTGTAGCATGAATGGGCCGGCTCGCCCGGGGATGTACCTGCGCTGCGGATGAATGGCAGCGGATGGAGCTCTGTGGTCTCTGCCAACCCCTGCGGGGGATAGGCGTGAATATATTATATAAAATAATAAAAAAAGAATAATATTATATTGTACTTCAAACTCTGGAACCAGCTACCTTTTGATAGCTACTTAAGAAATGAATAAACTTTAAAAATTCTCAGTTCTCCTTACTAATAGAACCTAGTTATGTAAAAACAAACATTTTGACTTTCACGTCGACTCCCATCTTAAATACCCACCCACATACATAATACGAGATCAAAATAATAAAACAGTTAATCTACGGGAAGCTGTCCGTTAATCTTTGTTATAATGTTAACCATGGTTATAAGCATCTACAATAATATGAGATAAAGAAGATGAACGCGGCAGATGCCACTTTCACGATAAGTTTCTAATGGTAATAAGGGATTATGTGCTTTCAAAGCCTAAATTATTGTATTATTTTGTGAGATTTGACACAAAATATACTCTATAAACAATAACTGATGACCAATGGAAATGTTTTCACTTTCTGAGAAAAAGATTGTGGTTCGATTCCCGCATCAGTACAAATATTTGTATAGCCTATACAAATATTTGTACAATATGCCTCCGGCGTTGCAAATGCCTATAGGCGAAAGTGATCTTACCATAAATATCTACGGACATAAGTCTCCTGCAAGAAGCTCCACCTAGCACAATCTGTGACTTCCCGCATCTAGTTTCTGCTAGCCGTCCTGCACAGATCGTGGCACCATTTAGTTGAGGGACATCTCGTGATACGTTTACCTATATATGTATGTATGAATATATATATATATATATAGTACATACTTAGTACTTTTGCTGTTGTACGATCTCATGCGTAATGCATATCGCATTGCGTGTTATACTTGAATGCATATAATGTATGCCCGGTTCCGTATATTCATAGGTCGATGACTGGTACACTCAGTGGTTTATGCACCTGACTTCCGAAATAGAAGTTTAAATCCACGTGTAAAGTAAAACAATGTTTTTGTTTCATATCCCATTTATGATCTATTGATGGACACAGTAACTTCTTTTCACGCACCACCAGTTTGTGGAACCAGCTACTCTCGGTGGTCTTTTCGAACCGTTACGACATTGGAACCTTCAAAAAACAAGCCTATATATACCAAAAAGGCCGCGTTACGCTTCCGCGACTCCTGCGGTGTCGCGCTTGTCCATGGGCGGCGTTGATTGTTTTCCATCAGGTGACACGCCTGCTCGTTTGCCTTCCTATCCCATAAAAAAAATTTTTTTTTCAGTCAAAATGTTACGCCAATTTACCTTAGACAAGCGTAGTATGTTAATGTCAATTTCTCAAAAAATGACAAGGCCCCTGTGTTTTTTTTTTATGGGATAGAAGGGCAAACGAGTAAGCGTGTCGCCTGATGGAAAACAATCAACGCCGCCCATGGACAAGCGCGACACCGCAGGAGTCGCGGAAGCGTAACGCGGCCTTTTTGGTATATATAGGCTTGTTTTTTGAAGGTTCCAATGTCGTAACGGTTCGAAAAGACCACCGAGAGTAGCTGGTTCCACAAACTGGTGGTGCGTGAAAAGAAGTTACTGTGTCCATCAATAGATCATAAATGGGTTATGAAACAAAAACATTGTTTTACTTTACACATGGATTTAAACCCTGAACTCCTATTGCGGAAGTCAGGTGCACAAACCACTGAGTGTACCAGTCATCGACCTGTGAATATACGGAACCGGGCATACATTATATGCATTCAAGTATAACACGCAATGCGATATGCATTACGCATGAGATCGTGTCGAGGAAGCGGATGAACGTTCGGATGGACGGATAGACGAACAATCGTATGCGTGAATGTTTGCTGCACTCACCGGCTGCTCATATACTGCAACGCTTTTAAGGGCGTTGCGTTTAAGGGCGTCTACACACTATTTTTGTATAGAAGCCAGGATGCTACAACCGCACGCTAATGTAAGCGTAACTTAATAGACACAAATCGGCATTTACGAACTCCAATTAAATATTGTTTCTATTGCCTAGCATTTTTTGTCCTATAAATAAAAGAAATATAAAAAAATAAAGTCAATTCCTTCTTAGGTCAACAGAGAAAATTTTTATTTTAATTAATAATTAACTATTATTATTTTTTTTATTTTTATTATATAATTCTCTCATATGAAACTAAAATAAATTAATTAAATGTAATTAAAGAATATTCAAAAAAATCATATTATTATTGTCATCCACTACAAGTTTAAAAAAAATATATTTGAACATTAGTTGATGTATAAAAAGTGTAATATTTTTTTTAACGATTGTAAATTTTATCGATATATTTTTATACATATTTATATATACGGAGAGTGTGAACTAATAGAAGGAACTGAAAAAAATATTAGGCACAAAAGGCGGACGGTAGAATTTTTCCTTTTTCCCGGTACGCCTTTTCACCGTACCGACTTCATTTCCAGTTGGTTCGCGGTATCAGTAATTAAACTTTGGAACATGTTTCTCTTCGATATAAGAAAATGTATAAATATTGCCATATGTTTTATTATTTTTACACGATAGGAAAATTATATTTCAGTAAATCAATGTTGGAAAAATAATTCTTCTTTTCCTAAAAGTGCCTCTCCGACTTGCGAAAGTTGGCAGCCAATTCACCATAACTTTCCTGGGAAAATAATAGTGAATTTAATTCTGGACCTTAAATATTGGCCCGATATTTTGTTCCAAATCACTGACAGCTTTTACCACCGACACGCAAATTGATGTGAACTTTTTTTAGTGTAGGACAAGGTTAATTCAAATAACTAACATCAGAAATTCCGGACTCGTGTGACGAATTTAACGATACTCTGCAAGGTGGCCCAAAAATACACGTTGGCTAATTCAATTTGACTGTTTTTTAACAAGCTTATTTGTCTTAAATTTCTAACGCAATTTTTGTGAAGTTGTCTTCTTTTTATTGTGATTGATTATTTATCTATTTATTTCTGTTTGTAATTTTCCTTACAAATAGAGTCTAACAATTTACAAGTTTCAGAAAAAACTGTACACGCAGACCACGACTCTACTTTGTCGTTGTTACTACGACAAATAAAATTTTATATAGTTTGTAGGTTGGCTGCTTAGCCAACCTATAATCTATACAAGTGTATCTATAACCCTATCTTACCTATAATCTATATAAGTGTAGAACGTGATAACATATTTGGGTCAGGTTTATAGGTATAAATAGCTTAAAAATTAGTATAAGCTCTTCACAAAAGGACGAAATGCTAATTCAATATCAGCCCGCGGCAGTCCACTGCTGGACATAGGCCTCACCCAAGGCGCGCCAGCTAGCCCGATCTTCGGCTACACGCATCCAGTCTCTGCCAGATGCCTTGCGCAGATCGTCGCTCCATCTAGCAGGAGGGCGTCCCACACTACGTTTACCGCGTCGCGGTCTCCACTCCAGCACTCGTCTACTTCAACGATTGTCGGTTCTCCGACAAATGTGTCCAGCCCATTGCCACTTCAGTCTGCTAACTCGAAGAGCAATGTCGGTGACTCTGGTTCTCCGGCGAATTTCTTCATTTCGAATTCTGTCCACCAGAGAAACCCCGAGCATAGCTCTCTCCATAGCCCTCTGAGCGACTTAGGAGCTTGGCGAGGAGACAGACTGTCAGTGTCCACGTCTCGGCACCGTAAGAGAGTACGGGCAGGACGCACGCAAATGCTAATGCCTTCTCTGAATATCTGCGTACGTCAAGAACCGATGTAAATGTCATATAACTCTCTTTTTCGGGCCACTTTCTCATCGCTAAGTAAATTGATGCTGTTGAACTTGTAGTAAATGGCGAAAAATCTGCTTTCAACTCTGATAGTCGTCAGTCTGATCTATCCCATCAGAGACTTTCATCACTAGCATTTTTGACACAAGGTCGATCCACCTTATTATGTTGCGCCTCCTGGGTTTCTTATCTTTTGTAGGTTTTCTTTTGTAGGTTTTCTTTTATAGGTTTTCTTTTATAGGTTTTCTTTTATACATTTTCTTTTATAGGTTTTATTTCAAAGGTTTTCTTTTATAGGTTTTTATTGGTAGCGTGTATTGCTTTCTATCATGCAGCACGTATTGTTTTTTTGCCTTTTTATCCCACATAAAAGCGTCTTCTATAATTTCTCACATTATTATGGTCTCAAACCACGAGTAGGTACTTAAGGATGATTTAAGGAAATGATCTAATTTCTTAGCACAACGACGCTGTACTGAGAGCACTTTCGTTGATGTTCTAATGTTATTACCCTTCCTCTAATGCACGTTATGTAAATCCACAGATTCGTATTTCATATTCACACAATATCAGCAAAATTTTTTCAACACATAATATATGTAGATACTAGCTAAAATTGAATCACTGCTCAACGATTCCTGAGGCGACGCTTTGAATGAATTTGTTTCTTCTTTTGTTGTCAGGCGTTACATTGCGGAATTTCATTACTATGTGAAAAGTCCACATTCAAATGTCAGTTAAAAAGGCTACTAAATTTTAGGACGACCTGATTGGTTTAATGGTGATTAACCTAAACCAGTTACGTCGTCAGTACCAAGTTATATGAATGGTGAAAAGGGACTTGAAATACCTTAATTTTAGGATTATTGATGGAGTCAGGCGTTACTTTGCCGAAATCCATCACGATGTGGACACTCAAAAATTTTACTTATCTACGGAAGACTTTTCGGTCGTCTTCCGTAGAGTCTACTATACCTGAAGATGCCTCGTGTTGGGGCGAAACACGTGTCGTTTACAAGGTGGAATGTGTTACAGTGGTAATGTGTGTTTGGTGTTGTGTATAGTGGTTGATGGTGGGTTGAGTGGAATTGAAGGCCGATTTTCGATAAGTTTTTGATTTAAGTTCGAAATAAATCCACTTCATCCAGCACAAAAAACACACATTATTAATTTTCTGTTATTGGTTTGCTTGTCGCGGATCTTAGCTAAGTAAAACTTTTGACTATCCACCTTCATTTTAAACAAAAGTTATATAGCATTTAAGAACATAATACAACAAGTATATAAACGCATTACTAAATGTGACTTGAATAGCGAAATAATTTGCAATAGCTAATGGCAAAGCAATGCGGAAGTACAAACGAACGATTGTAAATTGCACAATGAGATCCTTGTTTAACATTGATCTTTTATCAAATAAATCTTACATAATAACAAACCAATTAGTTTAGTACAAACAATGGTCATGTAGCGCCGTATCGAATATCTCGTATCTATGCTTGCAGAAAATTGAATAAACAATACCGATCTGCGAGCTGTACAACGATAATCAAACAACGAAATATAATCAAGTTGGGAAATTAATATAACATTACATACACCGTTTCAAAACTCAAACCGTTTTAGCGTGGAGCATAGTAATAGATCATGACCCGTCAGTAGGGACGCCCACGTGTCTATTGTCTAACAAAATCTATGTTGCTAAACAAAGATAGCTTTGGAAAGGTTACGACCGAAGCGAGTAAGGCGCAAAACACACCGGGAACGTAGCTAATTTCTTTTAGCTTCACTCATATAACTACCGCGTCTTTTTTACTTTGTGTTAAATTCGCATGAAAAACCTATTGTTTAGTTACAAATATATGAAGAAATATTAAATTGTTTGTTCACTATCACTGCTTAATATAGGTCTCACCCAAGGCACGCTACCTAGCCCGATTTTCGGCGAAGCGCATTCAGTCTCTGCCAGCCGCCTTGCGCAGATCGTCGCTCCATCTAGCCGGGGAGGCGTCCCATACTCTGTTTAACGAAACACGGCCTCCGCTACATAAAAAATGAAAAGTTTCATCCTCACCGTCTGGATGAGTGGCGATCTACTACGGTGCGCTTCTCTCCAAACTTCTTTCCACGCACCACCACTCTGTGGAACCAGCTACCTTCGGCAGTCTTTCCGAACCGTTACGACATTGGCACCTTCAAAAAATAAGCCTACACATACCTAAAAGGCCGGCAATGCTTCCGAGACTCCTGCGGTATCGCGGTTGTCTATGGACGCATGGAGCATTGATTGCTTTCCATCAAGCGACATGCTTACTTGTTTGCCCTCCTATCCCAAAAAAAAAGCTCCAGCACTCGTCTATTCCAAGGGTTGTCGGGTCTCCGACAAACGTGTCCAGCCTATTGCCACTTCAATTACAGTTATTGCTCTTAGTCAAGTTAAGTGTATTAAAACAGCTTATGAAAAATATTGTTTTTCGCAGCCCATATATGTATGTATATCCCACTGCGGGGCGCGAGTCTTTCCATTTCTAAAGGAACGGACATTAACCCACCGCTATTTTCCAATGCGGGTTGGCGGAATAACCAGACTCAGAATAAAAATATTTATTGATAGATGTAGGTTATACATATATTTATCCCGATGCGAGGATCAACCCCGCCATCGAGTCAATTGGTCGTCAAAGAGAATATAATAAAGCAAACTTTATATATATTTTTATTTATGAAGTTTTCTTTATGTACACTATATAGTTTTATGTGCCTTAAAAATGCTATTAATGCCGAGATAGAAACTAGTACGTTACACAGGATATTTTAGGTTCAACGCGGCAGGAATCTGAAGTGATCTACCTTCTCCTTGAAGAACAAAAACAACTTTAAATAGTTTTAAATTGTAATACAAAAAAGCATTGTTAAACTGACAGATTGCTGCGGGTAACAGGACAGGAAACAGGCGTGACCATATGTATGTATGTATGTATGTCTGGTGTGAATCCGCTTCACTTATCTTGCGTAATTGAGCGACATAAGCTTAACTAAACCTACTTAGCTTCGTTTCACTTAGTTACCGGTGTGGCCTGTACTTAAGTCCCTATCTTCATATATACTTATTAAAATAAGACGATCTCTTCTGCAATCAATTACTAGTTATTAAAGTAACTAACTAACTTTGGGTTTCTTTTAGAACGTAACCGACAAATGTATGATTTATATTCAAATATTCGTCTTTTATGGGATAAAGCGGCAAACGAGCAAACGTATTTCCTGATAAAAAATAATCAACGCCGCCCATAGACATTTACATCAGCATAGACATTGCAAATGCGTTACCAGATTTTTTCCCTAGTGGTAGAGCCACGCTGCACACGAATACTTTGTCAAGAATAGCATAATACTTGTCTGTAGCGTGAATGGGCCGGCTCGCCCGGGGAAGTACCACACTCCCGCAGAAAACCGGCGTCTGAGTGGTAGCTTAGCTAACGCGCTTCGCACGGTGAGCGGCTGAATTCTGGAGGCCCAACATTGTGCATCCCATTGTGTGGCAGTGGAATTTTATTCAGAAATTTAATATTCTATCTAAGTGATAACATTTGGGTCAGGTGCGAAGCTACCGCTAACCTCATGTATGATCTCCAGGTTTATATAATGGTTGTAAACCATACCAGGCATACCTATTATAGGCCGGTAACGAGCAGCTGCGTTGGCGGTGCTGTCTGGGAACTTACACGTACAGTGTGACGTTTTAGAGCAAACCTCTATGGGAGACCTATGTCCATGAGAGGCCTGCTGCTAGCTGATGATTATGTACTGATATCGTACATGGCTTTAACAAGTTACGTGTCACGTGTACCATTTATGATACACGTACACTGACCACTAAATGGTACATGATGATACTATAAATAAACTACTCGAAACAAGCTAATTAACGAAAGACTGATAATAGAATTAATATTTAAGATAACATATAATGAAAAGATACACCATATAATTCAAGCAAAAACTGCATGGCACGGAATGTGTCAATATACCTCGCTTAGACAAATGTATACGAGTATCATATAAAAATTGGGAATTCAATTAATATATTACACTCTCCATAATTCTATAATCACCGATCGAATCTTGTAAAACAAGCAACGGCTTACCAAATTGGGAGATCATTACCCTAATGGCCCACCATTTCCGGCCCCGTATCGACTTTCAACAGATTGGGAGATCGTATCTTCAATCAATTATTATTAGATCAAGATACCAACATCTACCCACACTTTTACTTCTCGATCATGTATCTAATATTTGCTTATTAAACAAATTATTATTTTAAGTTATTTTAATGACTGTAACAGAATGTTCGTGACGAAGAATCTCAACTCTCATTCCATTTATCAAAAACCATTTAGAATTTTGATTTACTAATAAAATAATAAAAAAAAAAACAATCACTTCCGCCCACAGACATCTGCAACACTATAGCCATGGCAGAAGCGTTGCTGGCCTTCGCCATATGTGAAGGTTTGTTTTTTGAAGGATTTAATGTAATATATCGATTCGAAAATACCGCTGAAAGTAACCGATTATCAATCTATTTCATGTCTTCTCCATTCTACGCGATATCTATGCTGTTTTGGCACTACTGAAAGCCATTAATTTAAATGGATGAAAGAATGAATGCTGGTTCTACAGTGTGGTGATGTATAACTTGAAGCTTTTCTTCGTGACAAGTTTTGCGAAGCGGTAGCTGGAATTATTTTTTATGGCGTTGGAAGGCAAACGAGCAGGCATGTCACCTGATGGAAAGCAATCAACGCCGCCCATAGACATCCGCAGTGCCATAGGCAGTGCGGAAATGTTGCCGACCTTTAAGGAAAGTGAGATTATGGGAGTGGGAAAGGGAGTGAGAGAAGAGGGTGTAGGGCCTCAGAAACTGAAGCCACTCATCGTACGAAGCGCGGTAGCTAAGCTACTACCACTCAGACGCTGGTTTTTTGTGGGAGTGTTGTACTTCCCCGGGCGAACTGGCCCGTTCATGCTACACACAAATAATATGCCATTCTTGACAAAGTATTCGTCTGCAGCGTGGCTCTACCACTATAAAAATAATTAAATTATTTTTAAAATTTCTAGAAAAAGTACGAAGCGTAAATCAAAACAAGCATCTAAGTGCAGCAGTAACACACCCGCGCTTTCTGATCGCTCGGATACAGCGCGCGTGCGCTTGTGCCGATAACGTGCGCTTGCGCCGATAACGTGCGCTTGCGCAAGTTGTCGTGCGCGCAGTGTGAACGATACCAAGTTGACTATTTAAGGCCAATGTCACAAGGTGAAACGGAGCTGTAAAGAAAGAATTAAGAAGTAGAATAATAAATCGAAACGGCGATTGTCTAATTACGTGATACGTGCGGCCTATTATGGGGTTTCAGTTTTACATTTTGACGACGAAATATCGTATAAGGTGTCCGCTTACCGAAATAGGTTATAGGTTTTTTCTAACATGATTTCTTTTGTTTTAAAGTTTTTTTGCCAATACAACATCTTGTCTTCACTTTACGCACACGGTTTCAACAAGATAGCACCATGCCTCACACTGCTAGATAGACCATGGAGCTTCTTCGTGATTTATTCCATATCAAATTAATAAGCCGTTTCAACGATTACCTCCTGGCCACCCAGATCGCCGGATCTTATCCCAAGTCGAAACTGACTGTTTTTGAGTGATCAGATCAATTTTTTCGGAAGTCTCAAAAGTTTTTTTTGACTATGGTGGTGAGTTTTCATTTTGCGGTTTACTACGTTTTCACTTTTTGCGTTTTCACATTGTTATCGCATCATCCGTTAATTGCTTAGTCTTTGTTTTCGCTTATACCTTCTCATCTCCCAACATTAATTACACTTAAACACAGTAAGAGGATCCGTGTGACAGGAAGCGGACCACGATGGGTAATTATAATAACGCAGCGGATATCGCCTGTATGGGTCATCCATCATGGCAGCTTATTTATAAAGGAGCTTGTTGCTACGGTAGACTTTATGGTAAGCTGTTGTTGTAATAAATGATTGACAAAAGCCCGTGTCCAGAAAAGGACTGTTTACAGACGGCTGGACTGTATTCAATATAATAATGGTCTAGTATATTTTTTGCACAGCCCATATATGAGTCGCTCAATGGTCAAGAGTGGCCTAATCCACATAAATATAGATTAACACGTTGACGGACAGTAGGAACAAGCGAAGTTCGAAAATTGACACTATATGTTTTTGTGATTTTTAGAATGTTAGAAGTATAGTTTTACTCTTTCTGCTTAAATAAACTTAATTTTGATTAATTTAGTACCTTTAATTAGGTTGCGGCTATAACAGCAAAAATTTAAAAACGTAAATGACAGGTTTAATGGTTCAAACAAGCAATTTTTGTATGCAACAAAGTATTTTTGGGAGTTTTACACGAAATGTTAGTTCTTAATCAAACAAAAATAAATAAATGACAAAAAAATTTATTATAATTTTATAATTATTATACATTATTTTCGCACTACTCCCTTCACAACCACGTGCATACTGAATCTGCAACTCGTATAACAGGTGAAATATGAACTTCAACCTAAAAAGATGTTTTCAAAACACGACACTATGCTTCTACGTATACGCCAGTAAGTGCACATTTGTGCTGCTATAGCCGTAGTGTCTAAAAACGACCGTTTCGTTTTGGACGGCTATAGCAGTCATGCCACATTGTGAACTTCGCTTTGACGGCTATAGCCGCAATTGTCCGTCAACGTGTTAAAAAAGTTTTGGCGAATTAAAATTGATTTTTTAGTATTAAAATCCATAATAGCCTATCTTATGTTGAATGTATTCGAATTTGAACTATGTTAAATTTGAACTATGGTATTATAAAATAAAAACTCACATTTTTGTGGTTTGGTTTGCCACTTTTCCATTGAGCGACTCATATGTACATATATCCCACTACAGGGAACGGGTCTTTCTCAGAAAACCGGCGTCTGAGTGGTAGCTTAGCTACCGCGCTTCGTACGGTGAGCGGTCTGAGTTCCGGAGTCCCCTCCCCCTCCCTTTCCCCCTCCGATTCCTACTCCCATAATTTCACTTTCCTTTAAGGTCGGCAACGCTTCCGCACTGCCTATAACGTTGCGGATGTCTATGGGCGGCGTTGGTTGCTTTCCATCAGATGACACGCCTGCTCGTTTGCCTTCCTATGCCATAAAAAAAATATCTATCTAATATTTTACCGCGACAATTTGAAGTCATGGATGAAAAGTAGCTAGTAAAAACGTAAAAAAAATAGTCCCTAACAAAATAAAGAGATAAAAATGCCTCTATCAAGGATGACGCAATTATTAATAAGCGGCGTGAAACGTCAAATCAATTCTAATGGCAATCTTCCTTGCCTTGTTACAGGCGTGACTAAACAAACGCTTACGGTGCGGCAAAAAACGAGGACGGTGTTAACTGGTTATATTATACAATGACGAACACGTTTCACGATTTATTTAACTTAAGGTTAACAAATTTTTTTATGGGATAGGAAGGCAAACGAGCAGTCATGTCACCTGATGGAAAGCAATCAACGCCTCCCAAAGACATCAGCAGCGCTATAGGCAGTGCGAAAGCGTTGCCGAACTTTAAGGCAAGTGTCATTATGGGAGTAAAAACGGTAAACGTGGTGTGGAACGCCCCCCGGCTAGATGGTGCGACGATCTGCGCAGGGCAGCTGGCAGAAACTGGATGCATGTAGCCGAAGATAGGTTGCGCTTCATTGTGAAGGCCTATGTCCAGCAGCGAACTGCCGCAGGCTGTTGATTGATTGATTGACGATGAATTAAGGGTTTCAGTGTTCACGATGTGGACATCATGGTGGATTATTTGCCACAGTAAAGCTGTAATATACACAAGTGATCTGCTTTTGTTTTATTTCGATCAAAACGCTTGTAGTTTCTTGTAGTAGTAAAATTTCGACTCGTAAAATTTCTACCAATGTAGGTCGCATCGATAATATTTGATTTACAAGTTGAACACAATCCGAGGCAATACAATTCATTAGAACGATTCAAAAATTTGAAACATAAATAAACCTCTCACAACGGAAGCCAATAATAAACCCATCCAAACCTTGTACATTCCGCTTCACTTGAACAGGTATGATGATGAAATACACTTTAAGTCAGTGCACTAAAGGTTATTTTACAATAAATTAGAAAAGCTCTAAATGTAGCCCTTTACCAGTCCACATCAAAGGGAAACCCCGTCAAAGCGGTCTACGATCAAATTAGGTTGCCTACACAGTCCCATATTCCTCTAATGCATCGATTTAATAGACCGTTGGATATAGATTCTAAAATGGAAAAACTACTATGAAATAAAATTGTATATTTATTATTACAATAAACTTTTCGTACAATCAACTTAAAAGTGTACCTTAAGATGTTAATAATAAGATTATAATTTAAACGAACTTTATATGGGTCTCATAAGTTTTCGTCCTGTAAATAATATATTATCGGTTTATTTGATAAGCGAAGGTCAGATGTTGAAATCTACATTCTCGTGCTTTTTTTTTAAAATAGCCCTTTTGTTTGTTTATAAAGCCATTTTGTTTATTTGTATAATTATGTCGGGCAGGAATTTAGAACGGCAAACGAGCAAGCGGTTCACCTGATGATAAGTCATTACTGCTACATTATTAAGGGAATATCAAATACATTTCTTACTTTAGGAAGAAGGAAATAAAATAAGGGGAAAGAAGAAGAAAATTTAAATTAAATTAGTACCAAATTAGCTTTTGCGTTTCTTTCCATTTATTTCAAGTAGATATCTAGGATTCGTTGAAGTTGGTAATTTTCAAAATATTACCAACATACTACTTGTCACATTAGATACTAATCACTAATGTTAAAAATACTAATAAATTTTCTGCGTGAGTCGCGGTAACATAGAAAAATGTTCTAGCATATAACACCTATATAATGTGAGAATGTCGAACATCCATACTTGAGCTGAGTTCTAAGCTTCGTGACGTCACAAATATAAATCTCATCTGCTACAACTCTTAACTTCATCTCTCACGAAAATCGATAGTGGTACAGCCACGCTGCAGACGAATACTTTGTCAAGAAAGACATAATATTTGTCTGTAGCTTGAATGGGCCGGCTCGCTCGGTGAAGTACCACACTCCCGCAGAAAATAGGCGTCTGACTGGTAGCTTACCTACCGCGCTTCGTACGGTGACCAGCTGAGTTCCAGAGGCCCAACACCCTTCTCCTTCCAATCCCATTCCCATAATGATGAACTTTCCATAAATGGAGATCTATGGTATCTGCCTACCCTTACGGGAAACAGGCATAATGATATATATGTATCAGCAACCTGCGGGAGTCCACAAGAAATACACTACACATCACACACACAAGCTCCAAGACGCGCGTTCTATACTACCCTATAGTGTCCGCTATCTATAACAAAAATTAACCAAATGATAAATATTATATACAAATTAGCTTTATTATTAGCCATTCTTTGTCGTACTCTATGTCTTTTGATGTACAATAAAGAATATATCTATCAATTCATTCTAATTCAATTTGCTAAAGGAAGATTAATTCCATTAAAAGTATCAAAGCCTCTCGTTCGTTTCGCTACAAAAAAGCTCATAACTTAATCTACAATTTAAAACTGACCTAGTTACAAAACCATTATAGAAATTCATCATAGCGATGTCAAGCTTGGATTACAAGGCTTAGTAAGTTCGCTCTGCGGGAGAATCGATTTAAAAGCATTTGCATACTAAATGAAATGGATTGTATGAATCCGCGTTGTTCGAAATCCGATCTATGATGAACAATTGGACCTGAATACGGCATTTGTCATGTTGCATAATCGTTTTTCGATAGATAATCGATGACGTTTCACTTTGACTTGAATTCCAAACCTATTGGCTCAAGACTCAAATACTTTAACCACCATACCAAACTACCATATATAAAGTGTACAGGTATGATACACTATCAAATTATACTTTGTGTTCTTTTCCATTAAAGCAGCGCTGGGAGTCTGACAAAATAAATGATTAATTCGATGAGGGCCGATGTATCTCTGACTTAATCTGCATTGCATGAACATTTTTCAATTTTTTACGTTGTTCCTTACTCATTCTGTCATACATCTTTCTTGACTTGTAAATAATTAATGTGTTCATTAATGTAGTTTATACTTTTGTATATATTTAGGCACATTTAACAGACGAAGATTTATATTGAATATGAAATAATAGGGATGTTGACTGTTTTTGGGAGTGTAAAACAACGCATTTAGAAAATTTTGGCTCCTAGGTATGGCTGAGAAAAGTCTTTTTCTCGCCCATACCTTAGAGCCTGAAGACAAAAGTCTTCGACCAGTGTGTTCTACTAGTACTCTGTTACGGTGCCGAAACGTGGATACTGACAGTCTGTTTGCTTTGTGAGCTCGGAGTCACTCAGAGAGCTATACTCGGAGTTTATCTGGTGGGTATGATTCGGATTGAAGCAATCCCCCAGATAATTAAAGTCACTGACATAGTCTTTTGAATTAGCAAACTATAGTGATAATGAACTGATCAGGTTTGTAGGGAATCCGAAAACCACTGGAATAGACGGTTGCTGGAATGGAGATCGTGTTTTGGCAAACGCATGGAACCCACGGCTAGCTGGTTCGACGGTCTGCGCAGAGTGGCTGACAACTAAATGGCCGAAGAAGATCGGGCTTGGGGTTGTCTCAATGATCGCTAAGTTACTGCGTTTCATGCAGTGTACGGTTGAATTCTGGAGGCCCTAACCCCCTCCTCCCACCCCCTCCCATAATAACCTTTCCTTAAAGGCCGGCAACACTTACGCACTGCCTATGGTACTGTGGATGTTTATGGGCGGCGTTGATTGCTTTCCATTAAGTGACACGCCCGCTCGTTTGCCTTCCCATACCATAAAAAAGGACAAACTACAAATGGTAGCATATTAGAGAAATGCCAATAAATTAGGCAATTCCAACTTAAGATATATTTCAAAATCAACACTAAATTTAAAAAAAATTAAATCAAAACAAGTCAAGTAACATGAAAACATCATCAAGATCCATAGATCACTGTACATTATATATGCAAATCCAAAACGATAGTATCAAAGGTAACTGTAAACGTAATCTTAGATGGCAATAAATTTACTGACGTTTCGTTAACAGCATCTAGCTGTCGATCGTGATAAAAATAAAATGATAATGTTCCTTGATAAAAGACTAGTGTGAAGTAATTGAACAAACTGACAGAAAGACTCATCGACTAATCGATTACACTGGAGATTTCTCACGGGATGGTAAGCATAACTTCTGATTCCAAATTTAGATTGTACCACTTAAGTTCAATGTATCCAGTTAGTTATTGCGTTTTCTGTTTCTAAATCTATTTCATTTATATCACAACATATTTTATGATATAAATATAACACGCAAAGTAAACTTTATAAACTTATTTCAAATTCTTTATTTTGATGTAATATGTCACGTTTTACTTAATCAATATCATTCTTTGTAGCAATGAATTTCTACCTATTTTATTTCTATTTATTTCTAATAATAGAAGAAACGACCAAATAAATTTATATATATCTTCTCTTTTGTATATTTATTCTTATTATAATACAACGCAGTAATTCATATATAAACGTTATTTTTTGTATAGTTTCAACCTGGAAAATCTCTTAGATTATATATCATTATATATATATCTTATCTTGTATAATAAAAAAGTAATAACAAAATAAAATTTAAAATATCTGAAAAATATAATTTTCAAGTAACGTGGTGTTGATTGATCCAGTCATAGTTTAACTTTAATTATAAATACTCATATATAAGTAAATATTTTTAAGTCCAAGCAGATCTAATTGTAGTTGCATGTACCAGAACCTTTAACTAGTAAATACATCATATTCCATCTATTATTAGAAATAAACTTTTATAAGAAGAAACAAAAATATTACACAATATGAAATTAAGTGATGTTCCTTATATTGAGATGAACAATGCGTCATTCAAATTCTTGTTCTTGACTTATGTTATATGCCTTGAAAACTAGTTTCACTTTTACTATATGATCTCGAACACTATACATTCTTTAGCATCCTCAAATTATTCAGTAATCAGATAGTATAATATTATCAGATAATGGTAGATATCCTCAAATCACTCTTTTGCAGCTGTCGAAGCACAAACCCACAGGTAAGTATTTAAATAGAAAAATTAAACATTTGTTATATAGCATATGATTTTTAAGTATTGAATACATACTGCAAACATGTTTTGCTTTTAGCCATCCTCTCGAAAAGTCAGAGAGTATTGTTCAGTCCATCACCATGGTAACTTAAACAAGTAGTTCGCAATAATTCTTTTAAGCATTCAACTTTTTTTTGTATCTCTACCTTTGCGTACATGCAATCGATTTTATCAACGTTGCCCGCGGACCGTATGCAAATTTCGCCCGCTCCCATTCAAATACGTATTATCCGAGACTCCATTCTTATTCAGCGAGCGTAGTACCTTTGACATGTGCTACAGAAGGACATGGCACTAATTTTGGAACGGCGGAAAGTTGCACCTGCCTTGTAAAACCTTACCGATTAAAAACAATACGATAATTCATTTTATCGGCATTTTGATTATTTCAAGGCGAAACGAGTACAGCATTACTCATGGCAATACAAGCTCGCACGGATTTCCGCGTGCTCCTGATCGATTATCGCTCGTTCGATCATATAAGTACGAATTCTTAAGCGAATGAAGAGGAATAATAAAGTAAAATTGGACATTATCTTAAACGAAAGTGCGAGGGATAGCGATGAGGGATAAGGATTTTTTAAATTAGGGTTGTCTATTTCTGTTTTCTGGTATTTATAATCTGAAACTTTTAAAAAAAATGTTTTATTTTGAAATAAAATCAGCTATTTGACAAACTCTATGCAGTAAATATGTCTCCCATTTTAATATCAAGAGAATTTATAATTTTGTATACCATAAACCCCCGCCAATTCGCTCTGGACATGTATGGCGGGTTAACGTTCGTTCCTCCAGAAATGGAGAGACCCGTGCCCAGTAGTGGGACATATATGGGCTGTGAAAAAAAAACATAAAGAGTATATTGATATACCTTCATCAAATTACATTTTTTAAAATTATTTAAAATTAAAACAAAAACATGGATGATTAAGAAGCCATTTTATAATCTAGATCAATATCTTAATAGCCAAACTAATTTTTAAGTTTTAACAGAGTTTATATAGGCATCACATAATATTAAGTTTTTTTTAAATACTAAGTTACATTTAACTTAAATATATTGGGGAATTTATGTATAAACTCTACACTAACTTTACGGTAATTTACAAACATCCTGTTCACATTTCTCACAATTAGCACTGTCCAAAGGTCACTTAACTACAAATTAGTCGACCCTTATATTATCAAATGTCACGAATTCGAAAATGAAGGCGGGAAAATTTCAATGTAATGTAGAACACTCGACCCTACGGTGACAACCCTATTAAAGGCGTGAGAGGGGCAATTACGCATCTCGTAAATCGCATTAATTTGTCGGTGAACTTTTTTGAACGTATCTCGATTGTCTTTAATGGGTTATCCAAAAAGAATGGCTCTGTAGTGATACCTACACACACGCCTTTATAAAGCAGTCATACACTTTTGGCGGAGTGGTCATGATCAGGGATCGTCTAAGAAGATGGTAGCGGCTCCAGTGAGGTTTCTTCATTTCATTCTGTCTGTGGCACTGCGTGTACAATCGACAATGGAACGCTTGGTAGAAGCTTCGATAGTATGTCCTTCTTATGGGAAATCGGCCACAAGATGGATAGAGTTTATCGAAACTTTAGACTTTTTCAAGTATATATCCCACTATATAATATTTTAAGGGATAGGAAGGCAAACGAGCAAGTGTATTTCCTGATAGAAAGCAATAAATTCCGTTCATATACATCTGCAACACCACAGGCTTTGCAGAAACGTAGCCAACCGTACGTGAGTAGGACTGGACCCGGGGTCTTCTGGTTTCTAGAGACACGCAATATTACCCATCATACATGTACAAGTAAGATGGGCCAGAATTATAGTCTGAATAAACCTGTATTTCATACATATATTTATATTTATATCAATTTGGGAATCGAACTCGCGACCATTGATTCTGAAAGCGTAGCTTCGCAACTCAGCAATGTCGGTCGTCATTATAAACAAGCAGTTAAAATAGCCGAAAGTTTAAGCGGAAAGTTGTGTTGTTGGCGAAAAAATCATATTCTGATAATTAGACAGAGTATTATAGTTCACAAATATGATTGACCCGGGCTAAGAAAGAGTAGCATACAAAAGAGAAGTAAAGGAGGCCTTCTTGCATCACGAAATAGAAAAAAGCTGATAATTTTTAATAGAAAAGGCATTAATTTCAAACGGAGATCAAGGCTGCGCCGAAGGTGTACGATATATACATACATACATACATAGTTTTTTGTATTTTTCCTTTTAATCTTTTATCAAATGTAAGCTTAGAAAACTTGTATAATATTAATTTATTATTTCAGTTGTAAGCTTTGAAATTCTTTAGAAGTTCAATTTATGTTCTTTATACATTTAAAATGTCATGGAACTTTCTTCTTATTTGTATTTTATATTGTCTTAAAACTTCGGAGACAAATTCCATTAGCGGGAGCTATTAACCGTCTTAACGTGACATTTGACTTTGATATTGTTTAAGATTTTATAGTGACATATATATTACATCACGAACAATGATTTATGAATTCAAAATCTTTATAATTTAGTAGTAGTCAGGCGTTACTTTGCAGAACACCAATATAGAGAAGAAAAGACAAAAAAAACTTTGCTAAATTGAGAAATATCTACCTTGATTTCGCGGATGTTAGGCGAAATAAATTAATTCTTTTTATAGTTACGTAGTTACGTAATATTAATATTTTTTTAACAGCTCATGCATGTCCCACGGCTGAGCACAGCCCTCTCCAATTTTGAAGGAATGGACGTTAACCCACCACGCTTGCCCAATGCGAATACCGGACTCGAAACCGCGACCATTGACTCCGCGGGCGGAGGGCCTCGCCACTGAGTCCACTAATTGTTTAAAGATACTCCAATCTTAATTGATAAGAATCGTTATTCAATTATTACTCTATATAATTCATGGAGTCAGGCGTTACTTTGCGGAAATACATTACTATGTGGACAGGCAAAATATTCTTTTACTTAGCTAAAATCCGCGACAAGCAAACAAAAATAGAAAAATAATAATAAAAATCCTGACTGTCCACATATTACTATATAGATTTTTTAAGTATTATTTTTATTATAAAAAGTATTATTAGACATTGTTCAATCTATAATACTTCATATACTTTAATGTATGAAGCCATTCTTAATCTTGATAATTTTTAAATCTTCTATTTTTTTGAACTTTGAGATGCCAAAAGTTTTACGTTTAGAAAATATCAAAATATAATTTGTAGTTATGTCTACGATTATTTATAAGGAAAACAGTGAGCATCATATATAACACTAACGGTACGTACATTCATCAGTTCGTTCACATTTTATATTGCCTCTTTTATAAAGTTATGATTGAATGAAAATTTTCTGTATAATTATTCGTATGTATATAAATTAAGTTGTTTAGTTAACATAACTGTAGAACCAACTACCTTCGGCGGTCTTTTCGAACCTATAACACATTGGCACCTTCAAAAAACAAGCCTGCATCGAAGTCACGGAAGCGTTGCTGGCCTTTTAGGTATGTGTATACCTAAAAGGCCAGCAACGCTTCCGTGACTTCTGCGGTGTGGCGGTTATCTATGGGCGACGTTGATTGCTTTGCATCAGGTGGCACGCTTGCTCGTTTGCCCTCCTATCATCATATCTCATAAAAAAACAACTTTGACGTTTAAATAATCATCTATACATAATAAAAATGCACTAGTTCCAGGTAATGTAATTTTTTTTGTTTATGTGACATTGATGCAGATAATGTTAGCGTAAGCTAATATAATATGAACTAAAGTAATTCTATATGAAATATTAAACAAAAGATCATCATTTTTACGTACACATAAATCAGGATTTTATAAAGGGTTTAAAAATGACTAGCCATTTGTTACCGAAAGAAACGCGAAGCCCTCAAATACGGGTGAAAAATAAACAAGGGGTTGTAAATTGAATGTACTATTAAAATATTGAATAGAAGAACA
Organism: Baronia brevicornis; assembly: GCA_031353405.1. NCBI lineage: Eukaryota > Metazoa > Arthropoda > Insecta > Lepidoptera > Papilionidae > Baronia > Baronia brevicornis. The sequence goes on from JASFAT010003808.1 coordinate 1,233,374, forward strand.
GACAATGGAACGCATCCGTTCGTCGGATTCACAATACGTAGACAACAATATCCCATTATATTCTATGATGATCTGACGACTCGTAGATTTTTTACTCTTTGACCTTTGTTCCCACCATGGAACTCATAAATTTTTTGATAATCTATCTTAATTGTTAAACATCTTAAATAACCTTAAGCTAATAAAAGAAAAATATCTGAATATCTGTTTTAGTTTAGTTTTATCCTCATCAGCCTCCTGCAGTTGATGAACATAGGCCTTCCGAGAGATGTGGGATCTTTCTGCCATCGACTAGCGCAGGTATTTGCTCTATCTAGACGAGAGGCGTTTCATTATACTTTTCCAAAAAAAAATCTCAACTTCTCGTCTACTCCATAGGTTTCAATTTCCCAAAATCATGGCCACCCAATTGTAGCTTCAGTTTACTTCATTAAAAAACTGTATCGGTGACTTTAGTTCGCTGGCGATTTTCTTACTTACTTATGTAATTATTTTTTATTTACATATGTGTATGCACTTACGAATTTCATTAATATTATTTTATAATTATTATTATTAAATATAATAATTTCTATCGAGAATTTTTTTTTACTCTATACGACTGACATTAGTCAAGCAAAAACACCGAAAAGCAATGTTATTTCGATGGTAGATTGTGAACAGCGCTCTTGTCCGTTTCTATAGTTTAGTAGCTCCGTGGTACTTAAAGGGTTACTTAAATACTTTTCTGAACAAACAATAGTTTAAGCCCATTTTTTTTTTGTAAACAGATAATATCGTCGTAATTGGATATGGGCGTAATTGTAAAGCAGATTAAAGTCCGGAGCACCTTTGTCAGGAAAAAAACTTAAAGTGAAAAGTAGACAGAGTTTTATTGCGTCTTCGAGACTGATGGATTTATGGTGAGCGGGTTACATAGATGTCGTGGTGTGTGTTAAGTAATTTTAAACTGTTGGTTCTAAGGTGAATGATTTAAATTTCCTTGAGTTTATTTATGCTTAATTCTTAATTATTTACTGTTTTTTTAGGTAAGTCAGTAAAAGCTTTGGCCACCCTTACTTAGACTGTAAGTACGGTACTGTCAAAAGGATGTTGATTGAAAATTCTATTCAAGTTTTTTCTGTAATTAATAAAACTCAAAACCAGAATTATGTTTATAAAATATATTTAATTTAACCAGTTTACTGTTCGTGACGAGTATATTCGTCATGAAAAAAATGTGCAGCTATTTCGTGCTACGACAAGTGTACGACGTAGTTATGGATAATAAATAGTGACACTTTGCAGTTGAAATTGCAATTTATATTATACGTAAAATAATATTAAAATATTATTATAATGCTGAAATATAAAATGTTTTCGTAAATCGAACGAGCCAAACACAAAGAGATCTAAACAGTTAACTTATTAATCCATTACATTCAATGTCACATATGAGGATTGAACGAAACTGAAACATAGCCGATGAAGCACGACTGAGAAACATGGACTTCTTTAGCACAGTCGATGCCCCACTACTTGGCAATAATGGTTTACATCAAGAGTCCAATTGTAAAATCAAACAATATTGGGTTGTAAGCTTTGCATTCCATACGACATTTTCCTTAAAGGCTGAAAACGCTTCTGCGCTGACTATGGCACAGCGGATGTCTATGGACGGCTTTGATTGCTTTCCATCAGATGATACGCCTGCTCGATTGCCTTCCTAACGCATAAAAAAGCGCAGTTTTCATCAATTGCTGTTAAATTTATTTAATTATTCATACACTCAAAATGTAACATAACAGGACATACCTAAATCGTTAAAAGTTCAATTATAACATTCATTTCTATAACTAACGAATAATATTATTATATATATGAATGTTAATATTTTATATTTTTGTATATAATTGTAAATAAAATACGTTACGCTTTATATAAAATTGAATGTTGGCTTTCGAATGCCGGCGTGATTGTCACTTAAAACATTTTAATTTTAGGTTTTTTTTCGTGTCAGTTATAGTAAATAAGTGAAATAATTGTTTTAAATTTTGTTTGTCTTGTCATGTAAGTTTATAGTTTTATACAATATATAGGTTTATAAAATAATATGTACATATAAAGCAACTTTTTAGAACAACAAAATTTAACCTTTACCTATATCAAAAAAAATATATATATACGACTTCAATTTATGAAGAACGTTGATAATATTAATTAGTATAAAATAAATTCTTTACGAATGTTACGATAAGATGTTTTATAATGCGTATGCTTTGAAGGTGTTGCCACAGTTTTGTCCGGAAAAACAATTACGTAAGTGTTAATTACGACGGTAAAAAGTTAAAGAATTTTTTACTGTCAACCATGTTTCCCATTCGGACGTTTAAAATATTGTAATTACGTTTTGTAACATTTTATCTACATCGGAAAAATAACATCAAAGCGCTTTTTGATATATGTATGTTTTACATCTAGCACATTAAAGCGTTGATCAATATTAAAGATAGAATCAACATAATTTTGTAGCAGTCGGTCCTCATTAAAACATAAATAACGACATATTTCATAACGTATATATAATCACGATATAATTTTTCTAATGAAAAATATATTATTTACTGGGGAAAATAGGGTCAAAACGATCATTATATTGTGATTAATTAGAAATGTGCTCGGTAATAGACCACCAATTGGCTTAGTGGCAAGAATGCTTACAGAGTCAATGTTCGCGGATTATTCCGCCAATCCGTAATATACGAGTGTGGTGAGTTAACGTCCGATCCTTCGGAAATGGGGAGGCCTTGCAGAAGTGGGACGTATATAGACTATGATAAAAAAATATATTAGAAAACTAAACACTCTAGGATATAAATTTCATTTTCATGTACAATATTCAGAAGTCTATTTTTTTAATTATTTCACAATATCGAAAACTCAAAACACCAGTTTTTATTTTTTTTTTTGTTGGTCTAATTGTTGATTACTTTGTCAATTCTAGTTATGCCTATTCCAGACTTTAAAAGATGCTTACCGGACTTTGATAGGAATATTAAGCTAGACGACTTTGTAAGGCTATATATATTTTTATACCTAAGACTAAGGCCTACTTTTTATGCCAAAAAGTTTTAAGCTCTAATATTTCACTGCTGGATATTAGTTATTGTTAAAATTTTAGGTTGTTCCCGTAATCCCTACGCTTAAAGAGCAGATTGGGGAATCCAGATTGCTTTTTATTATGCAGACAGGTAGGCGGTATTAGTCGTCTACTGATATTTCCTCTCTAATCGCCTCGTGCAAATTCAACACGAACAAATAGTAACGCTATTCTTTATCGAAAAAGACACAGCAGCAGGGTATTTATTAACTCTTAAAAATCCCCGGACGAAGTCAATAAAACATGTCATTACATAATACATATATCCTTATAAATCATTTTTTTAAATATGAAATTTATAGTAAATTCAAGACAATACTTATGTAATAAATCTATAATATATAAATCACAAACTTAACTTGAACCGACAGTATGTCTAATAAAACACATTTAATGCAGTTAAACCAAATAAAAATCTTCATCTTCAAATTTATTCCACTTGCGAGATTAAAAAAATATTTTATCTAGAAAAAGACACCAACAATAGCAGATTACTTTGCTGACAAATGGCCCTTCATACACTCGCTACTGACACTTTTAATGTGCACCATCAAAATTCTTAAGTCCCATAAAAAATTGCCTTTGATGTCGCTCCTATTACAAAGCACTATACAGGCTGTTGACAAATACAAAAAATAATGCATATAAATACAGTATCAAGTTTCTTGCATTTGTCAGTGAACAGAGAGTTGAAATAACCTTCTGCTGGAGTAGAAAAGTTTAGAGAAAGGTAGAAGAAGAGTATTCTGGTGTTATCGCCGGATATATAGAGTGACTATCTGTGTAGGGCGGCTTGAAAAAAATATATACGTAGCAACCTTCTTCCAAATAGACTTCTTCTAAGCTAGCCTAAACCTAAGCCGGTTTAGGCTAGCTTAGAAGGAGTCTATTTCCAGCAATATATTGCTCTAAGCTGATGATGACACGAAAATACATACTGTATAAGAATATTTATAACCTAATAATGGACAACAGCTTTGCCAGTGTCAGATAATTGACTTTAAAATTACCACTTCACCGTACCTTACACTCTCTCAAGTATGTAGAAGTGGTAACTTGAAACAACTTCTATGTGCTTAAGAAAAGCCATTGCTGGATAAAGGCTTCTCTCAAGTATGAATTATTATATTATAGCTACTACTACAATAAACTGTAAGTGATGTGAACAATAATAATGATGTGAAAACAAATAATTTTAAGGGTTTATTGAAATATGTAATCAAAAAACTAAAAGTATTTGTTCGAAGAATATTGATTATTTTATTTTTTTAATTATGTTAGGAAAAATTAAGCGAAGAAATTAGTTAATATTGCAAATATGAGTAATAATTTTACTAACAATAATGTTTAATAAATAACAACAATAATGTTAAATACATCTTAAAGGATTTTTCCTTTAGTAGCATGTGGCGGCTGTTGATAATAATGACGATATAGGATGATTGTTATAGTAAAATTGTATGAGGAAATTAAAGTGACAGTTTACTCAAAATTATAATTTCGAAACACCCTGTACTAAGCTATGCTAACACCAACAAGAGTGACACAACTTTACATAAGTCACCGCACAGAGAATCATTCAGTATAATATTTGTAGAACTTTAAACTCAGGGTTCAACCAAACCAGTGTCCATGTCCATGTACATCATAAGAGGATTATCCTAATAAATTTATAAGTGCGCTCAAATCCTTTGGAATGCCAGCGTACAAGTCCCCGCCATTTATTGAGTACTTCGCTAGAGTAGATTACATTGCGCTCACATAAATTATTTGATTTATGTTTTAACTTTTGTTAATAGGGGTTTTGTACAAAGGCCTTTGTACTTAAATATTTTGGAAGTTCAAATCAATAAACAGATGTTATAAATGTATTGCCGTGTCAATAGATCCGTGGCTAGGGGCGAGCCTAGTTGCAAGCGTGCCGATCGTCCCGGGATCGGGCTCCCCCGGGTACTATGGTGCCTTACCTCAGCATGCAGGGCTCTGCTGGGGCTGACCTCCATCCTCCCTTGCGGCTCGTAGGATTCACTAAGACGAATTTAATATACCTAATTTGTGGAAAATGACGGCGACGTGGTTCGCCTGTCACGTCCTGATTCTCACGAGGGCGAAAAGCGACCAATGGCGAGCCATTTCGCTGCGATGAATGGTAGCGGATTGAGGTCTGTGGTCTCTGCCAACCCCTGCGGGGGATAGGCGTGAATATATATATATATATATATATATATATATATATATATATATATATATATATATATATATATATATATATATATATATATATAAATGTAGATATATCTTTTTTTAATAATCTTCTATCTATGTCACACTTGTATATGTGCACAAAACACACACACACACAAACACAAAATCACACACTCACATACACATACATGGACACATCCTTTGGCACGGCATACCGTGGATTGGCGGAGAAGAAGGTAAAAGGGTAGAGAAGAGAGGAAAAGGCACGTGAAAGAAAAGATGGATTTAGACAGGATGATAGGGATATGATACTACCGCAACGGAAGACGAGGAGTGAAACGGTAGTAGCTCGGGAGGCCGGAGTCGCGTACCCGTGTACCAATACCATACCATAGTAAATATGAACTATGACGAAGGAATATGAAGTATGACGAATTATATATGACGAAGGAACCGTAGAAGTTATTGAAAGAATTATTATAATAAATCGAGTACCGAACCCAATAAGCAATCGTTGTAAATAAAAACAAAAGCCCGATATTCAATTGATCAACGATAGAGTCAACGACATGGAACCTAATAACGTCGATTAAAGTGCGCCAACAATAGATCAAAGGATGAAAATCGCAGGATCCTTTTAATGCATCGTATGCAGCTGGTCACTTAATACATGGCTGCCTACACTCGTTTGTGTCCGTGTTACGAGCGGTTTCCCACTGGTGTTTTATTTTATTTTCTTTATTGAGAAAAAACGGTTTGTTCCAATGAACCCATCCTTCTAAGATATAGGAAGAACAAAAGAAATAACCAATATATATATATATATATATATATATATATATATATATATATATATATATATATATATATATATATATATATATATATATATATATATATATATATATATATATATATATATATATATATATATATATATATGTATATATATATATATATATATATATATATATATATATATATAAATAAAAATTATAACTATAATAGTATCATCAACCTGCCTGCGGCAGTCCACTACTGGTCATAGGCCTCCCCCATGAAGCCCCACCTAGTTTCTGCCAGCCGCTCTGCGCAGATCATCGCACCAGCTAGCCGGGGAGCGTCCCACACTATTAATTATAATATTATAACGTTGAAAAAAATTTGCTGAATCTAAATCACTACAATTATTTAATTAGTAAGCTACAAAGCTAAGCTAAGTTATAGTGTGCAATTAATGTTTTTAGTTAAACATCGGAAATACAAAAAGAATCAAATCTGGTATTGACACCACACACGGTTCGATAATGAACGCGGTTTTCCCCTCGCAGCTGCACATGATACATAATTCAAAGAACGTATTGTGCTCTGGCGTTCGGGAAATTCAATTTGCAGAGTTTTTTAAAAAGCTTGCACAAACGTTTAACCTTTAGTTTGTGATGTATTCACCTCCCGCCGGCGCTGCACTTCGTATTTTTTAATTAAAAATAACAAAATAGAACAAAGAACACTGTGGAGTTTGACCTGAGCTTAGTTGTTCTTTAAACAATAAGTTTCTTTGGCGACACGATAAGAGGAAAATCATCTGAATAATATAATACCTCTTGTATGCACACATACATCAACACTACCTCTAGCTATCTGATGTTTCAAGTAGCTTTGCATTTTGTATTTTTAGCGAGAAATCAAAAAATAGAACAAAGAAAACTGTAGAGTTGGACCACAATTTAGTTGTTCTTTAAACAACCAATTTCCTTGGTGATAACAAAACAGGAAAATATCTTAATCGTTTTGAATAATTCATATGTATTGTATGTAATCACTGCTACCTCTAGCTATTTGATGTTCCAAGTAGCGTTGCATTTTGTATTTTTTAATTGGAAATCACCAAAATAGAATAAAGAAAAGAGTAGAGTTTCTCGACAACATAGTTGTTCTTTTTATTATGGGATAGGAAGGCAAACAAGCAGGCGTGTCACCTGATGGAAAGTAATCAACGGGCGGCGTTCCCTATAGACATCCGCAGTGCCATAAGCAGTGCGGAAGCGTTCCTGACCTTTAAAGAAAGTGACATTATTGGATTGGGAGGGGGAATGGGAAGGGTAGTGGGAGGGGGAGGGTGTTGGGCCTCCGGAACTCAGGCTGCTCACCGTATAAAGTGTGGTAGCTAAGCTACCACTCAGACGCCGGTTTTTTGCGGGAGTGTGGTACTTCCCCGGGCGAGCCGGCCTTTTCATGCTACAAACAAATAATATATTATTCTTGACAAAATATTCGTCTGCAGCGTGGCTCTCTCACTATAAAAACATTTGTTTAAGAAACAAATTTCTTGGGCGATACAAAAACAGAAAAAAGCCTCAATCGGTGTTTCAAGTAGCTGTGTATGTAATTATAAATGAAAAAAACTATGGAGTTTGACGACCATATAATTTTTCTTTAATTAAACAAATTTCTCTTGGTGACTCGAATAAATTAACACGCTTTTATGGTCTCACAATACATTTTTGTATGAGAAGAGTCAACACTACCTTTTGGTGTCTACTTTTAATTATTAGAATATACAAGTACATCAGAAAGCACAAAATAGAACAAATAAACTGAAGACTTTGTTGATAACTTAGTTGTTCTTTAAACAACAAATTTCGTTGGAGACACGAATAAGTAATCATCTGAATAAAGCATATTACTTGTATATGAGTAATCAACGCTACCTGTAAGGAACTGATCTTTCGGATAGCATTGCACTATGTATTTTTAATTAGAAATCACCAACAAACAGCAAAGAGACCTATAAAGTTTTTTGATAGCTTAATTGTTCTTTAAACAACAAATATTCTAGGCGAAACGAAAAAATATAAATTCTATATTCGTCTGATTAATGCATATTTATTGTATATAAGTAAGTTATTTTTAATTATAAATCAAAGTAAACAACAATTATAACTATATAGTTTATCATATAGATTAATTGTACTTTAAACAAAAAAGATATAAAAATGTAAACGCTACAATCGTCTTATTAATTTATATTTGTTTTACTATTTTATAAAGAACTAGCATGCAAGCCACTATTACATATTACTATTTTCGGGTTCCTATTCGAAAACTAATTTTTATTTTCGGTCAAGATTTCTACCTAGAACCTTTGGCTCAATACTGCAGGTACTACTAACTACTGATCCAAGTAATGGTATTTAATGTAAGACGTAGATAATATTTAAAATCAACATGGAATAAAAAAAATTAAATGCACCCAACCATATATGTATATCTGAGAATGAAGAACAATTTAAGCCAACCAGTCGAGTAATGTATTAAAAAGTGTTATTGTTTTAATTTGCTTTTAACCTGTTTTTTCCTGTTTCTTTCCCGATGTATCGATTAATATTTAGTTGTTTCGATAAAAAATCGAATGTTTTCACGAGGAATTGCGCATTGTTTATTTATTATTGGAATTGCGAATGCCTTTAGGACTTTTTACGATCCTTTGACATTTAAGTTTAACGGGATTACTATTTATACGAAAACTTCTTTTGCGACAAGTCCTTTTATATCATTGAATACACGTTTTTGTCAAAGCTATTTCTTGAGACTGTCCTTATATTTATAAACTGGAATCAAGCTATTGGTTTTTTCATAGTAAATTCTTTTAACTGCGTAGATCTTAAAGTTCTCTCGGCCAGTGGGACATTCCATTACCACAATGAATCATTTAAATGAGTACCATACTCTATACCTAAAACAAAATACATTATATTATTTTTGTTTAAAAACAAAAACATTCTTCAGTTAATAAAGTTAATAAATTACAAGGCTTTACAAAAATGTAAACGTATTTTCAAATAATAATAGTACAGTAAACAAATACAATTTTTTTCTACTACTGCCATATGTCCTACTGCTTGGCATGGGTCTCTCCATTTCTGAAGGAATGGACGTTAAACTCACTAAACTTGTTAAAGGTAGGTGGAACTGGTAGGTTACACTGATTCGGAATTAATAACCGCAGGCTAAACATATATTTATACTGATGCGGTTACCAGACCAGCGGCCATTTTTTTTATTGTAAAGAAGGCAAACCAGCATGCGGGTAAGCCACCTGTAAGCATTCACCGCCACCCGTAGACATCCGCAATACCGGATGTGTCGCAGATGCGTTGCCGGCCTTTAACGATCACATACGCTTTTTTCTTGAATACCCCCATGTTATAATATATACATGTGAACACCGCAGGTGGTAAATTGTTCCACATTTCCACAGTTCGTGGCAGAAAACTGCAACTTAATCGCTCGTTCTTTCACAGCCAGATGATGAAGATCCTCCTCTCTAACGCCAAAGGCGGTACCAATTTGCTCAATGGCGACATTAAGCAAATTACATTTTATTTTCATTTAGTTTTTTATTATCCTTTACATTATTATCAAAACAATCATAATATTCCAATGGTGGATATTACTATGTAAAAAATGAGGGGAGTGTCCATAATCCCAACACTTGGCTAGCGAATTGACGATTACGGCAAGATCCCCTAAATCAGGAATGAGCAACACGCGGCCCGCCTAGCATACCTAAAATTGAATTTATTTTAACTAGTTTCTCTCATCAATATATTGTTATAAAATTAATTATAATAAAATGTTAGTACATACTAAACTGAAACAAATTATTAATAAGTGTTACTTTATGTGCGGCCCGACAAAAAATTTTAAAATTTAAATTGGCCTGTTAATTAAAAAGGTTGCTCACCCCTGCGCTAAATTGTTACTCGGTTCACTTATGTTGAGATAGGCCAATGTCCAATGGACTTTTAACGTTATATTGATAATAACGTGTTATAAATTTCTAAAAACAATTTTTATCAAAGCAATTTCTTTTTTTTGTTGCCTACGTAGTATCTTTCTGCAACATAAAAAAACATAAAATGTGCCGAACAACAATATCGGTTTCAAAAAAAAATTAAACGGTACCAGTCCGATAACAATGCAGCCGCCGCGCTGTCACACAAAAAACACATAATTTCCCCGCATCGCCAACCGTTGGAAACGTTAATGTATTTTTCATTCAGCTACTTAAAAATTTAACATGCGTTGCAACGGGAAATTCACCGTGTTTCTTTTTCATGTGTCCATTGAACAGTCTTGGTATGGCACATTTGGTCGTTTTTTGGACGGACTCGTGAATACCCATCTTGTTGACTGCTACTGGATGTCTGCATTCAATGCATTTTTCGGCAAAAAAATCTTGATAGCATCAGCAAAGAAAATTATTATAAGTCATAACTTAATCCTAAATTGTAATCATCTTATTAATCTTCTTAAAATAAAAGATGTTGATATACGCTCTATACTATATATGAATATGAAGCCTAGACTATAAAAAGAGGATACCAGAAAAAGTATAGAAGCTTTCGAAATGTGGCTTCGTAGGCGCATGATGTGTAATCTCGTGGATACAAAGAGTTACGTACGAGGAAGTTCTACGACGACTTGATCAAAAACGCAAGCTTGTGAAAACTACTAAGCAAAGGTAAGTTGCTCATCTAGGACACCTGTTAAGGCATCCTAGATATGAGCTCCTGCAACTTATAATTATCGGAATAGTTGCTGGAAAAAGAAAAGTTGGTCGTAAAAAAAGTCATGCCTAAGGAACATCCAAGAGTGGACCGGGATAGCGAGTGCTGCCCAAATTTTTAACCTCGCTAGAGACAAAAAGTATTCAGAGCTGACTGCCAACCTTCACTAGTTGGAGAGGCACACTAAGAAGAAGAAGATATGGTCTACGCTTGGCAGGAGGATTGAGAATCACGGATTGATTTTATTACTAAGGTATACTTACATAAATTATACTCTTTTGCGTCAGTTTCATAGTGTGTTAGTTTATTTGAGAGAAGTCGCTGAAACAACTGCTTAATACAATGTAAATCAACTCTTTGACTTCCATAGAGTCTATATTATCTAATCTACGCGTATCGTGTATATCGGCGTATTAAAATTAATATCATTATTTAATTATTATATGCGACAGACAAAACTTAACTTTATATGATTAATGGCGCCATCTGTTGGCAGACAATGTAAAAATAACGTTAGTTTATATAAAATAACAATATAATTGTAATTTGTGTTAAATAAGCTATTAAGAATTATGTAAATTATTTCATATAAATATGTATTTTGCATATTCAAGCTGTATTTTAGGAATTGTTTTGCAGTAATTTCATTTCTTTATTAAAAAAGATTTCGTTGCCATGTTGGAGCAAATCTATTTTATTATCTTTGTTCGCCTGCCCGATTTTGTGTATAAAAGCCAAAATTTACTCGAGGCAAAATTCTTTCCCACTCCAATCGTCTTCGCCGAAATCCACATTATTCGAAAGCGATGTTGTATTTATACCGATTCTTATCGAATATGTTTTGTCATGACTCTGACTTTGTTTTATTTTTGAAAATTTACTCTCCGCCTCAATGCGAGTAATTATTGAGATAATAAATGTTAGGAAATAGTTGTACAATAAAATAGAACTCATAATGTACAAAATATTAATATTTTATATATTTTTTTGTTGACTATACTTCGGTAACTTTATCTGCTTTTTGTCAACGATATTGTGTCCAATTCAACTGCTTCGGCGGAGAGGATGACCAATTCATCTCGTATACTTTATTGTTCAGGCGATGTGAGTGATCCCCATTTATGGGTTTATATTTATGCCGACAGTTAAACCGTTATCAGAAACGTTAAAAAACGTTTACGCCTTCAAAAATGTACCGGTAGTAAAATAGAGTGCATAAGAAACGAATGCTTCATACTCCTTTTTCGGAGGACTTTCGAGTTACAGTTCGCAATTGCTGACTAAGACGACGTTGATCATGACCGAAGTTGCCCCTCAATCGAGGGATGCCACGATTCTTTTATCCATATTTTTATTTCCTTTGCAAAAGCGAAATAGCAAGCGTATCGCCTGATAGAAAGTAATCAACGCCACCAATATTTGCTAAATTAAAATCATTGTGGAGGCATTATCGGCTTTTGAAGGAAAGTGTAGGATTGTTATTTGATCGCCGATTCTGTGAGAGTATGGTATTTATACGGTCAAGCCGTCACATTCATGCACTGCCGCTCTTACGCTCAACAACACTCCTGATGTAATAATCAAACCTGCAACCCTTGTTTTGGAAAATGAACACGTTTTCACTGTAGTATTTGGGCCATGAGTACATACATACATATTGTAGGGGTAGGCAGAGACCACAGATCTCCATCCGCTACGATCCTGGCACACCTTCCTTGCTTTCCACACTCATCCATCTGTCCTTCCTCTCACATTCATCGTAGCGAAACGGCTCTCCGTTAGTCGTTTCTCGCCCTCGTGATAATCAGGACGTGAGCGGTGGCAAACCACTTCGCCGTCATTTTTTAACAAATTAGTTTTAATAAATTTCGTCATAGAGTTATAATGGGCTATCAGTTACTGAAAAGATGGGTTAAATTTGTACTTTATATATTTTAACCCATCCAAACGCAGTCATGGAACACGCGAGGAAATTAATCATGTAATCCTACTAATATTACAAATGCGAAACTTTGTGAGTATGGATGTATGTTTGTTACTCTTTCACGAAAAAACTACTGGACGGATTTGGATAAAACTTTACAGTAATATAGATTATACATCGGAATAACATATAGGCTACAATTTGTAATATTTTTTTGTAATTTTGGTCGCAATATAACGATACATGTCAATTAAGCCGGAAAAAACAGCTATCTTCGCGTACGCTGCCTAAACCATTGAAGTTACACAAAGATGATGTACCGTAGGATTGTTTATCTGTCTCGACCTTTTATGTGGAAGCCACTATGACCAAAATTGTGAACCATAAATTAAGTAAAAATATATATATTTAAAATTATCTGTCACGAAACTTAATGTGGCAGACCAAATTCCACGCGAGCGAAGCTGCGGGCAAAAGCTAGTAATATATAATTATACATGCATCAAATACCTCGTTCCTTATTTGTCACTATGCCTTAACTTGAGGGTAGTTAAAAACTTGAGACGCAATGGCAGCATTTCAATTGAAGGTGACAAAAAGATGGCGGCGCCTCACAAGTTGACAGTTTTGACTTTTCGAAACACGTTCGCGTCGAAAACATGTCGACGCGTTTTTGTAGATAATTAAAGCCAATAATAATAAGTTTCATCGGACCTGACAATGGTGCGTAATTGGTTATGCCCGTTATCGAATGATTTACCTTGAAATAATATGCAGTGTACTGACACCATGAGTAAACGCAGTCCGTTTTTTTTTTTAAATGTTTGTGGGTTATTTTTGTTATGACTTATTTTAATACAGAAACGGAAAACCAGATGGTCGTAGAAGCCGTGGAGGGTCTAAGCTCAAATGGCTAGACGGAGTTGAGGACGACGTAAAGACAATCGGTATGATGGGCTGGAGAGAAAAATCGGACTGGAAAAATTTAATGAACCAAGCTAAGGCCCACCTGCGGCTGTAATGCCTTGATGATGATTATTTTTATACTAGTACAATGTATATAAACTTAAAAATTAAATTTATAAACTTAAAGTAGAAGGAAAAGATTTTTAAAAAAACTGAAAACCGGAAGATTATAATTATTGACGGACTGCTCACAGGTAACAATAACCAAAGACTATTATTTATAATATATTTTGAAAAGAAAAATTGTGCAAAATTATAAAAAATTAAATAAACTACAATAAAATATTTTTTCCGCACGAATATTATGCTCCCTTCAAGATTATTTATAATTTGATGGTTTAAAAAGTTTTTGCTGCGATGATTTAAAAGTACCTACTTCGCAACATTCGATTTAAATAAATATTTAAGAAGTAACTACAATACATATCCAACCGTGTACTAAACCAAAGTCTTATCAAGTGGGTTCAGCTGTTTTTAAAACCAGTATTAGCATATTGTTTGGAAAAGAATTATATTAATATAAATACATATTAACATTTTTTGAATTTTTGAAAAAGCGACAACTTTATTAATAAAAATCATAATTCTTTATTTGCATAATGTGAGGTGTAACAAGATGAAAAAAGGCGTAAGTAACGTAATTTAAGAAGATTTAATTACTTTAAAATAAAAAAATTATATTAAATGAAAATGTGTATTGCAGCAAATAGGCGTTCTATCTTTCAGGATGTATAAGGATAATATCTAAGGGAGGAGTAGTTAAGAAAAGGGTGAGATTGAACTTCCGGCTGTCAGCTCTTACTGAATGAAAGGCAGTAACAAAGTTAGAGCGGTTCTATATAGTATAACCAAGAAGTTAGTTTTCTATGATATATTGCACTCTCTGAGAAGGTATCTCCCTTAACAAGGCAGCCCATATACGACACAGTAAAAAAATAGTACAGTCATTTCAACCGCAGTAAAATTGTAACCCATTCGTACTGTGACAACTCTCCTACTTAGAATCACTGTAGCGAATATCATTGAAAAAATTTGAATGACAATAATTATATAACATCCTTGCCACACCTAACGTCCTGTACCAGAAATAAATCCGGCTTTTGTTACGTCGCTTTTTTGTATCTCCCATTGTTAGATTAGTCACAGGAGGCGTGCTAACACGACTTTCTACAGCGACACCAAAATGGGAACCTATGCCGCTATAATATTTCGAAAGCTCACGCACTATTTAAACATCCAAAGTTCGCCTGCGAAAGTACTAGCTCCGCGATTGGCGAAAGCTTACATTTAAATACAATGCGTGCTACACACGTACACACTGCATGAATAATACATGCCGTGCCGACGTTTTGTGCAATAACTTTTGTAATTATACAGTTTTTATGGACGTGGGTGATTTTGATTTGTGTTGAATGAGAATCAGATAAGGGGCGATTGTATTAATGCCGCTAAACAGTTTGCTTGACGCAACTGTCACTTGTTGCGGTTAAGTGTACTAGTTCTTTAAAAAACGAGGTAATCGTTTACAAACCTTAAAGGCGAGCAACGCTTCCGTGATTCCTGTGGTGTCGCGGATATCTAAGAGCGGCATTGGTTGCTGTCCATAAGGCATAACATAAATTACAAACATAAGCATAAATTACAAACATAAGCATAAATGACAAACATAAACATAAATGACATAAATGACAGTAGTTTCACTTGCTCTTTTGCCTTCCTATCCCGTAAAACACTATCGTCGAAATAATTTTGTCAAATAAAATGCTTCGTAAACATATCGACGACAGAAAACGTATTTGATGTAAACAGCAAAAGACGTATTTTACTTGAATACAATCGTTTTTTCGACGCAGTTTTTTACTGTACCCTTACAGGACATAGGCAAAATATGTGTCTATGGGCGGCGTTGATTGCTTTCCATCAGGTGACACACCTGCTTGTTTGCCTTCCTATCCCATATATACATATATATATATATATATATATATATATATATATATATATATATATATATATATATATATATATATATATATATATATATATATATGTATGTATATATATATATATATATATGTATATATATATATATATATATATATATATATATATATATATATATATATATATATATTTGTATGTGTGTATATATATTCTAGCTAAAACTGAGATGTAAAATTAATAAGAAATAATCCGTTGTTGAAAGAGGTATTATCCCTCATTGTTTTAAACTATCTTGCGGTATATTTCAAAGCAATTTTGCTAAGTCTTTAGCTTCCGCACAACACAAATACGTCGGCGGCGTCCTCAATATATAATCGGCCGATCGCTACCACGGTGGCCGGCCATGTGGAGTTATCTGACGAAATTTGACAAATTGCAGCCAGTGTTGACAAATAGAGGAACATTGCGCTTGTCAACGTTCTATTGTTTGACGAAAAGTACATTTTGTTTACTATTACTATTGTTTTGAATTAAATAAAAAATTATTGAGTGTAGTATGTAACCCATGCTGTAGTATAGACAACATAAATGACAGTAGGTTTACTATAATTATCTAGTACTATTATAATTATATCCTTTGTTTACAAAATTCCCTCGTAATACCAATATTTTCAATATAAAAAAAAATAATTATAAAATAATATAATTAGTAGAGTTATTAATCCTTCGTGCCAAGATAATTCAACCCAATAAGGGATTTAGGCATCCAAGGAAAGGAACTTTTTCGCAATTATAGTCGTGAACAATAAAACTGCTTTTAGAACTCAATTTTACCCACTTACTTCAACCTGACTTGGGCGTTTAAAATAATTGTTTGTTATGATTTTAATATTTGTTAACGAGTTTTTGTGTGCGTCAAAAATAAAATTTCGAGACGAGAATTCTACTCTTTTGAATAAGCCATCCCACAACTTTTATAAGGGCTCTTCATGATTCTTAACGTAAAACAAAAATATATCGAATCGTTTTCGAGTTGAGTTTCGATAGTAGCGGCGCAACGGTCCCTCGTGCCATATCGATGGAACGCGTCGACATGTCATCCGTTAATGCATTTCCGTGAGAATTCTCCTCACAATTGTGAGAATCTCATTGTTTATCGTTCTTATTGTAATATGATTGAGATAAGGCTCCCGAACACCATTACTGGGAATGTAGGTAACGTCTGATTGTAATCTATACAACGCAGCAACTGCAGTAGTTGTTTGTAGTTAGTCTATATAAAGAGGCATTGTATTGCGAACTAACAATAACTATCTGACTATTTTCATAGTTTCTACTATTGTTCCTTTCTCTAAAAAAAATAGTTGATGATCAAACTAGTCCTTGGAAGACGACATCATATAGAGTAAGTAGTAAAGATCAACTATTTTAATTAAAAACGTCTTATATAATAATGTTTTTGTTAATTACATTTTTGTTAACTGTTACTAAAATTGAGCCTAAAATATTAGAATTGCAATCAAAACCGCTAACTAGCAGAATAAAGCCACTTTTCAATTTTGTACTAAATTTTTTTTCTTCTTAAGCCTAAGTCTAATCGATTAATTTAAATTATATTATTAAAATGGTAGTTTAACCTTTAACTCTTTCAGCTATTATTTTTTCTCATTTTAAAGTTTTTATCTAGATGTAGTAAACTTTGTCCAACATTTTTAACAACTTTCACGGTAATTAATGGAGTCAGGCGTTACTTTGCGGAAATTCATTACTATGTGGATAGTCAGAATTTTACTTAACTAAGAACCGCGACAAGCAAACAAAAATAGAAAAAAAAATGAGTGTTTTACTGAGAAAAGTAGACTTAGGGGGAACTTTACCGAGGGAGAGAGAGAAGTAGACTTAGGGAAAAATCTTACCGAAAAACGGCCGTAAGAACCTCTCCATATCCAAACTACTATTAACAACACCAAACACACTTACGAAATGTACACGACACGTGATTCGCCGCAACACGACACACCATCAGGTATAGTAGACTCTACGGAAGACAACCGTTAATCCGACTTAAAATTCTGACTGTCCACATAGTATAATAAGTTTTTAGACATTTCCATAACTCTCGTTAAAAAAATGGTAGAAGTAGTTTTCCGTTGCCTTCCATATTCATTTCATAGTCCGTACTCATTCAATCCAATAAATTTCTGGATAATAATTCGTCTTAGATAATAATCCAATAAAATTTTGGATAATAGTTTAAATACTTTATTGTACACAAAACAGGAAATACAAGAATTAAAAGGAAAGAAGATGTACAAGGGCGAGCTTAATTCAAAATTAAGTTTTCTTCCAGCAAACCCAAGAGTGAAAGAGAGATAAGATAAGCTGTGAGGATAGAAATTAGTGTACAACAACAAAATATAATAATAATATACTAAACAAATTAACAATACATACTATATAAAACCATACATATATAAACATATATATATTAATAATATATAATATAATACTATATAAATAAGAGGATACATATATATAATATACACATAAATATATACATATATAAATATTTTATACTCAAAGGAAATGTTCTTTAATTCTTCTCTTAAATACATCCAGTGAGAGGTTATCACGTAAAGTATGTGGGAGAGTTCCACAAGCGCACTGCGTGTACAGTGAATGAGCCACCGTAACGGCTGGAAGAATGTGGAGGAATACGAAGGAGAAGGGAGGAGGACGTGCGACAGGGCTGATTCCTGGGGACAAGAAACTGGAAACGCTCTTGAAGATATGCTGGAGATTTGGGATTATGTAGTACAGAGTAAACTAAAGAAAGGATGTGAGTATCTTGACGCCGTCGAATAGGCAACCACTTCAACCGGACCCGAAATAGTTCCTAGTAACAAAAGTTATAAATACTGTATAAAGACACTTTCATACATGAGTCGAAACGAAATTGTATACTTTGATTGATTGCGTCTCGTTTATCAGTCCAAATAGTAAACTAACCATTGTACTATTATACATTATTATCATAATTCAATTATATACTCGCTATGAAATAAGGAAAGCGTAGGAAAGGGTCCGTCGTACATTAATCACTTTGACATCCAAAGATTACATTTTAAGCTCCTATTTAAGGTTTCATACAGACCTAGTACAGTTTCCTCTTTGCGTTAACTGCAGAGATCACGGATAATGCGAATTCAATTTTTTTTAGTTCGACATAAGAAATAACATTTCATTTGTCAAACGTCAATCCACAAATATTAAGCTTCTATTACTATTTCGTATTATCTCGACCGCAACGATCAATCTCCTTCGTGTCTTCTTCATTCTATTCCATTCTTATCTCGACTTCACCGATCAACCTCCTTCGTGTCTTCTCCATTCTTATCTCGACTTCACCGATCAACCTCCTTCGTGTCTTCTCCATTATATTTCATTCTTTTCTCAACCGCGCCGATTAATCCTCTTCGTGTCTTCACCAGGCTACGTGACATTGGCGAAATCATCCGTGCTCTTTTGGCACTCTTGAAATCCATTTATTCAAATGAATGAATGAACCATTGCATAATAATGTTCATCTAGATGAAATAAAAACAGCCCTTTTTTATTTTTTCAATGCAGTAATATTTACAAATTAAGACTAAAAATGTCAGATTATGAGGAAAACGTTATGTACAATTAATTATAATCTCTTTTAATAAAATATACATCTTATTAAAAGTATAAGAGATTTAAGATTATTCCCAAAAAAGGAAAATAATATAATAATTTCACGTGTGATCTACTGGCTGCCAATAATATCATGGGGCGATTGCCTTAGTTGGTATATTTTAATATCGGAAATATCAAATGTTTTTGTATTGTGATTAATTAATATATTATTGTATACACGACAAATGCCTTTTTACAAAATTTTTATAATTTTATTGACGTTATTATATGGCAGTGAAATAAAACGTATTCTATTCCATGTTATTGTGTTTAATCGAATATAAATAGAACTATAAATTAGATGCTTATGTAAAATGCCTTCGTCATTTTTTTAATTAATGCACCTGCCGTAATGTTCAGTCCAGGGTTGATTGGCAGACAATGCTGTCAGGCGGTAAGTTCTTCTTTGTTGCTTTTTATATAGGCGAGCACAATAAGGACTGAATAAGTAATCTTCCTAAAGAAAATGTTTTATTTAAAATATTTTAATTCAAAATCAATAGAGCAGCAACATTTTACTTCAGAATATTGACATTCCTCAGATCTTAATTGGCAGGCGAATTCATTCGCAATTCGAATCTCATATTCGCCTTGTATCTTTTGTTGTTTATACTGAATTATAGAAATGGGTTGGCTCAATTCTATGCCAGACATCACCACTCTGTAGAACAAGCTATTTTCGACGGTGATTCCGAATCGATACGTCATTGGAACCTACGAAACACTTACATACTTCTCAAAGGCTGGCAACAATTCTGCAACATCTGTCTATGGTGTTGCAGATTTTTATGAGTGACGTTAATGGTCGTCCATCAGGCGATACGCGCATGTGTTTGCCTTCCTATCCTGTAAAAGATACAAAGCTGGATATTTTGATGTGAAAAATACGAAATATTAATACATACATACAAATTGTCACACCTGTCTCCCTATAAGGTTAGACAAAGAACACAGATCTCCATCCGCCACGATCTCGACCCACCCTCCCAGCTTCTTTCACACTCATCCATCTTTTCATCCATCCTTTCTCTTACATTCATCGTAGCGAAACGGCTCTCTGTTCGTCGTTTCTCACCCTCGTGGGAATCAGGACGTGACGGGTGGAGGCCTTGTCGCCGTCATTTTTTAATGTTTAAATTGTTCTGTAATTTACTCATTAGTGTGTATCATTAATAAATTATTAATTCATACATTCATTTACATTTCTACTTCTGAAGATCGAGTTGGTAGATGTACAATTTCCCCTAAAAATAACTCTAGCCATAAAACAAGCCTGTGATAAACAGGAGTGGACATAAACGTGTATTGTAACAATGGGCTCTGCAAGCTTGATAACAAAATCTGTATATGGCCGATTGCTAAACTACATCTGAAGAAAGGAATTTTAAAAACAAACATAAAACCACAAGATTCGCCTTGCGTGAATATTTCATAAGTGCGATTGCGTTGAAATACAAACAAAAGCGTAAGTTTTATCTAAGCTCTAATGAGGGAGAATAAGGCATAAGCTGAGAGCGATCAAACAAAACAGGCTGAAATATAGGAATTTAAAAAAATATGATAATATACATTTGGGTTAAGATTATTATATATTTATATTAAATAATTTTATTTATTTAATATACAGATGAACAGCAAATGTCACAACGAATTACATTAAAATGTTAAGTATAATTTGATTGGGCATTTGTTGCCGTAAGACAATTTTATTTTAAATCATGAAGTGAAAGTGAATCCCACTTATCCATGTTGGGGCATAGTGGGATAATATCCTATCCATCTCTGAGAAGAAAAATTGTGACTCTCCGCGCCCAACAATTAACCAAAAATTAACCACACCTTTCAAAAAATAAAATGGAAATATTTTTCAAAATCAAAATATTTTATCCAATTTAATAATTTGCCAAATAAAAAGAATCTTATTATTTTTCAATTTAAAGATTAATATGAAGTTTTTATTTCATTAACTTACCAATTTTATTCAAATGAATTGACAAATTTCAAAATTTATAGTAAATTATCATAGAAATATATTATTATCATCATCATCCAGAACAGAAGGTCGCAGGCATCTGCTAGTCATAGTGGATGCGATTTCACTCCAGCAGTCATGTATTTAGTCAGTTTCGCTTACTCGCTTCCTCCGATACCTTATACCACACACCATCATTCGCCGCAATAAAGCCGAGCAATGATGTCACTCATCTCTGGATTGTTTGTTTAAAGTTTTAATGTTCACGTATGTAATGTTTGACCAAGTTTAAGTGAGTACTAAATTGTTAACGGCTGTTGTGTACATTAACACTGTATGTACAATGTTTGACGAAACAGATAGTAATTTAAAATGCATTATATAAAGCGATTCGTTTTCGACCTGGACAAATTTTCAAATAAACCCTTTTCTTTATACGTATCCACCATTATAAATTATAATAAATATAAATTTTACAAGAGTTGGGCGCTCCAAGTAAATTTTTGACAAAATATTCACAAAGTTTTTTTATTTCTTCATATTTGCTTGTACATAATGAACAATGTCTCTATCATAAAATTTTCTTAAATACTAACTATTGTAGTAATATTACTTGAAAAACATTTTATCTAGCCATTTACGAAATGGACAGTGAAGACTAATAAAAAACATCAAATTTATTCGCAACAAAAGAAGCAAGATATAATTTTTATATGAGAGTGTTCAAGATGAAGCTGGCAGCTATGAAAACTTATATGATACTGGCAGTTATGAAAATATATATATTTTCTTTTTCATTGTATTGTATTTTTTTATTTGTTGTCAGTTTCGTTGTCAAAAGAAATTATACGTTACTAGCATATGAATCAACATGAAAGAACTTTTATTTATCACGCCAAAAATATGTAGAAACAAGTAATATAAAAAATATTTAAAATCAATCCCTACTTTGGTCAACAAAGAAAAAATTTATTTTAGTTACTTTTTATTAAATAATTAAAATTAACATAAATATATATAGAATCATTTTGGTCTCCTAAAATTAATTTATTAAAACTAAAAAAAATTAATTAAATTCAATTAATATTTGAAACAACTCTATTAACATCAAATGTCAGTGACTACAATTTAAAAAAAATGTATTGTGTAAAAGCGTATGAATAAAAAATATTTTAGTAACCATTGAAAATTTAAATAGTAACAATTGAAAAATAACCTTAAAAACCATAAGAGGTTTCACAACGCCCCTACAGAGAATAATTAATGGAACTTAGAGATCGGATTGTCCCAAAACAGTATTTCTTCGATGTTAACATATACATTTAAGTACTTAATTAAAATTTGAAATATTTACAGAGACTTTTCCAGCCAACTACCATCAGTGATGTATTTTTATTTCATTTTCATAATCTTATATTATTATCAGTTATATTATTTAATCGTGGTGGTGTATTATAAAATATAGTTCGATTAAGGCGTATAAGTGAAGTAATATGAAACAAATACGTGTATCGTGACATTTTAAATTGACTGAAAAAGTCCATAGAAGTTTTTGGTAAAATAGCCACCATTTTATTAAGACGTATAGTTAACTAGTTATATTTCAAGACATTTGATGTTATCTTATTTTACTCGACACTGGCATAATAGTTGTAACTTCTTCTTCTTCTTATGGTCCTATTTCCCCGAATAGTTGTAACTAATTGCCATCAAAGAAAAGAAAAGATATTTACAGTATTGCCATTTTAGAAACAAACTTCAATATCTATTAATAAGTTTTATTATAGGATTCCACTAGACATAGCCGTTATTGATAGATCCATTCCCAATTAATTTAAACTTTCACTCGATATTCAACCTCAGTCCTCAATGATTCAAGAAAACCGACAGCTGTTAATTTGCCAATATTGAGATAGCTAATTTGCAATTTCCCTTGACATAAATTCTGAGAATTGCCTTTCGATATTCGATTATGTGTGGGTTCGGGCCAGAATTTATTTACCCACGAATCACCTCATCAGGGTAACACCCACGTTGCCAACGCTTTATGATCTTACCGTACTGTTGGGTTTATACCATTGAGAAGTGAGAACATTTAAATATTATATTGCACTTAATAATACGTCTTGTAAGACAAATTAGATGTATCATTATTATTCCCAACAATTAACAATCTTCAACATTATTATTTACAACAATAAACAATCTTCATCATTATTATTTACAACAATTAACAATCTTCAAGTCAGCTGCTGGATATAAACCTCTCCAAATGAACTTACTTGGCTTAGTCAATGTTCATGCTTTCGATTTCCGCATTGGGATAAATATATGTAGGGTCTTCTTCTTGGTCGTTGTATTTTTCGTGTCGTGGTGGTTATGTTGGTAGTAACTTGCTTCACCAGACGCCGCTATTCATCCCTCATGGCTGCCTTCTTCGTGCACTCGTGTAGGGGGCCATAGCCTCTACAGGCTTTCATTTATTCCGAGTTTGGGTACCCCGTCATTCCGTTTTAGATAAGCGTGATGGGTTTAACATCCGTTAAAATGGAAAGGTCCATACCCGCAATAGGATATATGTGGGCATCAGTCAAACTTCCGCCGGCTATCTGCCTATTTAATAGCCTTTCATTCAGGATAACTGTACTACTATCAGTCGATCATTAAAACCTCTTTATACGTAGCAACATGCATAGCATGCAGGTGAGATTGATGATCCATCACATTTGTATTTAACATGATGATATAGTGATATCCCATAAGCATCAAAGAAATCCCCATCCACCATCTGAATGATTCGATTATGTACGGCGTTTCTCTCAAAACTTCTTTACATGCATCACTAATTTAAAAAAAAAACAGGCTTGTACTTTTCTGCTTCTCCAATACATGTAGATAATATTGCAGTTGTTTTTGGACGGCATTGATTGCTCTCCATTAAGAAACACTCATTTGCCATTCTATATCATAAAACTCGTATTCGTGAAAATGTTAGATCGTTATTGAAAATCTATAGCAGTAGGTAATGCTTTAGAGACTAGAGTGATCTCTCCTCTCTCAAGTAAGATGGATTCATCTGGGGTTAGTCACCACAAAAGTATGGTTTTTCCTAAACGAGAAAGCTCGTTCTAGCTACTAATAGACATAAATGTTTAATAAATTGCAATAAATTCGCCTGCATTGTGGTCCAATCACTAAAAACATAGTGTTATGGGTCGTTTAGCTGAATTGAAATTCGTATTATTTCACTGAATTATACATACAGTTATTTACACACTAAATTGCACAGTTTAAATAAATTCGTTGGACGGAATGTAGGCAGGCTTTAATTATCGTCAACGATAGTTGTAGAGACAGGGCTTAAACAAAGAGTGCGTTCAGTACCCTATTTCCAACCTTAGAGCGGAACTCTACTGCACTGGAACTTGTCCAAAGCACATTCACCACGCTTGTCCAAAGCACGGGGCACCCTGACTGTGCTTTGGACAAGCCTGGAATAAATACCTATACACTTATACATAATTATCTCGGTGACAGCAATCATTGGATAAAACGGTTACTTTGTCACTGAGCCAGTTTTTCCCTTTCGATTGTACACTTCTGGTGAAGTGGTCGTAATCATCGATCTTCTACTAAGGCGAGAGCGACTTCAGCATGGCTTCATTTGGCCCATCTCTTTCTATCCGTGACACTACGTGTACAATCGGTAATAGTACACGTAGTAGAAGCTTTAATGAAGTCTGTCCAACTTGTAAGTAATCGGCTTCGAGAACGATAGTTTGTCTAATAAAAAAAATATTTAGACGTATTTTGAAATATTTTAAGTGTAGTGGAAACTTTTGACACAAAGCGTCATAGCTCTTTGGGAAAGAAAGCGTGTTGACACGCGCAAGCTTACTCGCTTGAGCACTTAACAACTAGCACTAAACAATAGAATGCTCGTTAAATGCACACTGATAAAGCGGATATCTTTTCTAGACATCTATTGTGCATAACTTCACGTAAACACTCTCCCCTGTGTCGTTTTCTTTATTAATCTTAAATCGTAAATGTGAAACTTTTAATTACATTTCAGAAAATTTGTAGTGAAGCTAAAATATCACCTTCGTTAAAAACGGAGATAACTATCATTTGTTTAGAAATTTGCTTGTGTTATGGACATTTAATTAATAATATTTTATGTTAGTTTACAATGTCTTGGATTCAATATAAATTAACTTCACTCATAGTATAAGTTATTAAAACTAACTTATACTTTTTATGTTTTCAATTTTAATTAGTATAATTAGATATAATAGTATTTACATTAAAAAATGTGATTTCAAAAAACTCTTATAATTGCCCGAAATGGAATTTTTACTAATGTGTTGTCATTTTTTATCAATTTAATTTTATTATATTATTGAATTTATACAGAAACCATTTCCCAGTCATTGTTCTGCAGCAGTCCACTGCTGGGCATCGGACTTTCCCAGACACATCATCTTTTCCAACTTGTCAATACTTTAATAAAATACGAATTATCAAAATTGTTTCATATACATATAATTTGCATAATATCCAAAACAGGTTTAGCTAATCAAAAAAATTAATGATTACATAAATCTAGTGTTATGGTTAACAAACCCATATAACTAATGTCTCATAAATACCCCTTACATCATGGGTGTGACCAGCATCATCGACAGTTTATTGAATCTCATAAGGAAGTTAGGAACACACTGTTGCGTTTGGGCTCCAGTGTTTACAGCCGCTTACAACATGACCGATAAACATTTCATCTCCTAAGCGCAGGAATTTTAAACGAAACATAAAATCAAGATCTTGGGTAGAACGTGGCCAGTCACGCAGTATCGTAAAAATGTCGTGGTGCCATGTTTTATGAGCTAAACCCCCCTGTGTTGAGGGGACATGAATTTGTATGAAGCGTTCGACTTACTTTTGTTGCGTACTAGTCGCTCGCGCCAGTCGATGGTTTATATTCAAATTGATTTTTATTGCTATCGCATATGATACAATGTCCCTTCGTATTGTTGCGAAATTGAATTTTAAATTAGGTGAATACTTATTCAATTGTAAACATTATATATTTAAATTGACATTCGTTGCAAATACTCTGGTAAATGTTATCATGTGGATAGAAAATATATTTTTTTAGTTCTAGTATACTAGCTCTCAACCAGCGGCGACGTAATGTTTCATTAAAATAGACTATATTTTCTAATTGTTCATTGAAATAGCGTCCATATCCAACGGACTTTAAGCGAGTCAGGTAAATGTAATTTTAACATTCATTCGATGTATTTATTCACTCTTTGATCATTCGTTAAACCTTTTCGATTGAAAAACTAAAAAAATAAATGAAGTCATATCAAAATAAAACGAATTTATTGAAGATACCTGGGAACTTGTTTGACAAAGTCCTTACTTTTGATTCTGAAATTTCTTACAATACATTTATATTCTTTTCAAACGAAAAATATCTTATTCTTATTTAAATCTATTAATAAGGCGAAAATTTATATATTATTTTATACTATAATGGAATTACATTGACGATTTTCTACTTACGAATAAAATTGTCATCCAACTTCCGGTGTCTAAAATCATGAAACATGATAATAATTAGTCAAAGTTTTTAAGACTTCTAAGATACAGGATCGAGGTAATTAATATATAATACATTTAATTATAATACATTATTCACAAACACTTATTAATTCATTTCATGCATTAATTTGAAATAAAATAGATAAATAAGGATTCGAAGGACGATAAAAATGCGTTGTAAGATATAACATCCTCGTACGTCGTTTCTATTCAAGCCTCTACAGATTCACATGTCAACGTCTGAGCACGCCACGACCCTGGACGCCGCAAGGGGTCAGCCGGTCGAGGATCCGCGAACAGTTTTGAATGGGTCTGACTCTTTCCTGACCACCCACCGTGCGAAACGCCTTTTAAGCGTGCCTTAATGCGGTAGCTCGACAGAGGTTTTATTACTGTCGTTAGCGGGGAACAAATTTAAAATATTTCTTGTTGAAATTTTCTATTAACGATAATTGCTTTGTATTATATCCTCGCTAGCAAGCCAAGTATAGATGATTGTAGTATACAGATGTTCTTGAAAATACTGAAATTGAAATACCAGGGTAGGTAGGTACACATTCAAGAGACATGCTTGGGCCTCTGGAACTCAACCGCTTACCGTACGAAGAGCAGTAACTAAGCTACCACTCAGACGCCGGTTTTCTGCGGGAGTGTGGTACTTCCTCGGGCGAGGCGGTCCATTCATGCTACAGACAAATAATTCTTGACAAAGTATTCGTTTGCAGCATGGCTCTACCACTAAATCTAAGGTTATCTTCTATATATCTATCTATAAGGTATCTAAGGTTCTACAGCCGCGGATGGATCTTGATTTGGTCAAGATACGATCTACCCATAAGATCTACCCATCAGAATAATCCTGACAATGTGTCTATCCATATTCAAAACAAAACACTAAATAAAATATAAAATGATCAATTATCGAAATATAAAAGATTCGATTTCCGCTGTTAAGGAAACCATATACCCGGTCTAAATTGGAGTTTAAGAGATTATGTCGATCTCGAAATGAGATGAAGATACCGTGTAATTTATAACTACTGTAATTTTATACCGATTCCGCGTAATTGAGTTCACAACTTTTAATTTCACTTCCGAGTAGACAATGATGTTTTTATATGTTTCTGCTGTCCGTACAACATCGTAAATATAAATTAATTTATTAAGAAATCCTGTCTGAGATCACTTCCGCCATTTTGTGCCGCACAGAGATATCTTGTTGGATTATATCATGGTTGAGTATATTCGTGGGAGGTCAGTATATATAAATACTGTAAAATTAATTAAAACTTTTCATGATACTAATAATATCATAAATGGACTGAAATTAGATAAGTAATTGTGCATGCAAACAAGTTTATCCCAAGTAGTCTATAAAGTCTGAAAAAGACGGCACTTGTTACGAGCCGTTTCAAGCTCAAATGCCTAAGGTTGCTTTTGCTGATTTGTATCTCTTACTTCCGGCTGCTTGGACTCTTCAGGCGAGAGTGACCGTCTTTATTTTATATATGTATTAAGTGTCTTACATTTCTTTAATATATCAATTTTATACCAGACTATAAATATTTTGATTCCAGATATTACAATATTATATTAAAATGATAATCAGTTTTCCTATTATTTTTTACATTATTTTGCTTTGGTTATACAAATGTGTTGCGTCTCGTTCTTTTTATCCTATTATATTTTTTTGGAATTTGTATACTCTATTATTAGCACTCTGTGCATGAAGAGATACTTGATAGTACCTACTGTTTTAATTTACTAATTTCTAAATTTAAAATATGTGACGTCACATTATTGGAGTGTCACACAAATGTGACAAGGACGGGGGTCCAAAAATCATGAAATTCGTGGAATGTAATTTATGGATAGCCAAAGGGCCTAGGGGCTTAGTAGCCCATAAAGCGATTGCCCAAATAAAACATAGTAATCGATTAATACTAGGAAAATATAAAAATTAAAAGCACTTACGCACATATTGAGGGTCGGTTCTCCGACAAACGCTGAAGTAGACGAGTGCTGGAGTGGAGGCCGCGTCTTGGAAAAAGTAGTGTGGGAAGCCTCCCGGCTAGATGGTGCGACGATTTGCGCAGGGCGGCTGGTAGAAACTGGATACGTAAAACCAAAGATATGCCTAGATGGTGATTATTAGAGGAGGCCTATCTCTCATCATTTCGACTGATGATGATGATCATGATACACGTATTATAATATTATAATTTACGTTAATGCATTTTGCACTGTAATAAGTCCGTATCTGTTTCGCACTTGCTAAAACGCTCCGAGTAATTAGGTATATAACCCACATTCTATTTAAAATTTACCCAGCAGAACATCTGGCGTTCGCTAAACACTATATATACAGCGCTAACCACACTTCAGTTTCAGGAATACAGACAGCTCTCGGATTTATTATTGATGAAACAACCGCGGGCATCGACGTAAAGATGATTTATGGCTGAGGTGACCATTGTTCACGGCTCTGTAAGAATTGGAAAAAATTTAAAAAGAAAAACATGTAAACAGTTGACACGCGTTAGAAGTGAAAACTTTTGTATTTTATCTCATTTTTTAGTTTTATAGCTTTTTCGTTCCATCGAGTTTCAAATAATAACGGTGCTAAAGAAGTTTTCACTTCAAAAAGTGTAATAATAATCAATATGTATCTATTTATAACCCAAAATCAACAATAGCTCAATTGTTAAGGGTTGTGTTTACGATATTAAGTCGTGCGTGTTAAAATACTAAAGATAGCGCGTGTGCAGTTCACACGCGCTATCTTTAGTATTTTATCTCATTCTCTCTCAGACTAAATTCAGTATGAATGTCATTGTCATTTTTAATTTTATAGCTTTTTGTTTCATGAAGTGTCAAATTACAACGGTGAAGTAAAGAAGTTTTCACTTAAAAGTATAATAATATTTAATCTGTACCTATTTTGTGTTTAAATTAGTAGATTTCTTGTTAGATATTCCAATTAAGTTTATACGCTTATGCTATGAAGCATTATTAGCCTATTTTCCTAAATATGATTCACATCAATAGTCCAATGAGATACGAACTCACAATCTCAGATCGTATCTCGTTCAATTTTTACCAAAGAAGCTATTGCTGCTTATCAACAAGCACTATTAACTTCCACAGAATAGATTTCATTAGCTCACTTTTATTGAATTTAAAGTTCATGCAATTCATTTCGCATAGCGTTTGCGATGGTTCTCAGCTAGTATAATTTCAACCTGCGAGGCCTTACGTCTGCATAAGTAATTGATTGGACTCGCTATTGCTCAGTGCGATGATTCATTTCTTACTAAGAACCGATATTGATCAACTTTACTGTTTTCTTAATCATTCTACGGCTTCTTGTAATGCACATACATATTGAGGTGTGCCGACGTGAGAACACACGACACTTAAATATGGGTCTTAGAAACACGCAACACACAATTCATTTTTATGTCAAATAATTGTTGTTTATATTTTAATTATATAATATTTTAATTTCCTTGTGATTTCTGCAAATAAAATATTTGTCATTTTAAAAGAAGCCTGCTTTTGGTCAAAATGAATTATGTCTTTATTGAACATTATGCTTAAATTTATATTTTGCTTAAGAATTTTAAGTAAATATATTCATAAACCAGCAATTAGTAGAACTTGTGTGGAGCTATAAGACATTCAACAATTGAGTTATTCATTTTTATTTACAATTTTTTTATTTGATGAGTAAAAACTTTTTTTTATGTTCAAAAAAACAGCACTTGAAGTTTAACTTACAATTATATCCCGATTACTTAGATAATTATTTATATAATCATGACTCAGTAATTTAAGAATTAACAGCTCATTGTCAAACTTAGATAATTATTTATATAACATGACTCAATAATTAAAGAATTATCAGGTTTTTGTAAAAGAATTATCATTAACTTTTTCTAGATAAATTGATAACTAATGTATCTATTGTATATACTTATATATCAATAACGATGTTAATCTATTTTTGTCTTTCGATTTTATTCTTGGACAAAAATGATAAATAGCTATCTTAAATATAAAATGTGAAATAATCAAATTTTAATCTTATTACTATAAAATAAGTAACAAGAGTGATTTGATTCGAAGATGTTAATACTATTCGATAAAGCTGTTAAAGCCAATAGGCTACCTATTGGCTTTAACAGCTTTATCGAATACAGGGCCGGCGGACTCAAAGCCCGCGTCAAGAGTCAGATTCACTTTGATTCAAGCATTAAATTTGCGGTACATTCTTATGTAGAGATAAGTAATGAGAAGAAAAAAGAAAGACGGTAAATGCAGAATTTGGGCCTCCTAGTTCCGCATGAAACACGGTAACATAGAAAAATACTACCACCTTACGCTGTAATTTGTTAAGGTTAAGTATACCACTTAAATATGTAATAAATATTTTAGACTAATATTTTAATAGTTTAAATTTATACTTACTACATCTGAAGCAACTTTATCTGAAAGAACATAATAAAATCAGTACTTAAATTGCTAGGAAACATCACAGTTACAAGAACATAAGTGCGTTTGGCCGGCCAATGGATTCGCAGCATCCGCCTCCAACACATTTGGAATGCATTGATCCTGTCTCGCTCTCTAGGTAGTCCACGTTTCAATTCCATAAAGAAAAATGGGGAATATCAACACTTTGATAAGGCGCATTTTGATGTTCAAAATTATTCCCCTTTTTTTGTACTAACCAGTCCAAAATTCCAATTAAATTATTTATAGTAAAAACTAAAATATATGGAACTTTTAGCGTGTTTCTCATAAAATTGTAGGTACCAGAATATTTTAGTACGATAACATTAAACAGAGAAAACTGAACTATACCTTCTCACTACGTGCCTCTACAGCGTTGTGTAGAGTTAAGATATAACATGTTGAATGGCGACTCTGATAACGGGAGCTCCAAATATTTTCCTTAATTTTAAAACCCATTGGGTACGTGACGACATTCAGCTACGAAAAACATTGATGTTTGTTGATGGATATAGGCATTTTCACCTTTATTTTTTGCTGTCACACCAGTTGTTGCTTGTTTTTTAAAACAACCCATATATAGGATAAGAAGGCAAACAAGCAGGCGAAAGTAATCAACGCCGCCCATAGACATCCAATAAACAAATCAATTTCATTTATATCCATTGATTTGAGTACCTGGAAATCAAAAGTTAAGTACACCCTAATAGTTTCAGAACGATTCGGGAACGTATTATATTTATAACGCATCATACAATTCATAAATCAATCTGTGTATATATCTCCCGCGCAAACATGCTGTATGAAAATATTTTTTAGTGATTTTGCACTTGAATAACTGTTATGTGAGTGATATAATATCGATTGTCTTGTAAAACAAATCAGAATAAACAAATCACAATATAATATAATAATATAGATAATATAATGACGATATAATCTTAAAAAATATACATAATTTAAAATTGATTCTCTGTTAGCTTTAAATATTATAAACATTAAAAAACTTGATCACTTTTATTATTCATTTGTCTTAATGGCAATTACGGTTAATGTTATGTCAGTGTTAAGTAAAATAAAGTCTATTCTCGCCAAGTTACAGCAGTAACGTTGTGTTTGTACTTCATTTTTTAATAATACTATGTTATTTAGTTAAATTGTTTTATTGTAGTGGCATTATACAATATAGTTGGATTAAGGCGTATGAGTGAAGTGATATAAAATAAATGCGTGTATCGTGACTTTTTAAGTGGACTGAAACTGATAGAACTGATAGAAGATTTTAGTATAATAGCAACCATTTTATAAAGATGTAATGTGATAAACAAATTAGTTACATTTCAAGAGATTTGACATTATTGTATTTTACTTGACACTGACATCAAAGAAAAAAAAGGAGAATAATTCTAGAAGTCTAGTAACGTTACATTTTAATAAAATGGCGGCTATTCTATCAAAACCAGATTTGGACGCTTAGAGTGCATTTAAAAAGTGACTACTCACGCCTTTAAAACATTTTAATTCCTTTTTAAGCTGTATAAAAGTATATTAAACAAAACGCTGTCAGAATTCTACAGTATACTTAAATTAAAATAATGTGAATTTAAAAAATAAAATAAAAGCGCCACGTTAGTGCTGTGAATTGACACGAAGTTAGCTATTTTTTTTCGCGCTTTTTACTTTTTACTTATGCCAGGATTATTAATTGATTGAATAATGAAATAAACGTCTGCAACAAATTAAAACAATAGAATTCTTTGCCATCAACAACCACGTTCTAGCGAGTAATCTAAGCATTAAAAAGTTGTCTCTTTTCCAAGAAACATATGTAGCAAGCTCAAAGCGGGCATTCCGAGATTGACGTTAAAGATTACGCCAATTACCTTGTAATGCAAAAGTGATTTTAATTGAATAATCATTTATTCAAATCGGAATCGTTACCTTATTTAACGTTCGATATGGGACTAAGCAATTATTTGCAGCATAATGGACATTGGCCTATCAAAGACTACACTCGTTTTTCCTAACTCGGCGTTATTTCGCGTTATCGGTGACGTGTCCGGTGATTAAAGGACGTAAGTGGCGGCTAGTTATGATAAACACTGATAATCTCATTCTGGAGCAACGGCTCAAGTGCACGCCCGTTTGTTTCTTCAATCTGTGCAATTGTTTCCTTGTTTTCATTTTAAATTTGGAACTTTTGACACGTTCTATGTAAAAAGGTTTTAGTTTTTATTTTAAAATTTTGCGTAAAACGTCGCATTTCAATTCTAGGCACGATTTAAGTTTAAATAAAGAACAATAGTGATGTGTTTTGATTCGATATGTGTGTATTGTGATTGGATTGTAATAGCCCTTGTACCGTTAAAAGAATGCCGAACTGTCGTCGATACAAGAAATTTGATGTTTAATTTGCATTGATCACAATTTATATTCTAGTGGCAGTATAACTTCGTGCGTAACCGGACCGATACCTTCTGGAAAGTTGAACTATTAGTCAAAGCTTGTAGTTTCGAGCTGAAAATGCTTCGTAATTTGTAAGAAATCATTTTCAATCTGTTTTAAACATGTGCGGGTGTGTCCCGATCGTTTTCCTATGTACGGTGTTCGTTAAAAGTGAAAGCAATGAGTGTTCCTAATTTGAGCGCCGACCAGATAACAGGTACTTAAGTATTTTCTTGTCTTTTTTTTTACTTTTAAACCACTTTTTATCGACTGTCTGTGCCAGTTGTCTACACAGTAATCGATAACACTAAAATCATGTTTGAACAAGCTCTATTACTTGGTTTATAGGGTTGACATTTACTTGAAAGTTTAAGTACTGTATTTTTTCTTTTTGAAAAATGCTAGTATTATCTATAATAAATCTTAAATTTGAGCTTTTAACAACCTTTTTCAGTAATGAGTCATCAATTAGTACCTTTAAGTAAAACAGTTTTGTATTTTTTTCACATCTTTTATATATCCCACTGCTGGGCAGAGCAGAGACGGCTTTGCTCAGCAGTTCGCCCATCAATCGCCAGAATTGTCATAAACCCACAACGCTTGTTAAACAAAAACTGACGGAACTTCTAGTCGCGAAACAATTGCTTATACATATATTTATCCCGATGCGAGAATAGAACCTGCGATCATTGACTCTAATAGTGGTAGCTTCGCCACTAAGCCATTTAGTTTTGTATATTCACATATAATTACATATTGTCGATGGGTTATTGACCATAAACAATTACTTTCGTATGTCATCAAATATAATAGGTGTCCTTAATAACAAGAAGTTAATGATAGGATTACTTGGACAAAAACCAGAACACTGTATTAGTTTCTGGGTAGTTTTACTGTTTATAAATCACGTTAATACGCGTCGAGTCTCAAAGTCCATAAAAATATATATTCTGAACAGTTATAAAACCTGCTATCATAATAAACTAGCGCTATGTCATTTGAGTTTTTTATTAAAATGTACTGAAATAACATTGACAAATTCCCTGATAATTTCACAACATTAATAATACATTTAAAAACCCAAACGATAATCATTAATAAAAATTAATTATATCTGGTAGAAGTATACAGATTTCCGTATTTTTTTATTGACAAGAATCGCCCCAATATCGATTTAGTTATTATTGTAAAAAAAAAAAACAGAAAAAAGAGGAAACTACTTCTTCTTTTTCTTTGATGGCAATTAGCTAGTTTTATTATGCCAGTGTCAAGTACAATAAAAACAATTATCTTGAAATTTAAATTCAGCTTGTCACGATACGGCTTGATATAATACAATGGTATTCGCTACTAAAACTTACATGGACTTTTGTTAAGTCATAAAAAGGCATCGTGTTTTTTTTTTCATTTCATTTCACTTCTATGCCTTAAACAAGCTATATGAAGTAATACGCTACCAAAATTAAATTATATAACTGATAATAACGTCCCGAAAATCTTTTAATTATTAAAAATTATCTCCAATCAGTTCATGTCTTTATATGTATCGATATTGTGTAGACAGAGCTATGGAAATAACCAGTACAGAACCCACTGTTATTAAACTGTAGACAGATTGTGCTTCTCACTGACACATTTTTCGTCCGAATATCTAATTGCTGTCCGTAATTGGTCTAGTTTTCTTTTCTTTTTAACAAACACTGTTTGATTGTATCCGTTAGAACTACACACGAGCGGTCAACACTAGAAAATTTTGATATACAAGTAGACATCGTCATGGGTCGGCAACGCTTTCGTAATTACTATGGTGTTGCATATGTCTATGGGTGGCGTTGATTGCTTTCCATCAGGCGATACGCTTGCTCGTTTGTCCCGTTTAAAGACACTGTATTTTTTTTTTACTTTTTCGTCAAAATTATATTTTTTTTTAATAAATACATATTATATATGTCTTATCGGATTCGGCTAATACCACCTCTTCTGATAAATTCCAAAAGTATCAACTGAGTTTGTTGTATTATATATGTAAGTACCTACATACCAAAACACAGAACATACTTTCTCGACCGATTTTTCTGTTATTGAAGGAGAACTCGGATAGATTTAAACTTAGAATTTTTAGCTCTGAATACCTGAGTACCGCCATGTCAGCCCTAATTTATAGATCGTTTAGAAGTTATTATTATGATCGATTTTTTCAGCTGTATGCTATTGTTGATTTGTTCAGTGTTAGGTTACTTTGCTCGAGAAGAGTATAGGAGAAAATATTGCTACTAATGGTGACTCCGTACGGGTAGCAAAGTTCAACCAAATAATAAAAACCAATCTGAGACACCACGCTCAATCCTCCCGACAAGCGAGTAAGACCAAAGTGAAGCAATGCATTGTTACGGACATATCGATAACTGATTACTGCCAGATAACTTAAATCAAAAGCAATCATTCTTATTTTCTTATCATTATTTGGCAGTATCGTACCAAATATCATGATTATATCATTGTCGAAATTTGTTGAGTAATTACTGTTTTTGTAATAGTTTTTCTGATCAAAAGTTGTAAAAGAAAAATAATATTTAATAATACTTTTGAAAAGTCTTCTTTATTAAAAACTTCAAATGAAATTATAATTATCTGTTTAGAAGTAATTTCCAAGGAAAATTAGTCGTTCGTAGTGTGACGAAAATACAATTATCTGTTTAGAAGTAATTTTCAAGCAAAATTAAACGTTCGTAGTGTGATAAAATTACAATTATCTGCTTAGAAGTAACTTCCAATCAAAATTAGATGTTCGTAGTATGATAAAATTACAATTATCTGTTTAGAAGTAACTTCCAATCAAAATTAGACGTTCGTAATGTGATAAAATTACAATTATCTGTTTAGAAGTAACTTCCAATCAAAATTCGATGTTCGTAGTGTGATAAAATTACAATTATCTGTTTAGAAGTAACTTCCAATCAAAATTCGACGTTCGTAGTGTGATAAAATTACAATTATCTGTTTAGAAGTAACTTCAAATCAAAATTATACTTTCGTTGTGTGACAAAATTACAATTATCTGTTTAGAAGTAATTTCCAAGCAAAATTAGACATTCGTAGTGTGATAAAATGGAAAATTACAAACGGTTAAAAAAAACGCATTTTAAAGCGTTTAAAAACCGCCCGTACACACATACATGATGTTAACCATTAACTCTATTTGCTTTTTGTTTCTCGAATCGGTTGCGGTCATAGAAATGAACGAACAACACTCGTCTATTTTGTCGCTGCTCTCTTTTCGTTTTTAAATAATTTAATAAGCTTTCATATTTATTTATATGGTTGGATCAAATGTATTTAATATATAAATCAATTATAATTTTAATGACAATGTAACAGTTTATGAATAATTTAATGTTTTGTAACCATAAGTGACATACGTATTTAGATCTCTATGTACTTAATAATTAATGAAATTTGTACGCCATCATGGGAATGTGATAAAGGTTTTAAAGTTCTTTTTATATCTCGTTACACCTCACATGATGTAAATAAAGAATTATTATTATTATCCTTTATTTACACATTTTTCTCTTAATAACAATATTATTAATATAAAAAAATCTCTATTACAATAATATTACTAGGGTTATTAATCCTTCGTGGCGGGATAACCCGAGCACACGAAGGATTATACATACAAGGAAAAGAACCTCCTCGCGATCCTAGCCGTGCACAATATGGCTGCTTTTTGAATTTTGAATTTAACCCACTTACCTAAACCTAACATGGACGGATGGGCGTCCAAATTTTAAGCGATAAGTTTATTATTATTATTATAACAATTAATACATAGGGAACTGCAATGTTTTGATATAAAACAGGCAAAGCCTAGCACAGCGAGAGCGACTAATATAAGTACCAAACTTATTACTTTGTAAAATAAATATATAAATGAAATAAAATAAATATAAAAATGTAGGGTGGAAAAAAATTTGCATTTATTTTAATTTATGTTGTTTGCTTGATTTTTTAATATGCTTATCTTACCCACAACATCATAGTAGTGTCGTATGTGGTAATGGGTCTAATTAAATTTTAAAAGCCGTTTATAGTTTATTGATACATTTTTATTTCAATATATTGTAGTAGGTACAGATTCAGTTATCAACACCTTAAAAACTACCAACTTTAAGACGACGTCATTTCACTAACCATGTTAAAAATTTTATTTTATTAATTATTTCAAAAAGAAATTTATATCAAATACATCGGAACCAGACAACAAGCGCCATCATATGACTACCATATTTATATTAACTAGGTTTGATTAAGGATACGCTGAACATTTACTTCTCTTTCAATATGTTCCTCGTTTACATTTTTCCTATCATTTAGTTTTCTCCAGATTTATGGTGAATTTGTTTGTCATGGAGCTAACTCTATAACAAACAGTATAATAAAAGCCATTCAAAACAACGTAATATTGAAGATAGCACGTGTAGGAGTAAACTTGCGTCATATTTACAAAATAATTCATGTAAAAAGCATTCCAAACGTCAACTAGTTTCAATCGTTTGATTTCCATTTAAATCTCTTAACACTTCCATCTGCCCACATCGCAAACGGCCCATAGATCTCCCGTGTTCAACGACAGTGGCTGATAACCCATAAAGCGATGCTTAGAGTGGACTAAAATTATGGTTTCTAGTGAAAAATTGCCTTACACAACGCCGCACTTAAAGGTGGACCTACTATGAACTTCTACCTGGATTATAGAAAATATTTTATGGGATATGGCAATTTCTTTTTTTTTTTACACCGAACAGAGTTGTGAAAACTTTTTTCTACATCGTTGTCCCTATAACATATTTAAAGTTATGACGAACCAAATGTCCAAGTATAAATAT
This sequence comes from Baronia brevicornis, assembly GCA_031353405.1. NCBI lineage: Eukaryota > Metazoa > Arthropoda > Insecta > Lepidoptera > Papilionidae > Baronia > Baronia brevicornis. Next base: position 1,272,276 of record JASFAT010003808.1, read on the forward strand.
TCTGTATGTCCAATTGTATAATATATAATTTTCTATTAAAAAAGTTTACAGACAAAAACAAAAAAAAACAAAGACATTAGTTAATAGACACTTCGTAAATTTTAAATTGAAAATATGCTTTTTAGTTTTATAAAATTCGATATTCCAAATTTCTAGACAAATATAACTAAATCACAATATGTACGTTTACTAAAACGTACGTACGTACGCAGTACTAGTTCTCTGTTGAAATTTCTCTTTTAAAGTCATTTCCACTAATCCTCCAAGCATAAGCCCTCCCTATAGTACTATATCACTCGTATTCAAACAACACTATGAGTTCTCATAGTAAGGATAAGCGCAAAGGAACATTTGCAACTTCACTCACCCGAGTATTGGTTGTGAATACAGGAGTATCTAATTTTATATTTATAGAGAAGACAGATGGTGTCTAAATATTAACACCGTAAAAAAGCAATGGTAGAATGATCTAATCGAAGGCAGTCGACTTCAGGCTCTGAGCTAACTTTTGATTAGTTAATATAAATCGACAAGTGTTGAGAGAGATTACCGCATCTATTTTCCCAAATCTTCGTATGCCCGCCTTAATTTTCTATACGCTATTCTCTCTAATTAATTCGAAGATGTTAATGCTGGTAGCCTATTGGCTTTAACAGCTTTATCGATTTCAGGGCCCGCGGGCTGAAAGCCCGCGGGACTGAAAGCCCGCGGGTCTATTCTCTCTATTATATAAACATTTGTTTGCGTCAGTTCCACAATAGGTCTCATAGGCCCTATGCCCCACACAGGCTAACTCAAATTTAACCCGCCAGAAACGATCGATCTCCGAGAAATTTCCCATTCCATCGAAGTGCATCAATTTTCCTGCAACTGTAGGGACCTTTTAGTCTGGACGGTTTATATATTAATATTTATTAAGAGAAAGGTATTCCGTTCCTTGTCTCATTGTTTCTTTTTGCCTTTTTATATGCCGCTACTTGTTGAGTAATGTTTCTTAAAATAAATTATTTATAATAACATGTGGTGCTGTTATTAATTCTTTGTTTGTTTTTTAACATTTGGGAAAAATATATAAATTTGCAAAAGACTTATTTAAATTTTTTTTACTAACAACTTTAAATTTAATACGCCTAATCTTAGATCGCAATATACATTTTTTTAATCTTTTTAACGTTTCTTATTTATTTCAAATGCCGAGTTATCGATTTACTTGGCTCGATCTCAAAGTAAGCACTTTCGGGGTCAATGGTTCAATTCTGAAATTAAAATAATAATGTTAAATAAAGTTATGTATTTTGAATCTCGATGTCTCGCCAATCCGCATTAGACAAAAGTGCTGGGTTAATATTTATTCCTCTAAAAATGGGCCACTATAGTACACAGAAACATATACATATTTCATTTATCGCTTGTACCACGGGGAGTGCTCCGAGAAATTGTTTAAAATAATACCCGCCGCCGAATTCCACAACCGCTCAACTCGCCGAAAAGAAAAGTTTCATCCCCACCACCTGGATGAGTGCCACTTATCTATCTACTACGGTGCACTTCTCTCGAAACTTCTTTCCACGCACCACCACTCTGTGGAACCAGCTACCTTTGGCGGTCTTTCCGAACCGATATGAAATTGGCACCTCGACAATGCTTCGGTGACTTCTGGGGTGTCGCAGTTGTCTATGGGCGGCCTTGATTACCTTCCATCAGGCGCCACGCTTGCTCATATACTCCTATCTCATTAAAAAAAATATATCCCATATATGAGGTATTTTTATATCTATATGGCGGGAATAATAGGGCGTATTTTTCTAAATACGCCCTATTATTCCCGCCATAAAATAGACCCACGCCATTTCTTAGCGTGAATGTCATACAAGGTCAACTATACTATAAATAGTAGTGTAGACAGTAGGTAATGTTTACGTAATTAATAAAAAGTAATTGGCAATCCTGAATTCCGTACAAACATAGATTTTACGCCAACAGCCCTTAATTTTTCAAAGGAGGCCAACGACTCGCAGTGAACTATTGTCTGTATATGTGTGTCTGGATTGACGGTTGATTGATTTACTTTATAGCAGATCAGGCAGAGGATACGGGTCACCTGGTCACGTACCGGTTTTTGTTTAGCTTCATATAACAATATCTGCGTACTTATACACTATTTGATATTGTTACAGAGATCGAAGCGGCGGAGGCTTGCAAATGGCTTCGAGCAGCTGGCTTCCCACAATATGCGCAGATGTACGAAGGTAAATGATTAATGATTACGTTTAGCAACATTCCGGTGTTTAACTCTTGTTATCTCTTCCTAAAACTTTTATTATACTAGACCAGTGGTTCTAAACCTTTAACGGTTACGGTATCATCATCATCAACAGCCTGCGGCAGTCCAATGCTGGACATAGGCCTTCCCCATGGAGCGCCACCTAGCCCGATCTTCGGCTACACGCATCCAGTTTCTGCCAGCTGCCCTACGCAGATCGTCGCACCATCTAGCCAGGGGGGCGTCCCACACTACGTTTACCGAGACGCGGTCTCCACTCCAGGTTACAGTATACTTTTAACAATCAAAAATAAATCAAAATTAGGGAGTACCAAGTTTATAACTTTAAAAGAATCTTATTTATCCATAATGCACTGTATCATGGACTTGTAGCTTCAGAAGTTTAACAAGATATTTTGTGTTCAAAATAAAACTGATCCCAAGCGGTACCGACATAATGCGACCTCGAGACCTGACCTGTCCCACGAATCTATTAATCATACTTACCAGACAGTGCAGTTTGTTCTACAGATACACGGTGTTTTGGTATTTTTCAAATAAATAAACTAAAATATAATAGTATATTAGTGCTTTAGCTATCATATATAACTACTACATCATCATCATCAAGATACTGCGACAGTCCACTGCTGGACATAGGGCTCCCCCAAGAAGCACCTCCTAGCCCAATCTTCAGTTTCACTCATCCAGTTTCTTCGTTTTTTTTTAATTCGCTAATTCGAAAGGCTAGGTCGGTGACTTTAGTTCTCTGGCGGATTTGTTCATTTCGAATCATATCTATCAGAGAAATTACTACATATTCATGATTACATTTCTGCTCTTTTGAATTACAGGTTAAGATAAAAATAGTATAAAAAATAATAAAAGAAAATAATAAAAGTATTTATTTACTTAAATACGTTTTATATCAAAATTTGTTTTCATCTTAGTAAAGTTAGGTTGACACTTATCCTAATATTGGATTTTAGCAAAGTCTTAAGCTATTAATAATAGTCTTTACCTATTGCACAAATAAATGTTTCGAGCGAGATGCCTGACTCTATTTGCATTTGTCTGTTACTATTAAACACCTATAAAAATCCACTGTTAAATCTGAAGTTTAGTAGTGAATTGCTAGACCTGAACATCGTTTTTACAGAAAGCCGAGGGAATATCCTTAATGTTACCTCGCACGTAATTCTGGAAAAAACCGTTCTTTTCCCAACTTATCGAAAAAAATTATCAAAGTTTATAAACACACTGTATCACGCAAAGGGTAATGAAGTTCAGCTGCAAAGATGAAGCCAAATCCTTCTCAATTGACGACTATTCTTGTGCACTGCGTTATGATTAATATGGATATGGTTATTGCAGAATATCTAATTAATTTCTTTATATTACTTACTGAAATATCAACGTTAAGTATGATGTTCATACTTAACAAAGTTTTTATCGCCTATATACGATTACTGTCTCTTGTTCGAGTCCTACCTTAAATAAATTTTCCGATGCATTTAAAGCAAATTGCGATGCAGCGTGTAGGCTTTATACGATACCGATTTTTATTTTTTAAACATAACGTAATTTTAACCATTAATATGAAATATTTTTTGTCAAAAGTCAAGTTTTTAAAATATAAAATATACAGAATTATTGTTTACTTTATTTTATGTTTTTAATACAATTTTACTGGCAGTTTTGGATAGTAAAGTAAAGAGATTTAAGCATTCTCTGGAACATCCACTCTATTATTTCCTTTACCGATGACAATATAAACTAAATTATGCTTTAATAGTACCAAGGGGCTAGAGATGCGCAGTCACTCTTTTTTATTTTTAACAAACGCATTCCACCACACAATTGCATACGGAATTTGAATTTGTATTCAGTTATAATTGATTTTTTTTAAAATACGCTGACGGGATTATGATGACAGATGTCATATTCTCCGAGATAGTTGAATAATGACAATATTCGAAACTTGACCTCAAATAAAGCAATATGGATCATTTAATTTTATAAAGGTCATTGCCATATACATCAAAACTCGTTCAATCGACAGCTTTATTTATTTTTATTTTGTAAGTCAGTTCTTTATAAGTCAAAAGACTTATACTTGGTATTCAAATTTCAATCAATTACATACATTACAACTTTACTAATCCTTGAATAGTCTACTCAGTCACTAGTATAGACAGGTATAGGCAAAATTTAAATGCTAGTTTCCGATTCTGTTCTTCTTCAAGATTCAGATCTTTTGCAACTCTGCTAAACATTAGTCTCATCTCAATTCAGAAGCCTCTTTTTTCTATAGATACAGAAATATCTTATAAGAGAAAAATAAATATTACTATTATATTCGAATAATAATTATTAATTATACCGCCGTAACTAATATAGATTATTCTAATATAGATGTCTGCTCTGAGTATCGACCTTCCTTAAAATTGAGGTTTTACTATATAACCTTAGTTTGGCGGGCGTATCGGGGATCGCAAGTCGATGTTCCTTTACTCAAATATACTATGCTGCTCATCTACTAATATTTGATCCCATAGTCGCCTCGACTGATAACCACGGAAATGAATGACATAATACAAAATATATCGCAGAATTATCTAACAGAGTATGCTAATCATTGATAAATAAAATTTCTGTTATCATATTCCACTCGTAACCTGAACTAAAAAGTGGTACTATACACTCCTTCGTCAATAAGGTGTCGACCAATTTAAACATGTTTATAATGTAGTAAACGTTAAATTTGCTCAGTTAACAAGTAGATAGCACAAACTAGACAAGCAAGTTACCGGTGGATAGAAACTTCAAAAGCAAACAGAGATTTTAGCGACATCCCGCCAAACAGTATTCATAACAGCGACAATAAATCTTCTTCAGATAATGATTTCACCATGTTTCCGTGAGTCGAGATAAACAAACTTCGAGAAGATTGGGAATTTTTATTTTCATAATAAAGAAAGCGAGGTGTTTTATTAGAGGAAAAAAACTTTGCATAAAACAATATTGAAAAACATAGATACAATGCTAATATTTCATAGACAGAGCTGGAGAGTAGATAGACTAGTGCAAAATTGCATATTGGCAAACATTTCAGACGCTCCTTGGCTCGGAAGGCGATTTGCGCAGGGCAGCTGTAGGAACTGGATGTATGTAGTCAAAAACCGAATTAGGAGGTGGATCTTATGGAAGACCAACAGTATACTGCTGCAGAGTAATGATGAAATAATAGTAGCCTGGGTTAGTTTATTAGTCATCTCATCATCTGTAAATACTGAAATATCATATAACAATTTTATAAAAGATATTCATGATTTTTTTTTCAAATATAACTTTCCCCTATAATATCGCGACAAACAAAACAAAACAGTCTGGTTTATGACGTCTAATTTTTTTCTCCAAACAGATAACAATAATCCACAGATAAGATAGCTTGGAAATTTAAAGCGCACTGTTATCTATATGACAGATTTGATAGTCTAGTCCTTCCGGAGTCCCCTCGTACGTAGTGACTTTATCAACGACGAGTAATGTCTGTGATTTCTTGAAATCACGGATGTAATCTTGAATCAGATTTAACTTTCTAGAAATTGAACTTAGTATGCGTATTTAGTACTCGCAGTGTGTTAATCATCAGCTTCCGTGAAATTTGTGTCATAATCTGTGTTTTTAAATACTTAGCAACAATAGCTCGGATCTGACGTCGTGAATTCATTTTTTTTATATATTTAATACGAACCATCAATTATATTATATATAATATTATTCTAAATAGTTCAAAAAACATATTAAAATGTATGTAATGTGTGCAAAAATCTGATTTGCAAACCAGATGGTCGAAAAAGCCGCGGAAGGCCTAAGCTCAGATGGCTAAATGGAGTCGAAGACGACTTAAAGGCAATTAGTATGAGGGGCTGAAGAGAAAAAGCCAAACTATGATCCGACTGGAAAAATTTACTGAACCAGGCTAAGGCCCACCCGCGGCTGTAATGCCTTGATGATTATGATAATTAAAGACGGACACAACATTAATAAAAAATGAAAGCATTATATGTAGATCAGATATTATATGTATATAAAATTAAATATTACATTTAATACGGTGCGTTAATTATTTCACACTATCGTAGAGAATGTCTAAGTCATTGTTATTTTTCATGTATTTCACAGAACGAAGCGAGCCATTAGAATCAAATCTTTCATTGGACTATAGATGTGTGTGTGTGTGTGTGGAAGGGTCGATAGGGGAAGACCACGGAAAACATACTTTGACCAAATTGCTGAAGTTTTTAAGAAAGGCCAGGTCAAGAGTACCCCTTACCGGCGGACTTGCATGAGGAGAATAATGAGTATGGAGGAAGCAAGGGAAGTATGCCGAGATCGTAGCAAATGGAGATCTGTGGTATCTGCCTACCTCTATGGGAGACAAGCTCTTCATAAATAAATAATATTATTTGTTTGTTCACGCACTAGATGTTCACGCACTTAGGAAGGTGTTTAGATTAGTATACCCATTTTACAATAGGTGAATGAGTTAGACATTTGCTTAACTAAACTGAAGAAATTCATCAGAGAACCAGAGTAACTGACATAGCTCTTCAAGTTAACAGACTAAAGTGGCAATGGGCTGGACACGTTTGTCGGAGAACGGACAACCATTTGGTTAGACGAGTACTGGAGTGGAGATCGCGTCGTTGTAGTGTGTGACGTATACCCATTTTACAATAGATGGATGAGTTAGACATTTGCTTAACTAAACTGAAGAAATTCATCAGAGAACCAGAGTCACTGACATAGCTCTTCAAGTTAACAGACTAAAGTGGCAATAGGCTGGACACGTTTGTCGGAGAACGGACAACCATTTGGTTAGACGAGTACTGGAATGGAGATCGCGTCGTTGTAGTGTGTGACGTCTCCCTGCTAGATAGAGCTACAATCTGCGCATGGCGGCAGAGACTGAATGCTTGCAGCTGAAGATCGGGCTATGTGGCGTGCTTTGGGTGAGGCCTATGTCCAGCAGCGGACTGCCGTGGGCTGATATTAAGCAAGGGCATCATTCGTACGTCTGCAACACCAAAGGTACAACAGATATGTTGCCTCAGAGTAAAATGTTTATAATGGAAAAAGAGGAAAGCAAAGGAAAAGTTACTTCACTCGATGTTTAATACTGAGTGACATAAAAAAATGTCACATATTAATGTAAATTTAAACACTAATATTCTATGAGGGTATGATACCAGTGTGGTAAACTCACTCTATTTCTATTAATTGACAAAGTCAAAATACGAATGTAAATAACTTACATAACAAGTGTTTTATTATTATTTTTTGCTTTCCATCAGGCGACACGCTTACTTATTAGCCACCCTATCCCATAACGAAAATAATAAAGTGAATTTATTAAAATCCAATTAAAAGAAATACGAAATAAATGAATAAAGTAAAAGCATGATACGGCTCACCAACAAGTAAAAAACCCTATTTAAGGTATTTTTAAGTGTTAGTACAAATATTTGTTTTGTATATTACTTTTAAATATTTTGGAAATAAATAAAAAAATGGAGCATGACAAAAACTAAAGTAGTTCATTTCAAGTGTCATACTTATTAGTCAATAGAAAAAAGTAACATAATACAACAGTCAAAATTTAAGTATCGTTTACGTCATTTCGTAACCAAACAATGCATAACTGATTATCCTTATCTTACGTTCAGGTAAACATTTCTTCAAAATTCTTTCTAAATAACATTCAATATCAAACTTGTAATTTGTACTTAAATATTAAACCATTAAAATATAAAATGGTATGAGGAAATTTTTCGCAGGGTTATAAGTCAAATAGAAGAATAGGTTACTATTTATAAGTATAAAATTAAAAATTGTGATCAAAAATAGTCTTTAAGCGTGAACATTAAGAATGAAAGCTTTGATTTTATTAGTAAATACTTTTTGGTTAAGCAAAGGCGGTAGGGGGTCTATACGCTTAGCATTTTTGACACGGGAACGCAAACACATTTGTCAAAAATATTTTTTATCTGTAACGATTCGTTCAGGTACATTAGTTCGCTGCAGTCTGTGGTTTGGTGTTTAAGTGGACACACATTGTAAAATGTAATTATAACAAATATTAGTGAGTGTATTGATTGTTTATGAGCAGTGACTTAATAAAATTGTTTACTTGGTGTAAAATAATATAATTAAAGAGTAAGTGAGCAATTATATACGATCTTTGGTAAATTTTCGATAACAATTACTTGAAAGTAAAATAAAATATATAAATATATAAAAATGTAATTGTAATCCTTATTAAATAATTTACATGTTTATAAGGAAATAATGGTTACACATTTATTTCAATGTATGTTTATATAAAAACGATTATAATGTTAGTGTTTCATGCCGATTAGTCATGCCCTTAACATAAGAATTCTTATTAACTACTCCGATAAGGTAAATGTTTTTATCTCGTTTCACATAAATATATTTATTTAGTTAATATACCAACAGTATAATGCAGTATATAGTATACAGATAAGAAAGAAACATATATAGTTCATACATGCCAATTACACCACATCCATCCATCTATAAATTACATCACAATAGGTAACGTAGGAAGTCAACAATTCTGACATCGAGTGACTAGAAAAGGATGAATTAAATCTTTCATGAAAAACATGAAATTTATGTAATGTAAGTTATTTGTAGCCCCTACAGCTATATTTGTACTTCGTCTTAGATAATATCATTACGACATCTGCAACGTCACGACATACAATTTATCCAATATAAAAAACTATACACCAAATCGAATTGATATACTCTTTATGTTAAATTAATGTACCGTAGGTTGATAAAATTGTTGACGTAATTAGTCCAATATTAGCTGGAAGTTAACTAACTTTATTAAATTGTGTCACAATAATCCGTTATCAGTTGAACTATTTTCGTTTAAATACAATAGTATCGAATTCGAAGAAAGCCATTGGGTAAAGCAGTATTCGAACGGCACAATATCTTCTGTATTTGTATATACACTTACAATTAATTAAATATATATCATAGACAATTCGTAATCCTGGGATTTCTCAGAAAAAGTTGCCGTAGCTAAATCGACTAGGCATGTAGTAAGTAATATAACAATAATAGTGTTTCATAAATTAAAAATCCTCTTTTATAAACCCTCTAACGATGCAAACCGCGGAGTTCCGAAGTGATCGTTTTTTGAATCAATCGCCTGCGTTGTGCCATCGATGTGACTAGTAGTAAGTAATTAGTTAATTCGGTTCTCGTATCACGATAAATTAACTGTTAACTCAATTTAAGGCAACTCGATTTATCGACGTTCTTTTGTTTGTGATTGCCTTGCACGTGTTTATCTCGGCTGCCAGACTGTCGTTAGGTTGTTATGCGTTGTCTTTACCTTATCATATGCTTAGTTTGTCACAAACTTTCAAACTGTGCACATGGCGAGTAAGACGAACTCTTTGTGTATTGGCGAAAATGCTTTGAGTTTGAAATACTGGAGCAGTAAAACACGTCAGAAGAAGCTAGAACTATATGCAGCTTTATTATTTGTATCGATATTAGTGTTAGTTTTCTGTGTTTTTTACTTTATTAGTAAATATTACAGTCATAGCAAAATAATCTATTTTTCTTCCCCCTTTTTAACAACATCTTTCAATAACGCCACAAAATAGGCAGTTCCTTAAGTGTTCCTACACATATACATGTACATACATATTTATTTTGAGTATAGATTTTTTATAGCATAGCAGGCAAATGAGCATGCGGATCACTTAATACTAAGTGATCACCGCCGCCCATAGACATCCCGCCCATAGACAAGGCGTCTCAAATGCGTTACCGGCCTTTTGTGAACACGTACGCTCGTCTCTTGAAAGCCCTATATCCAGATATCGGATGTTTTGAGTGGGGTCCGGATACTATATAATGGATAATTTTACCAAGGTCTAGAAAAAAAGCTGATAATGATTAAGTGCTATTTTTTATTTTGCTTTTAAATGAAGTTAATTAAATATATATCATAGACAATATGTAAAATTAATGCGAGAAATGTTAGATAGATATATTCTTTATTGTACACTAAGAACAAATTTATACCATTATTGATTGTAATATTTATATAAAAAATGTTTTTCTTTTTTATTTCTTTGTATTAATGGCATCCAAGATACAGGGAATTCTAAGACTATGAGTGTAGAGTATTTTTTTTTTACTTACAACAGACAAAAGTATAAATGTTCCATATTTGAACGCGATATTCTCCGTTACGTTCTAAATTATATAAAGCAGCGGAAATTCTTTTGTTTCGACCTGCTTTAGGCTTCTGCAATGAGATGCTTTCAACAGGCCGTTCTTTCCGAGCATTCATTTAAAACATTTTCTCGCTAATGCTTTATTGATATACCTTCTCGTGTATGTACTTTCATATTATGTTTTTATGGTGAGGTAGTACGTAGTGTAATGTCACTTTTTTCAGGTACAGGTTTTCTCAATTCTGGAGGAATGGACATTAACCCACCACGCTTGTCCAATGCGATTAGGTGAAATATCTGTAGGCCATTTATCTCGATACGGGATTCGACCCGCAACTATATTGACTCCGTAACCTTACTTGCCCATCCGCCTCGGCACTAATTCAATTAGTAGTAACAAATTCAAATCCCTTATTTTCGTCATAAAAATAGATTTAATTTGTTAACCGTCAGGCCGCTGACGATCAAGCTTTTACGAGAAGCGGCGAAAGAAATTCAGCAGGAATTTTTTTAAATTATTTTTCCATCCTTTTACAATGCGGTAATGTGCGCCTGAACACCCTGCGTAGTTCGTCGCTCCATCTAGGGGACCTTATGTACACTTATGTAGACAAACTATGTTATATAAACTAAAGCATTGATTATTTGATTGCCTTTAATATAAACAAAGCTTTTTAACATCCCCGAAAACTAAAGCCTTCGCTAAGCAAACACAAATAGAATACATAGCAAACCTATCTCGTACGTTTGAAGAGGACTTTAAATATAGGTCAACTTACCCTAACCTCTTATTACAGCTGTTGTGTTCTTACACACACATTTATATAACTAATGAAACCAGCCAATTTAGATCCGCACTTGTTAAATACAATTAGAGGATGGGATTGGATGGAAAGTAGACGGTAAACTTTTCTGTATTTGATGAGGGTCGTGGAACGATCAAGCTAAAATACATCGCTTATTTGAGCTATTACGCACATGTGACCTTGGCCGATACGCTTCCACTCAAATGGCGCGTGGTACAAGCCATAGAATGTAAAAGATTCAATTAAATTTTAATTATTGAAAAATATTTGTTATTATTCATTATCAATTAGATTCATATTTAAAATCATTATGTTGCTATATCAAGGCGACTAAAATTGAGAAAGTGTTCTATTCCCTGATGATTAAAATGCTCAGTAGAGAACTTACAGCTTTAAAGTCAGTCGTCGCGGTTTTGCAATCAATTTTCACCATTCGTGTACCTCACGACGATTCATATCGTCGACTTTTTTATCTGAAGTCTATATGAGTAAATTTTACAGTAACAACTAAAACTAATTTTCCTTTACACTTTGAAATATTTTTTATAACTATCAATAGGTAATTTTGAGGTAAATTCCAAGTATTCCATCGTCCATGTATGTAGTGATATAAGTGTAAAGTTTTTTTTTTGGAGTTACGGATTCCGATAATTAGACCGACGATATACATATATAGGCTGTAACTACTTTTTCGTCGTCATTTATTTTTATACGCTGCTCTTATGTGCTTGGACCGCGACTATTATATTTTGTATACATATAAACCACACTATGACCTTACAGTCTTTACATCTGGGTTCAATTGAATTGTGAAAGAATTGATAGCATGCAGTTGTTGAATAAAAGGCTTATTGATATTGCAACTAATGAATTTAGTGCCGCGCAATGTGTTGAGATTATAACATCTTTTCAAAAGCTCACCCACGCACTTACGTCTGTCTACTTATATAATAGCGTGGTCTTAACAAGTCAAGGGTATTTCAAACCTTATTTACCCGTCACAAATTAGGTTAAATTATGCCAATGTCATGACCACATAATTGGCTAAGTGACGTAGCTGCTTACAGTGTAAATGGTCGAGGGTTCGATGCCAGCATTGGGATAAAGTTTGATCGAGCCGACAATGGACCACACTCACACCAAAGCTCCCCTTCACGCTCATCCACCTGAGGGACGTCAGTTCCCACGCGTAATCCTCCTGTCGCAGCCTGGCTCACGCGAGGTGGGAGGGCCAGCGAGGGACCTAATGTAGGAATAGGTTCGGTCACGTTAGGTTAGGTTAGGGGGCGTCTTATTCTTGCGTTTCATTGTACATTTATATAATATCTTATACTTAAATAACACTCTTCACTTCACATT